>BSDF01000016.1:9347689-9979626 GCA_027925045.1 Hypotaenidia okinawae
CTGCGAAGCAGAGGAGGGGAAATTTGCACTGGGGGAAACTGGTGTGAGGTATTGCTTATGCATCAGGAGTCTCCTGTACTGTTGTTTTTCTGGAGCTCTGAATTTGCTGTTCTTTTGAAAAATGGGTTTTCATATTCAAACCGTACAAAGTATCTCACCAGGAAATGTGAGAAAAGCCTTTTGCTGGAAAGAAATTTTAGATTTTGAACTTCAAAATGTTGGAAAATATGAAAGCGTGTATGAATTATTTGCTCTATAGTGGTCCATCAACTGAATTTCTAAAGGGCTAATGTGGAAAAAGGTGTGATAAATCTGTGCATTTGTGTTCAGTGCTGCTCTAAAGGAGGAGAGGAACAGGCTGTTCTGCAGAAGTTCAAATGGAAAATTATTGCTTATGCAGGAGGGGGTCTGTAATTACCAGGAAAGTATGCAATCTTGTGAAAATAAATTGCAATAGGTATATACATAGATCACAACATTTTCTGCAGCATCAGCCACTTAAGTTCACATCTCCCAGTTTCATTTTGAATTAAAAGTTTGAATCAATCCAAAACTGCAAGGCCAAACTCTTCTGAAATTTCCAAGTTTCATCTGCTTTTGATACAAAACTATAAACCATAAATTGACTTCTCACTTCGCAATGAAACTCCAGACTCAGTGAATATTTGTGCTTTTTGTTTTATTGTAAAAGTTTGCCTTCCTGTATGAGTATGAAAGTACTGCTTTTGCCCCTAAGGCTGAACTCACATGAACCCAATTTAGCAAATTCGCTTTAAATAACATTTTCAGTATTCTCTGAGTGCTGCTACAAAAGAAATTGTGTGGCCAGTAGTAGGCTATGAATACCCAAAAAGAGAAGAATGCACACACAAGCAGGCGGGCACAGACATATTTTCTACTGTAGTTAACATTTTTAGAAAGAATCTGAACCCAGGCGTCTCTTCCCCTGTACAAAAGGACTGTTCATCAGAGGTTTTAGTGGTACTAGCAAGTAGCTCCATTGGAACGTGACGAAGGAGCAGACTGCCGGTCAACCACTCTTTAATCTGCCTCTGTCCCCCCAGTTTCTTTCATGTTAAAAATCAGTTTATATTCCATTGGAGCTGACCATCAGTTCCAATACTGTATCTTTACAGTCATTTCCCAAAATTGTTCTTTTGGGCAAGAAATCTAATAACAAATGTGGAAAATCAAGTGTGAACGATCACCTTCCCTAGGCTGACTTATTGAAATAACATTTCATGCAAATAATCTCATTAGTGTAAAGGTTTTGTTCCCTAGTTTCTACCCGTAACATAAGTTCACATGATTGAGCTACGAGCTCCCAAGGAAGACAGGGGGATTTGCAAGGATGACCATCAGAGGATCCAGCATTAAATAGTCAGAAGGCAGCAAAACCCATATCCTCGTGAGATTGTGCCTCGTGACGGGGTGTGCCCTGCGTGAGGAATCATACCACTCACTGCTGAGCTGGCCAGGCAGGCGTTTGTCAAATGTTTCATAAGGTGGGGGAAAAATGAGGTGGATTTAATGATAAATAATAACGCACTGTCTCCGACATTAAAGGACATCATTGACTCTCTTCTCTGTGGTGTAAATCAACGTAATGTGTGAATCCTTTAAAAGTAACTTGGAATTTAAAATGGAAAATATGAGAAGCTAGTAGAATTACTGCTAAAATCATCCGTTTATTATCTAGGTGTGCTTAATAGCCTGCTAGCTGATGAAAAATCATTTGCTAACCCCAAGGAATGGTTCATTTTCCAACTCAATCACTCAGCCATGCATTGGCCAGTGCTTTTAAAAAATATACCTTGTATTACTTCTTTGTCAATGTCTGGAGGTAATTTATAATAGCAATAACTTCCATTAACACACCTACTAAACAGTTTAGTTAGAACAGGTAAGATTTGCAGGTAGACTTGAGATGTTTTAATAGCAAACCAATTATCCACCAATGTTTCCGTCTTTTTAAAGTGTTTTTTGCTTGGCCAGAAGTTAATTAAGTTATATATTAATTAATAGACTTGGTTGTTTCATGGTAATTGAGATCCTTTATGTAGATTAGCAGGTTTGTTTCTTGTGTACAGTAAGGTAAACTTACATCGCTCTGACATTGCACTTGCACATCCTTAATAAAATAGTATAAAAGAGACCTTAACATAATTAGATTCTGTTTCTCTCTTCCCTCACTAATTAATATTTGACAATTCTGCAACAGACTGTTCCCAAGCATTTCAAATCTCTTACCAGAACAACCACTTCCAGTGGTTCGTACTGCAACTGGGTCTAAGAGCAGCTCCTGGTGGGCTGCCCCGGTGTTATAACCCAGTTACGTATCAGTCAGGCTCTCTCACCTTTTGTGGCAATGTGTAAGTTGCACTCCCCTGTAAAAAGAAGCACTAGGTTTATTTTCTCCCTGTACCTAGTTGTAGGTGTTTTAGGGCAAATGCTTGACAATGCAGCTGGTTGCAGCAAATTTGCTGCCACTGAGAGCCCTCCAATGCCTGCCATCCTGGGCATGCAGCGTCTCCTCTTCCTCCTCAGCACAACACCTGCCCTTGGCTTTCCCAACAGCAAGCCAGTTTACAGCTAAAATGGCTGAGAAGTAGCCCTAAAAGAGAGTAAGTGCAGGTTAGGTCTCTGACCTGCTTTACTGCTCGGTCAGACCAACACCAGCACTAAGCACAGGAAGGGACATGGCCACGTGTGGAGCAGATCTGAGGACATGAGATCTTCTTGTGGCAGCAATTAGTCACTGGGTTTACTCGGCTGGGCACTAAACAAATGAACCCTCTATGGCTTAGATTTATAGAGGCAAGGTACTTCAAGAATGCCCTTAGGAAAGAACTGCTTCTTGTAGATGTAAGGGTTCCTATAAGGTGCTTTTAAAGTACTTCAGCTTGAAGTTTAACAGAGGCTAGTTTTAAATTCTGAGTATTTTCTTTTGTTCCTTTGATGCCAGAAGTATTATTACTGAGGGGGAAATGAAGAAAAGAAACATAGAAACCAAACCTTGAGCAACAGAAATCAGATCTAAGATATTTGCTTCTTACTCCTTTGTATAAGTTCACATGTTTTATCTCTTGAATCCAAGTCAAACATGCTCTTGGAAATCTGTGGGATTTGTGCAGGAGAGGGAATGCGTGTTCTGGGCGATTGATGCTGCTGTCCCATAGGTTTGCTGTGCAGTGTTGTTATGCTTAATTGGTAAGCTCCACATTAAGTTATGTGCGTGCTGAGGGGTTCAGGGATCATATTTTTTTCAGTTTCTTGAACATGATTACATTTTTTGTAATTTACATTTTTAGCCACTAAACAGTGATACATTATATTTAGAAAATGAGATGCTCTGAGTGTTAGCAAGCTGTGACAGTGACAAATCTTATGAACGTTAATACTGAAACCCATCATAGTTCAAGTCCCACTTGCTGTATTACAGCTTAGTCTAGGGTTTGGGAGGGGGAATGTTCTAGTTATCAACCTGTCATTGTTCAAATGCCATTTTTTGGTCAATTTAAAAACAATATGCAATTGTAGAAGCTGTATTTAGTGGTTATGAAACCTTTAGAAAGAAGTACGAAGAAAAAGTCACTTCCCCAAAGGTCATAAATAAGTCACAGATTTGCAGCTTTTGCAACGTGTCCTACATACATTTTGTGCTTATATAGTCTGTAAAAACGCATAGCCAGTGCCTAATCGGGGGAAAAATATCCTGAGCTCCCTGAGTTTGTACCACTCATGTTAAGTGTCTGTCAGAGTTTCTGTTGTGATCACCCTTTCAGGGATTTATCACTCAGCTCTAATACCTGGCTCCAGGCTAAAAATTGGCATACAAGAAAGCAGATTTCATTTCAAGATATATTGAAGCTGTAGAAGTGGGGAAAGTCGCTCTCTGGCTTCGGAGTTCTGTTTCCAACAGTGCGCATGAGTGAGAGCTTGGGGATTTGAGTCTTGCTGCGATGCCTGGGGACAGGCTGGGGCTTGCACTCTCCTGAGATCCCAGTTGTCTGCAGGAGATGCTGTTTCCCAGTGCCAGGCCCTGGGGCTGTGGTACTGTGGGTTTTGGGGGCTGAATGGTCACCTTGCACATGCTTAGAACGCAATGCTGCTCTTGCCTACGGCTCGGTTTGAGCTGGAAACCGCAGATATGCCAGGCCTTTGACCTGACATGGGGCCAGGTCTGGTATTCCTCTAACAAGGGATGAGGTCTGAAATTCAAACACAAATATAGTGTGCAATGATAGTTGCAATGCGGGTAAAATTGGACATGGTTCTAAGAAGCACAAGCTGTTTTCTGATGTCTTCTGGCTTGTCTCTCGTGCAAGAAGACTTTCAAGATAGCAGAATAGGCACTTGGTATCTGGTCATCAGGAGCCTGAATTTCCTCTTGTTACTTCCTTTACACCGAGGTTTTGGCCCAACACTTTCACTCTGCAGTTCCCCTATGATAGTATCTCAGCATCCTTTTTTCATTCCTATTTTTGAAACTTTTTTTGGAGAAAGGAAAAAACCCCCATCTTTGTTCTAAAGACTTTATAATCTGTAGGTTATACCCTGTAATGTGTCCAGATTGGACATGTCTTTCTCTCTGACTATCCCTCCCAGGACTTGCCTAGATAGATGTTAAGGGGGCCACAGGCAGGGTACAGGCAGCAGCAGTGAGAATGGTGATGCTCTGTGGGATGGTCCCATGGTGTGATGGGCTGTGGACACTACAGCTGTTGATGAAGCAGATCCAGTGTGCTCTCTTGAGCCATTTTGTGAGGCTGCTGTCGGTGGGTAGGAGCTCTCACTATGGACCAATATCAGAGATCGTAATGACTTTGCAGGAGCTCCTCATTTACAGCCCTTCGTGTCCATATTCAGTGGGCTGAGGATCTGTAGTAACACACATCGACACACTAGAGACCACACTGCTCTGTCTAGCCAATCATCCATAAATTGTAAGAGGACTACACGCATCATTAACAACAAAAAAAAGCAGGAAACTGGGGACAAACAAATATGTATTCATGTAAAAAGTCTGGGCTCTGCATGCCGGCTAAACAAATGGGGAGCTAAGGCTGTAATTTAGCCAGCCTACCTTTGTAATACTCACAAGTGCAAGGGAACAGACTGAGTGCAGAGTGGAAGCATTAGCTCTGCATGGTTTTGATTTTAAGGGGGATGGGGTTGCAAGACCCTTAACATTGTTTTGACCTACCATATTTTATGTTAATAGTGCTTCTCTGTGGCTACCCCATGCTTCAGTGTGCAATAATATGTGAAACTGCTCAGTATTTAAGTTAGTGCTCAGCTCTCCCATTCTGGGTGTGCTATCTACATGCATTTATAATTCATTTAGAACTAGCTCAACAGACTGTACCAAACTCATTGATCTTTTGTTTTGAAAATAAAAACAAAATTATACATTTGTTTTGTCCTGTTTGCTTTGTATTTTTTCTAATAAAAAGCAGTTACTGTAAACAGTAAAAGATGCTAAATTTGCTCATTGTAACTGCTGGAAAGATTTCTGAGGCTTTGTGTGCTGCAGTTATTTTGGTATTGGTTGACATTGCTAGATGGAGGCAGTACCGATATATCTAGTTTGTTAAAGCTGGGATTTCTAGCACCCGGGGTTTCTACCTTTTGTCTACAGCAATCTATCAAGGCTGTATTTCAGACTACAAATTTTTCTAAGAGGAAACAAAGCAGATAGCATCCTTTAGCAGGCGTAAGTCCAACAAATGTCAAATTCTGAACAACATTACTTTGTGTCTCTATTTAACATTAAAGCTGATGGCTTTTTGACAGGTTTATAGCTGACAACTTCCATAGCCAGTCATGCAGTACAATTATGTTTGAGCTAATTTGATGAATCAACTTGATGTTCTATAGTCCCAGTTGGCTTCAATAGCGTATGTGCTCAATTTTCTGCTGGAGGTCAAAAATAAGCTTTGAAATTTGGCTAATCCCATCACATCCGCAGAACATGTCTGGTGGAATAATCTTTGGACATGAAGTCTTGACTAATGCCAGAAATAGGAAGAAAAACTTAGTAATTTCATTAAACCCATCAATCATGAATCCTGTAGGCACAGCAATCAGGGGTCTCATGTCCAGCAATTTACTTGTAAGCTTTCAAATACTTTAGTGGTTAGGGTAGTAGGAGGAAAATTCCTCAAGCCTGGGTCTTGTTCTGGAGGAAAATGGGTCTTATTGTTAAACTCCATTTAGAACAAATGCTAACTGAATGGTGACGGGGAGGGAGAATGCAAAGATTTTCTAATTATGCCTTTCCCGAAAAGATGGGCTCTGCTGTGGCAGCGGTATATGTTAGAAATGCCCTGGACCGTGCTGGTTTTAGAACTGCAGTTTTTATGGTAAATTCATTTCTAGTCATGAGACTGAAGCGTCTCAGATAACCAAGCAGCAGTAAAAGCATTGAAACCTCTAACAGAAGCTCTAACAGATTTCCCCAACCAATGTATTTGGTCCTTATTCATTTTTTAATAGGTTTTAGGCATAGAAATTTCAGTCTAACTTGATGCTTGCACTTTTGGGCATTAACATTGCTCCAAAGTAGAAACTAAAAGCTTCAGCTTTTATGATGGCTTGGCGTTGAAAAGGCACACGGAGCTAAATGTGCTGTCATGCTTTGGTAGAACGCAGTGATGGTCACAGATCTGGCACTGCTATCCTTGACTGCACAAGGTGCCCGTGGTGACTGACAGGTGCTCTAGCTCTCTCCCAGCATGCCAGTATTAGGCACTAAAGTATTGCTTCCATGGGGTGCAAAGTGGTAGCCTCTGTGGACCAGTCCCTGGCAGCAAGAGCCATGTAGGTGATTACAGCAGAAAGGGGCAGACCTGGTGCTGCTGGCACTTTCCGATGCGTTAGCCAGATAAGAAGATTGTAATGAGTCTGCTAGTGTTCAGTTTTAGCTTTATCTTCTCTTAAATGTGTTTTTAACTGTATATTGACAAATCTGTGAGATACGCAGTGCAAACACTTCAACAAGAGATTTGGCTTTAGCTCTGGTATGTGCACTAGATTTTGGGGAGCAGGAGGATCTTCCACTGTGGTATTCTGTGTACCTACAGGCATAAGACCTATAGGTGGTTTGGGATTTGACTCCCATGATGCAGTGAGTGCTGGTGTGTTAGGGTAGGTGCTGCTGGGAAGAGGTCGCCTCCACAGCAGGCCAAAGTACTGAGGCCAACATTACTAAGTCATCCTGAGCAGAAGGTAGATTCTTCTTGTGTCTGGGGTTTGTTTCTCTTAACTGCAACTATTTCCTTATATGCAATTACTAGTCGTTGCCTTTTTCTCTCTGGAAGCCTCCTAGAAGTCCTTCTCTCTAGATGAATTACCTGATACATGTCTTGCGACTTTCTTCAATGTAAAGACTTTGGTGTGAACTTGAAAAGGCACTTTGGCAGTAGCTGTACAGAGTGTAGGGACAAGGAAGGAAGCCTGCAGACCTGTCCTGATGCAAGGAATCCTGATCTGACAGACACCCCCACATCTCTAGACTTTTGCTTCTGGTTATCTGTGTCTTACGGTGTGATTAGGAAGGAATAAGGTTTGGACTCCCATTTCTGTTCCAGTCCTGCACCTGGGAGGCAGAATGCATGAGGTTTTGTGAGAGGACTTTCATGTTCAGAGAACACCGGACTTGTACATTGTATGTGTTTTCTACCACCCATCCACTCATACATGCATATATAAAAAAATGTATGTGTTTGTGTTTGTGTGTATGTGTCTCTGATGCAGAAGCCACTAACATGGGATGCAGTCATTTTCCTGCCTGTACACCTGATGATGCTTCTGCTTTTGCGACAAGCCCTGTTCATAGCAGCATGCTCCCATCACCGAGCATCCTTCTCTGCTGCTTCCTTCACTACCTTGTAACACACAAGATAGAGCTGAGATGAGTCATGAGCATGGAGCTGTGTTTATTACAACATGTATCCAGTCACCAGATTGGATTCAAGAAACATACTGAATACACATAGATAGATACACACACACAACCACACACACACACACACACACACACACACACATACACACACACGCATACGCGTGTCTGCACGTACTTTTGCATTCTATTTCCAGTGATTAGATCTGAACTATTACTGGCATTAAGTTAGGCAGCAAACAGATCTAGGTCTGTTTCTCTTTTTTGCTCTGAGTAGTAATTCACATTACATCAAAGGAGTGGATTTTTAAGAAACACTTTTGATTCTTAACTCAAATTTGTAACAATTTAAATGATTTACAAGGAGAGACTCATTTGATAAGGCATGTCAGAATCTGAACATTTATATGAGTACAAAACATTCTAGTGAAGCCTGGAGATTGGACTTTTTCCTATCAACATTTCAGAATATCTAATTCCCCCTTTTTACTGCCTTCTTTTGGGTGTATATAAATATGTAATATTAGCCTCGGCTCACCTTTGCCTGTTAGGAACAAATCGCTCCCTGTGTATTCATAACTGATGTCTCTGTGGCCACTCTGTTTTCGTGAAGTTTGCCAGTGTGGTATTTCAACTTTGATTTGGGTATTTAATGAGAAGAAACAGCTAAAATAGCCCGAAACACTTTTCTCTGAAGAAACCGTATCATACTGATGCTGACTGCAGAGCTGGGTCTGAATTACGTCAGCATGTCTTTGTGGGGCCAGCTCAGCATCCTTTCTGTGCCTCTTGAATCTGACACTGAGCTGATGGGCACGCTGCCAGCTGTTAGCAAATCGGGCCCATTGTTCTTCTCCTTCTCCTTATTGAATCAGCAGCTGCTTGTATTATCAGCTAGGGAACTTCAGTTGCTGTTGTGGCTAGTCCTGGAGCCTTCACATGCTCAAAAGCATTTTTAAGAAGAAAAATAAGGAGGTTGGTCTCAGTGGTTTTGCCCCTGCATGCGTTAAGCATTGCGATTAGCACCACTTTAACACCTTATTTATGATAAGAGAAGGAAATGACATTCTAGCACAAAAATCCCCTGAACTTTAACCTGCCTAGTCTCAAGGGGCTTTTGTGGGTTTGCTTCCATTTTAATCCGAACTTTTCTATGCATTTGTTCATGGGAAGTTTGAGACCTACTTACCAGGTAACCTGATCAACACTGTGACTCACCCTACACTTTAAAATACAAACCCAAAATCCACAGGGAGCTGGGGAAGAGCTTTCAATGTTAATATATTTTTATTAGTTGTGAATGAGAAAGAAAAATTCCTTCCTGAAAATAGCTATTTGTTTTATATGCATGAGATAAAAATCTGCATGTGTAAATGGATCACCTTGGAGTGTTTTACTTGGCATCCCTGAGGTGCTGAGAACGCTCTGGGGCTTCCTTGCACAGGGTTGGTGCTGGCAGGTGAAGGGCCTGGAGTTTGCTCTGGAGGGCTGAGTGGTGCCTGAGTTTGTAGTGTGATACACAACCATGTCTCTTCATGGCCAAACGTCTCCTAAGTGGCTGGACACGCGATGTAAGGAGAAATGCATTTGCTGTAGCAGAAGGTCCCTTCCTCGCCTGTGTTTTTATGCATCTACAGTGCTTTGTCTGCTTACGTGTTCATAAAACATTATGCATTTGAAAATAGCAGTTTTCCCAATGCCATATGCTGGGAAATCTTAAGTACAGTCTTAAAAATCATGAGTGCCTTATGAAATTAATATTTTTTTTAAATAACACATATTGGATTCTTACAGTTTGCTTTCTACTTTTAGAGCTGGTATGTTCTTGATTTCAAGCTTTTCCCTGTGACCGTAAGAGCTGCATGCTTTCTTTTTGTTGTTTTTGGATTTTAATGAAATATGAGAGCCTCACAAAACTACAGGGCTGGAGGAAATGGGCTTTGAAGACAAGTACTAACTATACTGAGACTAGCGATAAAATAAGTAGAATTGGCTACGCTGAAGAATGGCCACGATTTCACACACTGATATATGTGCAGCCACCCCGGGTGTGCACACGGAAACCAGGGGAATTACATGGGCAAAGAGCTGATCAGGTGCAGTGGTGGACAGTCCTCAATCTTCCCCCTGCACACTTGGGATATGCTTGTTTTTTACACAGGCAGCTGCAAATTCCACGTGTTTGCACATTTGCCCCATAATAGTTGGCCAAATATTTGTTTTTAACAGCTATTCTTGCTATATTGTCATCTTCATTGCTAGGCTGCTTTGGCACTTCCTTTCCACGCACTCAGCCTTTGAAGGGAACCCTAATGCAAACACATTATAAAAAGAGAGTTGCCATGTTCTATTTTTCAGTTCCCAGTTGCGGGCGTTCAAAAGGAGTCAGCGGTTACCCGGGAATTTCTGATCAGCAGATCCCGTTCAACTGTCTCCTGCTGAGTGCTCAGAAATAAAGGATACAAGAACTGCTACTGATTTTTTAGCCACTAGTGCAGCGGTTCTCAGAAATGTAGGCATGTATCTTTGATGACCCAAATCTGTCCAGAATGCAACCTAAAGAGTTGTTTTTACATCAGATTTTTCCTACCTGACTAACTGGAAACATCCCATACAATTCTAGCACTAGGTACTCAAACTTATGATAAAGCAAACACCATTTCTTTATTTGCAGCATCATAGACCTAAGTTTTTGTCTTTTAAACCAAAAAGGAAAACACCTTAAAAATCTTTCTGGCTCAAGTAAACTGTAAAAGTTACAGGGAGCTGTACTCATGCATTGAAGGGCAAAATTTGAACCTAGGTCCTTCAAAGCCCATATGGTAATTCTTAAAGTTTCCTTTTTGCATATGTAACTAACAGATGCTGCAATGTCTTCAGATTCCTTCCATACCTTCCAAAATACGCACAGTATATGCAGCCATTGTTGGTCTGGAGATTATATCTGTCAAGACTGGCTGCATGTGCGAGAAACATGATGGTAAAATATGTGGTGAGTATGGGAACTGCATGAACAAGAAGTTCTGTGCTTGAACTCTTCACATGAGTCTGACAGTGCCCAACTGAAGAGTTGATACATTCAGGAAACTGCAGCTCTTGCCCCAAAAAAATCAGATGACACCAGTGTATCATCTACCATCCACATTTTATCTGAGCTCCTTTTTAGTTGAACGAAGTATCAGCTTGAAGTATCTTGAACAGCTACAGAGATAATAAAATAGCCTTGAGGCCACAGAGCAGATCAGCGTCTCCTTGGCGTGCATGTTTTGGTATGGCACTACTGGTATCTTCCAGAGACAAAATATTCATGGATAAATAAGGATAAAATGGAGCTGATTTTTTTATTCATTGTGGTAAAGTTGTGGTGGCAAGAAGGGAAACGGTATTATTGGTTTGAGCCTTGAATCTTTCTGAATCTTCCCAGGGACATCTAGTATCAGGATTTTAATCACATGATGTATCTTCCTCGTCACTTTAATTAACTTTGTTCTGTGGCCCCACCCCAACTGTGATCACAAATGTCTCTGTTGCAAATATGGTACTTGATTACATGTTGAGAAAGTGTTTGAAGTCTCAATAGCAGCCATTTCTACTCAGTTAACTTTAAGATTTTAAATAATTTTTAAAAGTACTTATCCACATCCTATTGCTCATCTTTGGATCTACTTGCTGTGTTCCCCTTGCTACGGAGGAGGAGAGGCATTGTCTGGTCTCGCAGCCTCTGAGCAACTTTACACTGAGCATGAATTCACAGGCTTTCCAACTTTTTGAGAGTTTTCAGAGGTGCAGCACTTCCCCCACCCCACCACTTGCTCTCAGTGTGTGAGTACTGCAGAATCTTTCATCATCCATCCCTGCAGGCCTCAGCTAACGTGCTGATCACAGGGACCAGAAGCAGAGAGAGGGGTTAATGTCCACACTGACTGGGGCTGTATTAGAGCAGGGGCTCAGACTGCTTCCTCGGTGGCAGACCTTAGCTCTTCTCACGTCATGCAGATCATCATTTGCATATCGAGCAATGCAGGGCACTATTGATCTCATTTTATTGTATCTGTTCATGACTGCTACCAGGCCAGACAGAGCCAGATTTCTTCCGAAAGACTAAATTAAACTCAATTATCTGAGTCAGAAAAATGTGTTTGTTTCTTAGTTACTGTATGTGCTTCTCTGTTGACTTGAAATGTATTCTGTAATCCCATGCATATGTGATTTCTTTCTTGGTACTCCAGAGTGCACTCTATAGATAACACTTTCATGGTATTTTAAATTCCTATATCTTGACTGTTTTCAGAGAAATGAATATGATTTAACCTTCTTTAGAGCAAGGATAAACTTTGAAATGAAAACTAACATATGGTCGGTATGCTATTTTTATAACTTTATTTTATAATTTCTGAGCTGATTTTGAGAGCTGATTATTATTTAATGAGTGGAGCAGGCTGGCAGTGCCACTGCTGCAGTGCTCCTGGGGATTAGTCCCCAGCGCTCCAAACTCTGCAGAAGAGGGTACTGTAGGTCCGTGCTGCGGCCACGGGCAGAGCTGCATGGGGAAAACTTCATGCTAACCCCTGATGTGCCTGGCTGTAGCAAGAGCCTGTTAGTCTGTCACTTTTCCTAGCACTAAATTCACTCACACATTTTTTTTTGTTAAATATACTGGCTGTCAGACCACATTATATTTCTTCATGATCCACTGCATTTTCTGTGTGTTTCCTTGAGGAGATCCTCCATGCTCTCCCCTTTCCTCCTTCCCTCCCTTCTCCTAGGCATGCTTTTTCTGGTTTTGCTGTGTCCCACAGAAGCAAACCTCAGAATTGTCCAAGAGCTTCCCAAACCACAGCTAGCTTCCCCTAGCTAAAGGACCCATGAAATCCACTCGCCAATCAACTCACAAGGATTCAGTAGGAATCCAGATGACTTCCTGGGATACTGATAAGTATAAAGAGTAAGAATCCAGACGTAAAAAATGTAACAGAACCTTCCACCTTGGAGAAGGCAGCCGATACTGTGAAGCTATTGGCCTGGCTAAGCTATTGGGGAAAACAGGGATAGATAAATGTGGATGTGCTGTAAAAACATGTGAGGAATCCATCTGCACATTACTATGGAAATTTCTTCTCAAACAAAAACTTCAAGTGCAGATGTCTAAGTGTTGCAGGCCCTGCTGTTTCATCTTTTGTGTGATGTTGTCTCTATTCCCAGTAGACTCTGAGAGTACACCTCAACTTCACCGCTTCTGCATACAAATATTTGCCTGAAATATATAGTACGTTGTAAGGTCACTTGCAACTGTGCCTGGAAAAATCAGACAAAAAAACTGAGCAAGTTTTCACAATTGAAATTAAGTAGGTCAAGAATCCATCTAGCTTGTCTGGTAATGTGCTCTACAAGCTAATGACATCTTGAGAGGGGAACCACACGTATGAGGTTGCCAAGGTAAGCATACATCCTCATTACAAACCAATGTACAGGAGTAGCAGGCTCTGCTTTTTGTTTTATCTTTACCCAACAAAGTACCTAAAATGCTTCACCCTGCCTACAAAACTTTCTGGAGTGGGTAGAAGTGTGTTATGAATGTAATTAACTGCTCTGTTGATTACAGAATGTATCCCTTCATCTTAATGGGTGGGATGACCAGGAGTATATACTTATGTACTTACATTTCATTTGTATCTTCAAATAGATAAGAGAGATGTATTAAGTGATTATAGTATGCAGGATATGATGCTTATCCCATAGCTGTTTATACCATAGGTGAGTTAAGACCTCATTAAGACTTTGGTGTCAGGTCTAGTGCTGACTTGCATGTTGGATAAAATCATTTCCCATGGAATATAGGTTTTATGAATCATTAAGATATAAAACACAGTTACAAACACCGCCATGGAATAGGTATTACAGAAAAACAGTAATACATAGTCATAAGGATATGTAATTATATGTATGTGTGGGTATATATATAATGTTTAGTCTAGACATCAGTATAATTATGCACAATAAGATGTGACATCTGAGATTCATGCATGTTATAAATCTTTTTGAAAAGGAAAGTGGTTAAGTCTGGGAAAATCTTAATTTTTTCCCAGAATCGCTATGCCTCAGTGCCTTTTTATATCTGAGTTCTGAAAAGAAGACAAGGCAAATCATTTGTTCTTGAGCCATTTTCCTTCAGCGTCCGTCTTCTCATGTGGTCCAGAGGCCACCAGTTTGCTCTCTAATGTGCAGATGAAACAGACTCCTTTGTTGTCCTCAGTCAGAAGGCAGAGAGCTTGAGGCTGCAGAGGTGAAAGTCATGGCTGCATGGTCTGAAAATAGAGCTGGATACTATAGTCTGTTATTTATAATATCACAATATCTTTTTTTCTAATGGACCTTCTAGGCTTGCTTAGAGTGCCAGGACACGGCGTGACAAGAACAGGGAAGATAAAGGAGTTATCTCCCAAATATTCGCTTTTGCAGCCACTTTGGCTGGAAAAGGAAGGGCCAGATTTCAAAACCTGGCCAGCTTCTTCATGCCTGTAATTTGCAGAAGAATGTGGATGGAATTAATTGTGGGTGGAATTTAAGCTATTTATTTGTCTTAAGAATTTAATTTTGAGGAAAGAAAACAGACATTTCCGTATTTAATATGTGTTCTCAGTTTAGTTGCAGAGCTGAACCTGCAGGGCTGCAAAAGCTGGGAAGGCCCAGATAAGGCCAGGATGAAAATGGTGCTCAAAATAAAACCATTCAAAGTTAACAAATTGCAAGACATCTTAAACAGTTTAGCCAGCATATTGCTTGCGCACAATCGTATTTTCTGCTTTGCTGGATTTAACTTGTTTTGACTGGTGTTGAAGGTTCAAACCAGTTGGGGACCACACAGCTTTATATAATTAAACATTAAACTGGTTAGTGGGGTTAAAACTGTTAAATATATCAAACTTTCAGGGCATTCATTGAACAGGATGTTGATTTCATTTGGCATGTTATTTTAACTATACCTAAGAAAACAGCAAACGCAAAATGCCACGGGTAACGCGGGGAGTGCAGAGAAGAAGCAGAGGACATGGGATGTTCTGCCCCTGAAAGTCTGCATCGCTGCAAACAAGGCAGGAGAGATTCACATGCCATGTCAACTCTCAGATGCATTCAGCAAATTCTTCTGACAATAGTGCAGGAGAAGGCAAGTGCTTTGTTGTGCATCCTACTAGAAATATTACATACTGCGGGGAAAAGAAAACAGAGAGGGTCGGTCAATATTTTTCTTGAATTTACTCCTGGAGGTAGAAGCTCTGCCCGGAGTATTCCATTTATGTTTCGAGCTCTGCACTATATCATTGTGCTGCTCTGTAAAGGAAATTTATTCCTGAAAAAAAAAAGGTTTTCCTTGTACCATATAGGGCTGCCAGGAAGGTCTGAGGGATTAATTGATTATTTTTTTTTATAAAGTTGATGGGCAAACCAGAAAAGAAAATACTTGGTTTATTTCCAGGCTTTATTACACTTTTAAGGTTTTATAATTTATCGAATTTCAAAGTGAATGTCACTTATGGTGCAGAGTTTAAAGGAGTTTAATCTGAAATAGAAAAATAGTTCTCATTTGATAGAACTTCAGGGTGTCTTAGTTGTTTCTTCCCCCCATCAAAACATTCACCAACCTTGCCCCTCATCTGTGAATAACTATGACCTGGAACGTGATTATTTGGCCAGCAAACTCTGCATGAAGAATTTCACATGGCACATGCACATCTATAAAATGCTGATAAAAACTCTCTCTGGGTTTTTACCTGTGTAGCCAAGTGTGGGAGGGAGGATTCTGTTCCTCAGAGCAACACTGAGTTCTAGTTTGAGGGCATCAGAAACCGCCTAAGGAAGGGGAAACCTCTGCATGCTCTGCATGCCCTATACCTCAAGATGCTCTTTGGGTGCATATTTTGTGGCTGACCACTAGCAATGGAAAGCCAATGTAAGTAGAGGCAGGCTACTGCCGAATTCCTTATCCAGCTCAACTCTGTCTGTGAATAAGGATGAGCCAAGGAAGAGCAGAAGCCAATGAAAATATTCTGACATTAGTTCCTGGTGGTCTACTGTCACTATATATATCATTTCATTAAACATCTTCGTCATGCAATATATAATTTGGCTCCAATCGCTTTGGTTTGACTTGAAGAGTAGAGCCAGACCATAGACTCAATTTAGACTTTATTCTTTCAAATTTCTGGCTTCTCCTGTGTTCTGACAGAAATATTTTCTGTTGACTCTTTAAAAAACTACACGCATTTCAGGTGAGGTTTTCTTGGTGCCTTAAAAGTGGTTAGCTACCAAGTTATCTGTTGCTGGCCACTATTCATTCCTCTGGAAGGCTCTTAGGAAACTAGAACATTCAAGAAAGTAAGTATTGCCCAGAGAGGTCATTTCCATCTCTCCTCTTTCCACACATGGATAGAGAGGGCTAAATTTCTCTGCTTGTCTTGACATTCCTGCTTCCTGACCTGTTCCAAAAAAGGTGAAAATTGTTATTGCTCATAGACAAAAGGGTCTTTCTCCATGCAGGGGAGATTGAGCAGTTGTTTGCGAGGAGTAAGGATGTAGAATGACACAACAGGTGAAAAAAAATAATTAACATAGTTGATGTTTCAAAACGTTCTGTATCCAATCCTGTGGACCTGAAATTTAGAGTATGAGAAAGTAATCTTTTCTAAGTACCTATTTTCAGGAGAGGAGCTCTAAGCTGTGAGTATATACAATTTTTTCCCAGGAAAATTGATATATACCCAGAACACTTAAGTATGGCCACTAGTAATACACAAGTGCTTTAAACTTCTAAAAATATTTGGCTCCAGTCAACAGATCAGTGCAGCGGTTCAGCTCATTAACATTGGAGCAAATTCATTACACTTTTAAGGACCATTTTCAAAAGGCCTAACCCTACAAACGCACTGAATTCCAGATGCTAATGGCATCATTTGTCAAGACAGAGCTTTTTAACATCATGCATAAACCTTTTCTACATGGTAGTTTTACTGTGCGTTCAATTCCATTGCAATTCCCTGCTTCAGGCAGAGGAACTTAGGCAATATAAACACACTAGGAAAAGGCTCTCTCATATCTGTGTGGCTTCTGGAGATGAAGTACTTATTTCCACAAAATTTGGCTTCCGCTGTAACAGGGGAGGGTGAGCTACTTTGGGGACTCTGGGGTCAAATTATCTGGCAAGGTGCTTTTGTGTTTCTCCTCTGTGAAACATCTGAGCATCTTGACCCTATCAAAGCTTCTAAAAAATGAAAATATCTTATTTGCTGAGGAGTTACTTAGAGCTTAAATTGCCTTGGCAAGGGACATCCTTCTGTTTGCTGTTTGTTGGGTCACGCTACACAGTAAAGCTCGTGTTAACTAAACTCAACTGGTATTTTATTGTTGTTTAGCCTATTTCCTCTCTGTAGCTACATTGTAGTGAAGTGTTTTGGTACCAGTACTATGGAATAGTGCAAGAAGTGAGAAACTGACTATGCAGAGAATAAACCTGTTATTGTGAGACTGGTTACATTGAAGCAAATATTAAATGAGACATAACAATATGGAAAGAATCAAACAATTTAACATAGTCCCCATCTCCCAGCTTACATTACTATTTCTAATATCTCAGGGTTCTCCAGTCTCGATGTTTGAAGGTGCTCCCCGTGAAAACAGCCTGGTGTCTGCCCCTGCTGAGGCAAATGGCAGTGACCACGCTCCTCCCATTCCCTGGTCCCAACACTTGGCATCTCTCTAGACTCTGGTATCTCCTCACACTGAGCCCACACTTAAAAATGTAACAACTGCACTAAAAAAAATTATCTATCTATCTATCTATCTATCTATCTATCTATCTATCTATCTATGTTGCATATACCTTAAGATCCCAGTTCTGGGAAGCACTTAAGTACAGACTTTATTTGATATGTAGTCACTTTATGGGTTGCAGGGAGCAGCTCCAGTTTATACCAGCTCACAGCCTGGCCAAAGGGCTGTAACTGTTACCCATGTTGCTGTGAGATCATGGGATTCTTTTTCTTTTCCTGCCTTTTTCATTCCAAATACAGTTGGCTTCAGGTTCCCATCTCCTATTATTTACAATGCAAGAATTTTGGGCCTTGATGCTACAAATGTTCCTGCATGGTTAACTACAAGCATATGAGTACTCCCAAATGAAGGCCCTGGAACTCTTCATGTCTTAAGCACATAGTCTCCAAGCCTGGAAATGCCTGTGCATATGCTTTTCTTTACCCCCTTGAGCAGTGTCATTAATTTCAGCAGGACTACCCACAGTAGTAAAGTTAAAACACATACATAAGTATTTGCAGGTTCAGGTCCATAGTGACATTTCTCGTCCTCCAATGTTATTTTATCCCCAAGCCTGTTCATTGTCAAAAAATGAATCTTTGAGTAATCAGGCCTCACAACTCCCCTCAACCCCTTTCCTGGAACTGATTTTATACTCTGTTCTCTGGCAAAGCCTATGGACAGCAGCAAGGCTGTCCTAAATCAAATAACTTTAAGAATCTGACATGAATTGACAAGAGCCAAGTATGGTTGAGCTAAAGTTGAAACCAAGCTGAAGCAAATGCTTCTCCCTGCTGTAGTTTAGTTTTAGTAGCACTCCTTGCAGTCGCTCTCTCCTTCATCTGAAATTTTTTTTTATGATAGAGAATAAACTGGGTGGGAATTATAAATGAGAGAGATTTGAATGCCAAAACACTGGAATTTGTGTTCTTAAGTGACCTGGAATAGAGGCCTTCGTTGCACTTCTCAGTTCTCTGTGTTTTGTAGCATTTTACTCCAGAGGGACACTTGAGGTCTGAAGTGGGACAATTAAGCAGTTTCACAGCTTTGGTAGGAAACCCCTGTGTTGTTGGAAGTTACACTGTGTAGGTGTGAAGAACAGAGAAGCTCACAGTCCTGCATGAACGACTGGGAAGTCCTCTTCCAGCCCCACATCAGTCCCTGAGCAGTTACCTCTCCTCCAGGGAAGCGCAGAGGCTGTTCTTGGTGAGGCATCGGCCTCGAGGCCTGCAACTTCCAGCTGTTCCTGTACAGAGCAGCTGCACTGCGCTAAAGGCAAATATGGTGGGAGCAAGAGGGGCAGCACAGCCCCCGCGCTCACTGGAAAGCAGGAAATCCTGGCTGCTATTCCTGGCTTGTGCATTGCCTGCACGGGGCCTTAGGAAAGAGAGTTGACTTCTCCAGCAACACCTAGAACATCGAACAATGCACCCAAAACCCAGCAGTACTTTACAGGACTTAATTCCTGTTGAAGAAGTTTTGGGCTCTGCTTTGTGAAGATATATATGATATATTGCACATATAGGAAATAGTGAAAAAAAAAGATGAAGAAACCAGTTGTAAGTTCTTATGTAAACACATAGATCGGATGTTTTAACAGTTATATCCATCAAGTGCACATGCAGCTCTCTTCCTATATTAAGTCCAGAACTGCAGGTGCAAATAAAAAAATAATTTCTCTTGCAAAGAAGTGGATTTACTCATCAGCAGATACAGCAGCTCTCTGTGAATGTGAAATTGTGGTGACTGCATTCAAAGATGTGCCGACCTGGTTTAAAAATCAGACTCAAACAATCCCATAACTCCATAATCCCCAAATCTAAACAACTGACATGGACTGGACGTTCCGATGTATTAGAAGTGGGAAGCATTGGTTGTTTTAAATGGAAACATAGCAAATTACTGTATCTGAAACTCTGTCACTTGCTCCAAGCAGAGCTCAAACAAATTATGGCTTATCTGAATGATTTGAGATAAAATTTTGGATAGGATTAACTGTGATGTTCTTTGTTCTCTAAACTTTAGAGCACTTAAAGAGAGGAGCTGGCAACATGGACTGTGTTTTATGATAAAAAATGTAATAACAGCTTTAGAGGAGGAAAGACAGCTGCACATAAGCAAAGTTAGAATAAACTTGGAATTTCTGGAAATTCTATTAGTGATTATAGAGCCTTCTTGCCCATGTGTAGATAAGCACATGGGTGTTTTGTAAGGAAGAGGGAACCATAGCTACTTCTATTATGCATAGAAAGTAGGAAAGATCTACAACTTGTTTTTTCTGAAGAGAAGATGATTGTCCCTATTTTCAGAAACAGGTTTTTTTAATTCTTAGTTTGGCTTTTTTCTCACCCATAAAACTGATTATCAGCTTTCCTGACCAGCACACTTTCCCAAGTACTGCATTTTTGGAAGTTATTTACCAAGATTGCTTCAGTGTTTTAAAATACCCAGGCTGAGATTCCAGTTTTGGGTTACATTACATTTGAAATCTTCATGCTTGTCTTATTTTCAACTCCTAACAGCAAGGGAGGAAGGAAAGGCAAACCAAAAAAGTAAAATAAGTGTTTATTAAAAAGGGCCAAAATTTGTTTGCAGCTATAAATGAATGAAGCTTCATTAAATTCAGGGGAGCTAGACCCACTTACATTAGCAGAAAATAGGGTTCTTTTTTCTCTCCTTTTCAATAATTTTTCAAATGCTATTTTTAACAATTCTAGGGGGAGGGGAAAAGTAGGGTGGAAAACAGTTATTGCCATTTTATCACATTTTGCTCCTAACAATGCAGTACAAATGAAAAGAAACCATAATGCTCTGTAGAATAATACATTAATCATCATCAGTCGTCATTCAGTGCAGTATGTTCTTTCCACACCATGCAAAATACCAACGGTTCCCCTCAGGAGGAGGAGAAATGCCTTATCTCATCGTGCACCTACCCTCGACACCAGACGGGTTGCAGTGGGGTTGTATGTTTGTGTCATCTCACCTATGGGGCAGAAATCACATCATAGGTGTCTTTTGTACCGTGAGGGATTTATGAAAGGCTTTACCCCTCGAGAGGTGGGAATTAAGGGGGTTAGAGGCCCATCCACCCAGAATATTTGTGCTGAGTGACAGATTAGTTGTGAGCCAGAGGTAGAAGTATTAACAGAAAGATGGTCAAGAGGTTTCCTAGAGAGGTAACTCTCACAGAACAAAATTAGGAGGCGGCTGCCAAATGACTTGGATACTTGTGAACATTTCAAGTGAAAATTCGTGATGAAACTTTCCCTTAATATTTCCTGCCCACGTCCCTCCCAGTCTCTTTTTCTTATACAATATATATGCATATATATTTCTACTCTAGTCCTTGCATCTGTCTCATAAATATATCTCATAAGCGTCTACATGCTTAGGTATGAAAATACACTTTGTACAAAGCTATAATGTTTGTACTGTTTCCAATCTTCTGTGTCTCTGAAAAATAAGTAGGTGCTATACTTATGTCATTTATTGCTATTTGTTTCTTTATGTTGGTTCCTCTTAAAGTGCTCTTCTCATAGCATCGCTCCAGGGCATCCTTGCATACAGTTATGATACACAAAAAACTGAAAAGCACAATTTAAACTGCAGCACCTCATCTGCTCTCCCTGTTTGTCTGTATTTTTCCCTCTGCCGAACATCATACTCCTTTCATTTGGCAATATAATATGATCCACCATAAAGAAATATAGCACAATGGAGGATGAGTCATTCTGGCTAAAAGGTTCGGGCCAGATCCTGCATTCCCTCCTCCAAAAACACCCTGTGCATTTGAATTAGAGCATCTCCCAAGTTGGGAACCTCAGGACTCAATCCTAAATTATGTATGCTGGCACGGGCTGGCTTTTTAGCCCCAGGATGCTTCACAGTTTGGAAAGTCATTGCCATTTCTCTTTGCATTGTGCCAGCTCTTAAAGTTTTTCCTTATTCTTTGTTCTTGGAGGATCAGATTTACTCACACCAGAAAGACCAATACTGTTTAACTAATCCTTATCTGAAAAACGGTTACAGGGAAATTTCGGAGGGATCTCCGCCTATCCCTTCCAAAGTCCGGGTCAGTGACCTCAGTGGGCTTTTTGTGGTGTCCCTGAAGCACTTCAAAACCTGCCATGTGTAACTCAGCAGAACTCCCTGTGGTTTTGGTGAAGGCTTTGTCTGAATCAGAGTTTGTAGCCCAAACAGCCTTAGTATTTGGATGCCCTGTTGTTTTGTGGTGGTTTTAGCCCTGTGTTGGGCAGCTTGGGAGCAAAGGTCTTCCAAGCAAGCAAGCTTTGGGGCTGCAAATGCCTGGGGCCAGACTAGCCACCCAAACTAGCTCATGAAGAGAGACCCTAAGCTCTGTGGCCAGCTCAAGGGCCTCTTTGCTTGGGGCTCCCATCCAGTACCCCTACCTGGAGCAGAGTATGGTCTGGCTCTGCTATCCTGCTAGCAGTCAGAGCTCTTCTCTGCGGCATGGAACCATCCTCTGCCTAACTGGATTTGAAGCCAGTTCTGCCACCTCCCAGGAGAGCACACTAACCACCAAACCGTTCCTGTTTTGCATAGAATGATGTCAAAGAGGGGATGAGAGGAGATAGAAAAGCAGATTAAGTTTGCTGGCTGGGGTGGTGATGCAGAATGTGGGAACGTCACCTTCCAGTTTCTCTTCTAACGAATATTCAAATGTGTAGACAAAGTAGAAGTTTCAGGCTGTTGGATACTCACCTGGGCAGGGAGGTGTCTGAGGGCTCTGTGGTGAGAGAGGACGTGACATTCCCACTCTAAGTCAGCACATGGAGGGGCTTGAATTTGAGTCTCCTACACTGAAGGCAAACATGATACTCTAAGTGGTGAGCTCCTGCTGAAGGCAAAAGTGGTGGCAGTCCCTGATCCATGAGGTCATCTCAAAACACCCTGTGTTGTATCAGGCCATTGGACAGATTTAGGCAGGAGATTTGGTTTTTACTTCATGGAACTTGTTGCAATATGAACCAAAATTGCAATCGAAGTGCAGACTGGCAAGATTCTGGTGTTTAGCACAATTTTTTAGAGGGAACTTGGACACGTGAGATATCTAGGCTCCTTGAGACTAGCTGAGAGAGGTGTTTGAGTGCCTCATTTCAGACTTAGTGACTCCTAATGTGTCAGCTAGGTGAATGTGTCACATCACGACCCCAAGCTTTCTAGATTTTACCTTGTTTGGTCTTTTAAAATTCTTCCTGTAGCTGTTCTCCAGTGATTTTTCTGTTCTTTATGCTGCATCAGTCATACATCAGGCTGTGGCTACTCCCTGGTGACTTGCAGAGAACAATAACATAGGTGAGAAAATATGCCCACTCATATATTTTGATTGTTTGACTTTCCCCTGTATCTCTCTGGAATAGAGCTCTACCTGTGTGCTTATTTACATATTAATGTGCAAGTCTTTGCAGAGCCCCGTATTTAGCAGGACAAGGGAACTGGGGAATAATCTGTAGATAGCATAAGTATATCATTTTGATTTACAGTCTAACATTTAAATGTTTTGAGGTCAGACCTCTGAGTGAAAATAATTCACAACTGGATATACAGCTTCCACGGGCTGTACATTTATTGCCAACAAGTACAACACAGATTGTTTTTTACGTGCCTGCTTTTTATTGCTTTCGATGCTGTTGCAGGATAGTTCACATAAACATTTATATAGGGTTTAGAAAACAGTTGTTAGCGAGGAGGAAGCTTTTTCTGTTTACACAGCCCCGAACAAAGCCACCGCGCGGAGCTTCCTGTAATTGACATGTGGGCGGGTTTTTTTCAAGTCACTGACTGGAAGAAGTGAGTGTCTGAGATTTATTCCTGACAGGACTTAAATTACTGGTAGCCTGACACATTTGTGAACAATTACTAGACACTGAGGTGTTTAAAGTAATGGGTACTGTTTGCTTGAGGGATGGGGAAGTTTCAAAACCATTAAAACAAAACAATTTTCCATTTGATTAGTAAGAAGCAAATGCATACGTTCATTTTTTCTGAAAGGCACACGTATATTCAACTCCTTCAATAATTCTTCTCTCCACATGCACATGCTTAAAAATTCCCTTGATTTCATTAATGTAAGTTACCATCCCCTGGGCATTGGGTAGCTGAGCTTGCAGCCAGCTCTGAACGTGACACCCATGAGCCTGCAGTCTCCCAAGAGGTGAATCCACTTACAAAGTCTCAATTAGAGAAGGATCTGATTGATGTCAATAATAATAGTAATAGTAATAATAATAATAATAATAATATACTTTTTTGTCCTCCTTTTATTTTTCTATTTGAAGGAATTGGAAGGCCTTAGAATTTACTGCGTTATTCATTTGACCATTAAGTACTGCGAACATTTATGGAAAATAAACTCTGCTTAATTCTCTCATTAATCTACACTACATTTATTTGTTTATTTGCATCTCTTCAAGGTAAAAGTTTTATTTATTTCCAGCATTTGCATTCAGTGCTTGTATGCAGTGACTCCTTCCATTCCTCATTATGGCACACTTCATCCCAGCGCCCCGAGTTTCTAGTTGCCATTTGAGAGAGTCTCGTCACAAGAGGAAAACAATATTGCCCTGGATTATTAAAGGATTTTAGGAAGCATCCTACATGCACACCGAACTGTGTGTACACACTTTTATCCATCTTCCCTCATTAATCTTGATCTGCTGTACAGGTGCTGTCTCTGCAACTCGTGTTATTCTGATGTTCTATGATGAAAGTGAATAAAAATATTAAAACTACATACAGCTCCTAATAGTCAAAATAAAAGATTTAGATGGTGAACATAAATCAGTGTTTTAGAGAAGGCTAGTAAGCCTGCTCCACTGCTGGTCTAGCGCCTAGAAGCTAGATTGCTCTTCTTGGCTGAGTCAATAGAAATGTTTCTACGTGTCTTTGGCCACACAGGGAGCTGTAGGAAACGGCTGTAGTAGTGGTGGGGCAGGATGCAAAGCTGGGAACATTGCCTGCTTTAGTGTTGATCCAAGCACTCAGATACTGCAAGTCAAGTTGCTCAAAATCATGACACTGATTTAAGCTTTCAGCAAAATAAATTTAAATTTTGTCCCTTTTTTCAGTTATTCTTCCAGGCACAAGGATAAGATGCTGCTTTAAGGAAACCAAAATGCTTATGTAATCACATTGTCCCTGTTAGATGTCCTCTCACTGTTTTACTGGGACCCTTACAATGAAAATGTGACAGTTTTTCCCATGGGCAGTTTACTACTTCACAAAACAAGCCTCTTCCTTATAGTTACTTAATATTCTTCAGGAATGAAGATGCATCTGTGTGTTTTGCTAGCCTTCCTGGAAGTGCAGATTTCCAGATTTCATCAAGCTCAGGTGTTATCAGAGCAGCTTGTCTTTGCCCCACAAACACTCGGAAGGAAAAGATCATTTATGAGAGAAACGAGGGCAGGAGTGGAAAGCTGCAAACACGTCTCTCCCATCATCACCGAGTAGTCAGCCTCTGACCTGTTAGCAGGCCATTATCCATCTTTCCTACAGTTGCTCCTCCTTTTCTACTTTATTTCTCCAGCCAGAAATATTCTCAGAATTTCTCAAGTCATGGAATTCCTCTAGCATCCTGTCCTGCTCCCACCATACCAGTAAGATATCTCTTCGCCCGCTGTTCCACCAGCCTCGAGTCTCTCCTGGTGAGGGGAAGAATATCGGCTTGGTGGTTATTCCCTGACACTGGTTTGAGTCAAAGCCTTCAGCAAGGAGCAGCCAGCAACCTAGCTAGGAATAGGCACAAGTGTCTGTAAGCATAAAGGACAGAGCGACATCACTTAAGATATGATTTAGTAGTAGAACTTGTTGCAAAAAGACTGGACTCCTATTGCTGAGTGAGAATTCCTACACCTCATGTAGATTGTTCTTGAGTGCTGTTAGAAAATCCCTTTCTTGCCACAGCTTCCTCTTTGACAACATCTTAGGAGGTGTTCTGGGAACTACCTGGGGTTTTTTTTGGTTTGTATGATACATGAAGACAGTACATACAGCTTTATAAATTACTACGTGTCCACTGCTTGCTGTAACACAGGTGTAATCAAGGTAGGGTACATGGGAGATGTATTAATTGCTTGGACTTGTTTCCTGGCCTGTCCTGAGACAGAAGTCAAGGGCTCCCACTGCAGGAAAGGGGCAGTGTTCAGGCTCCAGTGGCCAAATTTTCTCTTTTAATACACAATAGCAGATTTATCTTTTACATCAATGGAAAATAAAGACATTCTGTCTTTTTGATGTAAATTCCAAAGTGATTTGCGCTGGCTTCCTTATGGTGCGAGCTCCTGAAAACCTGTCCCACATGCCACCCTGTGCAGGACACTCTCTGCATCAATCAGCTAAACCACTGCCTGCTCCTCATTTGAACCTATGGAGAAGATTCTATAAACCCTGCAAAGATGGAGTTTTTATTGCCTACTTCTTGTTTTCTCTGTCAGTTCTTGATGCATTGAGTAGTAAAACAATTTGTAGCATGCTGTTAGCACGAAACAATGAAAAATAATACCAAAAATAAAACATGAAGCTGCAATGAATGCGTCTATTTTTACACATTGTGTTCTGTGTGAAGGAAATTTCAGAAGCTTCAGCAAAAGAACCCAAAACACTTTCTGGGTACCGAATCACCATAGGGATGGTTTTCTCTTGGTTTTGCAAATTTTATTCTTTTTCTTGAGTATTTGGGGAAAGGAGGAAAAAAAGGACTGCAGATGTTCCAGACTTTCTACGGTCTTTTACAATGATTCAGGGCGGTGCCTCTTCTGTAGACTTTGTGCTGTTTTTCTCGCATATTCATAAATTTTTCTCATTTGTGAGAGTCACTGAATAGAGCATGTGAATTGTTTTACCCAGTAGGTGGTGGAGCAATAATGAAGCATTGTGATTAAGTAGTGTTGGAACATCTTATCTTCCTCACTGAGTGGGAGGCACCATTAGTAGTAAAAGTAATTACCTGTGTAGAACGTGCTGATTGCACTGAGTATCTACTCCATGATACAAAGAATGTCTTCTCAACTTAGGGACTTAAAGAGAAGAGTTCTCCATTTGCTGCTAATTTCACGTTTTAAGCAATAGCACATAATTCCTTTTGATTTTCCTTTGGTGTCAAAATTACAAATAAACTTTGTGAGAGCTTTTTGTCCTCATCAATATTCTGCCCTTGTCATTGGTAGCTACAGAAAGAGGAGGATCGAAGTAGCAGACTGTAAAAGCAGGGTAGAGTCCCAGTGTGGTATCTGGACTTGCTGGCAGCTTGGGGTGTGCCCTGCAGAACAAGACTGTGGTGCCCTGGTCTACCTGGAGTGATATGTCTCTAGAAGTGATGCAGGTAATGATTCAGATACAGGACAGCAACCCTGAGTGTGGAGGGAAGGTCTTAGCTTACAAAAAACTCCTTTAATGGGGGATATGTGGGAAGCTGTTGCCAGTGATGGCATCAGCGACTTACAGGGTTATTCTCACACAAGCCAATCTGTAGTATAATACACTCTGTCCTAAGGTCTGCATTTCATAAGCATTCATCCATCTGCCTGACAGTTCCCCATAACGTGGGGAATAAAATATTAAGATGTGATGGAAATAAGCAGTTCTTTTTATCACAGAAAAATGGGTTTATTTTTTGTTTCATCTGTAGATTGTACTCTGTTAGGTTTTGTATCTCACATAACTGCAAAATTAAACCTTGCTGCTGATCACTTCTACACCCTTGAAAACCCAACTTTGAAAAACTTTATATGAAGTCCTGGATTCCAAAGGGGCCTGTGACTTTTAGGATAAAAAAGAAAGCTAAGAGCATTTATGGTTTGTTTTAGGTCTGATTCAAAGCCTGTTGGAATCACAACAAAGAGATTCTCCCTGATTTTTAAGATTAATATCCGGGGTTTGAACATAATGTCTAACATAAATGCAATGCTGCTATGCTGCTGAAAAGTACCTGAGCACATTTGTAATAATGTGAGGGTTAGATGACTGTATTGGGCAACTTCTGGAGACAGGTAGAGTCATTAAGATAATTGACGGCAGGGAAAAAGCCTTGTGAAGGGGCTGTATTTTCTCTGTTCTCTGTATTACTTTACATAGGCATTTCCTTTGGTTATTTTGGAAGGATATGAGGTCATAGTGATTGGAGACAGGACGAAACTTTAATGAAGGTGACAAACTGTCATTGCATTCATTGCCTGTTTCTCTGTCATATGTAATCTCTTCCACTTATAAAACGGCAGCAAGTTGTTTAAGGAATGGTATGGTTTTAGTCAACAGCCTTAACTTCAGATTTTTTCAGAGGCTTTTGCTAGTTTTTCTGCCACAAATACAGTTTCTAAATGATGTTTCTAATTTAATCTTATTTTTTAAGTTTCCCAAGGGAACTCTTCTTTTAAATATCTCTCAGAATTACAGTGATCTGCTTTTTTTTTTTAAAGTATTTTCTCTTTTTTTATTTTATTTTTTGGGATTTTTTTGGTTATCTGTGATGCATTTTACTCAGTTATGTATCAGTAGTGTCCTGGACCATGACTGAAAGTCTGAGGAGAAAGTTTAGGAGTGTGGAAGTACTAAATTGCTGAAGCCACAACAGTGGAAATACTTTTAAATAATCAGAGAAAAAAAAAACCTAGTGATTTTATGACTAAAGTAAGCCCATACAATGATTAGCCCCATGTGAAATTTGGCATTTTTTCTTTGCAGAAGCAAATGCAACGTTTTTCTTTGCTATTAGTTTCCGTGGGTTTGATTTAGCTTGATTAAAAGTAAATGAAAAATCAAAAGGACTGTGATTCTACAGAAGTTCCACCCCGTTTTGAGATGCAGTGTGACTGCGAGGTCTGTGTGGGTCTGGTTCACAGGTGTAAGGTCGGCTTCGCACTGGGACCAACCTGAATTTATTCTTACTGGTATCAAGCAAAATATCTGGAAAATGTTTCAGCAAAGCAGCCTGGAATTTAGCTGAGACCAAAATCAGGTACATTTTGTGTGGCAAACTATATTGCTGTAATTGTGAACAGCAATTTAATGATTAAAAAATTACTGTAAATATCTATTGTTCATTGCTGGTGTGTACACAGACTCACTGCCTGCAAGGACACCAAACAGCCCCTTTGTGTGGCCTGAAAACAGCAGGCAGAGCTTCTGCTTGTAGTAAGAATATCAGTAGCATGAAAATTTACACCACTGAGCTTTCTTTTCCTGAATCTTACTCAAATTCAGGAATGTTCCTCTTCTGCCCAGTACCTTACAGTATCATGCAGGGCTAGGGTGGACAGTCCAGGAGGCATTCTTATGCTTTAAAGCATGATGATAAAATATGAAATTAACTTTTCTCCTGAAAGTAAGATTCCAGAATATTTGTGTCTCCAGCTACTGACTGTAAATGAGAATACCTTTATCTTGTAATCGGGTAGTAGATAAATCGTTATTAGTGGCAAACTTTTATATGGTGCTGGGATCCCATTGTGCTACAAATAGTGCAATCATTGAAAAAGACAATTGCTGATCGAGCTTTCTGATTAATCCAGGAAATTACACACAGTAAAATTTTAGCCTTGCTGAAACATGTTCCATAATTTCTTCAGAAAAATCCGTAGCATTTAAATTTTCTTTTAAAATCATCTGAACTGCTGATTGTGAAATTTAACTACAATAGAAGGTAGTGAAATATGTGCCCTAATGTACCAGACCCAAAATGCACTGGTAGAGACTGAAGGTCCATGCAAGCACAATGCATGTAAGGATCATGCACACAAGTGACTGGCCAGGTTTGTTCAGGAACTGCTTTTGCCAAAGGAATCCAGAATCCGAGAGCGACTCAGGCATGCCTGTGTCTGGTTAGCACCAACAGCAACACTGCAGTGCTTGTTTTAGGAACAGAATCCAAATTCTGAATCTTGATTCATCTCCATTGCTCAGACACAGAGACATGTAACTCCAAGCAAAAACTCACACAGGAGTGAGAGAAAAATTAAATGTGATGTTTTGGTCCAAGTGAGTTTGTTTAAGGAAGAGAAATTGAAAAAGCATTTTTGGCAGTTAAAGTGTTACGTGGGTTTACAGGCCTTTTTGGAATATGCAAGTATGTCACAATCAATATTGTTCTTGATAAAACTGAACTGCAGACAACCTTTTAAAAAAGAAGCAGACCCTGATCCCTGGACCAAGTAATGAAATTTGCAAAGGAAAATTCATAATATGTGATGGAAAAAAGATGCATACACCTGATGTTAGTTAGTGAGGAAAGTATTGGACAGAAATTGTTAGCATGATGGGAAATTAAATTACTTTAAGCAGTATTTGAACATGAAGAAAACAGAAACTTGATTAGGGAAATCATTTCAGATATTCTTTTAATTCTTTCTAAGTCCAAACAGCCCTTCCAAAAATCTCTATAACCAATCAGCCACAAAGTGCTATGTCTGTAAGGAGACACCATGGTCAAGGGACAAGCACACAGACATCTTCTCACTCCGGGTTTTTCCAGGGCTTTCAGCGCCTCATCCATGGCCAGTCTCCAAGACTTTTATTCACACTGAGAAGTATCTCTTGAGTAATCCTCTTGAATCTGATTTCAGCCTAATGTACATTTCCACATGGCCACTGGCCGCTTGGTGACATGAGTATGCTTTCCATACAGTGAACTGGGGGTATTTCCACAATATTGCCCCTTTGGGGTCTTCCCTTGAAAACTGTTTGGGTAAATGTCATGAAGAAGTTGTGTTTGTAGAACATTTTGAGGCACGGTGTGGAGGAAAGGAGGAGAAGAGGCCAGCTGAGTGTCACAGCTTTGCTTGAAGAACTGCTGCTTTCTGATATCTTGAGTTTAGTTCCCATCATTCCTGCAGTAACCCATTCAGACAGCGAAAAGCCCACCAGGCAAGAGACCCCCTTTGGCAGGGACCTACCCAGAGGCTCTTAGCGGTGTTTAGGCCCTGACTGCGGTGAGAATTGGGCACTTAAGCAGGGACAGGACCTGCAGCCACCTAAAGTCAGAGAAGAAACCTGTAGCCAACAAGGTCTCCTCTAGTACAAGCCTTCCCCTGCCTGCTGAATCATCTCTAGGTCTTCACAACAGCCACCCCTGTTAGTTCAGTCAGGGCGGGAGAATGCACCCATGGAAAGATTGGGCCTTTAGGGAGAAGGGGGAGAACTACCTGGGCAGAACTGCCACCAGCTTGCTGAATTTAACACCCCATCTCTTCCTCGGTGTTAATATGGAGATCAGAGTCAATAAAACACATGGAGGCAAAATGTATGATTCCAATTTACATTAAGGAACTTAAAAGTTGTGAAATATGTGAAGAACAAACTGTTGTGAGAAAATAAGTGCCAGCCTTCCTGCAAATTTTGTATCTGATTCTGCAAGCATGGGAAGTGTTCAGCACTGTTCCTGACTTGGCTGCCAGTTTATGTGGGAGGGGAAACAGCCATTTTGCTCGAGGGAAGTATTTTTTAAAAGTTCCATGATGAGAAGGGGATTTGTTTGTTTGTTTGTTTGTTTGTTTTTGTTTTTCTGCATGAAATGAGTTTTGCAGTTTAAAATAATGGCCCAGAGGCTGAATTCCGAGCCCATCGGCTCCAGCAGGGATGTTACATGTGTGCTTCTGTGTTGAGACACTGGCAATTTAACTCTGCCTATGGATACGTACACACGCACATACGCCCTGTGTCTGTACAAATGGACACAAATTTAAGCTTTCATTTGGACTGCATTTTTTGAAGAAAGTGTGTTTCAGACAATGCATTGTTCCAGCTTTATGGATTGCAAAGATAAAGCACAAACCCCACAAATTATAATGGAAAGCCGCAAAGCTGCCAGGCCCTGTCCCAGCCCCAGCCTCTCCTGAAGCGGCTCTTAAACAAGGGGGCAGATGTTTTAACAAGCAGCTGGCACTACGGTGCTTGCAACCTTGGAGGCTCAGGGATGAGCGGATTTTGGACGGGCTTAGCCAGCATTTAGAGAACAAAACTGAGTGGGAAGATTTTCAGATGTGCTTTATTGGGGTCCCACTGCCTGGGAACAGGAGGAGTTTGGGAGTTTCTTCTGAAAATCTGCCTTTTTCACGTAGGTGTTGGATTGGAAGCTGAAGCCTTGAAAATCTGGCCTCAGAGGCCTATTTTTAAAATATGGTTTCTGCTTTTTCAGACACAATTTTGTGATCCCAGCTAATTAGGAGAACAGCCATGTGGTTAGACATCTGAGTGCTAGTCTTATTGCTTGTAACAATGACCATGTTAGAAAATCTGGTTCGATGTGGTTTTGTTGTTATTTTGGTTTTTTGCTTTCAGAATAGGCTGGAATCTAGTTTTCAGGCTGTGTTGGACTCCATCGCTGATGCTATAACAAATAAAGTTGCTATTCAGTAAGACTGTTGCTGATGGACTCAAATAAAAATTTCAATTGAAGTGACATCTTTTATTTTCAAACGCCAGTTTCTACCTTCCCTGTTCTGCACATGCTTTCAGACCACTCTTATGGGAGAACTACTGCACAACTCTTCTTCGATTTGCTGTCCAGATTCAAAATCAGAAATGCAAAAACCACTAAGTATCCATCAGAACTAAAATTTAGGTTGCAAAAGGAGTTTTAGTCAGCTCCCAAGGCAGAAAGCTTGCTTACGGTCGAATATATCGTGCTAATAAAAATTTAGGTTTATATTACAAAGTGACTTGAAGAGACCCCAAATAGAGAGTGAAATAATGTTAAGAGAAATTTTGTCCTCAGCTGACCTTTTGGAACAGGAAAAGAGTGATTAAGGGCAAAATTTATTCCGTTTTGTAGAATTTGGCTAGCAATTTGAAGGAGAGATTACTCCATCTAAGTAGCTGGTATTGCATCAAGTGCTGCAGAGCTTGGTCGCCAAACGCAGATACATCTGGTACGTGTGTGTAGGTTTCGTGGTGGTTATTCAGAGAATTAGAACCGACGCCACAGTCAGGAAAGAGAGTATAGGCATAAAATAGCTCAATATGTAGCTGCAAAGCTTATGTGCCAAAATTAATAAGGAAATATTACAGCTTTTCTCTGGTGCTGGTTTCTCACAGAAAGCTGCTGATTATAAAGACAAAGCAACTACGGGGTTTTTTTACTTGGCTCTTACTAATTGTTGATGATCTCCCAGGATACTAGAGCCTGAACCTGTTTGTGTCACAAGCCTGCTTGTCCCCCAGGTACAATTGTAAAAACAAAACATAACCCGGGAGGTTTGTACTGGGATTGCAGAAAAACTGAGTAACATTCCCTAGTAGGAGGCAGGTCTTCTATTTCAACAGCTGCTTTTATACTGCTATGTTATTATTTCTATACTACACCCTTGCTAAAAATGTCAAGAGCTGTTCCTCCATACCATCACTGTGCTGCAATTTCCTCCCTATCGTAGTTATTCCTTGTGATATAACAGCGTTCAGTCGGGATTAAGACCTCATTGTGCTAGGCACAGTATAAATACATAACAAGATACAGTCTCTGTCACGAAGAGTTTACAGATTGTCACCAGCCCTGAACAGGAGCAGATTCCTCACTCGAGTCAAAGGCACTCTGTGTGGGCATAACAGCCTGTCTTCATTTTAAATAATGCAGGAGAGCAAGAAGCAGAAAGAGAGAGTAACCGATGACTGAAGGCACAAGCAGTAATGGGCAGATGTGTCGTGGTTTTAGGACCCAATCCAGCCATTACTGAAAATAAAATACCTGGTGATTTCAGTGTAGGAGAAGCCTAAACCAAATAATCCTGCGCGCGGGTGGCTGGTGCCAGGGGGTTTAAATGGACGCAGTATAACACTGCTTGTTATTGGCTCCTTTTGGGCAGCAATTCCTTCTGGAAATGGCAGTGAGATGGGCTCGGGGAGGTTAGGAGACATTATGTGACTGACTCTGTGGGGAGGTTAGAAGAAGGAAACAAATCCTGGTGGGATATGGGTGTGGAGGCTACTGCTGCTGCTTTCTGTTGGAGGTAATTTCTCTTTAGGATATTGCCGATATCCTGTTTAGTGGGAAGAGAGTTGATTTGCTGAAGGCCTGCACTGGGTAAAGCACATAATGCTGGGGCAAATGAATCTTCGTTATATCGACACTTGTTTTGATTGTCTTCCATCTCCATTGAAATTGGTAAAAACTTTTCCCTCCTCACCATGTGCCAGAGAGCCAAGGAGCTGATTCAGAGCCTGTGCACATGAATGGGAAACTTGGTTTATACTGCAGGCCTCTTTTAAGGTCAATGATGAGCATCATCTGCCTGTGTGCAGCTGCGTTTCTTGTGTCCCTTCGCACCGAGAATGGCAGTAATTGTTGTCACCCCTTCCAGCACACACTTTGGCTCGTCTGAGTGGTGCTCAGTGCCAGGGATCTCACCACAGTTGGTGTTTAGGTAAGGAAGCACCAAAAAGTGAAACAAGTGGTTGTTTTTGGAGTCTTGTAGCCCATATCTAGAGTGACTGTAATGATCCTTGCTCTATTCTGGACCCATTCATCTCGATGCCATTCTTGCTCTGGCTTTGCAAACATTCACGCTGACAAGCTGGCCTGAAATCTGTAACAGCAATGTCAGGAAAACAGGTGTCACCTTTTATTCAAGAACCAAAACTCTGGTCCCCTGTGGCTTCTCCAGACTTCCTGGATTGGAGCAGGCCTATGGTGCTTTGTATCTCTCCTGGCTGTAACACAGCCATGGCTCCCTGCTGGAAATCATCTGGATGGCAACCAGTAAAGGAGAGCAGAAGGGGTGACAGGTCGGACATTCTTCCTCTGCTTTTCAGTGGGACCCTTCAGGGTGGGACTGAGTAAAGGGTGCAGTATTTTTTTCTTACCGTGACTTTCTGCTGTGGTGATGCTGACCTCTGTTAAATCAAAGAACCATTGCAGTAGGCACTGAGCACATAGGTAATAAACCTGGCACTCCCAATCATAAAAGTGTCTGATCTAAAAGTACTAGAAAAAAATTAAGGATGATACTCCCATTTTACAGATGGGGGGATTGAAGCTGAGATTGAGCAACTTGCTTAAAGTTTCACAGAGAATAAATATACTGTACTGGGACAGAGATAAGAATCCAAGCTCTTCTGTGCTGAGTATTCCATCTCTGCTGTGTGTTTCTCCCCAGCATATTGCCTTACACCAAAACCTTCCTCTTTTCCTAGCACCAGAGTCCTATCTGTGTGCTTTTGATTCCAGCACACTATAGATGTCTTTTCTCACAACTCAGGATCACGTCTAAAATAAAAAATGAAGCCTTCAAGATTAAATCCAGCACAGGATTTAGGTACTTAAAGTAGGATTTAAGCAGTATTTTGATACTTAAATGCAAAGTTGAGACCAGTGAGATGCTGCCAAGATACTGCATTATCCCTGGAAGTGCCTGCACTCGTTTGGTTACTCAGTTTATGATTTGAAAATATCTTAGGAGGCTGAAATTTTTATTTTGAAACATTTAGCAAAGGTTTTGCTTGATGAGATTGAATATTTCTGTCCCAACTACCTCCATAAGAATGGGTGGGATTCACAAAGTGATTGGCGGGTCTTCGTCTGGTCAGCATTCCCAGGACATGTGCATATACCATGACAGGGCTGGGCTCCTGCTTTCCTTTAAAACCTGGCAGCTATGAGCAATGGTTTTCATAGCATTTTGTCCCCTCCCGGCATCTAGGACATCAGAGTTCCAGTGTTACAAACCCACATCTTCTGGCTTTGGGAAGGGAACACTGACCCACAGGTTTGCAGCCTCTTGGAGCCCAGGAGAAGGGACCCTCCACCAGCTGAAGCTATGCACCTGGGAAGAAAATATTTTGATTAATTGATCCAACAGAAGAGGCAGAAAGAACACTAAAAAAGTAAGATGCCTTTGTCACCTTCTGGTGGCAATTTACTTTAGGGGCAATTTAATTTAGGGGCAACTAAAGATGCTGACCTGGCACCCAGGGCCATTCCTAAATTTCGTCTTGTGACTTCAAAAAAGGTGCCTGCAAATTTCTGGGGGCAGAGACCAGAGGCAGGACTGTTCCCTTCTGCATCCCGCAGGTCCAATTACTTTTGCATTATTCTGTGTGCAGCAGAGCAGCTTCTACAGATCAGCCCCCCACCTCTCCAGGCCCAAAGCACCCCACAGAGTTGTTTGGGGCACCCGTAGTAGATGAGTTTAACTCCCAAAGGCAGAGGAAGGCTGAATCTCCCCTGTCCTGGGGGAATGTTCTGCTGCCAACAAGCTGATGTTTCTGTCGCTCCAGCTGCAGTTCTGAGAGCACTGAGCCCTTCCCCTGAAAAGACAGAATTAGTCCTTCCAGGGGCAGGATCTGGGGGGAGATGCCACCCTGCAGCCCAAAGTGAGGTGCCTGGAAGGCAAGACTAGAGTCAGCCCTGGCCTGGAGCCTTTCGAGGGGTTGTCCTAGGCAGCTGCTCCCAGCGCCTTTGACTCCAGCCTGCCTCGAGGCAGTGTGCCTTAACTGATTTGGCCACAGTTCTGATAGATGCTCCATGCGTGGTGCACGGGTAGGGGGGTAGGCGGTGCTCAGCCAGATGTCTGGATCCTGCTTCGGAAGCGGGCTGGGTCCTCCACCAGCACATCCCCCCGCAGGGACCGTCCTGGGCCGGGAAGTGTTGGAGAGTTGTAGTTTAAGGGGTGAGAGCAGAGGTATGTCTCTCTTCCTGCCTTGTTTTCGGTACTTTGACGTAATGTGAAGCATTTTGCCAGTTGAGGTTTTCTGAGAACAGATTGGTAAACTCTGACTTGTTGCATCAGCCTGACAGCTGACTTCCCACACAGCTCAGTGTCTGCAGCTCCGCTGGGCCAACGCCGAGCAGTGATTCATCTGCTCAAACAGGTCCAGCACACCAACAGTCTATTAGTTGTTGTAATAATGCTGAGGATGGGTGGGAGGTAGTTTAACGCCCTTTGGACTCACTTTAAAATATCTCTTTGTCCTCTCTGTTGCTGGGAAGTCAAAAGAATATGCTTTGTTTGAAATTTTCCAGGGGAAAAAAACCAAACCAAAACAAAACACAACCATTTCAGAATACCAAAGCTTCAAATAGAGGCTGATGGCTCCAGTCCGGGCATAGACAATTGAGTTTGAGGGAATTTATAGCAAGCCTATCCTTAATGTGTCCCAGGAATTACTTTATTTGCTTGTTCAATTCCCTAGCAGAAGAAACTACGGGGATACAAATGTAATACAGTGCAGGAGCTTGTGTTACAGTTTACTGTGTCCTTGGACAGCTGTAAATCCTCCTCTGATGTATTTGCTTAATTTTTCAGCTTAACATGTTTTAACCACAAATCAGGCTACAATAATGAACCTGGAATCTGTCCAACCTTTATTCCAGAGTGGCCTAAACCAGCTCCAGTCCCAGAGGTGAAATGATGGTGATCTACCTGTGAATATCCCAAATCCCCCCTCATCTTGTTACATGTGCTGAGAATAACAAGACACAATAAATCAGGAGCCTGATTCTCAGCTAAGACATAGATTTACATTCTCCTGTGCTGATTTACACCAGTGGAGGAGCTGATTCCACCATGAGCAGATACGGTGTTTTAATCTACCCATCGATCCACAGCTCAGCTAATGAAACTTTGCAGCCCTTAAAATGTCCTGGCTCCAACTTGAATGTCTCCTGCATCTGGGTTTTCTCTCATCAGCACTTTAGGGCTGGTGCTGCATTAAAAACTGTGCACACGACTACAGTTAAGCTTTTCAATAATGAAGTCACTTTATTTATTGAGAAATTTCATCACAGGATACATGATTCTTGGCAGGGCAACTCCTGAGCAGGAAGCCTGCAGTTACAAAGGTATGCATAAACGTGTATAAGGGCATATTGTTTGCCTTCTTTTTATTACAGGAAGGATATGGTTTGGTTGTGTTTTTGATGAGTTTTATTTAATTGTACACTGGGATTTTCCTAGACTTTAAGTAAAACTTGACAAATATTTCTCCCCCTCTTGTCACGTAGGTGTGGGGAGAGGCTTGTGCTGCATTTTGCATGGGTGCTTCGCAGCCCCTGCAGAGAGGACCCTGTGCCCCTGGCATACAGCAGGGCTGCCATGGGCCTTGGGTAGGCATGAAGACTTCACACAATTGCTGGGGTTAGCAGACACTACTCTAAGACATGCATAAGAAGGACTCTGATGAATTGGTATTATTCCTTTTTCAATTTTAGTCTATAATCTTAGGGTTGTATTAAAAAACCCCAACAACCCCCCACCCAACAACTTACAAATAAATCCACTGACAAAATGAACTAGCTAAAGACATTGATGATTTCTGCTTCCTATGGCTATTTGATTGCCTAATTACAGTCATTTTGAACTGATTGCATGCTCTTTTAATTTATTTCACAGCATTTGGCTGTAAGGAAGGACCTAATGCAGGGTATTTTTACAGAGAAGAGTAAGTCTTCCTGAAAACAAATGTTATGTCCTTCCTAATTGAGGACTCCTCTGCTTAGGAAGCAGGAATGGACTTGCAGCAAAAGCCTGGTTTATTTGTCAGGTAGAAAACTGAAGGTTTTGAGTGAAAGGAAGTTTGGAAGCCGCTCTGGATGGCCTCCACCCTTAGCCAAGCCCTGGCTAAGCAGCCCAACCGATTCTATCCCTGGCTGACTGCCAGGCCCCAGTGTTAGGGGACTTGCTCCAGAGAGTACCGATCTCCCCATGGCAGCAATCTGCTTCTACTCCAACCTGTGATGAGGTCAAGAAACACAGAAATGTGATGAGAAGGAAGCAACCTGGAGAACCGTTCATTCCTGCTCTGCTCTGCGCCGGGGCTCAATGCTGCGCTTAGTGGTTTGAGGAGAGTCAGCTCTTCCCATCTTCCTCTTTCTCTGGGGAGCTGATAAAAGCCAGACTCCTCCTTCTGAAATGTCATTCGCAAGAGTAACTACTGACTTCCTCAGTGCCCTTCTTATATTCTTCTACCAAATCATCTTTGTTACTCCACTGATACATGAGACAAAACCAGAAGCCAAATGTTTGTCATTTGCTTCTAAGACATAAAGTTTCAGGTAGTTTTACCACTGACTTCACTGTGTTATAGATATCATTATTTTGGGCCATCAAGGCAAAACACTTGTACTGCAATAGGGAAACAAAACTGTTCTTAGAAGCATTGTGTATCCTGGGAAGAATGCTGCTATCAATCCAGAGTACAATTAGAATTACTTTAGCAGGTTATGTTAGGTTGTGAAAACAGTATCAGTACAGGAAAAGAAAAATAAATAAGTCTGCTGTGTTTTGCTAACTCTGGTCCTGGGTGTTTAGTCTGGCTGGATTGATGGGGAAGGCTACAGTTTGTTATCAGATGCTGGTGAGCGGTGGCTCTTACTGCTAGACCAGCACTTAAGATGATTCAAATGCAATCACAGGGGGGTTAAGATGTACACGAAATAACTGCCACAAACAAGTCAGCCAATGCCAAGAGTTACAGTTCAGAAAGTTGACTCCACATATATTTTCAAGGTGTTTAAGTGCTTCTTTTGACTGCGCAGTTACCTCAAACTTTTCAGACAAATCCTTGCAGAGGAAAGCTGTGGTACACTGTTCCATTTTTGTAGAATTCGTGGCTGATCTCTGTAATGTTTTTAAGATCCATATTACTGTGACTCCTGGGGCTCTGTTTCTGCTGCAGTCTGTGCTGGGCCATGCAGTGTATAAACATGAACCAGAACCGTGCCCATGTGCCCTCTCATTCCTGAGGCAGCTGTCCTCGAACCGGGCTAACACCAGTACAGCATTTTTTTCACCTACCGATGGTCCAGCTGGTGATGTCACAGCAATGCTTGTGCAGCCTGTCCTTTTGAGATGAGTTCTGCCTGAAATGGCTTTGCTAAAAAGAGCACAAAAATCTCTTTGCTCCGATAAATTAACTGTAATGGGGGCTGATTCTGAAAAAACTTGCAGGATGAATTGCTTTGCTGGTAAGAAAAGCTTCATTAAGGCAACTGCTTTTCCTCAAAGAAATGCTTGCAGAATCGGGCCCCATGACAGCAATGAAAATTGTTTCTGCAGAGTTATTTTAAGGGCATTTATATTGTTTACTCTGACAAAAAGCCTCTGAAGATAGTGACCTTTGAGCTTTGATTTTAGAAGTTATGTGACTAATCCCGGTTTTACAGATGGCTTTTTTATATATTCAACGCAAACTTCAAGGGAATGCTTGAACGAGACAGGATTTGAGCCTAAGCTTCCCAAAGTTTCAGCTTTGGCATTGTACCAGTAATTATATGAAGAAAATTGATTTCATAAGCTCAGTCTGTTGTGTTAGTGAGAACTTTGTGGAAAGAACTTCCATTGTGTTGGGTCTTACCAGTTGCCAGTGAAGCTCACCTTTCTCAAAAAGGCTGAAATGCTGGAAGCTGATTAAAAAACCCACAAGAATCAACAACAGCAACAAAATCCTGAAATTTTATTGTCCTGACAGGGACCTTCTGAAGTGCAAAAGACCAAGTCCAGCTTTGGAACCCATCTGGACCATGATTAGGGAACTCCTCTGTAGTGCCATATTTACTAGCCTAAAGCATGTGTTGTTAATTCAGTATGTCTTAAGTCACAGCCTCTCATCTATAAAGTTTAAGCTCAGCAGGAAAACATGAAAAAGCACTCCTATATTAATCAGCAGTTCCAGAAATAAACCTGGATATCAGGAATTTAAACCTCATACTGCTCAGATGAATGCTGCAGCCTACAATATACAGCAGGGCTGTGTGTTTCCTCTGTGAAGGGTGGATGTTAAAAAAAAAAGGGGGAAAAAGTAAAGAAATGCATTTGCTTAAAACACTTATCCTTGTAAAAGTGCTACATAAAATGTACATAAAAAGGTATTTTTCTCCCACAATTTAGGCAAACAGAAATTTTTAGTTAGATATTATCACCTGGAGAGAGCCCAATAATAAGTAATTTAGTCTGGAGAGGGGTTTTGTACATTTCTGATTAATATTTACAAAAGGCTTTGTGTATTTTTGCTCTAACGCTAATGAGGCAGCAGATCAAGTTTAACAAAAAGGACACTGTAGATTGAAATATGGTATTGTGCCCATCAAAGTCTGCCTCCTCTCTGCTTGGCTTATGATGAATACCGTTCTTTAATAGCAGGCTGGTGTTCGTGAAAAACTTATTACAGAGACTAAGAGAGAAGCCAAGAATGAAGGAATGCCTGACTGGCAGCAATCAATCACTCCCTTTTAAAGATGAACTGATCCTTCTTTTTTTAAAGTAACACTTCATAAAAAGGTCTCAAACATAAATATGCAAAGCATTAGTGCAATTACATTCTGCGTGATCCCTGCAGTATTTCTGGTACATGGCTTGACTTTAGTGTGGTGTATATAATGAATGCAGTAAAATGGCAAATCTCTCTAAAAGAAGACTGATATTTAGAGGAAAGTTCTTGCTGAAGAGTGTTAATTATCTGGAGCAGTAAAGTGAGATTATTTAGATTACTTTTACAGGCTTTATTTTATTGAAGCCTTTTTTTTTTTTTCTTTTTTGATAAACAAAGTTGATATATTTTTTTTAAAAGCAGATGCATATAATCTGGATACAGCTACCCAAAGCGGGCAAGGGACTGAGATATTTAACGGCCACCACATACAAATGTGCTCATCTTTACGTACCTAATTTGCATATGCACTTTCTGCAACTGTGCCTGCAATCGCAATCGTTTTACATGCAAATTAAGCATGCAAACATACACAGCTTTGGAAGAAGCTGAGTCCTCTCCATGCAGCGCAGAAATATTGATCTCCCCTTAACACATATTTCCTGGGCTGTGAGTCCCCAGTTAGCAAGTCGCAGACCCCTGTTGAGTATTTAACACCCAGATCCCCGGAACACAGTGTCCCACTTCCCGAGCCAGACGGGAGGGTTGGAAACAGCAACTCATGTAGAAGAAAATATTTTTTTTTCCAACTGCCACAAAAACTTTGCTCCACACAGCAAAAGCCCGGAGTTAATTTAAGAGGTGCAGCCCAGATACTGCATCCAGGTACTAGGAATTTTTAATGACTTGTTATTTTTACCCTGTTTAGAGAATACGGTTTCTGTTCTTATGGGTCTGTTTCTCTTTTTGAAAACAATGCTAAGAGTGGCTGGCCAGTTGCTGTCAGATGTAACGGATGGTAAACTATAAAATGTTAATGAACTAGTAACTATAGAATTGAATATTAGATGCAAACGGGGTTGTTTAATATGGCACAGTTGAAAAGCATGAGCCTCAGAACAGTGAAATGTCAGTAGTGAAATACCTGGTGGGTATTCGAGATCTCCGGTGGGTTTAGACTCTGTGTAAACACTGTCAGGAGAGGAGAATCAGCTTGGGTTTGTGGAGTTCACTGAAAGTCAGAAATATTTTCTTCCTTTCAGAATAGGAAAATGACATTTGGTGAAAACGGAGGTTCTTTCCCCTCGCAGAGACAGTGTGGGTTACTCATAAAAGCATAATGGCTTTCATTCAGAGGTGCCATATGGCTGCTTATAAGATTTCTGCACAGCACTTGCTGTAGCAGTAACTAAACAAATGGCACTATAGTACAATATAATACCTGTCAAGAGCAGTGATAAAGAATGTTTTATTTCTCTGCTCTCTGTCCTCTTTTCTCCCTTCCCTGGAAGCGGCTGCCTGTGCAAGGCAGCACCCACTAGATGGTACTGCCAGGCTTCTCCGAGCTGTCGCTTCTCCTCAGCCTCCCCAGCCCGTCAGGCACCACTGAGTGCCTGGGCACCAGTGCCCATCACCTCCTCAAAGGAGGGGCTGCCATGGGCCGGGGTAGCTGGGCACTGGCACCTGTGCCAACAAGAGAGGAGTCTGGGGGCAATGTGCTCATCAGTTATGTTCTCTTAAGTCTTGAAGTAAAACCCAGATCTCCAAGTGGTGCTCAGCACCATGGTGACACTTGTGGAGACACATCCGTGATGGCCCCAACCCAGACCCTGGGTGACGGGCCTTTAGTCCATGCTGGCTGAGCTGCTGGGAGCCCAGTCCCTTATGGGGCGTGGAGGGGACGCAACACCTCTGAAAAGCAGTTGCAGGCATCTCGGTGCCTCCCATCATCTCACTGGAAAATGTTTATTCTCTTTCCTTTTTGAGGTTAAATTAATATGTGTGTGTGTGTGTCAGATGCTAAGTTCCTTCGGTAAGAAGCAGCTATAAAGTACCAGCAAGCAAACATGTTTAACTTGGATTAACCGCTGTCTCCTTGAGCTCTCTGAGAGGGTTAGCAATGGCCCTGTTCAAATGTCTTTTAGTGTTGGCAGAAGATGGCTCCACCTGCTTCACATGAGCAGGAGGATGGAAAATACTGAGATCCCTGATCACTGGGCAGCCTTCATCTGTTGTTTACAAAATAGCGCGTCTTCTCTCTGCCTGGGTTTTTCCCTGTAGGATCAATGCCGGCTTCTACTTGCTCTGAAATATATTGGCTCCCTGATCGGCACCCTAACACATACCCTCTATCATCTTCTCCTTAGGAATCACACTCTGGGGAAATTCGGTTTAAGCCTTTCCTGATTAAAAGCCAGCGATGACCACATATGTAGTAAATGCGGTTTTTTGTATGTGCCTGTCTCATTTCTTAGAGTACTTCCCTTGCGCAGCCTAAATTCCAGATTTTGCATGATGTATTCCTCAGTCCTTCCGTCCATCTGTCCAGATAGGCAGCTTGTTTGATGAGTTAACCATTCTGAACGTTTTAATATTTATGTGACTCTTGTGCAGCTCAGCAGTTGCTTTATGTGGGATTGCATATTTGATAAGATCACAGATTCACTCTGTGCCAAAGCTGAAGTCCTACCGAGGTCTGACTGTACTTCAGATGTCAAAAAAATATGAATAGGTGGTCTTAATGTTCTCCTCTGGTGTTATATCTGTCTATAGAGAATATAGCTTACAACAGATTAGAAGCAGTAGAGGACTTGACATATACTGAGAGCGCGGCAAGAATGATGCTTGTTGACATTATCGGCTAAACCTGTAGGGGAATTTGTTTTTTTCTTTCATTCTTTCTTTCACTCTTTCTTTCTTTCTGTGAAATTTGCTTATTTGTTCCCATATGCCTTGCTCTTTCTGCATCAAATTCCCATTTCTCTATCAAAAACAGTTTTGTCAATCTAGGCATTTTCCTCTCACTTCCCTACCTTGCCTGGTACCCATTGCTGCTCTACGGAAGGGGCTTGCAGGGCTGCCTATCCCTCTGTTGTTTAAAGAATATTTATTTGCAAACAGCCTGAGTAACTCTAATTCATGCTTATTCTGCCTAGTTAGGAATTCATTGAACTAGACTGCCTGTATTTCTGTGCACCATTATACTGCAGTCCCTCTGCACTTCCAGCTTCATGTGTAAAAAGGCTGGCAGCAAATGCAATTATGTAGGGAATAGATTTGTGCTTATGTCCACTTCACACTGCTTTGGGGATGTGTCCATATGTGTAAGTAGCCTGTGATCCTCTGTGAATGCATCTGGCAGGAAATGATGAACTCACCTCTTAAGCGAAAGAAAGAACTCCTCATCTTCAGTCTCTTCCAGCAGTGTCACAAATAAAGCAGTCCTTATGAAAGATGGATTGCTGTTGAATGAGTCATGGAAATTCCTACCAAAGTTTTGTGAAATCTGAATGTGCAGTGGACTGGGCGAAAAGGAGAAGATATTTCTGCTGACATGTAATGTCTTGATCCTATCTCGTTCTTGTTGTTAGGAACAATTTCTGTGGTTAAATGCCCAAAACAGAGCTTGCAGACATGTGGATTTCATAACTTCCATTGGGAAATTGTATCCTAGCGTCAGGATACGGCTCTCCGTTACGCATGCTGACCTGGGTATTGAGAATGTCACCTGAGCCCAGTTAACACCAGTTTATAAATGTTGCTTTCAGAGCCTGGCTCCAGAGATGGTATTATAAATGTGCAGCGGGTGGAATATTACTTTCTTGTCAGCCTTAGATTTAAAAAATACAGCATGAGTCCTACTAAAACCTGGGATGAAACCTGCTCATGAGTGCTAGTGCATTCAGCAGGATTTACACCGGTGGATGTCAACAGCCCGTACTGGACAGTACTTCTACTCTATCCCGATTTCGTGGTGTATTAAATACAAAGCAGATTCATTAGTTTGGGTTCATAGGCATAGACAAGCCCTGCGGTTCCTTCCCTACCTGGGTATAGTCTGGTTCTTAGCTCAGCCCCTTGGGGTCCTGTAAGAACTGACTCTAAGCTGGGTGTGAAAGAGGCTGCAGGCTACACCGCGCAGTCGTTGGACTCGCACTGAACTGTACGTAGCGCTGTGTGTCTTGGCTCAAGTTCAACCCCGTGTGTTGCTGGAATTCATGGGCAACATACCAAGATGATGTGAGGACCCAGAAGACAAATTTGCTAAAATCCAATCCCAGGACATAGACACTGCCTTGTATTCGTGCAGTATGAACCCACATCCAACACCCCCCAACTGTTAGTACAGAAGAGCAACCAAAAAGCTGCATTTCCAGCGTGGAGGCTTTAACTAGATTGGGAAAGGAAGGACCATGAGACAGGGCTACAGAGATTCTGTTTTTCTGAACCTGATATATTATTGATGGGTCACTGGACAAGAAAATCTGGGGCCATTTTAAAGAAACTCTGAAGCAGAGGGAAGGTTTGGAGCGTTGTGCCATCTCAGAGCAGGCACAATATGGCACTGGCTGGAAAACAGGAGGTGCAAATACAAGGGCATATTTGGTGTGCCATCACCTCAAAGGATCGCTCCTTTATCTGAGGAGAGAACTGTAATCCTGTGGAAGCACTGAAGGAAATCTAAATTGAGAAGAGTTATTGGCATTCGGTAAAGTAGGAGGATGCCTAACATGCCATAACAAGAAAAGGTAATGCAGAACTGTAATTAACACGATGTTATTTTTAATTCACAAAAATACTGTTTATAGAGCTGCAGTGAAAGAATCTGACTCTTAATGAAGATTGATTGCAAGTCAGACTTTGCCTTTCTTTCTGCAGATTTTTGTTCAGTACCAGAAGAAAGTGAGCTGGGAGTGAGATCATTTGTTTGTAGCACAGAGTCCCTTGAGTATCCTCTCCTCTTTCATCACAGCCAGGGGGACTTCTGCTTCACTCGGCTCTTGTGCTGCTGCACGAAGGGATCAGGAGGCTTTCTCCCTCCTCGCCCTGCACACGACCTGCTCCACCCCTCTCAGTGGTTTCTGCTCCAGAGAGCAGAAGCCCCACTCACTGTGATGCAGTAGGTAGTATCATTTCCGTCAGAAATCATTGTCTGCCCCAGATCAGCTCGCTGGAGCTCCCGCTACGGGGTCTTTTCCACAGAACACCACAGAGCGATAGGGCTCAGCAGGTTACTCTACCTGTTCTGAGCACATTTTTGGCACAGGACCTTTCCAAGGCACTGCACAACCTCTAAGGACAAGTGCAGAGGTTCCCAAATTCCAGTCACACCAGCTACATTGGCACAGCCAAGTTTACACCAGGCCACAGACTCTGCAGTGCTTTGTGTGCCACCCTTTTGCCCCAGTTTATGCAGAGGTGTTTGGGAGCACTGAAAGCAGGGCTGATGCAGGAAAAGGGAACTTGGGGAGCCTTCTGTGGACAGCAGGTGACCAGGGCTGCCCATAGTTCCCCTCCCTCCCATGCCAAGTGGGGCTGGGTGGGATGATGGGCTGCCCCATCTCACAGCTCCTCGCAGGAGCAACTCAGGGAAGAAACTCTCTGAAGCAGGAAGAAGTCCTGTTTTTACCATAAAAAGCATGCAATGTGAAAGTTAAGCTTCCCTTCATGTGGCAGGCAAAGAAACAGAATATATTCTTGTCAATTCTTGTTTGAAGTCTTTCCAACAAAGTCACTACACCCCTGTACTGCCATAAATAAGAGTAGAAATGCCACCCATGGCACTAAGTCCCATGCAAGAGTCCCTTCCATGTTCTAATCACACCGCAACAGAGTTTTCATTTCACTTTACTGCTAATTAAGCCTGCAATATTGTGCAGCAGTAAATTTACCGATGATCAAACCTGTTTGTATATCTTGTCACATAACCTATGCATTCCCAGGAAACGGGAGAGCTTGATTCTGCCTTCAGATGAGACTAAATTTGAAGGAAACTTGAATAACAAATGACACGAGTTAAGAAATGTGAGACGAGATTCAGAAGGAAAGAGGTTTTCAGATCAGCAGTTGAAAGTAGAGCTGGATGAAACTATTGTATCAAACATTTCCTCAAATCTCGGCAAAGTTTTGACTGAGGCTTGTCTGTACAGAAAGTAAATTGGAGCAGAATTATGACTTTGTGTGGAAAGTGAATCTGGGTTGAAGTGACGCTTGAGACCCAAAATGTGCTTTGCACTTCGGAAGGGGCCTGATCTGAGCAGTTTCTTCCCACCCTACAAAGGGCCACCTTTTGCAGCCCAGGCCTCCTCCGGACTTTCAGGGTGTTTGAAGAGCTGGGGCTCTGATCTCAGCACTATATATCCGCTCACCTCTGCTGAAAAACATGTCAGAGGAAATGCAGAAAGGGTGCAAAACCCAAGTGAATGGAAACAACCAAACAACAGAATTTTAATTTTTTTTTTCCATGGAGCCTGTAAACTGAAACTGCTGAAGCCCGCACAGGGGTAATTAAAGCACCCCATGTTTCAAAACCTGTCTGCATTTTCCACTCTGCTGCTAGTATCTAGTAAAATCAATCCCTACATGCTGGCTGCTGTTCAGTTTTGCGGCAGAGAAGCTTCAAATTCGTACCCTGATATGATTTGGGGGGTTTGATTCTGGTGGGTTAGGGATCTGGGCCACCTTCTGGTGCACAGGCCAGCGGTTCCTGTCAGGTCATCATTGCTCCCTTTATCATTGCTCTTCAGAGTTTAACCAGTTTACACATATCTGAAAGGTGAAGCCATCCCACTTTCAGCAGCCCCTTCAGGTTTTCTCTCACGCTGCATTTTTTTCACTGTGTATATTAAACAAAAAAGAAAGAAAAAAGAAAAGGAGTGCCATTTTGGCAGGGCTGTAAGCTACCCCGTAAAAGCAAGGAAGAAATTTTGAATTAAGAGTAACTCAGTATGGTGTGACACTGTCCTCAGCTCACCCCATTATTCCTGTGTGTTGTGGCACATATGGCATTAGTACAGTGTGTGAGATTCCCTGCAAAGCTAAGGAGAGGTAGGTTGATTTAAGGACATGGTTTCCAGCCAGATTTTCAGCTTTAACTTTAGATTTCCTTTGTGTTTGGGGAAGAGAACTTTAAAGTGGAGCTTAAATGTTGCTTTTTTCTTTTCCCTTAAAAGCTTCATGTGACACTGTCTACTGGACTTTTTAGGGGCAATTATTTTAGAAGAGAGGTGTATAATGTAAGTGAAAGTGTGAGATGTCGTGCCCCTTAGGAAACTCGGGGTGTTTGTCTTGATGACAGTGGCAGTCTTCTTCTAAATGCTGTCCCTTGACACGAGCAGCAGTGCCTGAGAGCAGAGCACTTTTAACCGGGCAAAATACCTGTTTCAAATCCCCTGGTAGATTTCACATGTTGAACACAGTTCTGACCAAAAAGACCATCAGTTATTCTGATCTTCAGGAGCTTTCTGCTGGATCACCAATAATCTGCTCTTCTAGAATTAATATTGCAGCCATTTGCTAAAAAAAAAAAAAAAAAAAAGAAGAATAAGAGACCCTGACCCATGGAAAGTGATTTTAAAAGTTGCCCTTGTCTGAGAGCAAAAAACAAATCCAATCATAAGTATCTGCAATCAAAATGTTTAAGACATGCCACAAACTGCCTAAAAGTAAACCCAAGTATCCATAGTAATCATCTGGCAAACACTTTCACCAGATGATTTAGTGATAGATAGGAGAATATTTAAGAAAAGGAAGTCTTTTCAGACAGAATAAACAAAACCATTTTCAACTAATAAATTTATTCCAAACGATCCTCCCAGCTCTAACCCGAAGGGACTGTATATTCTTGCAAGAGTCTTCCATTTCAAATCAATCTCTGAGCAGGTAAGAGTTTTATGCCATGAAATACCACCTAATGATGTGTTTAGGATACAAAAGCTAATGCAAGAGTAGCAAGAGCAGGTTTAATTTGTCAACAGCTTCCCCCTGAGAGTTTCGTAGGGGTTGCAAATACCCTAGTCATTTAAATGCCTTATTTACAGCCGCGTTAGGCGCTTGGATACACGCTCCCGCAGAAACACGGCTGCCTGGTCCCATTCACAATTGTTCATCGGGATTGCAAGTTTTAGGGATTTTGATCCCTCCTTCTGTGGTGCTTTTGTTAACCCCAGTAATTACCTATCAGCTTTTTAGAAGTGCTCCTTAGTTCCTTCATTTTCTGGGATCTTTTGGTATAGGTTTACGGTTACATGAAAAGGAAATGGAATATTAAAAGAGATTGCATGGCTTCCTGCCTTATCTGGCACAGAGCCAGACCTGCAAAGGTCCCAGGAAGTTCTGATGTGATGCTGGAAAGATAAGAATAACAGATATAAAAAACTGAAAGCGCCCCTGGACTCCAGACAGAGTTATGCACAGCAATAAAAGGTGCAGGTGAGGGATTTTTAGGATCTGACAATAACATTGTCCATTATTGCTGAGAAGTCATGTGTAGGGTGAAAAAGGCAAATGTTCAGCAGAGCAGAGCAACATTACATGAGAGCCAAAGCCAAAAGGAATAAAACAGTGTGTCAAATTGAAATTTTTAGGGGAATGCAGGGAATTACCCTCATGAAAATTTGGCTGTGAACTATGAGGCTAACACCTCTTCTCATATGCAATATGAGTTGAGCCTTTTAACAACTGCAGATGGTTGGAACCTGTGTTTCACTCGTCTGAGCCCGTCCTTCTGCTATGGATTGCAATTCGTCTTTTCCTTTTGTTTTTCTGTAGCTTTTTTGGCAGTGTGAGAGGATCACTGGGGTGTGAGGGTCCTGGGAAGGGGGCAGTTACAAGGCAGGGTACAAGATGAGGGGTAGTTTCCTGCCATGTGGAGATGGAGGAGGACATAGCGATACGCCAAGGACCACCCTGCTGAGGTGGATCGAGTCCTCTAGCAAGGGCAGAGCCCTGAAAAGGACCAAGAGGGAGAAACCCTCTTCCCCTCTCACAGTTCCTTCACCCAAAAGATTTCCTAGTGAGGAGTCAGCATTTGAGCAATTCCTGTGACTTTTTTGGTGGCGTGGTCATGAAGGACTCAAACAGTGTTAGAAAGGGTTAGGAAGAAGCAGAGAGACAGAGTAAATATGATCTAGATTTTGTGGATTAAACTTTTCATTGGGTGGCATGTTGGAACATAATTTATTTGAGTGAAAAGGTTTGGTCAGAAAAATAGAATTTTGAAAGCTTTAAAGAGGCATCCTGTCAAAATAGTCTGTTTTCACATTGCTTAAGTAGAAACAGCTATTGGTTTCAAAAGGCAAGCTAATTGGGAGAAAAACTCCTATAAAACAAATAAATGAACATGTACTGGGAGAAAGTGATTTGAAATAATCAAAACTAACTGCTTCATATAATATGATTTTTTTTTTTAATTAGCTGATGACATAAACTTTTCTTCATGTCTTGGGCAAAGGAAAATTTTAACATCCTGAAAGTTCTTACAGGATAGCAAATTCATTTCCCATCCTGTGCTAAGACACAGCTGTACAGCCCTTTCTTATATTTATCTTCCTATCATTCTATGCAGGATAAGCAGGAATATAAATCTATAAGTGAAGTGACAGGTTAATATAAATGGTTTGAGTGAATCTCTTCTCTGATCATTTTTTCCTTCCCTTGCTTGATGTCACTGTATGAAAAATCTCAGAGCAACAACAAAATGTATGGTAATAGTTCAAAACAAAATTGAAAAATTTCTAAAAGTTGAACTGGAAGCATTTTCGTCAGAGTTTACTGGGAGTATTTTGTATTTTTAAAAGTTTAGAAAACTTTCATGACAAGTAGATAAATGATGAAACTCTATGAACATGGAATTAAATGGAATCTGAAAAGTGACAAACAGGGAAAAGAGAGAGCATATAATTTTAGAACACAAAAAGGTAACTAAATTTGAAAAATTGCATTAGTATATCATTTTCAGTATGTAAGCCATTAGAGAAAAAGTGTAAATTACACCCTGTAACAAAGTAAAAATGTTTTCAATGTTTAAAGGTAATTTTGTATTACTGCTACTATTACTTAAACTCTTAGCTCTTATAAATATCTAAAGACAGGACCCCTGGTGATATTACCTGTGTCTTAGGCAAAGAGCAACAATTTCAATTCCATTCAACTACATTTGTATTTTGCCAAGTGCTATCAAGCACTGAGTTGCATAATTTGCTATCTAAGTGAAATAGATATTTTTCGTGCTGCACATTTATCACTCTCCTGTGGGCCTCGTTACTGACAATCAAATCATAAAAGATGTTCAAAATTGTCATGATGCACTTATTTTCTCATGATATTTGATACAAATAGTTTCTTCTACAAAAATGGCTCTTTTTTACCATGGCATTTTAGAGTAGTTCTTAAAGAAACAGGATGCAGTTGTTTTTTAGCAGATTCTGCATAGGCACCTGAAAAAAAATAGCTCTTGATAGCTGATCCTATTTCTAAATATATCACTTGAGTCTCATTTCTAGGAAAGGAGGAATTTATACTAAGTGTAAGCTGATAACATAGCAAAATAAAAATACAGAAGAAATTCTATTTGTACCTGTAAGACTTGCATTTTTATTATTTTTTTTTTTCTTTTCTGTCTTTTAACATCAACTCAGACGTTGTGACAGGTAATTTTTAATTTCTAGAACAGCAGCACTCCAGGAAGGTATAGTACCCATAGCATCTGCACTACCCCCAGTGAGTGATAAGAGTTTGGGGAGAACCATCACAAGATCATTAATTCCCCAGGCCCATTGAATCCTCACTGCTGTGGCTGATAAGCCAGCACCAAGAATTTCTTCTGACCTGGAGTAGGAAGCAGGTGGAGAACATGAAATTCATTCCATATGAAGCCACTGAGCTGCCAGGAACAACAAAACCTTTAGGTGATGGTGCTGACCTGGGCTCCTGTGGCCAGGGGTGCACTGTCCCTGTCCCCAGTACCTAAAGCTGACCGCTCCCACCTTTGAGAGCCAGTCAGGTCTGAAAAGAGCACCAGCTCCATCCCCAGATCAAGGTCACGATTCCCTGCAAGCCGATTGCACAGCAGCCTTTGAGTATTCCATCATATTGTGCAGTAGACACAACAGAGCTCTCCATGAGCAGGCAGTCGCCTTAAAAAAGCCTCGAAGGAAGCAGGATGGCAGGAGGATGCCTGCCTGCTCTGCGAGTCTTCGCTGCATTTTAAGCAAGAGACATCTTGAGGTTTGTGCTTACCCAAATACTTATGCTTGCAAAAGCAAAGCCCATAAACATTTGTTTAAGGCTGCCCTGACATACCGAGTATTTAAACTTTTCACTGCTGCTGCTTGTGAGACATATCAAAATGTATGTTGGTTTTTTTTCCAAGATTTTATTCCCTGCACCCTTCTCTCTGTGATTTGATGTGCCAGTTAAAAACTGATAGTCTCCAAAGCTGGGATGGAGATAGGTGATTCGTGGTAGAAATACGGCACCGCTGACCTCATGCAAAGGAACAGCTGATGTTACAGTAAGAAGATGCTGGATATTTATTTGTAGGGATAGGGGAGAAATATATTTGTTAGTGAAATGGAGCTTGCTGCAGAGTGCATAAAGGTGAATTATTTGTCAGAAGACTGAAGGAGGTTTATGCAATATAGTATTATTGAGCCGGGCTATTAGCAGAGTGAATTGCTATTGTGACATGCCATTAAATTGTTTTTAGTGTCCACAAAGGTATCATTCTGGAGCAGGCTTGGTTAGTAACAAAGTTATATATTTACTGGACAGCAGCAGATCTCAGAATAAAAATAGTGTCTTTGACCATAAAGTAAAATAAGAGAGAGGAGGGTCCTGTGCTGGAAACGCGACCCTTCACTTCGCTCCTCAGGCAATTTCCTCCTGCACGGACCTCAGTCCTACTGGCTTCCACACGGGCAGGAGTCCCAGTGAGGGAACCTGGGAGCCAGCAGGGAGTCAGAGCAAGGGAGAGGACTGGCTTTGCCATCCTGCCTACTGCTGCTTGGGTTACAGGCATGATACCTTCCAGCATCTACATATGGCAGGGAAGCTTCACCACCCTTGTCCAACCTCCCTGTGATGGTGACTCTGGTCCCATCTAGCCTGCTATCTGCTTTAGGCAGGAGGATTGCAGTGTCTGTGGATTTCTCCAGACTTAAGCCAAGGCTTTGTGTGAGCTTGGAAGAGCTGCATGGGCTCTGCTTGCTGACAGTCGGCATCACAGTCTAACTCAGCTTGGGAGTCATCACGCCTAGCTCTTCCCTGGTCACTGGGGGACCAGAGTTCACATCTAATGTCTTTTCTGTGTTGTGAAAGATGTTAATAATCTTCCCCACATCCTCACACAAAGCCAGGTCACAAGTGGATGAAACCACTAGAGGAGAATTAAGCTTAGAGAAACCACAGGCACAGAGATACACGTTAGGACTGATGTCAGTGTTCCATCATTAACTTTGGAAAACATGTAACACTATAGCATTCAATCAAATTTAATCATATTTATATTCTGATTGGAAAAAGAAGACAAATTTGCCAGGATTTAATATGTCAATTCAACAATGCCAAAACAAAGAAGGAAACTCTTAACTTGAGATTTCTTTAGGAAGAAAAAAAGAGGGAATGAAATCTATGTATATATGTATATGTAGTTATACATATTAGATTAAATGTTTTAGAACATAAATCAGTGAAAGAAAAGTAATAAATAATGCATGGTGAAAATGTGATAATGTTTATTAAGAAGCAACAGCCTTGTCATCTTCATTTTCTTCTTCAGTGATTCTCCCCTCAAAGGGTTCACTCATTTGGGACTCCCTGCAATTTAGCCTGAGGCCACTCTCTCTAATTCTTGGTTGGAAATATACCTGCTTTGCAAAAATGAGTTAAAAGCAGAACAACCGTGCACACTGAGGGTCTCCCCATTAAGCTCCTTAAAGGCCAGAAAGTGAATTTTATGCCCTTGTTGCTGTGGAAATCTGGAGACAGACAATAGCAATCCAGAGAGGGAGAGGGAGGAGACGGGAAAGGAAGGTGTGAGAGGAGACCTGAGCCAAGGCTGCTGGGCTCAAAACCTCTTCCCTCGCCTTGCTGCTCTCCTGACCTGAGACAGCCGTGTTCCTCCCCACACCTTTCTTTCCTGACCTGTAGAAGAAGCTTTCTGAACCTGTCATGGTGAGCAGAGCCCAGGCATCAGCACACTCAGATCAGAAGAGCCAAACAGCCCCTCCTGCCTCGAGGAGCTCAGCTTGTGGCCTAGCTCCTGCACGGTTAGAACAGGCTCTGCTGGAGCTGACTGAAGCCTGAGGATTTCCATCACCTGGGTAGTGAAGATCTGGGAAACAGCACAGAAATGCAGAAGATTATTATTCATTAGAGCATTGTTTGTAAGCGGGCACCTTTGCCCTTCTTCTTTCTTTGTCTAATCTTTGTCCCCAGCCAGAATAATGAGGAAATTCAGACTACCAGTTAAAGAACTTTAGTACTGATAATTTGCAGTAGCTAAAACAATACGTTGACGTTAGTATGCTGTGACATATAAGCTGCTTAATTGGAGTTGCCATTTAATCTGGTTCTGTTCATTCATTTGCACTTGACTAACATAGGAAAGAAAGTATACCCACCTAGGTTTAACAAACACAAGTAAATCTTCGTAGTGTGGAAACTGGAGCGTAATGATGATGTGTGCATAGAGCAGGCTCTAAATTTGTACCTTCTATCACATATGTGAATGCAAAGAGAGATCCACAACTGAACATGTGTTACTGTGCGCAGATGTAGGTTCTCATTTCTAAATGTCTCCTGCAGTGGGTAACATTAGCTTGCCAGTATATTTATGCTTTTATTATTTACTGAGGCTTTCCACGGGACATAATTCTGAATTATCCTTCTGTGGTTTATTAAAGTCTATAGGATTTTATTCATCAGCCCAGCAAGGCATTAGCAAAAATAAAAAATATTCATGGTGCTTGTTGCGGTGCAAATAGATTAAGAAGACACACTTGGACTTTGGATAGAGGGTAGATCTGCCTGACAGAGGTAAAATACAACCACAGGGAGCTCTTTATACTATGGGGCAACATAAAGAGGCCCTGAAAGGGTGAACTTACCTCTACACTCCCTCCAAGGCCTTTTATTGCTCGTGCAGGATTCATGTATCTTTCTCTCAATAAATGAGATAACATTCATAGTAAAACTTACTTTGCTTCCTACTTTACTTGAGAGATGTGATAAGGGGAATGTTCAAAGCCTCAAGTGATGGAAGCGTTGGGTGAAGAGCGTGTATGTACAGACGCCCCTGCACCTGCTCTGCTCCCCCATTTGGGCAACTACTTCCCTGCAGAACAGCGGTGCTGGCTCTGGGTAGTGGACTGAGAGCCAGAGTAGGCAACCTCCTGGTTTCCAATTAATGACAGAAGCAGAAGTACCTAGAGTGCTACAGAAGATCATGTTCTCAGCCTAATCAGAAGTGGAAGTGTTTGAAATCCCCAACTCCTAATTTTAGCCGTCCTTGCAAAATCAGGGGGACAGTTGAGACGGGGACATGTGAACTCCAACCCTAGAAGTTTTGAGGTTTCACCTACCACAAACAAAACAGGCATCTTGGAAACTCAGAGGAAGCCAAAGTGGATGGTCTGATATTTATCACCCCACCACCTTGAAAACCTTTCAAGGCCAGAAAATGAGGAAAGCATAAGAGGAAGGCTGAGAGCGAAAAATACAAGATAAAGAATAGTGCCGCATCCTTCAAATGATAGATTAATTTTTCAGCGTTGCTAAAATTGTTATAACCTCAGTTTCATGAGTCAGCAAGTCTGATAACATTCATATAGAGAAAAAAAACATAAGGTAACACCTGTTTGGGTTTTTTATTCAACTAAGCAGAATTTGGGTATAAAACCAGACTTGCTTTTCATAATTAGACATTTGGGTCAGCTATCACGACCCAGGTGTATGTTTAAATGAGAAGATTTGTTTCTCATAGGCATTAAGGGCAGCTTTACACCACTGTAATAGTTAAAGAGGGCTCACAATGCTAAAACCTATATTTACTCATTTTAAAACCCTTAACAATCACAATACAGCATAAAGTATAAATGCAAATCAATATAAAAATGAGTTTCCTTTCTACTACTGAAATAGTTTATACAGAAGCTTACCTTCCTTCCATGTTAGTGCAAATATCCTTACCTAAAAGCAGCATAAATTTTAGTCCATGAAAAAGGTTGAGAAAAACAAAATTTATTCTTATTTTCCATTGAGAACTCATTGCCTGAGACCTTGGTGAAATAAATGCATTTTTTTCGTTTAATTATTGATATTAAAATTGTTGAATCACTATCTAAAACAAAGGAGTAAGATCTGTAGTTTACAGAAGAATCTGTAACAGGAAATTTCTCTTCCATTATGTATATTAGCATCCACAGCTGGGTCAGCAGATGGATGTGTGCTTAGAAGCTTGTAGGCGTTTTTCCTCATAAAACATTTGTTGAACAAAAAAATATTTAAAGCAGAGTCGGCCTTACTGGAACAGATCAAAATAGACACTCTTCCTTATTGCCTTTTAAAATACAGCTTTACCTAGGGGCTCTGCACTCAGCCACCGGCTACCACATGCAGGCACAGCTCCATTACATCTTGCCATCTCTAAACCTCCTAGCTCTGAAAGATGTTCCTCAAGCCCCTGGCTCGAAGCGCTGGTACAAACAGGTCTCTCCCTGCTGCAGGGGTTCTCCTTGAGTCGTGATTTAGGGCTGCAACTTAAACCACAAATGTTCCCTGCGGCAAAGGGATAGTTACTGGTTTCTGATCTTTCTGATGGGAATCAGACAATAGGTTATCTCCGTACCTGGGCAAACCAGGGTAGTGAGACCTCGTGTCATCCTTGACCACAAGCAACCGAGAAAGTGTCCCTGCACACAGTGCCACCGAGAGTGGCATGTTGATTGACAGGCAAAGTGCAAGGCTGTTCTGCTCTGCTCCAACAAAATGCAGCATCCCCAGGCTGCCAGGGAAAATTTCGTGCCACACCACAGCCACACTGGGCTCTCTGACAGTCTTACGCACACCATAAGGCCAAAATGATTGTTTTCAGAAGAAACCATCAGGCCATAATTGGGGAGGTGACTTCCATCCACACACAGGTCAGGCAGCTGGTCTGATTGAATAGCCAGACGCTGCTCCAAGGTGCCTGGCTGTGGAGAAGTTGACAACATAATTATCAGGGATGAGCAAACAGGTTTTTGCCTGATTTTGAACCCACTCAAACTACCTAATTTTGAAATTTAGCCTGGAATTTACAACCTGTGAGTTTATGATGCCTGTGTAATTACATTGTAATTATGCATTTCCATACTTGCCATAACATTGCATGAACTAATTAGACAGGGTGAAATTTCTATCCTGACTTGCACTGACTAGTAGTTAAATACATTGATCCTGCTGGTTGCTTTGGTGCAATTGAAAGTACTGGAAGCGTGCCTATCCCAGAATAGACTGTGCCACGGTGAGCACTATGGGCGAGAAAACAACTCGCAGGTGTAGCGTGCTGGTAGCTGTTGTTCTGAGGACAGGCTCAGTTCCGAACCCTCTGTGTGCAGAGTGTTTATGTTGTTTACTTCCCTGGTTTGCATTAAACTACCAGGATTGGGAGTAAATTGGCCCAGAATGTGGATGTTCGTGTAATCACTGAACACTCTCAAATGTGTTTGTCTTTACTATCTTTTACTGGAAAAGTTAAAGTTTGTCTTTTTATGAGTTAATTTTGTCGTAGAAGAACTATCTATTAAATACAAGTTATTAACAATTACTGTTTATGGAGAAACTCATTTGAAAAGCTGCATGTTGAAAGGTTTTAAATACAATGTTCCTTTCGAATGAGTTTTTTAACTGACTAGTAACTTGTTGCTATGTGCAACTACTCATTAATATAATGTCTTTCTTCTAATGTGCGCTTTGGTTATGTTCATTTGATTTCTTCTGCAGACAAAAGTCTCAGAAAGAGACATATATCCACAGCACCAACAGTGTGTAAAAACATCTATTATAGAAAAAAATGTAACTACATTAGAGTTTAAGTGCCAACGTGCTGTAGACCCAAAGAAATAATTCTTATTGGTAGAAATAGGATTTTTATGTCCCAGTAATCATTTTGGTCCTTGTGCTGCAGAGGGTCACAGCAGGGGGAAGATTCCCATCCTGGTAGTAAACAGAGCAATCTAAAGGAGTTTTTTTCTTTTCCATCAGCAAACAGATTTGTTGACACTAAGGCTCAAAAACGTGTCATTTTGGACCAAGATGGCATCAGGAAAATTGTGTCAGCTTCTGGTCACAAGCACACAGAAAGGGTGGGGGGTACAGAAGAGCCAGAACTGTGATGGAGGTGCAGTCACCAGGAATGAGACAGGGTCGACAGCAAGTCCATGTTCTGAATTCAGAACAGGAGCTTGCACTCAGGTCTCCCACATCCCTAAGGAGTTCCTTGCTGTTGGGCATTGAGCCATCCAGGGTCTCAAACTGTGGAATTTGTGCACTTTGAGTATGTGATCAGACATGGATCAGGCAGGGAATGTGACATCATAGGTTGGCCTAGCGAGAGGCACAGTTTTGCCCACATGTGTCTCCGTGTGAGTACACAAGTACAGCTCATATGGAAGGTCACCAGCACAGCTCAGATGCTCTGAAGGAGGGGTTTCTAGGTGCAATTAGGCATGTGTTCACTCCAGCAAATTCACATAGGAGATGAAAAGAAAAGCTCCCTCCCTTCTCCCAGAGAGAAGGAGACCACCCGACCGCCTCATTCTCTAAAATGGGCCGAGTTGAGAAGAGCCACTGCCTCCACTTTCCAGGGAGGAGGAGTTGTGGTGGTAAGTGGGCCACCTCCTTCGCAGTGTGTGGCCCTCTGTGCAGCTTGCCATTGAGGTTGCGAGGGATCTATTTGTTGATGACATTAATATAGCTCTGGAGCAGCAGAGCCACCTACCATCCTTCAGTGGCTGTCACAGACTTTGCTCCCTCCTTGGAAAGGCTGAGAGCTGAGGTCCTGTCCCGGGCTCCATGTCACTGCTCAGAAGAAGGCAGTAAGAGAAATCTAGTCCTTCAAGCCCATTTTTCAGTATGGAAGCTCATCATTCCTTACAAGTTAGAACCCACACAGCTTCCACCAGCATGCAGCAGTGCCCAGAACTTGCCTTTTCTGTTTGTTGCCCCCAACTTCATTTGGAGCACAGACCACATGATGATCTTGGTTGCTCCATCAGTGAGTCCTGAGGGTCCTTGTGCAGCTGGTGGCTTTACAGCAATAGAGACAGTGAGGTTCTCTAGAAGCCTCTGCTGTACCATGGACCTTTGGTCCCGGCAAACCAAAACTCTGTATCACACGCTCCTTCCTCTTTCACTGCTGAATGAAAGGAGCCTGAGGGATCATTAGTATCCTTCCATCACTTCCTCATTAGTTCTTAGATAGTGTTTTAATGACAGCTTGAGAGGCTCAGCATCCTGCCCTCTTACTATTTATGATCCCCACAGTGCTAATGTGCACTTAATGAGAAATTCTTGTCTTGCTTGTAAATCCTGTAGCCGGCATTCAATTTATTGACAGATGTTTGCTTGGGCCTCTTTAAAATTACTTCATAAATCTTCCAGGATAAAAGGCCTCAAGTTTGGTTATTAAGACAGGCCCTTGTTGACAGTTTCATATTTAACTGTTTGGAACTGGACTGTCAGGGCTGTAATGGAGTGCGCGGCGGAAGGTTTGCATTCTTGGGGCTCATTTACCATGTTTTCTGCACCTATCAGGTTTTTTCTTTTTGAAGTGTGTTGACTGTCCCTTATAATCCCTTTAGTTAACTTCTCGCTGACCTCCTTGTGCACCGCACTTACTCATTTAGCATATCAGCGTGTCAGCTGTGATGAAGTGTTTATGCTGATACGAGCTGAGGGCTGAGCAAGCGCTACATGCCAGAACCCACTGGCTGTAATGCTGATACGAACTGAGGGCTGAGCTAGCACTTCATGCCGGGGCCTACTGGACATTTCACAGAAAGCCAGAAGTTCGCCGCCTCCTTCTTCCACCCTCACGTTTTATCATTTCCCCTGCTACAACTGGGTCCATGTCATGTAAATCCCGACAGAGGGCTGTTCCCAGCAGGTTGGGACAACTGGAACTAGGAGAGAAATCTGTGGCCCTTGAAAGGAGTCCTGAAATGTTTTCTTTTCCTGTGTGATCTCCAGTGCTGTAATTACATCTGTGGGCATCAGTGCTTCGCGTCTTTAATCCCTCAAACCTGCTTTTAGCTAAGGAACCAGTGTTGCGTCTGGGCAGCTCTCTGCACAGGTTCCTCTGAGGAACGAGGACCAGGCGATACTTTTCCACTTCTCTCAGGGCTCTTTGAAATCTCATAAAGCTTTTAAAAATGTGCCTGTGAGTGACATAGATTAGAGAAGTCTGGTCCGAATGCTGTAGCATTCAGCGTATGCAATGACAGCATTTTAGGCCATTATTTTAGGAGGGAGACTTCTTTTGTCCTCATAGTGAACGGAAAAATTAAAAATTTAGTTAGCTGCTAAAAGATTGGGATAATTCAGATAGCTATTAAACCCATGACATCAGCCAAATTCACTCCACTTAAGTCCGTCAAAAAACATTCAGATCAGACGTGGGATGGTAATGAGCATCTCAGCTAAAAATAAAATGTTTGGGCTTTTTTTTGCTTACTTGGTGGTGCCACACTGTATTACATTGCTTGAGTAGTGTCACATCACGTTATTACTGTGGGATCCTCTGCTGACATGACATAATGCTTTTTATACTTACAAAATAGTCTTGATTGGATACCTGCCATCCGATTGCTTCTGATAGCCGTTAGGTTTTGTAAAGCTCCTAAATGTATGTATTAATTCAAGTGCACAAGGAACTGAGGTATTAGCTATCTACAGTCAGAGCTACCTAAATCCCTGTATGTTTGTGAACATGAGACCGGACTTGCCCAAGCCTAAAGGTCTACAAAGGACCAGCTGGCGTTCACCTGAGGAGCTCACTGAGGCACGAGCCATCCCTTGGGATCCTTGCTTGGATGAACAGAACACGTCGGTGTGCTTTTCCCTGAGCAGGAGCCTCTCCAAGAAAAGTCAGACACCACAGTATGTCTCTGCATTCTCCTTTTGCAATTGAGATGAATATAGAACCCTAAGAAGCAGGAAGGCCTCAAACTAAAGGCAGAAGGCCCTGAGATGAGGCATTAAAGAGAAAGGAGGGGTAAAAGCAGTTAAAGTTATTTTTTAACAATTTTTCTAGTGCCTCTACCATGATGCTCAGAGGCATGGCAGGCACCGACTGCCTTGTGAGCACAGCCAATGTAGGAGGCTGGATGGCACTTCAGACTTTAAGCAGCACTGTTTCTGCAAGTTGCTTGGTCCTGTGCTTTCTGGGAGGAAGAGAATTGTAGGACCCTAATGCCCATGTGGGCTCTTATGGAGGCTGAAAGTGAATAAAACCAAGGTGATGGTGACTGGGTTGGAGATACTCATGTAGCCTCCACCATCATCTTCGGTCTGATGAAACTTGGCGTTATCATCAACATATACCACAGCAGCTGCAAGTACTGAGATTGAAGGGGAAGGAAGAGGAGAGAAACACAATTAGTTGGGATAAAGAGGTCTGGGAACAACAGAAGGAGCAACCAGGCACCCCACGTTCATGCCGTTTGTCATCTATTTTGATAGCTAATGTCACGTACTGGCAGGTGTAATGGATGACAGCAAACACATTTCACTAAATGTCTTTGTCCCAACATGCTGCAAGGGACATGTGAAGAAATGACTATTTTGCAAAATTTTGATATATGTGAAGTCTCCTTATTAATAGCTTGCTAGTGCTCCCAGCTGGATTCAGTGGTACAATCCCTGTTGGGTTGGAGAGGAACAGGATTGCACCCTGAAGGATTTGTGCTTAGCTGTTACTTCAAGAACAGATTTGCCAAGGAAATGCTCAGAGGAGAGAACAGAGTGTTCCAGCACACACAGGTAGAAGCTGGTATTTCAAACTGAGCACACTGGGCAATCTTTGCTCATGATTCATCAGTCAAAACACGTCAATTTTATCCCAGAACAGCTAAAAAAAAATCTGCAACTACTTGACAAGTACATTTTTGGTGCGGGTCCCAGTTCTTTCCCAGTTGGCCCATTGGCTTGTCTGTCAGCATCTCTAGCATCTCTAGTGGAAAATTAACCCTGCAGCAAGTTTGGTTTGCTGTTGTCCTGCTTAGCTGGAGTGACTCCATGACTTGAGATTCTTGAAGGGTAGAAGACCTATCTGGCACCAAATTCTCAGTAAAAGTTAGTGGCAAGCGGGCACCTAAATTCCCTAAGTGCTTTTAAAACCCTCTTTGTGAGCAGGATTGCCTTTTGGTTTTGTTTCATATTCTGTTTCAAGGCTCCACCTGATCATCTCTTGCTTGCACAGCTTTGGTTTGGTGAATTTTGTCTGCTGGCTCCGAATGTCTGTTTGGTTTCTGGTCTCTCCAGAACATAATATTTTTTAATTGTCATTACAAATTTCAGACTTTTGCTACATGGGGTTATAATCCTGCCTCAGCAGATTCACAGTTTTGATCAAAGCTTAAAATATACTTGGCTGGATCTATCCCGATGCAACAATATTGACATTACAGAATGTTTTTTTCTTGGCGTTCTCCTCGTTATTCTTTTTTCCTAATGCACAGTGTTCTGTGGTGTATTTTCAGGATATTCTTCAGTGCTCACAGAAACCCCTTGTTAAATTTACAGAACTGTTATGTATTCCCTCCTGAAGGATATTTTAATTTTCTCTCCTAATGGAGAAGGATAGCAGCGGAAATTCTACTTGCGAGTTATCTTTCTTAGTGAAAAACTGCATCTGTTGCAAAGGGAGAAGTGGCCGTGGAAGCCAGGGAGTCGCTCTCAGCTGTATCCTCAGGAAACAGAATCAGAAAAGAAACTTTGCCCCAGGTGCTGCAGTTCAGCCCACGTCCAAGTTTCGCTGTGAAGTCATGTTTCTCCCCCTGAACTGGAATGAGCAGACTCCAGCCATGACATGGCCGCATAAAGGGAAAGGTATCCATTTGGCCACTTGAATATTCTTGCAGTTTACTGTCTGTTCAGATCCGCGGTTCCAGTTCATTTGTCAGCGTGGTACAAAGTGGATTTGCAGTTAGCTGGTTGCTGGTTGTCGAGGGACAGATGAGCACTGTCCCTGTCTGCAGAGAGGTGGCATCATTAGTGTCAGAAGTGTATGGGCACTGTATGGGCACAGTCATGTGTGGTTCTCTGCCCCACCACAGCTTTCATACAGGGGCTTGTGTGGCTGCTTCATGTGTCAGGCAGAGAGATATAAGAAGGTGATTTCCAACAGAGGTGGAGCTCAGTCTTTACATTTGACAGTGTCCCATTGGACCCCCACTATACTTTTTGCTTCCTACCGTTGGAATAGCACATGCTTCTTGGCCAGGTAATTTCACTACATAGTATCTCCAATCCCTGGTCTTTGGTGTGATCATTTCTTCTCCTGTATCCTTGGAAAAGTTGCTTTTTGCATCTCAAACCCACTGACATCATAGGTGGACTTGATAGGTTGAGCTGCCGGATGACTGCTACCTTTCTGCTTTCCATAAGAATCCTATGTTTAATTTATAGAAAGACAAAAATCTGTCCGTGCAATGAAAATTATCTGTGATCTATGTGGGCTACCATTGATGGATGATGAAAGACTTGATATTAATGCCTTGAATATGTATAATCCTGAGCCATCCATGTTCTAGGGTTAGCAATCATCCCCTTCATTTTATACATTTCATCCCATTGCCTTGATATAGAATATGAATCCATACCAGAGCACTCACGGTAGCCTAGACAGTGTTGGGAAATCAGAGGAGTTTGCTCCAAAGTTCTCCCTAGGCTATTGCTGCTGATAATCGGCATCTAAAATGTGATGAAATTCCTTTTGTTAACTTTGCCTGCATACTTAGTTGTATTTCACGTCACTTTGGGCTCCTGATTAGTTTTTTGTACACACAACTGTACGCATCAAAGTCAATAAATGTGCAGGGAAGGCAGCATTATCACCCAGCTCCTTTAGAAAATGCCGCCTCGAGGGATATATTTTCATTGCAGCATGTGGAGATTTTGTCACATGACATTGGTTAATCTTTTCAGCAACCCTACAGCTGAATCTCGGGAACGCTCTATCAGTGCATCCCTGCCTTTCCAGCACGGGCAGACAGGCAAGCCAGAATCTTTTCTTTGGGTCTAATTTTGCTACCTTTATTCCAGGGAGCTGTGTTTACCCGTGAGAGATGATTTTGTAAATAAGGACAAGTTCTGTGACTAAGGGCGGAAGAATGGCTCGTTTGCTTTATCTCTGTCTCTGGAGAGGATGGCATTGTGTTTGCTCTGTAACAAAATCCGGAAAGGGCTTTGTAACGCAGTCACACAGAAGAGGAGCGTCCAGGAGTTGGCTGCAGAGAGCACGGATGGATTTTGCACTCCCAGTAGTGGTAGTAAGTTATTTGTAAAAATGTCCCTGCTTGGTGATGAGAACAGCCTGTCATTCTGCCTGCGTGCAGAGTCCTGCTTGCTTTACTCCATGTGCAGTCCCAGGGAGATTTATCTTTTTTCAGGACTGCTAAATATTCTTTAATTACCTAATGACCGGTTGGGCTCCCTTTTCCTCTCCAGCTGCTCTGTAAGAGGAGAGCAGCAGGACCTAATTCCTTTATCAAGAAGGGTATCACAGAGTAAAAAGTTCTGCCCAGTTTTTGTGGGAGCTCTGAGTTCCCTGTCTGCCTGCTGGCAGCAAAAAAAGTGGCTGCACATCTCCAGCAGCCAAAGTGATTTGCCTGCAAAGAAAAATCCCTTGGGAAATTATGAGTGATGGTAAAAGAAGCTTAAGAAAGACCCGAAGGATGGAGAATGGGTTTACAATTAAATTTCTCCATTTAAAAGTGTTTTAAGTGTTCTTAAAGCCTGGAGTTCGGTTCAGTTCCCTCACCGAGAGAAATTGAATCAAGCATAACTGTGGCTAAGTCTCAGCAAACTCCAGGTCACCTGCCTGGCCAGGCACAGGCAGTGCCAGCTCAGCTCTGGAGCCCAGCACTTGGTCAGCATCAGGGTGGGGCTGGCTGGAGGGGTTGCAGTCCCACCTTCGGGCTGCTGTTTCGACATACTTTGGGTCTTAAATCGCAAAGCCCTTCAGGCAGCCACAGTCCTTAGTCTTCCAGCCGCAGCTTGCTACTCGAAATCTGCTCAGCACTCCGCGCCTGCCTCCCTTCCTGTGCTGGGCAAGGCCCCATGAGCAGCCCCATGACAGTGTCCTGGTCAGCTCTTTTCTGTTTAAAAAAAAAAATTCCCCAACCCAAAAACCAACAAACTTGATTTCCTGTTCTGGTGAGCCATACATCACTGACGCTCCCATCTGTGCCGTTTGTCTGTGACAGAATGACAGGTGTCATTTATCATTGGAGCTTGCGGAAGCTGTGGGAAGAGGGATTGAAATTTTTTCTGGAAGCAGTCAGTGTCTACAGACTGCCAGATCATTAAAAAGGGGCTTTCCAAAGAAAGCTGTGTGTAATGTGATTGCACTTACTGTCAATGACAGGCTGAGAGAAAGAAGAAACATCAAAAAAAGGGAGAGAGAGGGGGAAGGATCGAAAGGGAGAAAGGGAGAGGAATGAAGTTTCTGCCAGGGGCATTTAAAGCTACAGCACAACAAATGCAAGAATCTTTTCTTGGGTTGGTTTCAGTATCTGCATGCTAAGCGAGGCCTTTGGAGATTTTAGCTCAGCGTGGAGTGCCAATAAGGAAACCAAAACAGGAAACTCCTTTAACAGCACTTATTTGCATCACATATTATTTAGGGCACTGTAACGGAGTTTGTACTTTAAGGAGCGTGTCTTAAAGCACAATGACTTAAGCCTGGAATAGGAGCTAGCAGAGACAGGAAAACCTATTTGGTCTGCAGCTGAAGCTCCCAATAAATCAAAGGGCAGAACTAAGACCAGATACAAGGCCCTTTTTCAAAAAAGAGACATTTACAACGTCCTGTTTGCATAAGGACATTCAGGAAAAGCAGCATAATATCTTTATTTCAGCACCACCTAGGCAGGCTTTGTCTGGGGATTTGAGCTGAATCTTTTTTTCTCTTCTTATGGTAAAGAATGCTTCTCACGGTGCCTATTACAGAAAATTGTCCTCCTACTTGAGGTACATGAAACCAAAACTAAGACTGAGTATTTATTGGGGGGAGGGAGGGGAAATGCATGAGATGGAAAACAAATGTTTTAACAACAGAAAGAAACCGAGAGAGAGAAAACAGTGTTTCTTTTCCTCTGTTGTTTTTTGTGGTCTCCTTAGGTTAGCACCAAGGGCTCGTACCTCGCTACTCAGCACGCCTCTCCGCGGGGGCTGCATTACACCAGCCCAGTTACCATATGTGTAATGCCGGGGCTGGGGACGGCCAAGGGACTGCACAGAGCTCGGCCCCACGCGTTAACGGGTAATGCTGTTTAGCCTGGGATAAGTCATCTCAGTCCCCACTCCTGTGAGAATCTGTGGTTGTAGGAAATCCCAGCAAGAGAGTTACAAAACCGGGGGCCAACTCAGTACACAAATCTGGCTGTATCAATGATCGAGGGATTCAACGTCAGATGTGTGAGTGCAGCCTGAGTCTGGTTCAGAGAGATGACCCAGGGCAGGCACTGTCTCCTCCGGGCTCTCAGTGATGGTTTTTCCTGCAGGCCTCTGGGAGAGGTGATACAGGAAAAAACCAGACAGAGGAATGTTCACGGTCCCTCTCACAGAGTACGTAAGGAAAGGGGGCAGTCATCTCCCACCCGTCTGCCACCAAACATGTCCGCATAAAGACAAGGAGAATCCAGCTGTTCTGGATACAGGCAGGATCCCTGTAATGCCCAAGGGCTTTTCCATTCCCAGCTGTGCCATGGGATCCGTGAGTGACCTTTGGAAAGCCATCAGATTTCTCCACTCCCTACTTACTAGCATCTCCTGTTCAGATTTTGAGCTCTGGAAGATCGGAAGCATCTTGCAACACCTTGAATGCCCTGTGCCGTGCGTGGGATGTCCTGTTGTTAGCTTACGTGTCTTCCTGCAGCTGCGATGCAGGCTGTCATTGTGTGGTTATGAAAAATGGCCATTCTACTCTATTGCTGAACAGTTTAATTAATGTACAGCAGTTGCGTGTATTTACATAGGTGTGCATCGGTTTAGCCAGCGTCTGTCTCTACAGAGCTTCCCCTGAAATTGCTGAGATCAAACAACCAAATAGAGACCAAATGACTTAAGGTATGTAAGTGATAACACTGCTCAACTGGATGACAAAGTCATTACATGTGTTCCCATCTAAGTTTGTTTGCACACTCTCCCCAGTGTGTTAAATGCTGTTATATCGTTCTTACCATCACCAGGCTCAGCACCATTCTTTTCTGGCATTGGAATGGCATAGCATGTGTGCACATGGATATAAGTTTATCTGTGCATACACACACACGTGCAAACATATTTACACAGCAGATCCTGAAACACTTTTACTAGGTTAAGACAAATAATTTTTGCCTGACATTTTACACTCGAAACCCTGGGCTGCAGGTACAGATACGCTTCCCTATGTGAAGGAGATTGGGTCAAAAATACTTTAAATGTCATATCCCTGGTGCAAAACAGATATCCCTGTTTTCAGCAGGTACATGAAGGAAGCAGAATATAAAATCAGGCCTCAAAGTCATGTATATGGTTCTGTTGACATTTCTTTCTGTGAGGTGACAGAGGCTGTCCCTGTCATTCTCAGCAGACTACACCTGTACTGCGTCTGTAACACTCAGGTCTGTCTGTGGCTGAAAGCTTACCTGGGAACATCTCCTGTGGGTCCACTGGCGGATGAGACAAACGGATGACATGCCATGGACACACATGTCTCAGGGGAAACTACTGGTGGCAACGGGTATCAGCCTCACATCTTGGGATATTTGCAGTTTGCATCTGAGACTTCAGTTCAAAAAGAACAAAGGTGAATTTCTGGCAGGGTGGTTTTGCTTTGGAAAGGAATTGCTGGTCACAGAGATCAGATTATCCCTTCTGGCCAGGTGGTTATAGCAGCGAGATTTCGGCACAGTTCTTTTTGAGACTCAACACCATAGCCTTTACTCTACCGCTCGTTTTACTGTGGAAGGAGCAGTTGAGGGGTCACAAGGTGTAGACCAATGTGCACAGCAAAGGCTTTGTTAGGCTAATAGGCAATTGAACAGGACTGAGGTATAATTTACTCTTGGGAAAAGTGGGGAGATAGAGACTGAAAGGAAAAAGGGCTCCAGCCCCAGACAGAAGTTAGCTGGGGAAACCACCTCGGCCAGCCATCGTCACCAGCCTGGGACCTGGCTCAGCTCCAGCCCCTGTCACAAACCCTCAGGACGCCCTGCAGAAAGGTACCGGGGAACTGAGTGCTGTAGATGCTGTGTGTGTAGGCTGGTTTGCAAGTCAGAGGTGTGTTTCCGAACCACCACAGCCCCTATAGCAGCTTGGCTAGAGATGTTTTACATGTCTCACCTACCCTGACTGGCTTGTTAAATGCACTGCCCTTCCTGAATTCTCTCTGCAGAAAGGGATGTGTCTGCAGCCATCCTGCTGGTGGTACCTGGGGGTCTATTTAGACTGTCAGCAGTTATCCCCTAGTTCTCAAATAAAGTGTGTGCCCAACGTTGTCGGAACAAACCTGAGCCTAATAATTACCCAGCCTGAAAACTAGTTGGACAGAATCCTGCAGGTAAATATCCTGTGTTTGGAATTGTGTATTTTTCTGTTTGGCTGGTAATATGTTGACGCTGAGGATAGTGTTTGGTTCAGGACAGATTCCTCAGCGATAGCTGAGCAGCCAAGAATGACACAAACCGAGGCGATAGAAATCTTTCCTTGTTGGTAAGATTCTGGAATAGTTTTAAAATTACCAGTTTACAAAAAAAAAAGAAAACCAAACCAAAAACCCCAAAGTGGTAAGATTTGGGGTCTATAGTATAAGGAGTGTCACCCAAATGCACTGGTCTGTCATCCATGCCTGATTTTGATCTGGTGCTGTTAAAGCAGTTTTCCAAGGCTGATTCTTTAACATTAGGAGGAACTATACTATAATGTGTGATAGTCTCCTGGCTTTTGGACTTTATTTAATTTCTGTCAACTAGAGAAAATGATTTAAACTGTAGAGGGTAAAGAGGGGAATCCATCAATATGTAGATTTTTTTTTCTCCAGAGATTAAATAAAAGTTTGTGCATGTATTTACATTTTTTCTTCCGTAGTATATACTGTACAGTTATATTTGGAATGGGTCTTCAGAAAAGCTGCAGAGGAGTTAATGAGAATAGGATGTTTGTACAATTCTGTAAATATTTTTTATATTTCTGGGAGCAGCAATCATATATCTTGATTCTTTCTTTCTAAGTTAGCCGGCTCACTTGGACTCACATTTAGGTTAAACCTTTGGCAAGAGTTCAAGGAGCGGGGAAACCAGCTGAGGATCTGGTCCGGTGGGCGAGATCCAAGAAAGCTCTTAGTGTGCAGCTGCCCTGGATTCGAGGAGCCTGAGCCCGAGGGTGCGGGAGCGGCGGGACATTGTGCTGCCGTGCAAGCCTGCAGCTACCAGCAGCTGGGCTTCAGCCAACTCGGCCTCACCGAGCCCACACAGGGCCCAGATACAGGCCTGCCTGGACTCCCCAAGAGCTGGATGTGCTCACACCAGGCGCTTCTGACACCCACAGAGATGGGAGATCAGCTGAAAGCCGGTTTGTAGCCCGGATGTCGAGGAACTCTCTTCCCAAGACGTTCCCCCTCTCTGAGAGAGGCTCTGAGATTCTGTTCCTCTCCCACCCACTCTCTCCTCCTCTCCTTTTGCTTAAACTCTGTAGGGCAGATGTAAAGGTCAAGTCAATTGATTTGTCGGGGTAGTAGGGCACTCTCTGGAGATGCAATTCGCACTTTCATAAAGTCTGTTGGTATTGGCTTGGCTCAAGGTTTTTGATGAGAATCTACAGTTAGGGAGACTTCCATCATTGTTTAGAGCCTCTCTGTTATTTGTCTGGAAACGATTATACTTCAAGTTCCTTGTAAAGCAACTTAGAAATGCTGATAGGTATATTGAGGAAAAAAGGCACTAAATACATAATCTGAGTTCCCTCTCAGTATGACTATGAAATGCATCTCGTTCACTTTTATCTTTGTCACAGAGTGATTGACGTATAATATCTCAGCTTGACACCTTGATATTGGTGATCAGAGCCATTTGTTTCAACCTGTATGATAAACCCTCAAGGTTAGATATTCCTAAAATACAAACATAAAGGCTGGGTTACTGCTATCGCTGCCTATTTTGTAATCTGTTCCCACCACAAACCTGCTAGTACCCCATCGTAAAAGAGCTGATTTCTTTCTATAAGGAATTTCAGTGTCCATTTTAACCGTACATTTCTCTTACTCCTTAGGCATAGCAGAGTTATTTCTAGGTTGTTCATAACACATTGAGGTTGTTGAAGTAAACTAGCTACATCCAGGAGCACCTCTGTGCTTCAAGACACACAGCACAGAATGAGGCACTGGTTTGGCAGAAGACGAATCACAGTGCCAAACTTAAAAGAACAGCATTGGTACTGCTCTTCTATTCTGTTGCAGCACTGTGTTTCTTTATTCATCTTTATACATTGCAAAATATACTTAAATGAATCATTTGGATGCTTGGAAAACAATATATAACATTCTCCTTTATTGACCAGGCTTTATAATTTAGTGTCACGTTTGATCTGCTTCCAGCAGCTGCATGAAGTTGTCGAAGGTATCAGTGAGGTTGGAGGAGAGTTTATAAAGCTGACACCCCGCTGCACACAAGCCCCTCACACAAACCCGCCCACGCAGATCCTCAGCACCTTGGCACTGAGGTCCAGACCACATCTGGAGATCAGCCTCATCCAACCCATCCTGTGCCCTTGAGCTTCTCGATGGTGTTATTGAACTGACAGTGAGGAAAGTGGGGCTTGCTACTGGTGTCCTCAGCCAAAATTGCCCTCTTACTGTTCCACAGCATGAGTCTTGGTGTTAACCCATGGTGAAAGAGAAAAAGAATGGTTTGGGGCTTATTGGGCTTTTGTTTAAGTAAGGACGAATCCATCTTTGCTGATCTATAATAAATTATCACCAAAGTCCAAATAATTGGGATCTTTTTAAGTGACTGCGTGTAGATGATACACACATATGCAAATACACATAAGCCCCCCGAATTTGGGGCCCTGAGCTTAAGTGGGTATTGGCTATTGCTTTACACATCATTTATTCATATGTTCCAGGTACTTTTTATCCATGCCTATCCTCTCTTAGCCTCAACTCTTGTACCCATGCTGGCTAATAGAAATGTAGTGCACGTAGAGGTCAGAAGCTTCTTTCCCCACACAGCTACTTTACTTCTGCTGTGGTATATAAGCAAAATAGTGCTGCAGACGTTGTTTGCATCACCTACCCATCACAGCATTTCACTCGTGGTTAGCAAAATGCTCCGAGATCCTCCAGAATTGAAGGTGCTATTTAAATGTAAATTATTATTTACAATATCTTATGCTTGATATAAGTTTTTGGGAAGTTTCATCTTTACACTTGTTTGCAGCAGCAAATCCTTTCATAGCGATAATTTATATGCAAAGATTTTCCCTGTCCTATCACACATTTTCCAATATGTTTTGATGAAGTCTGAATAGTTCAAATTGAGCTCCAGCATTATGCATTTTATTTATTTCATATCTTATTTGTATTAAGTTTTGTCATAGGTTAGGGCTTGCTTTTATATTCCAGTAAGAGAGGATATAGAGTATGTGATTATGCAAGGTCTTTGTTATTTATATATACTGCATCCTGTGCGTGCTGCTCGGTGTTCAACTGAAATGCAGGATTCTATTTTAATTCTCGTGACTGTGTATGATCATTAACAGCTACTGCACACAGTAAAAACTAAAAATGCAATTCAAAGAAGTGTGCATATAAATAAATAAAAGCGAGCACGTAAAAGGCTGGATGAGATAAATTGGTTCTTTTCAAATATCTAACTTATCTTCAGTTTAAGGGAGGCATCCTCTGTGCTGTCTCTGCTCCAAATGGTACCTAAAAAAAAAAAAATTAAACATAACAATAAAAAAGAATTCATTGCTTTTAATAACATTTTCAGCCATGTGGGGAGGGTGGGCTTCCTTCCTTTCTTTTTTTCCCCCTAAGATTGCAATTTTGAAAATAGCAGGAAAGGTCATAATGTATTGAACATTGCCTTGCCATTTCTTTAGCGCTTCTGAATTTCAGTCAGTTTTGGTTTATGTCTTTGCTGAAGCATTGAAACATTCAGCATCTTCCTTATTCCCTTTCCAGTCAGCAGTTGCAAGGATAACCCTCGCCCCCTTCTGTCCAGACGCTTGTCTAGGGCTTATTTTCCATTGTTCTGCTCAGCATCTGCTCACCATCCTGCCTGGGAAGAGAAGCAAGGTCTTGTCGCAGAAATTTTATCCATCAGCTCACTGGCACCTGTCACCACAGTACCTCAACACCACACATGAGATGAAAGCCTATGCTTATGCTTCTCTGTAAAATAGGAAGTTCCCATTCCTCCCCATTTGAAACTGTTCTCTCAAGGTATGTAGATCAGTGTTGGTTGTTTTGCCAGGAGAAAAATTGTTCAACTGTCATCACACTCTGTTTTATTGATTTACAACCAAAAGCAATAATAACATCAAGATATTTTGATGAAAAGCAGATGACTGTCAATCCCGTTCAACTTGGAGAAGCTCGGAACTCTGGAGGCTGCTCCAAACTCACTCGAGCAGTTTTCACTCTGGTTCCCTCTCCCTCCCTCCACTTCTCCTGTTGTGTCCTGGGAGAACTCAGCCATCCTCCTCCCCGCTGGCCCTATCTCCTCTGAGCTTTCCCTCTGTCTGCCTTCGATGCTTGGTCAAAGTGGGGTGCACAGAGGCAGCCTGGTGCTCTTCTGTGGTTAAAATAGAATAGAATAGGTATCAATATACCAGGGAAATCAACTCGGCAGGTCTGCTTCTCTCTGGGGACAGCCAAACTGAGATGAACTGCCTTCCTTTGCATACACACAAACCGTTCTCTGTCTCTTCCTCTTGCACAGACACACACCTCTGTGTACATTTATATACATTTACTCTTAATGAAGTTAGAAAAAAACCTCAAATGAAAACTCAACGAATTCCCAGAGAAGGCTCTTCCACGCGTGCTATGCTCTGGTTGGGGTCCGTGTTCAGGTTTCTCTGCACTGTTTCTTGAGGAGCTCCACACTTCAGAGTGTTGGGTGTGTGCAGTGCACTGTCAGCTTCCTGTGGGTCAGGGGACATGTCACTCAGCCGTGTACACTCTTTGAATGGTTTGTCTGGGAAGGGACCTCAAAGATCACATAGTTCTGAGCCCCTGCTGTGGGCAGGTACACACACAGAGCCTTCCCTGTGTCTTCCTTTTTGTGAAACAGGGATAATGGGACTTCCATAGCTGCCCAGGAGAAATCCATTGACACTGGTAGGACAGTGGCACTGACAGAGGAGGAGCAGAGGATGTGTTCTGCCCATCCAAAGCAGGGTGCATCTACTCACCACTCCTGTTACCTACCACAGGGCGTTCGACAGGACCGCTCAGCAGAACAGATGTTAGAGCAAGGCAATGGAAACATCTTCTCTAACACAGCCTCTCAGGACTCCGAAACACCACCCCAGCCCTGAGAGGTATTCCTCTTGTAGTTTAACCGCAATGTTTGCTCCACCACCAGACAATGAACATGGAGCTCGGGAGCAGGCAGTCATTCCTGACAGTGCAGGGCTTCTGCGCTGCACAGAACTGTATTTATAATGTTTCTGCAAGTGTCTCATGGATTGCATTATTCCTTTGTCTGACCTATACTTTCAGATAAAAGTGTTTTGCCTAGAAACTACGTAATAAATCACCTGTAGGAAACAGACACGTTCCTTTTCTATCAGGGACTGAATATGAAAAATGGTTTAAAAGAAGCTAAGTGTAAATGATGGAGTTCTGTTACCAGTTTTGGCTTTGCTGAAACAAAGTAAAGGTAATGTGCAGGAGGCATATCTCAGGGTCACTGCAGTCATATGTCAAACGCTAGAATAGTACTTTATTTGCCAAAGAGATCAAAGAAAAGCTTTTGGTTATTTTTCTTCTCTATGTGCAGAAACGGAATAGGTTTTCTCGCTCTTTATAGTTAATATAACTGGGCTACAGCTTCCCTGATCCTAGATGAGATCACCCACTCCCCAATATGATTAAATTTCAGTAGTTAAAAATTACCTAAGTACTAAGCATGATCTGACCTACCTTCCCCATGTCAGAATGCTGGAATTATTTTACATTTAGATAAATCCTAGCTCTGTGCACCTTCTTGCAGCTAAAATAAATGCTGGCTTGGGAGCTGGGAGTATCATGATGGAGAACTTACCACATGTTAAATATGTCATAGTAAAACCAAAGGAAGCTTTAAGTTAGCTTAAAAAGCTAGAGTTAGAAAGGTAGAGAAAAGTAAGGAAATTAATTCCCAAAGTAGAGGAACTAGGAAAATTCTCTTTCACATTGTCCTCCTGTTTTCTTCAAGCACCATGCCAAAAAAGAAAAAAAGTAAAACAAATTTGAAGTGAAATAGCCAGTTATTGAAACACTTGCAGAGACAAATCCTGAAGTTATATAGGCTGCAGCGATTATATTTTTCGAGCCATGCTTTAGGAAGTGTCATGATATACTATGGTTGTCTTTAATGCTACAGTTATCATATATTAAATAAATGCTAGTGTCTTCTTCCTCTGCGCACGAGTGTTACACTTAGAGACTTATCCTCTGAGTAGGTATGAGGGTCAGGTCTCCCCAGCAGCAGAAGAATTTCTCAGGAAGAATTGTTATTAGAGGAGCGAGTGTGTTTGATGGTGGAGGAACGTGGCTGCGGTATTCCTGGGTGCCCTGCAAAGCCTTTGGGAAGGGCACCTCAGAGAGCAGGGCCTCAAAATGCACCGTGTCCCCTTTCACACGAGCTGAGGCAATGGCTGCTGAGTCGGTGGGTTTATTTACCATGACTTAGGCCAGGGAAAGGAGCATCCCTTAAGAGTGATTCGCAATGCTGCATGTAGTTCCTATCTTACATCTTTTTTTAAAAAAGCTGATTAAATTAATGAGAAGTGACAAAAGAAAAGGAAATCAACTAACGATGTGGCTGAGGTCAAGCTTGAAGAACGAGCACAGTGGGTTAAAACACCACCACAGTAATGTAGGTGTGAGCAAATGAACCGTCTAATAAATAATTAACAATTAATTTTCTTCTGTCTTTTATCTTTACCTCTTTTTTCCCCCCTCTACTTTTCTACCCTGTGTTTCTGTTTTGCATTTTCCATGTTCCTGCAATTAATTAAAAAACAATATCAAAGTGCAGGGTTACAAAGTTCCAGCTCTGAAATCCTGCTGGAATGAAAAGTTCTGCTTCTCCGATCCTATTAGTTTGCGCTCGTGTTGAGGGCTGGATGTGCATATTTTATAGAGCGTGTGCAGGCTCGGAAACGGCTGCTCCTCCTCGGCAGGCGGTTCGCAATGCAGCCCTTCTACTTCTGAGCAAGGGAAGCTTTGTTTTATAAATCTCCAATGCAATGTACATGCAGTTTTGTGTCATGTTATATTGTCATATGACAAGACATGAACCAATGTAAGCCATCGTAATGCAGCACAATGCATTGTATGAGTTACACCTTGTCAGGTTTTTTGGCTTCAGAAAGGAGCTTTTTTCCCCAAGGTAGTAAGTGATGCTAGAAAAAAATCCCTCTGTTACCTAGGAACTGACAGGTGCCCCTATTTTCTGACTATCCAAATTAAATGCAATCTGAATGCGCTTCCACACAGCAAATCTCAATGTTGCCTTTACTTTTTGTCACTTCCCAGTGTTAACGTTAGTGGTCTGCTAATGTGATTAACTGTTTGCCTCAGGCAGTTAAGGCTGTGCTTTGTCCAACTGGACAACTGATGAGCTCAACAAAGTGTAAAGCTCCCTGGCTAAGAGGGGATCAGCTTGAGAAGCCCATCCGCTGGCCTGAGGAAGGCTCTAGCCTTGCAGCTGGGGAACATGAGGCTTCGTTATGCTGACAGTAAGCTCAGGAGATATGCATTCAGATCGTGTAGGTGGCTTATCATATGCTGCCTTGTCACAAATGCGATAGTATGTCATTACCTGTGCTGTGTACAGGTAAACCTCGCATGGCCGAGACCACTGCAAGGGAAAGAAACCTTAAATTGTTGTGGGCAACCAGCGTGAGGAGCTAGGGAAGCTCTGCAGCTCGGGGAGAACCAGCATTTGCCTTCTGCACATCATACAGTTCCAAATGGTTGCCTTGTGCCAGCCCACCATACTCTGTTCTTAGACAATAGTTAAAGTCCTGGCTGAACCTGTATTGCCCAGCATGCAGCATCCCATGAGTGCTCCGTACCCGTCCTCTGTGGGGAGGGGGCATCACGTATTACAAAACAAATCCTATCTGTTTCTTGGAGCAATTGCAGGGCAAAATGTTCCCTTCATCTTCCAAAGCTGCCCCAGCATGATAGGCAGCTCGCAGCATTATTTGGCACCCAGGGTAACTCCAGTAACACCCATAGGAAATACTGTGCCAGCGATGCCTTCAAAACCCACCGCAGGTTTTTATCCTGCACTCACAGTGCTGTCCAAGCACTGCAGGTCAGCTAGTGAGTGAGATTACCTGGAAGAACCTCAAGGTTTCCAAATAATATTTAAAGGGAAAATACCTGGGTAACTTAGGGACCCTGCACGTGGATTTTCTTCTGGCTGTCACTGTGGTTTAATCAGTAGCAGGAGTACCGAACACCAGCTAACTGTCTTCCTTCCTGGGTGATCCTTCCCCCGGGCAGCAGGAGTTACCTGTTACAAGTTAAACTCTGTTCCTTCCCAGGTCGAGGTCTTAAACAGGGTGACCATAGAGTGGGTAACCTGGTGTATCTCACAGTGAATGTTATCAATAATTATTCTTTTCCCAGCACACGTTTTGTCAACCTGGCTTGAGAACAGCACCACTTAATGAACCGAAAGATTCAGAACTTCTTTTCAGCTGGTTCCATGTAAGCCACATGTTCTTCCCCATCAGAGTTCCATCTAGATCTCATCTACCCAAGCATTAGATTTATGAAAATTTGCTGAGCTTACAGATAGAGCTGAATTTGTACCTGGGTTAGTGGAAAGAAGAGATTGCCCTTTGAGATTGAAAGGAAATGGGAAAAAGAAGCACCCATGCAGAAAATGTCTGTCACGTACAGGAACCCTTCCTCCATTGTGTCCAAAACTTTTCCTTGATCTTGGTCTGTGTGTGCTTTATCGCACACTTTATCACACACTTCATCACACACTGATCACAATTAGTACCTGGGCACCTGCAAGTAATTAACTCAGCAATGATAGTGATGAGCAGTGAGTTCTGAGAAGCCTTCATTCTTCACCTAGGCTCCTGGCACACAACTGTGTGGAGGAGCTTCGAGTGATGTATGTGGTGGTGATTTACACTCACCAAGGAGCTGCCCTCCTCATAGTAACAAACACTGCATAGTCCCTGGGTGAACACAACCCTTGGAAGATGCTGTGTCTTAACTCACCACGCGGTGAGAGCATGGTTGAAACTCCTGGCCGATTTCCCCAGGAGGAGGAAACCTTTCCAGGGCTGAGGAGCCTCTTTTTTCTTCTCCCTGTGCTGAGATAAAGTAGAAGTTTGTGAAAAATGAAGAAACAGGGGTACTAAAGGCTAAAATCTTCCATATTTATCAAAAAGCAGCAGGGCAGCACCAAGGAAAACCCAACATCGATATTCTGTTGGGGGTCCACTGGCCCAGGAGGTGACCACATTTCAGGTAGGGCAGAGTAGTTTCTGTCCAGTGAGCACCTACTTACTGGGTGCTTCTTCTCTTCATTCCCTACACGGGGAATGTTGTCCCTCTCCAGCTCTCCCTGGCAAAGGCAATTTTAAAACAATGCAGAACAAAGAAAAATGTGTTCCTGATATAATTATGCCTTCTGCAACTTAAATTTTAGACACTCAGTTTCATCTCTTACTTAAATGTATCTGTGTATTTTAATAGGAACATTCAGCTATGCTTTTATTAATGCAAAAACATTAAAGCACTATCCCTGAATACTAAAGCCTTAAAGGGCCGTTTCAAACAGAACCTGTCATAAAATGTGCTCTCAAGCGTGTCCCCTTTAAGAGATTCAAGAATTAAATGTTCCCGTATGTGAATTTTATTTTGTACAGCACATTTGCTTTATGGCTACAATTAAGTTAGATGTGCCGATAACAATGTCTGCTTTCCATTTTAAATCGCACATTTCAGACAGTGTGCATTGTTTTATTATCTAATCCACATGCTTTTAATTGCAATTATGGTCCCTTATGAGTCCCCTGGGAGGGCATGATTGCAATTAAAAATGTAATTTAAATGTTAATTAATTACATTCATTTTCTAAACTGGGAAAATTTCATTTATTATTTTCATGTGTTGTGCACTTATCCTAAATGCGTTACCTTCTAAATGTTTTTTTTTCAAATTAAGTGTTATGTTTATAAAACAGGGTGTTTAATACCCTTTAAAATTTTGTTAGGATGTTTATACAAATTATTACTTTAAATTAATTGTTTCCAAGCTCTATGCACAATCTATAGGTGTCATGCAAGCTGGAATAGAGCTGATTTTGATATTCTGAAGTGACATGAACGTGAGACCCAAAAAGTTGATGGGAAATACCTGCTGTCTCTGCAGGCACTCTGACACGCTGTGCTGGGCAGGAGGGTTTACTGGGGGCCGATTCCCAGTGTCTCTGCTGATTTTCTTACTGGTGGCTGGCTTAGGAGCACCAGCTTGAGAGGTTGGGTGCCCTCGGTGGCATAAGCAGGATGAAGTCTAACGCCAGGTCTGGCAACAAGTGTAATGGGCAGAGGGAAGGAGCACGTTAGGAGCAGCAGGCAGAGCCCCAGGTCTGGTTTCTTAGAGATGATAAAACTGAAAAGATGCCATTTAAAAAAAAAATCAGTTTTTTCTATTGCCTTCTACTTTTTTAATATTAATCTGCAGTTGTGACGGGCAGAAAAACATCCATTAGAGATGAGAGCTGAGATCTGTATCGCATCTCATGGTTCTACAGCCAAGAACTGATGAAAAAGTACCAAATACCTCTGGAGTGGTGAGCAGCCAGCAGTGCTGAGCCGCTGAGCTCACAGACCACATGTGGAAGCCTGTCCAGAACCCCAGAACCCCCAGTATTACGGGCTGGCTTCTGCTGGTGTTTGTGGGGAGTTTGTTTTATTCCAGTATTTGGAATAAGAGGTCTCCATGAAACCGTCCCCGCACCGTCTGGCTTTGCTCACATCGGCACCCGAGGGCAGGGTAGGAATCTTTCTGAGCAGGCACGAACTCAGGTACCAGATTTGGGAATTAAAAACCAATTAAAGATACCCTGCTCCATCCTATTACCTTTACAAAAGATATTCTCATTACAAATTGGCGGTCAGTTCATTTAAAAAAAAAAAAATGAAATTGTGATTTATTTTCTCAGAGACCATCAGGGAACAAACCACTGAAGGCAGGAAAATTGGCGATGACGATGTTCTGATAGTCTCGTAGCTTCTCTGCAGAGTGGGATGAAGCTGAAGGATACAGCTGGAAATTTTGTATTTCAAACTACTGCTACCATCTGTAGCTGCATGGACACTCTTTTGCGGGGGGGGGAGGGGGGAAATAAGCATTAAAATCACCAAAAAAAGTCAAGTTAAGCTAAACTGCATCCTGATCTGGCACTCCAGCCATACCCAGTGCATCCCCTTGGCACTTCCCTGCCTGCGGGCCATGCCCTTGATGCTCCTCACAGGGGAAGAGGCTGAAGCCAGAGGGATGTATCTCTGCAATCCAGGCTTTGGGTTCTCAGCTGCAGCAGCAAAATGGGGGAAAAAGGGGAAGAAAAGAGCGAAGCTTTGTAGCCAAAGAACCTAATAGACTGCTGTTTCATTTGTACTGTTAATGAGAAAGGAAAGATTAATTAGTTCATAACTAGTAGAGCAGTCTAAGTCTGATTTGGGTGAATTAGCCTCTTGGTGCACAATTTATTTTTTCCCATTTTACCCCCCAAAATCACATGTAATTCTGAAGTGATAAAGTCCTCTGAATTTTTCCATTTCATTGGAAGGCCTCAGAGAGCCTGCCCTCCCAGTAGAAAGGTGAAATGCCATGGGAACCCACACATTCATCCCACATCACTCCCAGGTGGCAGTCCCCACTTCAGCTACATCTTTCCCCTGGGCTAAGGGGGGCTCATTGCAGCTCTGGAAGTTGCTCCGTCAGTGTGGGATGCTGCAGTTCATTTTGTGATGAGGAGATCAAAACAATTACATGACTCTTGATAACCCTCATTGACTATCTATTGAAAAAAACAGATTCTAAATAAATTACTATTGTACTTTTAAAGCCGTGCATGACATGTCCTACTTACTGGGTGACCTAGATAATTTCCATAAATTAACCTCTTTTACCTTCTATTTCCTCTGCCATCCCGCTGTTACCTTCCCACAACTGCTCCATCACTACGTAACTCATCCGGTGGATGGAGAAGACAGTGATGCTGTGCTGAGTCTTAAAGTGACATTAAGAACTTACCTGCCTAAGTGTTCATTTGCATCTTGCTCACTAGACTTGTCATATAGCTGGGGAGATAATATATTATGAGATGTGTACTGAATTAGCTGTCAATTGTAGTGAAGCTCTCCCTTAACTATGTGAGGAGAAAGCTCCTGAATGAGCCTCAATCTTGCCTTTTTTTTCAGCTGAGATGTTTCATTTTAGTCACCCAACCCCAGCCAATTTTATTAAGCCTGCTGTCAGCCATGACCCCTGCTGAGGACTGGCAGGGCTGAAATAGTTATGCTGCCTGATGTCATTTGTGGCAGCGACAGATCCCACTCCTGCCTCAGCACCGGGCCTCTGCTCCTGCAGCTGTGGCCCGGAGATGGGGCAAACCCAAGGGGCTCAGTGTAAGAAACTGGGTTGCACTATCTCTGTGTGAGCTGCACATCTGTGCATGGGTGGGCACAGCTTTCCATCAGGAAGGTTTGAGGAGTTCGTGCTGCGTTCTGGGAGCAGCTGGAAAGAAGGGAGAAAACCTCAGCGTATTGGGTTGGTCGAGGTGGCGTCACACTGCCGGCCTCATCTGGGCAACGGGGTCGGTGCCTGTGCTGGACAGGGAGGCAGTGCTCCCCCCACACCCCCACAGCATCACCCTCAGGTGGGGTTTGCAGTGACTGTCTTGTTTTGGGAACTCCTCTGCTGTGTTCGACAGGGAAAAGGAGCAAGTCTTGTCTTCCCGAGTCTTGTCTTCCCCACACGCAGGTGGGAACAGAAACAAACCTCCAGCCTGCCCAGTTTGCAGCAAATTGCTTTGCTGGGGTGACTGAAGTGGGCTCGAGCCATCATTCTGATGGCAGTTGAAATACTTTTAGCTAATCCTGTACAGACCTGATTTCCATGATTCTGTGATCAAAGCCAAGGTTAAGGGACTGGGAGAGCACGTTGTCCTTTTAAACACCAAATTGGTATTCTATCCTTATCGGTTTCTTTAGATGGAAGGATGCATTGCTTTCAAAATTTGGTTCACATTAATGATTGCAACTTAACTAGCATCATTCTAATTAATACAGATATCCTCAAAGCTCAGTGAGGGGGAGCTGCTCCATCCTCTCTTCTTTTGACGCATACATGCACAAGTTGCTGCCTCCCTGAGCCGCTGCCTGGGAAGAGTGACATTGAACTTGGTACTCAATGTGCCTTAGCTACATGGGATGCCTTCCCACCCTACAAGGAAGAGTAATGTAATAAGAGAGACGATAGACCTAAAACTTAGATGATCCAATTGTAGCTGCCTGAGATCACAGCATATTATATTCTTTACATGCCAAAGAAAGTTTAAATCCTAGAAGAGTGATACTTTATCGTCAAGGTAACCAGAGTAGGTTCACCAACAATTTACGTGGCTCTTAAGTCTATTTACATGCTTGTTTACTTGGCTTTTCTCTAAAAGGAAAAAAAGTAGTTACCTTAGCAACTGGCTCATCACACGCCGAGGCTTCCTTCGCTATCAAGCATCTCCCGTGAGCAGCTTGCCAACCCATTTCGTGGGCATAGCTGCTTCACCCAGTGAGTGTGGGACACTGTGCACATTACTGTGTGCTGAGTCTGGTTTCAGAGCTAAACAGCAAGCAGAAATGCGCCCGTGTCCCTGTGGCACTGGGGGAACTGGGAGAGGACAATGCCGAGGGAGAGATGGGGAGCAGTGCGAGCCGGGAGGTGACTGAGATGTGGCTGTGCAATTTTGGATGGAAGCAGAGCTTAGTTCTGTGCCGCAGAGTGGATGCTGGCCCATTCTATTCACATGGAGGATCGTTACCCCAGTAGTCAACCCACCTCTCCCTTGAGATCCCATCTTCCTCAGGAAAAAACCCTTAAATAAAAACAGGAACCCTGGGATGGTGAGGTGTAGGTACATGCTGCGTGTAAAGTCTGAGCACAGGAGTTTGCCGCTTCTGCCCTCTAATTTGTTTCTGAGGTTTGTACTTAATCAGCTTCTGCTCTGAATAGCAGCACGTGCTGGAAAGCCAGGGTAAAGGAGATCCCACTCCTGCTCTTTCCTTCCTTGCCTTTCCTTCCTCCGAAGATCCTGACCTGAGCGTGCTGCTGTCCAGGCTGACCCCCACTGCTCACCAAGCTGTGTCACCCCTGAGGCTGCTTTTGGGTTTTCGTTACAGGCTGTTTATGAGTGCTGCTTCCTCAAATACTCTATTTGCTTTCCTTGCTCGTTTTATTTTAATTTGATAACTGCATAGAGACTTCAGGCTGATGGCAAGGAAACTTATTCTAGAAAATAATTCAATTTCCTTCAATGATTGGGGCCAGATTTTTTAGGGTATTTACACATCTTGAGATGAAATCCCAGCAGGATTTCCAAAGGAGCCTCAGCAGAGTAAAGCCTTGATTCCTTTTTAACCTGCTTAAACTCTTGTAAAAATGCTGTTAAACCTTGACTTGCACCTCAACCACCCCAAATGCCTTTGAAAATTCAGTCCTTTTTGTACCTACATCCCCCCAACTAGCTTTATCTTCCTTTTCACAATTCTGTTTCCTCCCCTTTTCCCAAAACCATGAGATGTCCATCTCCACTCTTGCTTTGCTCTTAATAATGTGACTTGCATTATTTTCATCCCTTTTAACCTTTCATTCATTGCATTACTGCTCTATGCTAATCTAATTTAGCTTGCACTGTCTTTGTAGCACAAATCTGAGATGCTGTTATAACCTGAGTACTGGAAAACAGGTTTATTGCAGTATGCATATCGTGATAGTGCCATAACGATGACAGTAATTGTTTTATGCAGCTTTTTAACATGAGGCTCACAGGCCTGGAACTTCCAAACCATATTTCAGGCCCTCTCTGGAGAGTGACCCTCTCCTCCTGAGGACAGCCTCCCTTCCAGCCCACACTGCCATCAGCATGTCCCAGTGCTCAACCGCCCATCCATCCCCTTGCCATGGACAGAGCTGTGGGGAGAGGCACCGGCTCCAGCAGTGCCCCCATGCAGGGCCCCCATGCAGGGCCTGATGGGCTGACACGCAGCATCCTCCCTCACAGATAAATCTGGATTAGACCCTAAGGAGTTCGGTGTCCTGAGTAGAGAGCGACGGCAAATTCACTGACTCCTCCACATTTTGGGGTTAACGGATTATTCTGTTTTAGCCTAATCTGCCCAGCAATGCTAAAATCAGTATTAAACTTGGCCTGTCCCTGTACCCTCCTGCTGCCATGAGCACGTTCTTCAGACCACACCAGCGCTCAGAAAGTGCTCCCATTCGTAGCGCAGCTCTCGCCTGGGATCTGGCACTGGCATCCGGTGTCTTTCCACAAGGAAACACCCAGAGCTGATGGGCCATGTGCAGAGCATCCTGTGCCTCCTACCCCCTTGTCATGTCCTTCATCCAAGGCAAGTCATTCATTGGAGCAGAGAGCAGCCTAATCCCAGCACAGACTGAAAGCTTTTGGAAATGTTCCTTGCAAAAGAAAACAGCCACTAGCGCTGCATGCAAGGGAAAAACACCAGAGCACTGGAGACAGCAGGGTTTTTTTCCCCCTGAAATCATGCAGCAAGTTCTCTCCTGTTCTGTGCTGCCTCCAAAACAGGAGTGGGTGTATTTACTTATTTACACACTAATGACAACCAATAGTAAATACCATTTCCCACCCAAAAACTTCAAAGGCTTAGCCAAAACGAGCCAGCTATTTAAATCCTTACTCCCACTTTTAGGACAGCTGGGAGGGGAAGCGAGTAGCCCCACAGTAGGTCTGTGGATTTGCTCCTGTGCTCCCTTCCTTTTCCACTCTTCTAACTATAAAAAGAGTTTTCCCAGAGCTGTCCCCACTCACTACGCAATGTGTGGCACCTTGTAGGGTATCCTTCAGGGACACTTGGCTGATCTCCAGCCACTCAGTTGCTTTTTTTGCTTTGTTCTCACTTTCCCTTCTCTGAGCCATTTTCCTGTGCTGTTCCTGAAGCACAGATGAGCAGAACAAAGCTGTTTTGCCAGATCTTCCCCTTTGTGAGGTGTCAGTTTGGTGCACAAGGACCCAGCAAACTGTGTATCAGCTGGTGAGACCAGTGTGATGCAGTTTCCCCTTTCTAATAGTTTTCTCTCTCTGCCTTACCCTGTTTTATGATTGTTTTCCAGGATAGAGACTATTCTTTAAGCTCTATTTGAAGCGAATGCCACAGGCCTATTTACACAGTGCAGCAGAAGATGCTCATACCATTGCATTGCATGTAACCCGCTTTCTCCGCATCCCAAGATTTGAAACTTTTTCCCTCTGCAGTGGGGCTTCTCTTGGGTAAGGGCCACGCATGGGCCGTGCTGTTGTACACCTTGCCCTGTGGCATCCCAGAGCCAGCCCCATGGGTCACATCAGCCCCGGGGTTCTCTGACCATTGGGCAGGCTGGCAGCGTGGTTGAGAGAAAACCTTGCCCTGCATTTAGTGCACAGTGTGTTCCCTCTTCCCTGCCACCTTGAGGCAGCTGCAGCAACCACAGAGTGTCCTATTTCCCCGTCCCCCATCCACATGGAATCAGTATTTGCCATGTCCCAGACCTCGAGGGTCATGCCCACTCAAGCTGCCCTCGCCCCCAGTGGGGTGACACCACATAACACAGACCTTCGCTTATATACCAACCTTCAGCCACAGCCTCTTATGTTCCTACAGTGGTCTCAAGCCAATTAGTAACTGCAAAACCTCTCTCTCACACGTTTCCTTACATGGTTTCCTTGCACTGAGGCCATAAAGAAAGAACAGGGATGGCTACTTGTATGTCTAGAAGAGCTGAAGAGTCATTATCCTCCTCCCAGTGCTGTGCAGGACTCAGGTGATCAGGTCTCCTGTGCTTCCTTGGTACCATGACCACCCTTTCTTTAACACTTTCTAGGTTGAGTCTAGAGGTACCTTCCCATGTGACTATGTCCCTTCACAAGTCATCTTCCCCTCATCAGTCCTTGCTATTTTCTGGCCTAATGATGTGGCAGAGGAAGTGTGATCTGTGCTTACCAACAGTGACTCAGGAGACCAAGTGTCTGTCGCCAGCTGTTTCAACGCCCTGCATGACCTTCACCAAGCCACTCAACTTGGCTGTGTCTCAGTTTCCCCATCTGTAAGGGGATATGAACATTTGCAGAACACTTTGGATTGTTATTAATTCTTCATAGAGTATCTGAAATGTGGTGAACACTTTAAGATGCTATAAAAGTACAAAGTAGTGTTATTAAACTCAGGAGGAGGAAAGCTGGCCCATCAGGTGTTTCCTTCATCAATCCTTCAGAGGAAGGTCCTTACCTTTATGACCTAAACGCAGAATTTTTATTCTGCTCTTGTAGAGGGTTAATGAGTGTATTTTAAATAAAGCTCTTCTGACCTGAGCTGGAGGAAAACCATCAAAATGAATGAAGCTGATGACATCTTCAATTTTTCTTGGGTGTCTCAGGCTAAAGCAGCAAGTGGAGCTGCATTGCACACGGTGTCGGGTCCTAATCTGCAGCAGAAAGCTCTGCTGGAGTCACTTGCCATCGGCCCTTTCCTCTTACCCTCCAATAAACAGCAGACACGGGGTGACTCCAATGGCTCAGCGGTAGTTGCACACCCTGGGGTTTTGCTGCTCTCCTGACAAAAAAACCCCACCGTGTCATGGCCAAATGAATGTTGACAGTGGCCATACCAAACAATTCAAGAAAAAATTGCAGTTTTATATGTATTCCTGCTCCCTTTGTCAATACTTTAAAGATGGTTCTTATTTCAGAGCAGGTATTGATTGTGTATAGGTTAGGGCCCCGGTTCCATTTGTCATTTCTGATATTATAGCGTGTTATCGTTTAAAGCTGTAATGGGAGAGGTGGCTGAGCTTAAAGCAAGCTGGTTGTCTGAAGCTTTGATAAATGGCTAGATGGTCTTTGTTTCTGCAGCAGTGAGCAGTTGGCTGCTGTTTGCTTTACCTTTTATCCAAGAATAACTGTGTGATGGGTTCTGGAAGTGAACAGTATCATTTTGTCAGATGTGGTTCAGAACTAGCCGGGTGGTCCCAGCAAAGCAGCTGAGGGATTTTTAACACCCGACAGGATGTGAGCAAAGGCCCTGTATAAAACTGAAACAATTCTGGCTCCACATGGCTGCTTTGGTCGAAAAGTTCTCAGAGTTGTTTTTTAAGGTGAGAGGACAGGAAATGCTGGGGGGTGGGGTGGGGAGGGACTGGTGCCTTGAAAAGCAATTCCATTCATATGGAGGGATCTTATGAGAAAGATCAGAAGACAATAGGTGGATTAGATTGCTTTGATGAACTAAGAAACTTGCAAATTTTTTGCAGATCTAAATAAAAGGTCTGCTTTTCAGATGCAGGAACAGCCCCAGCCCCATGGGTACCACATCTCTGCCTGGGAGTCAGGATGGGGGGAGAGGGAGGCAGCACACACTCTGCATTTCTCTCTGCTGCATCATGTGCATCTCTCAAGGTTTTGGGATTGATGTAATGAAATCACATCTGTTAGGCAAAACGCAGCATTGCTTTGAATGCTGGCGCCACTTCGTTTGAATCACCAGGAGTCTGGAAATGGTCAATGGTCCTTTTCCCACTAACCAGACACGTGTGATGTCTTGGCCTTGCAGAACCTCCTCTATCGAATTTTGGGTTCACAAAATTAAGTTGACACCTGTGAATGTTTCATGCCCTGATTCTTTTCAGTCAGACAAGTTCAATTTATACTGAGTTCAGCCCAGAGGAATCAGAAACACCCTGAAATAATATCTTACTGATGTGATAACTCAGCCGTAACAACCCCGTACTCATTCACAGCCTGCTTGTACCAGCAGAGTGGTTAGAGCAGCTTTGGAGCACTCCTCTTCATCGCTCCTCAATCAGTAGCAAGGTGTTTTAACGGATTGGCTCCGGTACCTACTCTTCGTTGGCTCGATAATCTGCAAGTGGGAGTTCAGACTACTTACTGCTCCTGCCTGTAGTAGATTGCAATGGTAGCTCTTAATCCCATCGTGAAGCTGAATTGCCCAGACAAGTAGCTGCAGATTGATTCTACCAGGTCTTTTCGTGAAATCACAAAAGGCTACTCATCACCCGAAATAGCTCCTGCTTCAGTGCAGCTCCCAGCATGAATGCAGGGAGCTCTGCTTTTGTGTCTGTAGGAGGAAGGAAGTTACCTTTCCTGGCATGGCCATAGAAACAAACAGAAAGGTTAGAAGTCAATTCTACACTTCTGAGTCCTGTAAGCAACACTAAGGTTCACCAAGTCCTTGTTTTTCATAAGAATCCTGTTAGCTCTGAGCTTGTCAAAAGCTGTGCCAAAAAAGTTGATGGCACACAAATGTGGTTTGTAGGACTGACAAGATAACAAGGATAGCAAGCAAGTCGAAGAGACACCAGTGAGATATCAAGCCTGTGCAGAGGGTACTGGGTCTCTGGAAAGTAAGAACCACACTGAACCTCCCCATCCCTCAGGCACCTGGGGACTCATGCCAAACCCAGGCTTCTGTGGCTCTTTGGGAAGGTTCAGCCAACTCTCGCACCTCGTGAGGGACCTTTGTGCATTGCACCGACACAAATAGGCCACGCTTGTGATCCATCAGCACAGCAGCATCTAGGGAGACCCGGCTACCCATTTGGTCTCCCAGACTAGAGATGAACAACAGAGGGTCATGGTGTTTGGGATGACACCTTGCACCTCCTGGGTCTGCATGTGCATTAGAGGTCACTGTGCCCTCTTCCCAGAAACAGCTGGTTGTGTCCCTGACCATAGCATCCCTGTTTGCCAAGCTGCGCCTCTCTGGGTCCCAAAGATGACTGAATTTCAATGAGGCTTTATTCTTCAAAATGAAAGGTGCTGTCTAACAGTAAAATATTATTCTATTAAATTCAGCCCATGGCAGATCCACTACTGAGGGCTATTGAGGCAAATAAGAGCAGGGTGATGGCAGTGTGTGGTCATAAAGTTGCAGTATTCAAAAATGTAGAAAAAGCAGGTTGTCAGATTTCAATAAAGCAGTGGAAATGAATAGATACATCTCAGAGCTGGTTCCTTCCTAGTGGGATGGAATTTGAATAATAATATCACACTTGAACCAACATCGGGCTGGATTAATGGCCAGCATTGGCAGAGCACTAGTATGGTGAGGCTGCGGCACCACTGTAGGTGTTACTAATGATAGAGAGCAATGCTTCTGCCTGTTTGCACACGGAATGGAAAAAATAGGGGAGGAGGAATCTGGGAATTATTGCTTTAAGCTGCAATTTTCAACAAAGAAATCTTGCCATTCCAAACTGTCTAGACCTTTAAAAATAAAAGATGTGCAGTATTTACAATGCTCTTCAGTATTCATGAGGCTTTGCTGCTTGTTGTAAGGCAAGATGAAAACAATACTCAGTAGATTTTCATAAGTGACACGAAACTGTAAGATTGATAGATGATGTGGATTTAATGTATGTGGAGTTCAGCACCAACATAAAAGCTGTGATGTACCCAAACACTGGGTTTATTAAATTCCTGTTTCCTTAAATGATCATCCAAAGCCTTTCACCGCTTTCTTCTACCAGAAAAGAAAGAAAAGAAGGTAGCAAAAAGAAGAGGAGGGAGGGGGAAAAGCCCCCAACCAAGGGATTCCCCTCAGTTTGGGTAGAGAATTACAATATTGGAACTGAAAGAGACAAATATTTAGACACTCTCTCTGCATAGAGATTAATGTGAGAGTCAGAAATACATGGAACCCACTTAAATTGATGTGATTTAGTTATGAATGGTTAAACATAAGTATTCTCTGTCAAATGCCAAAACCTATTGCATTAACTCTTCCCTCTCCCCAACCCTCCCGTATCACCAAATCTACCAAATTCCTTCCGGTGCCCAGGGATCCTCTCCCCTGCCACATGCAGGGCCGTGGTACCACAGCACCCCCTCCCTCTCCTCCTGGCAGACCCGATGATGGCATCAGGGGGTGCGTGGCAGCCCGGGCCTCCGGATCCTGGAGAGCAAGGGCACATGTAGCGAGTTGCCCCCCTCAAAACACCTGGGGACTGGGTTGCTACCTTGCTGAGAGCCAACCTTTGCCCCACACACCCTGGGGCCTCGTTGGGACCTGCACATCAGCTGCAGTAACCATTGTCCTCGCGAGGCATCACCCATGTGCCTTTGCTAATTTGAAACTGCATTTTGTCCTCATTGTGACATCAGGTGGATTATTTCCTCTTTCTGACTTCACCCATCAGGCTGCATTCACACCACTTGGGATTGACTTACATAATGTCCCAAATCCTCTGGAAAATGCCTTCCAAGTGGCTTTGTTTCCACTGTCTCCAGGGGTGCAACATGCACGCGCTCCCTGATAACAGCCGTGCACAGCATCTTCTGCCATGCGCTTGCAGCACTTCTTAACGAAGGTGTAACTGCTTCTTAGTGGAACATTTCACTTCATTTCGGGGTCATTTCCTGTGACAGCTGGATGTCTGTCTTCTTTATCACCTCAAGAGTTAGTGAAATGATATCATTAGTACAGTTGTGCTCCTTAACCCAGGCAGCTGCAATGAAATCAGGCCAGTTCACCTGGCTGGGACAGAGCAAACAGCTGACACCCAGCTTTCTGCTATGCACCAAATCCTGGAGTGGGTAACATCTCCCTTGGATTTATGCCTGGGGTGTGACCCCTTGATTCAGGACAGGTGCTTTGGGTGCTGCAATCAGCTGGGGGTTATGCTACATGGCAGAGATGGAAGCAGGGATAGAAGCTGGGAGCAGCTGAGAGCAGCTGAGTCCAGTTCCCATCAACTCCAACCCAGCTGCTTTTCAGATACTCATCTGTTCCCAAACAAAAATTTAAATTTCAGGGCTTCTCTGCCCACTTCTCTCCCTTAAAAAGAGAAAAAAATCTGATTTTCCCAAGGGTAAGTTTAACACTTTTTTTTACTTCAGCAATATTTTCTAGTAACCAAGATTTCTCCTGAGTTACTGGCATTTTTCTGTAATACAGAGGAAGAATTTAAACCCAAAATTGTGGGACAGTGAAGGAAGGGAAGGTCAATTCATATCCTCTTGAATTTATAAACAAGCTAGAAGTGACTGTGTTTTCTCCCTTTTAGTTGCTGGAAATTGTTTGTAATAGGAATGGTTATGGGCAAAGTAAACTTCAGTAAGTATGTATGGAAAATAAATGGCAAATCCAGTTAACCCAACATGATAACACATTTGCCATAGAAGTCTGAGCCCAAGGTAGATATTTGTGCAACCAAGGGCAAAGAAACTTCAATGTCCCTGCTCTGAGTGAGCCAGCATGGAAACACTGATGACAAAGCGATGGGTTAAGAATCATTTGCAGGAAGCATTTTGATTTGTGAATAATGTGCTGAAGGAAACTTATAAATGGCAGGGAATGGGCTGGAAATCATCAAATAAATTTTGCAGTGCCTGGCTTTGGCCTTGCTGCCTGCACAGGAGAGCTTGTCCTTTGTCGGGCTCTTGCATTTTCTACACAAATCAGACCCTATGAGCACATCAAAATGCTCACCATCAGCTGAAGAAAGTGGAAAAGGATAAAATGTGTATCTGAGACCCAGCAAAGACAGCAGGGAAGGATGGGAATGGGTCTGGCAAGTAAATGGAGCGCATTGGGATTGTTGTGCCGTCTGAAATACTCCTGGTTGGGCCTTCAGCTGTTCTGCGGAGCTGTTCCCTCTGGTAGAAGGTGCTTCCCTTTACCTACAAAGCCCTGCTTAGTGTTGCTTGTCCTCTTTTGTTTTGTTTTTATAATTGAGTTTTTCCATGCGTGAAATCCCAATATTTTCTTTAAACTGTGAGGATTAAAGGCTTGAGGTGCTCAAAGATTTCTGACAAATCAGAAAGATTCAAGGAAGGCACGAAACTCAGAGAAGTTGGGAGTTCATTCACCCCTGCTTTCAGCTCATGTGAACACACGAACTTGTCAACCTGTGGCTTTCTTTCTCCAGGATTAAGCACAGTGGGAAGCATTAATGGGCATATCTAGGCCTTCCTCTCTCTGCTTCTATTCATATCTGCTTCCCTTTACCCCCTCTTTTCTCTCCTCATGGGTTTATCATGGTTTCGAGGTTTTTTACTTGTTTAGGTTCAACGGCCAAGCCGCTCCCGTCTCAGGCTGGCCGTGGTTCTGCACTGCACCGATCTGCACACTTCCAGGTGGGCGTTCAGGGCTGTGTGTACCCTATATGGGTTGGCTCAGCCTGTCCCCCTGCTCATGTATTCCTTTGGTGGGTGTACAAAAGGGGTGCTCTCCACTTTACATCCATCTCTGTCAGTCTCCAAGTTGTCCCTGCACCGAAGGGTGGGACTGTTACAGACCGTGCTGTCTGTTAACCCAGTAGATCTTAACATGTCCCTTACCTGGCCCCTCATTCTGCCTCCTGGAAGCTGATATTTGGGGGTTTCCTTCCATTTCTTGTGTGCTATTAAATGCATCACTTGCTTTCGTGTGAGTGTGCAAGAGTGGCACCTGAGGCCGAGCAGCAATTTCTTCTTCCTGGCCTGTGACTCGGGGAATGTGACTTTTCTTCTTTCACCTGTACCATGGGTTTGGAAACATTAGATGGACGAACATCTCAATCGGTTCTAGTGCTGCTCTGTCACAGGCATGTCATGATAAACAAACACGTGGCCCTTCCATAGCCTCATCAAGCCCAGATTTCCATGTGGCCCCCGGACAGGTTGCTGTACGTCCTGATGCCTGGGGTCTCAGTAAGGCAGGGATGATAACTCTTGCTTTGCCACTGAAGATTGGCATCTCTGCATAATGCATCCAGCCCCTCAACCAGCAAGGCGCTTGCCCTGCCTGGGCATTCTGCTCAGCAACAGGGAGATGGAATGAGGAAGAGGCGCAATAAAAGAATGCTAGGTGCTACATAAGGGGTAAGGGGGAGTTAGGAGCGGTATTTATCGCGTTTACTGTCCAGTGCAGGGCTGCAGCAAGTGCACATCTGATGCTCTTCCCTGGGACCTGTCATGATTGTGGCTTGAACTTCTATTTGTGATTTTCAGGAGCCTTCCAGCACGCTGTGTTCCCTGCGCTGAGGTGACTACTCTGAGTTCGCTTTTTTAATTAAGGTTCTGTATTGTAACTAGCCAATGTACATTATTGGGAGAATGAATGTCAATGCCAGTGCTTTTTCTTTCTCTCCTTTATCTTTGTCAATGATTCAAAGACATGATTTATGGTTAGTCTCCGTCTTTCAGGATCATCCATCAAGCGCTGGTTTCACTACAGGGCTCGAAGTTGTAAATCATGCAGAAAGGCTGTCACTCATCTCATTTAACCCTTTAAGCACGGGGAGGGAAGAGGAGGGCTCTTCTTTGCAGAGCTTTAAGAAATAGCAATAAAATGGCCACAAAATTGATGGTGTTAGACGAAACTATACAATTAATTGTTCCTTGTAATGCAATAGTTATTATGAGGGACAATTAAAAAAACAGGGTATGGCTCCACCCTCCAAGTTCATTCTGAGACCCTGGAGGACTTCAGGGCTCCATAAAATAGGTCACTTCTTTGTTTTCTCTTTTGAGCTCCTTTCAGATTTTTTTAATGTCCCTTAGAGCTGGGAAGAGCCGAGCTTCGCTTTAGAATCAATCATGGGCTACTTCTGATCATGACCTTGCAGGGACTAAAGAAGGAGTGCAAAAGCCCATTAGCAGCTGCTATTTTCAGCTTTGTAAATTAGCAGTTCTTCTTCACTCTCCTTTTCCACACTCCACCCCTCCCTTTTTTTCTTTTTCTTTTTCTTTTTTTTTTTTTTCCCTTTTCCTTTTTTTGGACAGGAAGACAGCAAAAAATGAAAAGCGTAAGTGGCATGGGAGCTTCCACACTTAGCCTTGTCTCAGAGGCTTGAGGAGTGGTGACAGCCTTGGCCGAGTGGCTGATTGCTTCCCCCTGCCCCCCGCTGCCAGCCTGGGCCATGCTCCCCGGCCACATTAAGCACTAACTTTGGTGCCATCGTCTCTGCCTGCTCTGAGCACAAAGCCGGGGTGTCTGGCATTAAATAATGAGGTGTCTTCCTGGGGTTTTTTTATCTTCTTTTTTTTTTTTTTTTAAATTCATTTTATTTATTTATTTTTGGTTCAAAGTGTCGCAACTCAGTAATGGAGGGTTATTAATGAAAAATATATGTTTGGGGTCTATTTGTTTAGATTCTGCGGTGACTTGATGGCAATTTTATCCCTGAATTATGTATGGCTCTGTTTTGCCTAGGCAAGCTGATGCAAACAACAAATATAGGTAGAAAAAGATATATCAGTAAATAAACTGAAAGGTTGTAAAATATGAATGTTTATCATCCAGACGGTGCCGCTTCTCTTCTTTTTTACATGAACTCTACTTGAGATGGTATTTAGGAGCTTGGGACTTCTTCTGTTCCAGCAATCTCTGCAGCTTGTCACAAAAACAAATGACACCAGAGGGAACCTTGTCTTAGGCTGTATTCTTTTGCATGAACCTCAGTCTTCTTAAGGTACTCATAATTTAAATTTATATCTTGATTTACTGGAAGGTAAGATACTACCCTTTTCCCTTATAGGCCCAGGCTCCTTTTCACCTTTCCCTTTCCAGTATATAGCTTCTGCTTGCCTGACTCCAGAGCGTGGGGCTGGGGAAAGCGTGAGCATAGCAGGATGGATCCCGCTCTGCTGTGCCCAGGGCAGACCAAGTGCCTGGTGGTGGGGCACAATGAGCCGCAGCCTTCCCAGACCCTGTGCTCACCCTCTGTGCACAGAGCTAATTCCTGCTCAACAGACTAACACCTGCCACTGCTCCATGAGCCTCCGCAGCGAGCAGAATTTGTAAGCAGGTCTTTTCTGCATCTTACAGGCTGTCCGGGTCAGGAACTGACAGTATCTGGGTGGGGGAGGGGGACACACCAAAGGAATAGATTTTTAATTGTCTGATGGGATTAAGAGAAACTTTTAATCCTCCATCTAGGAGATAAAATCTATTTTTTTAAATATCATCCATTGCAAGCATCATGATAAATTAGCACTTGTTTTATTCTGGACTAAAGTCTCATCCCACAGGGATCTCCAAGAATTTCTGCTGCTAAAATATAGCATAGAGGAAATTATAATTTTAGCATGTCTCTGCAGTCTTAATTAAGACTGTTCTTCTGATATAAAGCTGTGGTGTCTAATTACCAGAGAGCTGTCAGAAAGTAACTTTCAAAAAACCTGTGTCAAAAAAGAGTTGGGAAGACAAGAAATATTTATTCAATTACACATTTATGGTACTAGTAGATTTTTTTTTTTTTAAGTCTAGCAGTCACCAGTACCACGAATTCCTCTCTCAGCATCCCACCTCCTGAGATAAATTCTACCTCTGGCTCCTCTTCACCAAAGGGTTGCTTTTGTCCAGATATTTGGTAGGTTTGCTTGAACAAATAAGGGAAGGTTTCCTACCATTTTTTGTCATGCATATTCATGAAGTACTTGAAGTTTTCGATGTCAGTGTATTCCACAGCTCAAAGCCAAATCCTGGCACAAATCTCCATCTTTTTAACCCTCAGGAGCGCACTGAAAGTCTGCAAACTGTTGGCTCTCCTGCAGCAGAGTCAGAAGTCCCCTTTGAAACTCCCCGTTTATTCCTCCTGAGCATGTGCCATTGCCTCAGAAAGAGTCATCCCTAGGACAGAGTGTGCTCTTTTGTTAGCCCAGGAATCAGCGGAGCTGTGCTTGCTCCTTACCAGGCAGCCTTGGAAAGCTCCTGAACCTCAAGGCCAGGTTGGATGGGGCCCTGGGAACCTTGTGTAGATCCAGGCCTGAAGGTTGGTAGCCCTGCCTGTGGCAGGGGGTTGGAACTTTATGATCCTTGGGGTCCCTTCCAACCCAGACCAGTCTGTGATTCGATGATTTGATGATTCTGTGATTCTATGATTCTCAGCCGGGTTTCCGTGACCATCTCCCGAGTCACAAGACCCTGACTGAGCTGAGGGCTTTGATTTTGTTACCAGCTTTTTTCAAAGCTCAAAGTCCCTTTCCTGCCATTTGCATAAGGTAAGGAAAGGAGCGGTAATATGAAGGATGCTGACAGGTACATTCGCTACAATTGATTAAACACTTTTGCCGTCCTTAGGATTTTCTTTCACCCGCCTCGTGTCTTGCCAGAGAGAGGTGTGAGTGACTTTGTCACTGACATTAAACAGTTGTATATACTTCTAGCTGCAAAATGCTATCCCCAGAGTTTGTTTACTCGATCTGTATTTCCAATCAGTGCAGAAGGTTTACTAAAGCAGTTCATTACTGATTTATTTATGATGTATTTAGATAGCAAATATGGTTCTGTCAGCAGTTGCTGGCTAAACAGTGTTGACAGACATTAATAGCATATGGTATAGGAATGGAATTATGATCTTTAAGAGTCTTTGTGTCTCAACATACATTTACAGTTTGCATTTTTCCTAGGTAGAGAGACAGAGAACTTCCAAACAAGAAAACAATGTTTCTTTTTTCTTTTTGTAACCTTTGGGGTTTGCTGGTGGTGACATTAAAATCTTCTGTGCCTGTTTAGCTGTTCAATTTAATGGAAGACAAATTCTCCCAAAGGTTTAATTTACTCTCACAAACTGAAATCACTGCATTCTCACCATGGGAAATGGCCTTAATTTTCCCAGCCTTCAGTATACATCAAGCATATAATTCATTTCTCTCCCCTCAATACTTCCTTCATTAGAAAACAAAGTTTTTGATATTTAAATGTTACATAGTTTAAGTTGAGAAACAGATCTTCTCAGCCCTGTAAAGTGCATTTGCAGGCATGATTGCTTCTCTCTGACAGCAATAGGGTGGAACAGAAAAACACTTGAATTTTTGACCTTTAATTGTCTGCTTTCTCTAACACCAGCGTTTCTACCAGTGTCAAGGAGAAAACGCAAAAAAATGTGGCTTCTCACAGAGGAGACAAGAACAGGTAGTGGTGCAGCCACTTTGCAGCTTGATGCTGGTTAGGGAGACTAAATTAGGATGGAAAGGGACATGGGAGGAAGAGGAGTTTCATAGGAGAGGTTGCCTCTCAATCATGTGAGGACAAACAAGTTGGGAAAAAAGAAAGGAAATCATTTCATCCTTTTTGGGAATCATCACTGGGAAAAAATACTTGGAATCGTCTCATCCTTCTCTTTAGATCAGTGTTAACAGAGGAGGTGACATGGAAATACACCATTTAATTGCCACAGAAATGGGCACTATTTTGCTTTCCATAAAGTGGAATTAATAAAAACCAAATCCTTGCTGGAATGCAATTGCATTTCCACAGGGCTGGCCGGCCTCAGGATGTGCCTCAGCACCCCTGCTAGTGCCCAAAGTTGTTACAGGGTGAAAGAAAAGGAGGATGAGGATCTGATGCTGAAATGCTGGGGTCATCCAGAAGGCCACCAGTGAGTGAGGTGTGCTGTTTGCCAGGAGTGTGAGGGCTTTTGACTAACAAGTACATGATTTCTTTTTAATTACTGCTATTTTTGATACATTGTTAGAGAGTTTGGGATGTAGACACTTCCTACTTCCACTGCTATTGGCAGCAAGAAACGAATATATATATATATATATATACACACACACACACACACATACCCACCAGACAAGAAGAAAAAACACTAGCAACAAGAGGTTCTGTACAGACTGCCAAGAAAAATAAAGCATTGAGCCAATTCTTCCTCTGCCTAAATCCATGTGCTCCAAAGGAATTATACCAGTAAGAAATTTAGCCTATTGCACATGGAAAAGTCCATATGCCATCAACATCTGAAAGATGATTAGAAATGAAACCCGGTACAGGTTGGAGTCACGCTTGTCTCACCAGTGCTTGTGATGGGGCAGACCCCAGGAGCTGGCTGGAATGAGCTGACTCTGCAGGTAACCACCTAGAGAACTTGCCTTTTGGCATCTGACAGGCTTGCTGCCCCTGCGGGCACATAGCTCTGCTAGGCAGTGGCCATGGTCACATCTGATAGCATGTGGCACATGTGAGCTGGCGTCTCCTGAACAGGTCCTTGGAGAACTTCTCTGCTTGGGCAGATGCTGTGGGGAAGGGCTGTTGACGTGGAGCTTTGCCGCCTTGTGTGGGAGCTGCCACTGGGTTGTGTTTATGGACCAAAGACTTTAGCCAGTGAGTTGCCAAGAAATCTCACTTGTTTAAGCTTCATTCTTCTGAAGCAGCAACAGCAACAGCCAGTTTAGCTGGTTCTTCTCCCAGTGAGTGTTTCATGACTCCTATTTGTGAGGTAGGGTATTAAAACACAGTGAATTCTTGAACAAAGCAGATTCAGTCATTCCGAATCTTCTTATTTTAAACATTTTTCTCTCTTCCTTTGTGCAGCAGATTTCCAGTCAATGCAAGGGAGCTGCCTGCACAGGAGGAGCAGTGAACTGGCAGCACGATGCGTGCTGAAAAATTCCAATACAGACTAGTCAAATTCCAGCTGTGCACTGGCTGGATACGTACAGTAATTAGCCTGTGTAGGAAAGGCAAATTGGTAGTCGTTCAAGGCAAACCTTGTGCAGGTACTAGCTAGATCTGATGTGCTTTGCCTTCATTTAAATTTTAACATAGATTGATAAACACATTAAAAATTCATTATTTTTTTAAGGTGTTATTCCTGGTAGGAAGAGAATCAGCCAGAAATGCTTTAAAAGGGAAGTATTGTTTGGATTTGAACCTAGTGGATAAACTGAAAGTGTTTAGACAGTCTGTAATGAAGTGTTGTTGGCCTCTGGTCTGCAATAAATGCTTCAATTTTATAGCTCCAAATCAACTGTACCCATAAAATCTCAAAGGACTTTCTCTACTTAGCAAATCAACCAGGATTTTGTTTCTGTAGCCAGTGTATCCTCATGTATTATCAAAGAGCTGGGCAGGTCAAAGCTTGTACAAGTCCCACTGATATAAAAAAAAAAAAAACAACAACCCTTCTGGAAGTTTTACCTTCACATTATCAGTACCTTGTCCAAAACCTGTGTTAGATGAGGTCCACAAGATTTTTTTTTGTCATGAATAATTGGATTATTGATAGCTAAAAGATTTTACTGGCCGGAAGCCTGATCCTCAATAAAATCGTTTGGTGAGTTTCTGTTCAGCAAGCAGTCAGGTTGATACAAAGTATTCCTTGTATTGGAAAGGTCTTCCAATATTCAGCATTTCTTCCTTTTCCCTGTCCCTGAGCCCTGACCACTCTGTATCTCAGTATGACCCCAGCCGTTGCTTCAGAGGTCCTCACCAGTATAGAGGTGTTGATTCCGTAAGACACTTTCACAATATATACACATGGATGTGAAGGTAGTGTGGAAAATCCCTTGAGATGCTTCATTTTCTGAGCGCTCTCTGCATCCTTTTCCACATCAACATTAAGAAAGTTGGCTGGTTCTTCTGACCAATTCCTTCTGAATGATAACACCCACGCTGCTCTGTTCACCCTCCCAATTCCTGGCAGAATGTCAAGGAAAAACACTCATGGATTCAGCTCTTGTCAGAGAGGTTAAAGCCCTGTCCATGTTTGAGGACACCCTCTTGCACTGCTCTCTGCTCTGCACTTGTTTCATGTGATTTATCTGCTGTTGTTTGTAGTTTCACTGATCACTTTCTTATTACTTTTACACTTCCATCCATTTAAGTTTTGTACTCCTTTTCCAGCGATTTCTTATACCGCCCCTGCCACCTGCTCCCACCTGATGAATTGGCTGCTCCAACTGTTGATCTTGACCTGGCATGGTCTCTTCCACAGAAAACAAATGATGCCACACAGACATATAATGATGCCTTAATAAACATCCTGGGTCCATTTGCTCCTCTGCAGAAGTGCAGAGCTCGAGAAGTAGTGTCCCAGTTGCATGCTGATGCCTGGGAAGAGCAAAAGGGGGGTATTAAAAGAAAAACAGAGAAGTTTTGCCCTTTGTGTGTATTCAACCACACCTGAAAATCCTCTGGGCCATTTTTCCAAGCTCTTGGCTGCACTTACACTTGTGATACTAGAAACAGCAAGAAATATATTTTAATTCTTCAAACATTTTAAATGGCACTTTTAAAATTTTGTAACAATTTTTTTTGTTAATATTTGGGCTTTCCTGGAACAGTGATTCATTTTTCAGACAGTCGATACTGTGGATGATTATTTGGTAGAGGTCAGCTGCCCTCTGCTGCTTTTCCTTCCAAAGCTGAGTGAGGCCCCGTAAGAAAACCGTTGGGAAGTCTATCAGGTTTTCTGTTCTGTTGCAGAGTTGGCCAGCAGAGACAGTTAATCCCCGCTTTCTTTCAGGATCTTAGTGTCTGGGTGTTTGATCCACCCACCCGCTCTGTGAATTCCTGCGGGCCTTGCTCCCAGTCGTGGTACACACCACCACTAGCTGGCTTGTACCCCATGGGGTGTCCCTCGCTTCACCTCTGGCTCCGTCGTGATACCTGTGCTGACAAGTCGTTGCTGTCACCAAGTGACCTTTCTGATTTGGGGATTTTTGTTCCATAACTCATCGTTGTTATTTCTTGCTGAGGTTCAGGAAAAGCTGATCCCACACAGCTGCAACCTCCTGTTGTTGCTGCCTGGTTTCTTTATGCTTTGTCCCATATGATAAATTTCAGTTATCACTTAGGACAGGGCAGGAATGCGACGCTGAGGCCGCAGCGATTCTGGTCTGTAAAAGAGCTGTGTGCTGGCCCTGGATCCAAGTCCTCCCTTGGACCATTTGAGACACGATTTAAAAGAACACAGCTTAATATTTGTGTTTCAATCATCTTTTTTTTTTCTTTCTTTGAAATTTCCATTATTTTTACACTCTTGATGGATACTTGGAAACTATATTTATTTTCCATATCAGTTGGAAGCTTTTCCTTTTGACGTGGATTGATTTGTTTTGCACAAGTTTCTTACAGAATGGAACCAACAGTACTAATTTTACTACTGATAATTATTAGTATTCTTACTATTAATAGACCTTCATATCTGCAAGGAAACAGTCGGGCAGCATCACAGATTGCCTGGAAGGAGAAAGGACAGCCCTGGAGGGGACCAAATCTGGGTGCTCTCTGGGGCAGGAGGACTTGTTCCATGTTGGTAAAAGATTTTCGTGGGGCAGGATTGGTGTGGGGCAGGACATTAGTGAAATTACCATGGCAATAATAAAGGTGCAGGATGCTTGCCTGATTTGTTAGGAGACTGCTAGGTCGTGACCCCCCCAAATTCAGGTGGAAATGATTGCAAGCTCATGCTACCAAGGCGGCAGCAGCGTGCCTTGGGTTGGTCATGGCTCTCGTGGAGGGAGTGGTTCAGACAGGACCTTCGAAGGAGTTATTGACACCTTTGAAAGGGCTTTTGGAGAGTGGCAGATTGATTCTTACCTTAGCCTTATTCCTGTTGGCAGCAGGATGAGGCCCTCTCTGCTCTTTTTCACAGCATAGGCTGAACTTGGCCTGTTGTCTGTGACTCGTGAATGGTGCTGTGCATGTACAGGCTGGATGCTTGAAGGAGATGTTTTGACCTTTCTCATCTCTGACTGGTGTTGCAGAGATGGAGTGATGTAGAACAGAGATTTTGTGACAGAGTAATAATAAGAAAGAATCTGACTGCCAGTTGCTCATTACTGGATCTCTTTTAAATGCCAGAACCTTCTGTGTTTGCTTCAAACAACGCTGAGCACCTAAATCACCATAGTAAACAGATATAGAAAGAGACAGAGAGGTTAAAAGTGTACTCATAATCTCTTGCTTTTCCTCCTAAACATGTTTGATAGCAATATTGTTTCTTAAAAACAATATGACCTCATTTGTAAAGCAATATTCATGCTAAACTAGTCAGCTGTTAAATATACCCAGCTCTGTGCATTATGATGAAGCTAAACCAGAATTTCAATTATTTTCTGGACACATTTAAAATTATAATACTTTACTGGGTTAGTGTTATAGTTCATCCAAATTACTCACAAAGTATCATATCAATCTCTTGCAACTGCTTATTGCTTACATATCAGAGAAGTTAGTCGAAGTAAGATGCTGTCTGGGGTAATGACCTTCATGCTGGCTTAGTGCTTTGATGGTTATGTGGCTATAAGTGCAGGGATGTCTAATGGTCAAAAGTCAACGGTTGTTGGCCATAATATTTGTCACAGAAGAAACGGACTATTCATTTGGACCAACATTTGCAACAGTGTCTTCCTGAAAGGAAAATAAAGAGGAAAATAAAGAGGGAAATAAACCACTTGATGGTCTGTGCATTCCCCACTGGTGGTGTTTTTACACCAAAATCCTTCAAAGTGAAAATTCACACTTCAAAAGTACTTTTGTAACAGTAATTTCTGAAAAAAAAACTTGCAGATTTTTATTGCCTGGAATGGAAGATCAAAACCAAACAAGGAGATGGGGGAGAGATATCCCATTATACTCCCACTTCCTACTTGTGCACCTTATCTAAAGAGGTGTTAAGAGAAGAATGATGTTGTGGCCATGATTTGACCAGCTATGAGCAACCAGCGTAGATTTATGACTATATTTATGACTGGCGAGTATGGTGCAAAGCAGATCTCACTGGAGCTGTGATATGGCTGTGTGTCCAAGGGGGAAATCAAAGGGACCACTGCCCTTCAGACAGATGATGGAGTAATAGTGTGCCTTTAAAGTCATGTTGATGTTATTTAAGAGTAGGCTGCAATATGAGGTCCTTCTCAATGGTTACTGCAGGCAGCTTGTGTGGATCCTGCACTTTAATACCTGCGTGTAATAGGTGCTGTTGTCTTCGTCTCTACTTGTCAGTGGGTCACAAAGCCGAGTACCCCTGCAGCTCTAGATTGTCAGTTCACTATACAATGCACTTCCCAGCGTATTCCCACAGAATGTGTACAAGAAGGAGCATTTGGCAATTCAACAGGCAGAGGTTTTGAAGGGAGAGAAGTTCTTTCTGGAGGTTACCCATGAAAACATCTAAGCTTTGAACCGAGCCAGTGTGACCTGCAAGAGGCCTCCTGAGCAGTCAGCAGCAGATGCCGGAGTTGGGGTGGTTGAGACTGTCCCTCAACCCCTGGCTCGGCAGGGTTCCTATCAACCTTGACTCACCAGTCCTTAGTTGCTTTACCCAACCCCAGCTGCTTTTGTTGGCATACTAACCAGTTAATCAGTCATGGCAGTGATGCAGCATCATGCCATGGTCTCTCTGTAGGGCAGATGATCCTATCTGCTCTAACCCCAGACAGGACAAACACACCCCATTTATAAGCTTTCTTGAGTTGAGGCTTAAATTCTTCTGCGTGAGACTAGGTTCGCCATTGTACTGAGGCAAGCTGGTCTGTTTTGAACTGGAGAGGCCAAGAAATAAGCAGCCTCTTAAAAATAATAATCAAATAATTTGTCTCTCGCATTGTGCCATTGAGCATGCTGAACAAACATCAGTTATTAACAGAAACAGTAATTTCCCACAGTAGCAGCCCATACCTAAACACTCCAACACAGCGGCATGAAGGGCTGGGACTTCCACACGTCGAACGTAGCAATGAAAAGGAATATGATTATATGGATCTATTTTTAGACTGAACATTGTGCTTTCATACACAGAATTCTTCACCCTGATCAAGAGCCTTGCAGGGAGAGCATTGGTCTTTCGCTGCTTTATTACCTCTAATCTGTCCAGCTGTGAGTGAGCCCTGCCAACATTTAAAGCCAGCACCCAACTCTTTGCAAGGGGAATCGGTTGGGAAGAAATGCTGCCCATGAGATGAGCCATGGATTCAATAGAAATGACTCAAAGATTTTATTTTATTTTATTTTTTTAGGATAGAAAGCAAGTGTCCATAACCATAATCCTCGTCTTTCTATTTATAATTGTACTTAATATAAATGCACTTCATTACTGGAAAGCAGTCTTCACGGCCATACAATAGCAAACAAATTCTTCAGAAGCATCTTTAATTATTCATTTGGCTGTATTGTATTTTATGCTACTTTTCATAAATGTTAATCTTTATTATTGCCCTACCAGGAAAAAAAGAAAGAGGGAACGAAATACCTGTTATTAAATGACCTATCAGGCTGACATGGATAAATGTTGGTAGCTATTTAATTGTTTCCCATCTGCAGTTTTATACAGTTTCTATCAAACTGAAGGGTAATTTTTTTAGTAGCTGCTTATTTTAAATGTACAAAACCCTTGTGTGTAATTCCATTAGCTGCCCTACAGCATTGCAATCTACAGTTTCCCTGAGGCTGTTGTGAAATATTGATGAAATCCTTGCTTTTGTGGCTTCCTCTGATACACTAAACATTTGTCTGATGTTAGTTGAACTTGAATGGATCTGTTCAGAGTTATATCAGTAGTGACTTCAAAGGCTGTAAGGCTGTTACAGTTTTTTTTACAAACTGAAGTTTCAAAGCCTTACCATGTGGTACTTTAAAAAAACAAAGTTCATATCAAATGAACCAAAGTGCTAGCAATACACTGGTAAGACTCATTACAATTTCAATTTATAGAGATATATATGTTTTTGTGATTCTGATTGGTGGCTCGTGCCATTGCAGGAAATCTCGATTGGCATTTGGGAGAAGCTCGGGTAATGACAGAAGAAAACATCATTTGAAACTTGGATTTTAAATCAGGCAATCTGTAAGTTTATGAAGCTGCTCTGCCATTTCCCACCACCATAAACAGGACAAGGGAAAGCAGAAGAACAGCAAAGAGACACAAAAGTTTCAGACTTACATTTTCATCAGTAACTGGTGCAATTAAAACAACTAACAGGGAGAACATATTGAATCGCCTTTAGTCTGGGACCAAAGTGTGGTTTGGAAAGCACCCTTTGGGTTAGTTAGATGCAGGGGTGATGTGATGGCTGCCTGATACCTGCTGAAAACTGTGCCTGCCGAAGCCAGGGCGAGGGCTTTGGTGTGAGGGGCAGCAGGCGGGACGGACAGAGCTGCTGCTCCTGCAGCAAAGCCTCTGAAGGTCGAGATCTTTGCGTTCAGGTGATGCGGCTGCTCAGAGCTTTTATCAGAGGCATGCTTGTTGAAAACGCAATCTGGAGAATGTCAAACACCTTCAGCTGGTTGAAGTGATGAAACTGTTCATTCCAGAGCTCTGTAGCAAACAGAAACGTTTGTAACCAAAGGCAAATTATTCACTTATACTGCAAGCCCTCGTGTAAGGAGCTCAAGCTGTTGGCTCTGAACATAGCTAAATCCAGTTCTGCGACAGCTAGCCCCTGGCAATTGGGCCACTCGAACCCACTGGAATCCAGAGCAAGGCAAATACAACTGAAGTTGCTTTTCTTTTCTGCAGCACACTGACTGTGTGCATCATCCTTAAGGAAAAGTATTCAAGAAAATCACTGTGCGATAGTTCTGTTCCTGCTATGGACTCTCAGCTCAGCAGAGTCCATCAGCTCACCTCTCTTTCCTCAGTTTCCCTTTGGTTTGTATTTTTCCCCTCTTTTACCATTGGGTTTGCTTTGAGTGTACAGGTGGCTCATGAGCTAGTTCCTTGCACATGTGCTTCCAGCCACTGGTTGTTTCCATTTGACTCAAAACTGTGTAGGATGCAATGTATGAAAGGCATGATCTGTTCTCCTTTGTGCTGCTCAAATCCTGCTGAAACCAGTGGGCGTTTTGCCTTCTTAACCAGTAGGAAACTAGAGATTTAATAGAAAACTTCACAATACAACTCTAATTAGAGTACAACGAAATGAAAGCCCCCAAATGCTTCATTTCAGCACCATAGATAAATAATGGTCCTGGCTCCATGGAATTGCCTTTGTGTGTTAAAATTCAGCTGTGGTGGAGCGGTGGGTTGGCCCTGGCTGGACATCAAGTACCCCCAAAGCAGCTTCGTCACCCCCTCCTCTGCTGGGCAGGGGAGAACCAACAGAATGGAGGCTCATGGGTCGAAATAAGGACAGGGAGAGAAAGATCATACAGCAAAATGGGTAAAACAGACTCAACTTGGGTAAAAAGTCATTTCACTTACCAATTACCATGGACCTCCATGGCTGCAGGGGACAGCCTGCCTCACCATGGTATTCCCATTACCCAAATATTCCTGAATTATCCATAAATGATTAACTACTGTCCCAGAAACAAGGCAATGGAGCATAGTCAGCCTTTTCTGAGGTTTTGAGAACATCTGAAACCTTCCACGGCATGCACATAGCTTTAGGAATAAACCTCCCATTACCAGGGTGCTTATACCAGATGTAGGAGGTTCTCCTTTGCCTCCCACCCCCACGATTTGGAGCCAGACACTCTGCTCCCATCCTGATGATAATAGTAACTTTTCCCTGCATTTTCTTTCTGTCTCGCAGAACTTAGCAGAAGGTTATTTCCCTGGTACAGAAATTGTTACCATGGTTTGAACAGCTCTGAAGTGGCAAAATTCACCCTTGTGTTACAGATTTCATGTTTTGAGAGTTCTTTCCATGAAACTCTGTTGCATTTCCAGAGTGCTGCATTGCTTTAAGCCCTGGTAAATTCCAAAAAGCCTTTGATATAAGAGTTATGCAACAGAGTAGTGGGGTTTTTTTCCTTAGTTGCCAATTTATCTCTTCAGTTGATTTTCAAACTGGACTGAATCTGTATCTATGAGCTTCTACAAAGAGTCAGGTTAAGATTTGTCTTTGGGTAGCTAATGTAGTTAGACATTTTTGAGAAAAAGGAATGAGAAGTGGTCATTATCCATTATCTGCATGAAATATTTCAGAGAAAGAAACAGCTTCTGCCAAACACAAAAAGATGTTTGAGCTGGAGCCAGACAAGAAGGAAACAAGATCACCTTATAGCACTGTGAGATTGCTCTACTAATGATGTTATTTCAAGTAACACTGGAATATATATATGAAGAAGTGCAGATGGTGCATGGGTTTTACCTGGATTAGCAGTGTTGTTCTGGACAATGATTCACTGTCCCTTTTCTTGGCAGAAAATAAATTTTCCAGTCTTGGAAAGTAACGTGTGTGTATATATATATATATATATATATATATATATATAAAGAAATGTTTCTTTATGTGGAAAAAGAGCAAATTTGAGTGAAAATGGCATCCACTGGTGGAAAAGTTAACAGTCAGAATGAACACTTTGAAAGAAAAGATGTATTTGCACTCTACAATTCAAGGTCAGGAGTGATGCATAACGTGGTGCAAATTACAGGTTAGTTGGGATGTGGGGACTGGAAAGTCAATATTGGATCCACATTACTGGGAGCTTGGCTCTGTGCTGTCTGTGTAGTGGGGTCAAGGCTTTGAGGCTGGTGAGGATGGAGGCTTAGATCCATAGGTTCAAGAAAGAGTTATGGCAGGTGTATAAACGCACCTGCTTTCTTCTAGTGACTCCCTAGGAATATGCTAGAAATACCCTAAGAAAATGTTGTCTTTCGATGAACAAAGAATCAGCTGTTTCTTGCAGCCCTTGTCCTGGAGAGGCAGATTCCTGATATTACCATGAACCCAATCATGAAGGTACAGAGGGAAATTTTTTGAAAGTTAAGGGATATTGGGGTTGTGCTTCTGATTATTATCCATATGATAATATTATCCTTCCTGATGTCATGATTTTGACATGAGCTATCTTGGGATTAATCAACACTAAACCCAAATACTGTATTTCCATTTAGGAAGCCAGAAATTGCTTCCACTCAGTGCTCTGAAGCTCCTGGGTTTTGTCTACTCTTTGAGGTAGTGAAATTTCCATCCCCCAGTTCTTGAGGCCTGCCCCTTCTCCTCTCACATCTCTGACTGGGCCTGTTTCATTTCGGTGGGAAAAATTCTCATCTGGGAAAGGAGGAAGGATTCATCTGGTTATTGAGTTTGCATTTCTTTAATTATTTTTTTATTTACTTGTTTTCTTCAAGACAGCTACGTGTGAGCACCTCAGAGGGTTGGAATGTCAGAACAAGCCTGGGGGATAGCCGGGAGGGGAGAGAACAGGTCACTCAACAATTTATTATGTGGACATTGGTATGACGTGCAAAATTTATGCTACTTATTATAGATATTGCATTTAAAGCATGTGGGTATACAGGCTTAAGACACCCTTTACTTATAAAATAAATAATGCAGAGTCCACTTAGATTAATGTTAGTTCTGTTAAATAGCTACATCAGTTCACATCAAACTTCATGTCCAATGACATCGTATTCAAAAACACTGATGGAAGGACAGTTTCTTGCACCTTAGGTTGTCTGCAGACCTCTGCAGAGGTCTCCACTGTCCTTAAAATGCCCACAGCAATTTAAATCATTTAAATAAACAGAAATGGGCTTACAAGCAGGATATGGAAATGCACTTTCAAAGCTGCCCAGAACCCTTAACCATTAAAACGGACCTGTCTGATGAGTTTGGGGGATTTTGGTGGTGCTTTCTAGTCAGTAACTTTTACCACTTTTCTAAGCTTTTGCCTGTATCTTATCCAGACACCAAAAAAAGAGGATTTCTCAGCACAAGTTACTCTTCTGTAAAGGTTATAGTAAACATGGCAATGCCTAATTAAGCAGAAAATTTTATCTGTACTATGGGGGATGTGCAGCTGTCTGGTACTTCTACTTCTCCTGGTAAATCCTTTTAGAAGGACAAAGGATACCGTGAGGAAGAAACTACTGTATGTATCTTCCAAAGGCAAAAAAAATCACCTTCCAGTGAAAAATGGGTTAACAGTACTCAAAGAATGGGTGCTGAAATGGAGACTCAAATCTGCACCCACCCAAAACTGCTTGAATGCAGTTTGTTGTCTGTTTTGTCTGATTCCTTCATTGGATTCCCTCCTCATTTTTGTTTTGCTGGGTGTAATATCCTTGGCACGGAAACGCGTCCTGGCGAGGGGCCAGTGCCGCTACCTACGCTGCGCAGCATCTCTCACACCGCGAGAACCATGTCAGCCCTGCTCATCGGTTCATGCTGCTTGTTTAACAAGGTTACTGCTCGTGACGTGCAGGAGCTTCTGCTGCCTCCATGTTCCTCCATTCTCCTCATCCCCCTGAAAACCCTACGAGCTCAGAAAGGGAAAGTAGGATCTATCTGGTTATTAGGGAAGAAGTTTAGGGAGGTGAAATAAATATTTTGTGCTTAGTGTTGGTTTTGCTGCCTACCTCAGTGTTATTGTCTGGAAATAGGGTTACTAAATATTTACTGTACCCCAGCACACTACCAAAAGATTTACACTGGAATGTTTAACACTTGATGTTTTTCACTTCTTTGCTGAAAGCATCTTCTGAAGAGCACAGTGTTCCTGCTGCTATGCTATTATTATTTTATTATGATAAAATGGTGTCCAGGTCATTTGCGCTGCTGTTATCTTTAGTTCTGGCTGCAGAACTGCCTGGTATCAGCTCTGGGGTAAGCCAAGCCCAACTCGGAGCTCATGTGACCAGTGCAGGTACTACGCCATGGGAAGGGCATAGGAAAGAGGGCTCCTGTAGGTTTCTTAGCCCATCCATCATTTCCAGATTCCTCCAGGAAATATTCCCTCTAGTTCTGGTTCATCTCTTCGGTGTGACGGTAAATGTGTTGTGGAAGGGGTGAGATAGACCTGCAATAGACTTGGGCCTGCTTTTAGCCAGGCTATCTACCATAACTTGGGCAGAATTACTGCTGATGTAAGGCCAGGAGAAAACCCAAACTGAATTCCTTAATTAATTTTAAAATTTACAGCTCTTCCAGTTTCAAGTTCATCTTATTAATTCAATAGTTAATTTCTCAAAAAAAATGCTTCTGGACTTGTTTTACTTTTCCAGTCTTACAGTTAAATTTGTCCACCTCTGTCACATCTTAATACTGTCCTGGAACTTCCAAGGGTTCTTGCCCTGAAATTTATGTGTTCGTTTTTATTGAAGCACAGTTTGTTTTTATGGTACACAGTACATTACTTTTATAAACAAAAGAGTTCCATTTATGCCTATTAGCACTTTCAGATGTTGTATTTTGACATATAAATTATTTGTGTGCATTCTAAAGTGCATTTTTAGGTGATCAAATGGTGAAAGGTTACTATACCTAGCTGATGCTATGAACCAGGAAGATGATGGCAGTTATTTTTCTTCTGTTCCTTGGCAATTCTACCCCTTCTCTCACTGAGGCTAAAAACAATTTGATAGAATTGAAGCTTTTAGTATAAACTTTAAATTCTTTGATATGAATTTTCCAACTGTCCCATTACAGGACAGTCAGAATTATACTCCCATGACAGGAAAATTATTAACTCAGAATCTCTGGCAGTTATAAAGAATTATGATCATCTGCCAATAAAACGCAGCAACCTTCGCAAAAAGAGACATCATTTGGCTTTTTTCACTTCCAGAACTAACAGACAATAAAATTGCAGATTACACCAAATTCTGGTGTAGAAAACATACAGTGAATCTAGAAAACTCAAACTGTAGAGTTCTCCGTTAACGTGTTGTTTCATATATTGACATTGCATTTCAGGTTATGTCCAAGAGGAAGATATAAAGGAAGAGGAAGACATAAAAGAGGAGGAAGAAGATGATGACGACAACAACTCCACTGCTCAGCTCCAGGGCAGCAATGACACTGGCACGGATGAGGAACACGAAGTGGGTCCTGAGCAGAAGGGGAACTTCAGTTACCAGAATTCCCCTGTCAGTCATTTATCTAACCAGGATGGAGAAAACGAATCCCTGCTGAGTGATGGTAGTGACCATGTGGCAGATATTAAAAGCATTTGCTCTAGAGAGCTGCAGGACCCGAAACCCAGCGCCCATCCCAAAGCCCAGAACGAAGCACACGACTGCATGGATAAAATGACAGCGGTCTATGCCAACATCCTGTCAGACTCTTACTGGACAGGCTTAGGGCTGGGTTTCAAGCTGTCTAACTCCGAAAAGAGGAGTTGTGACAACAGAAATGGAGGGAACAAAGCTGATTTTGATTGGCACCAAGACGCACTGTCAAAAAGCTTGCAGCAGAATTTACCTTCCAGACCCATCTCAAAACCCAACCTGTTCAGCTCTGTCCAGCTCTACAGGCAGAGCAGCAAGATGTGTGGGACTGTGTTCACGGGTGCCAGCCGGTTTCGGTGCCGGCAGTGCAGCGCTGCCTATGACACGTTGGTAGAACTGACGGTTCACATGAATGAGACAGGTCACTACCAAGATGACAACCACAAAAAGGACAAGCACAGACCTACCAGCTACTCAAAGCCCCGAAAAAGGGCTTTCCAGGACATGGACAAGGAAGATGCACAAAAGGTTCTGAAGTGTATGTTCTGTGGTGACTCTTTTGATTCCCTTCAAGATCTGAGTGTTCATATGATAAAAACAAAACATTACCAAAAAGTGCCTTTGAAGGAGCCGGTACCAACCATTTCTTCAAAAATGGTCACTCCAGCAAAGAAACGTGTGTTTGATGTCAACAGGCCTTGCTCCCCAGATTCCACGACGGGGTCTTTCTCAGATACCTTTTCTCCTCAGAAGAATGCGAACCTGCAGTTGTCATCTAACAACCGCTATGGCTACCAGAATGGTGCCAGCTATACGTGGCAGTTTGAGGCCTGCAAATCCCAGATTTTGAAGTGTATGGAATGTGGAAGTTCCCATGATACCTTGCAGCAGCTCACGACCCACATGATGGTCACTGGTCATTTCTTGAAAGTCACAAGTTCAGCCTCCAAGAAAGGAAAGCAACTTGTTCTGGATCCTTTAGCTGTGGAAAAAATGCAATCACTGTCTGAAGCACCAGCCAATGACAGCCCGGTTTCAAAATCAACCAGTAAATCATCTGCAGAATGCATAGCTCCCACCTCTGAACTAAAGAAAGAGACGAAAAAAGATAAAGCTGATGAAGCAAACAAAGATGAGAAAGCAGTAAAAACTGAAGAGTATGACGACACTCTTCAGAAACCACTGGATCCCACAATGAAATACCAGTACCTTAGAGAAGAAGATTTAGAAGATGGTTCAAAGGGTGGTGGAGACATTTTAAAGTCCTTGGAGAACACTGTCACAACAGCCATCAATAAGGCTCAAAATGGAGCACCCAGCTGGAGTGCATACCCCAGCATCCACGCAGCTTACCAGCTCTCAGAAGGAGCTAAGCCATCATTGCCTGTGGGTTCCCAAGTACTGCAAATCAGGCCAACAATCACAAATAAATTGCGGCCCATAGCTCCCAAGTGGAAGGTCATGCCGCTGGTCCCTATCTCAGCGAATGTGGCCCAGTGCACTCAAGTGAAGAAGGAAACTGATGACAAGGAGGAAGTACAAAAGGACTATGCTAAAGAGGGTGTCCAGGCTGAGCCTGCCTCACTCATTCAGAGTGAGAGAGAACCTCTCCTCAAATCAGAAGCCCCTGTGGAGTCAAAAAAGCCAGAACCATGTCCCCTGAAAGAAGAAGACAAAATTAAAGAGGACAGTGGAAAAGAAAAGCCAGTCCTCAAGGAACCATCAGCCGCTTCCCTTAGTAATGGTTGTGTTGCTGCCAACCACTCGTCTGAACTGCCTTGTGTCAACCCTCTCAGTGCACTGCAGTCTGTACTGAATAATCACTTGGGCAAAGCCACTGAGCCATTACGGCCTCAATCCAACTCCAGTCCCAGCTCTAGCACAATTTCTATGTTCCACAAACCTAATCTAAATATGATGGAAAAGCCAGTTTTATCTCCCGCTCCAACCCCACCAAAGCCTGCAGGTGTATCCAGGCACTATTTGTTTGAAAGCAATGATCAACCTATTGACCTGACCAAATCCAAAGGTAAGAAAGCTGAGTCAGCTCAAGCACAATCTTGTACTTCTCCGCCTCAAAAACACGCTCTGTCTGACATCGCTGACATGGTCAAAGTTCTTCCCAAAGCCACTACACCAAAACCTGCTGTATCTTCAAGGATCCCATCTATGAAATTGGAAATAGATGTCCGACGCTTTGAGGATGTCTCAACAGAAGTCTCTACTCTGCATAAAAGGAAGGGCAGACAGTCAAACTGGAACCCTCAGCATCTTCTCATCTTGCAAGCTCAGTTTGCTTCCAGCCTCTTCCAGACGTCTGAAGGTAAATATTTATTATCAGATCTAGGCCCACAGGAGCGCATGCAGATTTCAAAGTTTACTGGACTGTCAATGACCACCATCAGCCATTGGTTGGCAAATGTCAAGTATCAACTTAGGAAAACTGGAGGAACAAAGTTTTTGAAAAACATGGACAAAGGACATCCAGTCTTTTATTGCAGCGACTGTGCGTCTCAGTTTCGAACCCCATCTACTTACATTAGCCACTTAGAATCTCATCTAGGTTTCCAAATGAAAGACATGAACAGGCTGGCTGTGGAGCAGCAAACCAAGGTAGAGCAAGAAATCTCCAGAGTTTCAGTTCAAAGATCTCCTGAAACAATAACTGGAGAAGAGGACACAGACTCTAAGTTCAAATGTAAGTTGTGCTGTCGGACATTTGCGAGCAAACATGCAGTAAAACTTCATCTAAGCAAAACACACAGCAAGTCACCAGAACACCATTCACAATTTGTAGCAGAAGTGGATGAAGAATAACTCTTAAGGTATGCATGCTCTATAGTGAGTTTTAATTTCATCATTTTAAGGAGGCTTCGTAAGACACTCGTACTTTCTTGAATGCAGGAAAACAGTATAAAATGCATAATGTACTCCTGCTTCATTTGTCTAATTGCATGTACATATCCATTTTATAATGTTTTCAAGAAGAGAGCTTGGTAAATGCATAACCACATTGCCCTAGATAGAAAAGTTGCTTCTGATGAGTATTTTTGAAATAGCTGTTTTCCCAGTTCTCACTCTCTGTGTTTGTTTCTAAGAATTAATTGGTTCACATCCCATGCACCTCAGTGTGGAATGCTACAACTAAATGCTACTCTGCAATGAGAATGGAAAAAGCAGGTAAAAAGCGCTGAAAACCAAAATATTATTGCCTTCTTCAGTGCTTACACACCAGCAGGGCGGGATTTTGGTTGGGGGAAAAAAGACCATTCAAATTAGCAAAACCTTAATTATTATTCCAACATTTCTCATGTTATTCCAAGTTTCTCATACTCTCAAACCTGGCCTCAAGAATCTCCAAACAACCCAGACATGTTTGTACCTGGAAGTGCAGTTATTCTTTTGTTGATTTTTGGTTATTCAGTCTTGTAAAATATTCTAATATTTTACACTTCCTTAAACACTTCCTGCTGTGAGTGGCCTTTTTTGACGCATAATTTGAACGTCTCTCTAAGTCATTCCTTCTTTAATCTTTAAGATGTTTGGCTATATTTTGTCTCATGTTGGTGGGAGTGCTAGTCGATCTGCGAACATCACTGACTTTGGTGCAAGTTTTCCTATAACCAGGGTGGGGGGTTAATGCCTAATGGAGGAAGCAGCTCATTTCTTTCTTTTTTTTTTTTTTTTTTTTTACAAGCTTAATATTTCAAAGACCTGTTAGTAGGATACTTCTCTGTTAGTATTGCTATTCTTTGCTGAAAGATACACCAACCGAAGTACTGCCGCAGCCGATGTTTATCACATGTAATGTAATATGCAGATGACACACAACTTTTGCATTTTTAATTTTACTTGATTCACAAACTTGAATATTCTTGATTTAAATAAATATGCAGAACATCAACTAAAAGTCCAAATAGAAGTTTTTTGTTCTCACGAGTTTATTTCCAGCAAGGCTCCGTTAGTCACTCCCCACAATTTCTCCAACAGACTCACGCTCTGCTTCTGCTCACAGAATAATCACGGGCAGATTCCCATTTCCTCCAGCGTGTTCATTACTTGAAAAACATTTGGGAAATGAATTCGTCAGACATTCAGGATTAAAGATGTGTTGTGAGTTGTTACTTACGCCACCTGCTATTGTGGCTATTCTCTGGCTAATTGAGGGTGCAAGCACTTGGAGGATGAATACCCGTTTGTGAGAAGATTTCACATTTGTTTGTTGCAAATATTCATGAAGCCTTAGGAAACACTTTCTGTGTACAGAGCCGGTGCAAGGACTATGCATCACTTAAGCTCCATTAAAAAGGCTGCCTTTGAATAATTTAAACCACTAATCAAAGGGTTACTTTGGGATGGGTAATAGAAGCTATTACTAGAGAGTATATTCAAGTGCAGTAAGATTTAAGTTTTGCATACATCTTGTACGTGCTGTCTGCATTTGGCTGGATTTATCCTTTCTTCATGTTTTAGCTAGCAAAATTCCAGCCTGATCAGGAGGAGGTTGTTTTCTTAAATGGTGCTAATAACATTAAGTTCCTATTTTGGTATTTTTAACCCTACATTAGGACTCAGCGAATAAACACTCCTTTTCTGACTGATCAAAATCAAGATGCCTGACAAAATATCAGAAAATTCCAAGAGATCTGTTAGGAAAAATAGACCATACTTTGTTTCCTTCCCCACCAGTTAATGATTATTAAGACTCTGACATTCATAGTTTTCACACAAGAGATATCAGAGCAAACCAATAATTTGGGTACTATCAAACAAAAGCTATCTGCCAAATATATTAATGTAACAGTTATTTTGGCACATTCATGGCTTAATACGTGACAAATGTTTCAGATTTGGTCTTAAAAGCACCGTGTTATTACTAAGAGGCAAACCAAACACCCACCTTTATAAACATGTTACTATTTCTGAGGATTTCGGGAACAAATACAAAGAAAGGGGAAAAAAATCTCCAAGGAAAAAAATGGTTGTTTCTGCATTGTAATAACCAACACTGACACTTTGCGGGTGTTACTCAGTTGAGATGTAACTATATAAATAAGGAACTATCCTTCCTGCCTTTGGGTACCAAGAAATTTCTGTCCTCTTAATGCTCACCCATTTCTAATTTATATCAAGATGCAGGTTGTATCTTACCTTTGAAAAAATATATTTAAATTGCAGTGACAGAGTGATAGCACTGTTATCTGGAACTATAATTTCAGTTGGTATGCATGATAGCACAAATTGTATGAAATGATGGGGTATTTTGGATAGCATTGTAAAGATTTTATTACAGTTTTGGAGCTGTAAGCCTCCCGAAGTTCTGACTATGTTACAAGTGTGGAGGCCAGAGTTTATTCATATGGTTTCTTCCTGAGATCTGCAAGGAGACTAAATCAAATAACAGGGATTTTCAGAGTTTACTTATTCTTACCGTGTTATTTTAAAAATTCAGTAGACATTTGAATAATAACATAGAGGAGAGCACGGTATTTAGAAACAAGAAATCTAAAGCATCCTGAGGTTCGTTAAATGCGCACGTGCAATGTGTGTACTTCTTCTAGGCAATATTGAAGGGAAATAGAAATTAAAATAGAGAAAATACGTGGAAATAAACCAGTGGAAATAGCACTCAAAGTATGGAAATACATAAAATGCTTTCTATATTTCAATGAAATTTACTGTTAAAGGTTGTATTTTAAAACGTTAGCTATCATTAAAAATCTAAGTGAGTAATCTGGGTTAGTACTGTAGAAAAATGTCTTATGTGTGTGGGTTTCTCGTTTAAGACCTCTGTGAGGCTGCTTATAAGAAATGTGCTATAAATTCTTCTTAAATGTAAAGGCGTATATATCTGTTTTATATTCATCTTTGGTGTTTCCTTGAGTTCTTCTAACTGATACGGGTTTAGTAATATAATGTAAAATTATGTGTAATATGCAACAATCAGACATCTCTATTCTCTCTCATTTAGCCCGCTTCAGATTTGTTTTTATTGCTATTCTTCAAAGAAAACCCATGAACATTAGGGAACACGGCTTTAATTAGAAGTAATTTGTATCTTGACATATACCTTTGAAGAGCATTTGTTCATTTTTTCAACTAAATTAGTATTTTTATGTTATCCTGGACTAGGCAGGATTGTATTTCTCACTTAGAAGCCAGGTGAGATTGGCTATGATCTGGCTGGTAGCCGCAGCTCTCTGTGGGCTTACCCACAACTTTTTTATAGAAATAAGTCTCTACAGAGCCAAATTTACCAGCTTGATTAGGGAGATTTCTTTTGCAGAAGACCCTGATGAATAAACAAGCAGCTACCTGAGATGAACTAATTTGAAAGTAAGGCTGCTGCAAAACAAAAAAAATGAGTCATAATGATAAACAGTTTTTCTCTCTGTTTCCTCCTTTGTCTTTTTTTAACCATCAAGTTTAAAGCTTCTACAGTGCTTTTTTTCTACTTTATAGGAGACAACTGACATTCTGTGGTAAATGGAAGAAAGAGCAGAGCAGAACTGAAAATCCTCTAATGCACTGACACTAACTTGCCCTCTATTGTTGAAAATGAGCAGGCAATCATGATTGTTCATCAAATGGCTCCTAATGCAGTTAAAGCATTCAGCTATAATTTCTCCTTGCATTTATAATTACTGTCATAGACTGCACACCTCAGTGAGCAGATTAAAGCTATAAACTATTTAGCCGTAGCTTTAAGATGAGGAACTTGATTTGTCTGGCAGCAGTTATTTGTTAGAGAGCTTGACACTTCACATAAAAATGACTCAACTTGATGAAGAACAATGCAGTTTAAGCAATGCAGTGATTTTAAATCAGTCATTATACCACGCCCTGTAAGAATTGCAAAGCAATTTGTTAAATGATATATAGGACACGTAGATAACTGTATGTGTTAAGTATACCAAAATAGAAGAGTTTTTTTCTTCTGTGGATTTTATTTTCTCATCCCTCCGAAACAGTATGAGCTGCTCTGAGCACCATGTTCCACTGTTAGCCAATATTCCTGTTAGATGGGCAAGGACAATGGTGTGAATTAGGAGTCCAAAATGATATTTTAGAGCCTTTAGCTTGCCCTTCATCTCTCATTCTTCTTAGCAAAAACCACTATGAACAGAAAAACCCTTTGAGGAGCATCTGGCATGCTGGCACGTAGCTGCCTGCAGTTGTGTCCACCACGATTTTGTAAGTAGAATGTACCAGCAAAACTTTGGGCTCCTCTCACCACGTTATCAGCCCAGGAGGAGAAGGTTCATTGCACCGAGAGCCTTGGCAATCCAGAACGAATGAGACTTTCCTGGCAACATCCTGTTGGAAAATGATGATTGTCAATGGTAAAACAATTCTGTGAAGTTCCATTTTAAAGTCAACTTTTGTTGGGATAAGCTGGGTAAAATTGCTGAGCACCCTGAAGGACACAGGGCAGTACTCAGAGGAGTAGGTTGGCTTTGCCACTGTGCTGCAGGAGAGACACAGAGCCCGTCCTCAGAAATGCTCTGCCTCCAACCCATCACTCCTCCCTCAGAATAAGCTTGTTCTGGTCAGTCCTCACCTCCCCTAATCCTAGGATTAGTTTTCCCAAAGTGGTAGATCAGGTTTTGCGTTTGTTGGTTTGTTTGCGTTTTTTTTAATTTAGCATTTTTAAATCTTCAGAATTTTCCTGGACAGCACTTTTTTAACCCAGCGAAAGTCCCAATAAAGGTGTGTTCTTGGCTCCCTGGGGAGCAGGGTCAGGCCAGATGTTACATCGGTGTGTCACTGCAAATATATCAGTGCAGATGTACTTGCTTTTTATGGGTACTACAGGTTGCTGTTAAGACCATTGTTATTTAACATGATGCCAGCACATCCAACCCACTACTTTGACCCAATGGTTCCCAAGATAAGCCTACTGTACGTGCCAGTTCCTGTCCCCAAAAGGCAGGAACTCTTCTGCTCACAAAGAAACAGCAACTTTTAAGTATTTCAGCTAGATTTTAATTGACCTCAAACAGCACCTACTTCCTCAAGCATTCAGTATTCAATATCAAAATCTTGCCTTCTCCTTACTTCACCCGATATTATAAAATGCTACAGCCTTTATAATCTAGAGCAGAACATTCCTACTCAGTGAGATTTCAAAGGGAGTGTATCGGAGTCTTATTTATACATTTTACACCTCAGCAATCAAATTGCAAAGATCAATAACAAAAGGAAAAGACATGAGCGGTATCAGCCCTCGAAAGCACCTTTCAATAAAATGAATGTAATTTAGCAGGATGATCACTCAGTGCAAAGATGATGGAGCACAGATGGAAAATAAGGAAGATTATAAATATGGCTTTATGGGAGGAGGAGCGGAGGAAGAGATTTTTCACTATTTATTGGGATAATGAACAGATAATTCATGATTATTAAGCTGTAGTCTTCAGGCCTCGTTCTGCCATCTCTCCCCATCTCCTTGGTTCAGAACTGGGTCTCTTTGTGTGTCCAAGGGGAAGGATCAGCCCTTTACACTGGTTTTCCTGCATGGCAGAATCACCAGCTCAGCCGCAACTCAGGACCCTGCTGTGAGAAGAGGAGCAGGGCGGAACAGGGGCACGGAACACAGAGCATCACACCTTCAGGGAAGGGGCAGCAGACCCTGGGTTTCCTGCCTGAGATGCCGTTAGGACACTGGTAGCAAGATCTGAGTCCCTGTGAAGCCGAGGGGACAGATCCCCACCCTGACACCTCCCTGCAGCTGCGGGATCGTGGGCAGGTGTTGGCCAAGCCCTTGAAGGTGTGAGGTGCCATGGAAGGTCTCCTTTGCTCAAGTCTGCAAGAGGCATCCTGCTCTGGGACACAGCACTGGCTCTGTTGGCTCTGTCAGCTCTCTCAGCAATGGGCAGACAGACAGACAGCCGTGGGGCATGGCAGAGGCCGGGATAAGGGAGAAGAGCTTGCACTGGCGGTCTTGCATCAGAGGCTGGAGACGAGGAGCAGCAGCAGCTTGCTGCAGCGGAGGGAAGGGGGGAACCGTGGGGCCGGGAGTGGACTTGTTCATTGTAGTAAATTTACACAATCCTTTTATTAAAACAAAACAATTCCTCCTCCCATCCAAAATCCCTCCCTGCAGCACTCAGCTCTCCTGCCAGGGGTCAGCACATGCAGGAGTGGGGGAGGGAAGGATGGGGGAGTGGAGGAGGTTGTCATGTCTAATGAATACCCTGAATGTATCGAGATATATATTTTTTTCATTTCAGAAAAGGTTCCATTAAGAGGGAGACAGCCCTAACATGTGCTTTGGCCCCTCATCAGATTTATGAGTATTTGCTCTGCTCTTTAATAGGAAACTCTGCAGCAACTGCCACCTTGCCTGCTCTCCCTGAGATACACAGTGGCTTCGCGGGGAAATGCACTTCATTATTAATGTGAATTTGTACGTTTTTATGACACTGCTTGGGGGAAGGGGCAGGCAGAGATTTCCTGGTGATATATGCTCATTTCTAACCATTTATTGTCCCAGACAATCGAAGAACAATGATAAACATTGTTATAGAAAGTGGAGGGTGCCACGGTGACATTTCTGAAGGGAAAGGAGAGGTGGCTAGAGTGGCTTTGATGTGGTTGTGTCCCTCCACCCCACCTCCTCCGGCAGCTGCATCAGATCAAGCAACAGAGCAGTCTGGTTGATGGCAGCCACTGCCTCCCCTTGCCCTCCCTTCCCCAGCCCAGCCAAGACCATTTGCTCGGTGCTTTGCTGCAGCGGAAGGGGTACAGATGAAGGAGTGGGGCTTCGTCCTTGGGAAGCCTGCACTGCAGAAGATGGCATGCTGAGCAGATGCTCGGGGTCTCTGGACCAGCCAGCTCTTTGTGATTCATCACCCAGTGAGCCGGCATGGAACTGCTGTGCACACAGGGCTGGGAAGAGCAGCGAGGGTCTCGGGATGCTCTTTGCCAGGATGTCCTCAGCATCCTCTGCTTTCCTTTTCTACTGCCAGCCTCATCTGTGATTAACACAACTGCAAAGACCTCTGGCCCGTAATGGAAATGGTGGGTTTGGGCTGCACTGAAGAACCAAAAACATTCAGCCTTCAGGCTCAGGCAGAACAGAGAGATGGGGAAGGCTGTGACTGCCCCATGCTCTTTCATTTCCCTCTCATGCCTCTCCCAGTAGTCCTCTGCACTGTCTGGTGAATGTCAAGGGCAAGGTCACATCACACTGCCCATGCCATGTAGTCCCTCAAGCTCCAAAAGCCCCAGTGCATGAGGGAGCTTCCTGTTCCCCACTGGGGTGTTTGCACCCTGCAGCCCTGCCAGGCTGAGCATCCCTGGTGCCGAAGAGCCCATAGCCTCCAGCTGCAAGGGAGCAGTGGCCCTGTTTTGTGTGCACATTCCACTCCCCAGCCCCCCGAGTGCACGATCCTCATAACAGGAGATGTGCTGACAGCTCAACACTGCCAGTGCTTTCTTTATGATGTTTTTCTACTCTTCTCGTAAAGCTGAGCAGTAGTGAGGTAAGAGCACCAGAATAACCGTGCAGGTCAGAGGTCTGTGTGTCCCTCCTGTGTCAGGCCATGGGGGCAGGAACAGGACAGACGAGTGGTGCCATTCTGAGGGCACTCCCCCATCCTCCAAGTTTACAGTTTGGGGACTTCTTCAGCTGGAGAAGATTATTTACCCTGCTCCCAGATGCAAAAGGACTTGCAGGAAGCCTTCCTGATAGCTGCAGAAACTTGGACACAAGTGTGAGGCCTCCTGGGGTGTGCTCAGAAGGAGCGCCAACCAAGGCAAGTAGCAGAGGATGCCCAAACCAGCCCATGTCAGTCAGACTGGTGCTGAGCCTTCATCACACAGATCTCAGAAGTGATACCAAGCCCCTGACCTAAGGGCATCACGCTTTACTCCGTTCTGGGCTCTGCTTTCCCTGGGAGTTTCCCATGACACCACAGAAACTCCATCTGCAGCCAGCAAGCCAGGAATTCAGTTTGTCTCTTGGTGGTGTGCAGAGCAGGACTTGCAGCCTTACTGCAGATCTTGAACTCGTGTGGGCCAGTAAGTCAGAGGAGACAAAGCTGCATGTGAGTGACAGTACTTTGGTCCCTTCTGGGTTTGCTTTCAGCTTTTCTAAACCTCCAAAGCATGCTATGTGCAGGCAAAAGCGTTTTTCCCTCTCCTATTAGAGAATTGCTAAAATCCCAATCTGTTGTTTTCATAGTCACGTTATGAGACCTCACAAACACACCCCATTTCTGAAAGCCCCGAAGTTTATATCATGAGCCACACAGATAACCTGAAAGTACCTATCTTGGTGTGTGTGACCAATATCCTGGTGTGGGTGTCTCTGTGATGCAGCTCCACCTCTCTGCTTCTCTCTTATTTCAAGGCAAAGTTCCATCTCTGCCTTCCACTGCTCCTTATGCTGTCTCTGTGCCATCTCCACATGTGCATCAGCGCCCGAGGACAGCGGCGGCTACACAACAGGCAAGGCAAGCTATGGCACCGATACCTGCTGGGACTGAGTCCTCGTGGCTACTGACTTTTTTTACAGGGCCACTGAAAAGACTGATATTGCCTTTTACCCCCCTATTGAACTACATCCCAAGGGACATCAAAGAAGAGTCCGTGGGGTATGACTGCACTGTGGCCCATTTCTGCCTGCATCTATGGGAAGTTATGGCTTTTGCACTGCCAGAGGATGAAGCTCAATGCTTCCTTCATGCTCGCTCAACATGGGGGTAAACAGCTGTGTCTGGATCAGTCTTCAGCAGAGCTCACCCTGGACTGGGTGTAGACAGGCAGGTAGGCTGTGGTGGGCTTCCAGTCCAGTAATCCCATTCCCTCTGTCATCCTATTCAGCCCTAACCGGTTGGCCTTGGTTTTTTATAGTGCAGGACCCAAGTTTGTCATCCAGGGAAAAGAGGATGGGGGAGGTAATTCTGTTTGTTTGATTGGTGTTTTTTAAAACACTGTCTGTGATCCCAGGAGTTCTGTGGTGGCCTCTTCTATAAACCACAAATGCACAAAAAAAATAACCCTCACTCTTCTTCTAAAGAGATTAGGGAGAAAGTTCCTACACTCCTATTTCATGCCTGGAAAAAAGTATCAACAAGAGTGATAAGTATAGCCAAAAGGAGTGTAAAAGCACACCCTGTCATTTGTTTTCCATGTGCCATATGTTTTCTGAATCCCACACCTCCCACATACAAATTGCATGCAATAATGTGGGGCGCACACATTACCCAGGATTATTTAGTTAAGCCCTGCCTATATGGAGGGAATTAACTTAGATAAAGTCAAGCCACTGCACTTTGTTTTGGTTTTTTGCTTATTCTGGATTCATAGAGGAGAAAATTAAAGATCCCACTGTGCCAGGCTTCATGTCATTTGGTTTTAATTTAATTCATCTCTTCGATTCTCCCTGTTTCTCCTTCTCTTTGAGTATCGTCGGTAGGTGGTCCAAGCATCAACCAGAAGATTTACTGGCAAGGCTAAATGTATGAACGCTCCGAACACATTGTTTTTCCGATGTGATTTAATGACCTTTTTGGCATTCCCGTGGCTGTTGAAATCTTCCATAATAATTCCCTTTGGCAACCAGTGCTCCTGTTGATCAGGTGAAAGCTGATGCAAATGTCAAATGTCAATAAATTTGTAATCCATAAATGTAATACTCGGTGCGGAGTGAGACAGGGTTAACCAGAGTGCAGCGGGAGACACGCAGGATCTGAGCCGCAGCTTCTCCTTGTGAGCGGGGAAGACAGGAGGGGAATGCCACCTCTGAGTGCTCTCCTTAGCCAAGCTCTCCTCCTCCTCCTTGCACCCCGTGCTGTCTCTGAATAGCTGGGCTTTGCCAGGAGAGGGTTTGCAGCGTGCCCTCAGCAGCATGAGCCTGGAGATGGGGCTCTGTCCCTTGTTCTGCTTTCAGCTCATTGTGTGAGGCTGGGTTTGGACTCCTCTGTTGCTAAAGGAGCTTGTTCCAGTTCAGAGGTTTCAGAACCTTCAGAGTTTGGTCCTGGAAGCGATTAGTTATGCAAGGTATTTCAGTGAATTAACAAGACCACTTATGTAAGTTAGGTGTTGCAGGAATGAGTCATGACTCAGAGTTTTGAGATGCTTGGGAAGGGTGAGCCATGCGTGAAGCCTGACTTTATATACAATAAAGACGTAGGAACAATCACATAATTTGCCAAGAGGTTTTCTTGAGGGCCCTCCACTCTGACCTCTGACTCTGAAAAGCTCCAGTTTGTTTGACATTGAAAAAAAGGCGAATGTGTGAATACAGTGCCATGAGCATTTGCACTTTGAACATGCCGGGGCTGAGCACAGCTGAACTGGAAAAGGCTGCAACAGCTAATGTACTGGGAAAATACAGCCGAGGCATTTACTTAATAACTCAACTAATTCCTTTAGCTCACCTTGTAGAGATTTAACCTTTGCATGAGAGAGTGCCTAGTTCAAAATCCTGTGTCTCCTCTGTCCTCATGTTAATTTTTAAATTATATATCATTGTTAAGAGGCCCTTGTGTTGAGCATTACAGGCTATTTTTCATGTCTAAAATGGGGAATTATAACCGAACATTAGCTACTGGCTTTAAATCACACAGAACAAAGTGGCATCTGCATCTACTCAGTAACAAGAGTGGGGGAATTGTAACTTACTTAAAACGAGACAGGAAAGGGGAGACAAACGCTGTAGCAGAGGTGATTGAGACTTGAGAAAACTAATGGTTCCAGCAGCCAGGCAATGCTCTGGGCTTCTGTCCTCTGGAGCTCTCTGGAGCCAGGGCTGTAAGGGCATGATCACTGTAGGAGCTGGGAGGATCCAGAAGGCAAAGGCAGAGTTGGAAGTGGTTTCACACTCGCTGCAATGCTTCCTAGCAGTGCGGTCATGCTAGGGAGAGCCTTTCCACAGCCTGGAGACAGCACTCCTGGTTTTTGCTCTGCCCATCTCCATCCCCAGCAGCAGCTATGTTTGAGCAGTGGCCACAGTTCCGTTTCAGGGACATGTCGTCAGTGCCAACTGCAGCCAAAGCCCAGGGCAGGGGAGCACAGCTTAGGCTGTTGGCAGAGCAGTTATCAGGGGCTGGGGGGAGGGTTGCTGCTCAGCAGAAACCCTGCTGCTCCTGTGCCTTCCTGCACGGCCCACAGACATTGTCTTCAGAGACAACAAAATCAGCCTTAACTTCTTGCAGAGCATGGCCTCCTTCTTGCATCTGTCTCTTGGCCCTTCTTCTCCCTTTCCCTCCCCCCCAAGATGTCTTGTGTTCCCATTGGGATAATAAAGATGTACCTGCTGCTCTGCATCACTGGAAATTATTTGGTCCCTTTCTAAGAAAGAGAGCATCTCCAACCCAGTGCAGCACCTTGCACTGGTCTTACATCTGCTATTGGGTTTGGACCCTAATGCATCAATAGCTTAAATTATACAAAAAAAGAGCCAACTATAGATGTTTCAGCCTAAGCTCCAGGGGTCTCCTGGGATGTTTGCTGCTTCTGTATGTTCAGTTATCCCTTATTTAGGGGGTGTCATCCACCTTCACCTGCTCAACAAACTACCTGAACCAAATACAGCCAGGGACTTTGGATTAGATCTCACTGCACTGCAGGTCTCTTCGGACAAAGGACACAGATCCCCACAGAGAGACTTTATTGAAATAAAAGCTTTAGTTTCTTCCCTAACAGACAATAAAGCAGCTGTTTGCACAGCTCAGTCAGGTCAGCATCCTGGCAGGAGGCATTTGCTCAGCGCTACTGGGAGTCTCCTGCAGAACATCTATGTGAGGTTCTTTTCTGCTCCTGTGCGCAGCATCCTGGTCTGGCAAGTGGGTGCTGTGTGCCTAGGCTTGAATTTGGCACTCGGTATCATAAGTCCCTAGGGGCTTCCTGGGGGAGCCTGTCCTGGCTTCAGCAGCCCATCCCGAGCAGCTGGTCAGCAGCAGCAGTCCAAGCAGTGGGGTTCTGTGCTCTTTGTGCGGTGCGAAGCACAACGGGTCTTGCTCTGGGACTGCTCTTGGAGCCACAGTAATTGCAATAGCTGCTTTGCTGATTAGGGACAAACTTAAGAGCATTCTTAAAAGCCTTGCAGATTGGAGGCCTATGTGTTATATATTTATTAGGCAGTAATTCAGGGAGTTGAGAATTGTTGGGGACCTGGTCTATCTAATTGTGTGTCTAAATCACAGTTTCACCTTGATTCAGAGGCACCGCTGTTATAGCCTGTGCAGAATGGCTTCGGTGATACGGTCAGATCCCTGCAGATGGTCAGTTTGTGCCATAAAATTTAAAACTACAACTTGCACCATCAAGCTACTGCCTCAAATTCATTATATTTTGCAGCACAACAAGCAAATTAATACTTGGTGCAGTCTGTGCCCGGACATTAATGTGAGCAGGGGATGAAATATTCTTCTCCCAGCTCATCGGCACACGTTCCCTTCAGAGCAGAACCACATTGCCCAGGATCACCAAAGGAGCGAAGTCGCCAGGACTGCAGTGCTGGCCATGGGGACACAGGAAGGACATCCCAGAGCCAGCAGCACGAGGCCCCGGGGCTCCTGCACCAGTAGCTCTGCTTGGTGCATCATGCATGCGAGAGCTGAGCTCTCAGCAAAATCTTTTTATTACTCGTCATAAAGCATCACAGCTGTGAAAAATGAACCAGGGAAGGAGAGTGGGAGCAGGCAGACACTCTCCTTTGGAGCGGTGTAAATCAGGAGAAACTCCACTGCAAGGCCACTGAATTATGTTGTTGTCACTTGGACATCAGACCAGCATCAGCGCCTTTACCTGCGATAGATGAGTGAAATATCTCACAACGGTATGTCCAGGAGCCTGCTAAGCTTCTTGCAGAGTTGCTGTCAGTATGCCCAGGGCAGAAGAGTATTTTTTTCCTTACTGTTGTACATAAGGGCTCTGCTGCAGCCGACAACATGAAATGTGTTAGTTCGGTTTGTTCAAAATGGAGTGTGTTTGTTAAGTGTTGCCTCTTTGATGTTGCGCTGCCATCTCCATCTTTGTCATCATTGCCCATCTTTTTCAATCTAATGAACTCAAACCATCAGTGCAACTTAAGTTCGGCTGTCTGTTCTTGCATAGTTAATATTAAAAATGTACTAACAGTGTGGCTGCGAAATCAAATTATGCACATAAATATGCTGGCATAGCAGAGGAGGCGGCAGAAGCTGAAGTTAGCAACATTGATGCCAGTTCACATTTGCAAATCAACCGTCAATCTGTCATTAAACATGTTATCAAATGATGATAAGTGTATGCTTCTTGCTTGCATTGGCGCGCTTATTCCCGATGTTGATGTGCATTAATGGGATAATGTGCATTAACATAGTCTTGCTTGGATGAACACAAAACATTTTTTATCCGTCTCAGTTTGTTTCCCCCTGTGGCCCCCAAGTAAGTGTTTTGTGTTATCAAATTGCCAAAAAATGGGAAAACACATTACTTTTAATTAGCAAAAATTTTGAGTCATTATTTTTTTTTAATTTTTATCCAGACTATCTCCTGTGTCTTGTCAGCCGAGGGGAGGGGGTGGACACACAAAAACTCCATCCCGCTGCCTTCTTTAAGTAAAACGATTAATGTCAGGAACTCAGAGACTGACAATTATGTGCTGTCTTAATGCACTGGCCTTTCATCTGCGGCCCTTGCTTTTGACACGAGTGATGGTTTCAGTTCAGTGATACGAAAGGCAGGGAAGGAAGCGATCCCAGGCATTCCCAGCCCATTGTTGGTGCTGTGCTCAGATATGGCAAACGGTCCTCAAGCCAGCTTTGATGAGGGGCTTTGTATATGAGCTGGCAGAGGCTGTTCTGGAGATTAAACACAAACTGAAGAGTGTGGCTCTAGGAGGGAACCGAGTATCTGAAGGAACTTCCCATGTGATGCCCAACTCTGTTATCCCTTCCCCAGCGATGCTGTATGCTCAGGGATCCACTAACGGTGCATGCTGCCAGGGAACTTCCAGGGAGATAAAGAAAAACCCTCACTGAAAAGAACAAAAAGTGGCTGAAGGCATAAGCCCTTAGGAGAGCTGGTTGTGGCCCCAACGCAGAGCCCGGGACATCAGGGCTCAGCTCATCGGCTGCCCAAGGAATGGGTCCATCACCCCAGGCACGATTTGAACGAAAATAACAGCATTTTTGTTCATCACTTCTGTTTAGAACAGAGCCCTTTCCCCAGGCACAATTGAATGCTTTTGGAAGAAGCTGAGATGGAACAGGAGCAGGAAAAGCATCTTTGGCACTCATGGGACTTGAAGGGTTTCAGACTCTTTTAAAGCCTTTTGTACCTATGGAGCTGAGGCAAAACCACTATGATCTACCCAGGTTTCCAGTACAGCAGTGATAGCAATGGGGAGCAATAGGGGCAATGTCTGATCCTGTGCAAAACACTGGGAATTCTTCCAAGAGTTTTCCTAGGACTTTACCATCGGTGCTATCAAGTTAGGCTCAAGAGCTGCCGTAAAGGAAAGTCAGTCACTTTAAGCTTTTTATTTTTAGGTTTTGAGCTGGAAAATGAAACTTCTTCTGAAACTTTGATGAAAGACGTCATATTATTTATCTGTTTCTGAAATAGTAACTTTTCCTCATATAATAGAAATGTTTCTAAATTACTCTTAGTCGTTGCTTATGACTACATCTAACCTCCAAACATGGTTGAGGTTGATCTTGAATGTAAAAACATGTTACTAGTAGGATAGTGAGTAGCTAAAAGCTATGAACTTTTTGGTAAATGGGTCAAATGTTTGATCACTCTTTCTTTTTTCTCAATCTAATAACGCCATTAACTTTAGGCATCCTATTCAGGTCTCTGATTTCTATTATCTGGATGATTTAAAGGAAAAATAAAAGCGAATAATTATTGATTTTTTAAATTGTCTTGATTTTTTATAAGTCATTCATTGCGTTTCCCATTGTTTCTAAATTGTGGATACATCAGCACAAGTTTCATAATCATAAAACCCTAATAGCTGTAATTGTATTCCCGTTAACCCTAGCTTCAGCGAGTCCTCATGTTTCCCACTTCTAAACCAAAGAGCTTGTCTTCTAATACAAAGAGCTTGAATTTTTAAGTGTATTTCCTGTTACACATCCATTACTGGCAGAAGTTATCCTGCAACTTTTTTTGTTTCTTACAGTTGTGCAGTTTTACGTTGCTTCTGCTCTGTGAGCTGCCTGGAAATTAACTTGTCAAACCTTTATCCCACTACTTAGGGAAGATTCCTAATCAGAGGAGTGGACCGGTTTGTCATGAATTGGAGGAAACCAGGTGGCATTAAAAAGGCTCACCATGAACAAGGGATTCCACTATAGTGAGTCATGCTGGGTTCCTGGAATGTCTGACTGTAGCAGAGAGGGCACTTCCAAAGCTACAGCCATCAGCAGGTCTGAGTGTCTCACTTCCCACCTCCACTTGAGCATACGTAGAAAATCTCTGAGTATTTAGTACATAGAGTGTCTCCAAGTATTTCATGTGTAGAGTATCTCCAAGTGCTTCCTCACCAGGCCCAGCTCCTCTCTTTTTGGGCACTTGGCAAACACTGGAACAAGGTCCAAACTGTAGCAAATGGACCTAAACCCAAATACTGACCATATCATGCTAGTATCTGAATCTAGATTTTACTTTTCCTACTTCAGGCAGTCTCTTCTTTGAACTGATTTATCAATCAGGTGCATTAATTTACCAATTTTCATTAAGAAGTTCGGAGGAGTGAGATGCTGTGTTATCCTTGGTGTGCATATATCAAAGCAAGCACTGAAGGAGGGATTAGCAGCAACACTTACGCTGTTCTTCCTCTCTGTTCTTCCAGTCTTTATTCTTCATACTGTATCTTGTTCTATTATCTTAGGCCTGACTTTGGAGTGCTTTCAGTTTTTGAAAATGGCAAGTAATTAGTCAATATGTTTTCACCATATGTATCAAGCTCAGTAAAGAGGCAACCATTGGCCTTTGTCATGGCACAGTAAGCGTTCGTTTTCTCAGCACTTCAAGTTACGCCGAGCGTGTGGCGAACGCCAAAGAATTTAATGAGGAATTTTACAATGAAACATTTGACATAATAATTCACAGTTCAGTGCAGTTTGGAAATTTGGGGTGAGTCCCCTTTTAAGGTCTCCTCTGTCTGTGCTGTTCACACCAGAGCTCTTGCACGAGCTGCTTCTCCCCTGCCTGGTGCCTGTGTGAGCAAAGGGGCTGGGCAAAGGGTGGGTAAATTGTTATGACTCAAAATGGTCCATTTTACATCTTCTTGGCACAGATGCCATGTACAACAAGGAAGAACTGAAGTCCTTGTTCCCTTTTTACTTACCCTAAGCCAGTCGCTGCATACTTTCCAGATAGAAATGTTTGCTTCAAGGCTTCCTCTCTTGCTGACTGTTAACAATCTTTAAAAAAAGGTCACGATCTGATCTTAACACTGCTGATATGAAGTGGCATTTGCCCAATTTTTGCTGTCTCCTGAACAAAAATATGTCCAGTGTTTTCTAGAGAGAGATGGGGTAGACAGCAGCCCTGCCTGGGCCCTTCTTCCCCCTTGGGAATCTGGTATTCCAGCTGTCTGTGGAGCCGGTTCCTGCATTCCCCACGGAGTGTCTTTAGATTTGCAGATAAGATATGGGAGCTCAGGCTTAGTTCAGCGAGTCACAGGTATTTTGCTTAAACTTTTTGGGCTATATACAACCAATAATGATGAACAAGAAAGATGATGCATTGTTTTAATGCCGTCGTGATTTATGTGGCTTTGCTATTGAAGTCAATGGGACTTTTTCCTGAGTATGTTTTGCAGGGTACAGTATCATTAAAATATGACAGTTAATAGTCTTGTTTATGTTATTATATTTAATGAATAAATATATCAGTCTGTACATCAAATTCAATTTTGTTTATGCTCTCTAATTGTAGTCATCTCCCCTAGAAGCATGTTATATCTTTTAATTTTATAATTATCCACTTTATTCATGTGTGACACTGCAGAACTGCTGCTTATATCCTATGAGACATCCAAACACAAACAGATAGAAGACAGGCAACTGCTAGGAAATTCAGATCTGGATCTGAATCCAGCTCCATGTTTTCAAAGCCCTCCCCACTCTCAGATCTGAGGTCTTGGCTTGGGCTGTTGCATAGAGGAGCAAGAGCTGCAGAATGTGAGTCTAACTTATACAGCATCTCTGAATGTGGGGGTTTTACATGGTTCTTCAACGCCTAAATGTTGTTCTCTCTCTCTTGAGCTTTAAAGGCAAATAGGGAGCACTTCTCACATTGCCCTTTCTGAAGTGTTTGGGAAAGGAATTCAGGATTTATTGGGCTGGGGAGAAGGAACAGAAAAATACAACTTCTTGGCTTTGTGGTTACAATGCTTGGCTGGAAAGGGTAAGTGCCAGTCCATGCTCCAAGGACTGTTTTGCTTGAGCTAAAGCCACGATGCCAAAAAGGGAATGAAACCCCAGGTGAGCAACCCTCCTAGGCAGCAGAATCGTGCTCATGCCCATTTCTTCTGTCTCGTTTTGAGATTTGCTTTTGTGAGGCTTCCAAAGATCAAACAGAGGTTGGAAAATGTAAGTTTGAGTCCCCTACACCCTGGCTGAGTTCTCTAAGCCTGAAGAAAAACATGAGCCAAAGCAGCAGAGTTTTAGAAGAGCAAATTCTGACAGGATTTTTAAAGCAAGCCTCCAGATCTCTATCTCCTTGGAAATCTCCTAGACTGTGAGCCCTGGAAAGAACAGCAGTTTGAATGAATAACCAAGGAGCTATATTTCAGGTATAAAGAGGAGGACCCCAAATCCCTGGAGACATATATCCTACAATAAGGGATCACCCTGCTCTCAGCATCTTTTTACCTTCAAGGTGTGGCCATAATGAAACCCTCTCAGAGCCTCCCTCCCTCCTGGGGCATCCAGCTTCTCCTGAACCCAAAAGCTAACTCTCTGATCAAAACATGCAGTTTCCCAAACCGTACCTATCCACCCATTCTGAACTTTTTATCAGCACGAGCTCCCTGGGCAGGTGGAATTCCTACCCAAGGAAGGGTTTGGCAGGAATTTCTCCTCTCAAGTGAGATGAGTGAACCCATCAGCTGGGGCAGTCATCAAACTCATACTTTGCGTGGGACAAGGCTCTTAGCAGAGGAGAGCAGCTCTTCACTCCCAGATCACACCTGGGATCTCATTTGGGATCTTTTGCCAAAACAGAGTTATGGGGGCAAAAAGCCCAAAAGAAAAGTCTCAAGGTATAATAATACTTATGCTGAAAAGGTTTGTGATTTAATTACTCATATTGTAGTGATGGAAATTTTAGTGGAGCATCCTAGGTGTTACATGTGTGCACAGAAAGACGGCTGTCACCTGCCTCTGCATGTTGCCCTATGAAATTGTTCTTTTACCTGCTGAGGCAACACAAGAATTTCTCACTGTGGGTGCTGTTTCGGGAGGCAGCGACTTCACTTGGGTGCAGCAGCCAACACATGGCAGGGAGAGGGGAACACCCACATGTAAAACCAGAGCCCAGAACAAGTTGCTGAGATCACAAGAGTGACTGCAAGAAGAGACCTGTGTGGCCAGGTGGTAACTATAAAGAATAAAAAGCCTGGGGTTAAGTTTCCCCAGGTACTCTTGCTCTTGAAAGCAACATCTTAACTTAGTATATTTTTTTTCTTCTTCTTCTTAATTCGTTTATCTCATTGCTGGGTGATATTTTAACCTCTTCCATTGCCAGAGCTTCCCTTACCTGTTTGATGTTTGAACAGGACCTGTCGTGAGCGCCCTCACAAAAGTCACCTTAAGGCAGGCAGGCAGGCATGCAAGGAAGGGAAAATCTGCTTGGGAGACTGACACAGGCAAAGTGGATACTTCTCCCAGTTAGCACTTAAAGAAGAAAATATCATAATATTTAAACCAGTTTTGAAAACTTTCCATGAAAATAGGGGAAGGGAAAAAAAACATAAAACACTAGTTGAATACAGAGAGAGGCCAAAGAGAGTTCAGTTACCATAGCGATTATTACTGGCAATTGGTACTCAACAGCAGATTGGGATCTGTTACAATATTTTTATTAATCTTTTCTCTTAATTGGTTATTTATGTATTTTGGATCCATCTCTCTGCTGGGTCCAGATTTTACTCTTTACCTGTCACTCTTCTTGACGCGAAGCAGCAAGGCCTGCGCCAGATATCAGGCGGTTCTGTGGTTTGCAAACACTGGTGGGGTCAGGGGTACAGCAAACACCACGTGGACACGTCCCCACGCTTGGCTGGGGCTGGCAAAGCAGAGGGAGAAGCATCACAAGCACTCGCCCCGCAAGGCTCCGTGGGGAGGCTTCCTCTGTGCCAGCACCCTGTCCATTGACATTGTGGGGACTCCGGGTAGCAGGGGGGATGCAGGATGAGTTTTCCCCGGGTTCTCCCTTGGTGTGTGCAACAAGCCACCTAACACACACACACCTTCCTGGGCATCAGCTGGCATATCAGGAAATGCCCCTTGGTAACGCCTTGCCCGCTCCCCCCAGCTTTCCCTGCCCCAAGGTCCCTCCCGTTTCCTGTCCATCCTCGGGTGAAAGCAGGATAAGGGCCACTGCTAAATTACAGGACTTTTTTTAACCCATCAGCTTCTAAAAATTCAAATCTTAATTGCTTTCAGGAGTGCCCAGCTCCCCACACACCCTATGTTAAGCACCTTACAGAATCCTGCTGGCTTGTTTCTTGTTCTGCCACACCGTTTGCCTTCCCGGCAGACAGTAGTTCTCAGGGTGCCAGAGCCAGATGGGTTTTCATCCACCTTCCCCTGCCTGCTCCCTGCCTGTGTCTCCTGCCCGCATCTCCAGCCTCCTGGGTGCAGAGGCTCAGGGGAGCGCAGTCCCTGGGAGATGCTGAGCGGGGACTCTGGCAACAGGGACTGCTCTGGGTGAACAAAGTGTATTTAAAAAAGAGAGAGAGAGAGTGAGAGGAACATGTTTTTTTCACCTCTAATCTCCTTTAGTTATCATGATCTCAAGGGTTATTTGCGATGATAGTAGGCACTGCATTTCAGATGGAAATGTGATTTTCCAAGCTGACGGTGTCACTTTAAGTAAACAAAGTTAATTCTGCTTCCTGCTATGCAAGGCCTAATCTCATTACCCAAACCACAAGTAGCATAACAGAAAATATTCCCATCTGTCAAAAGAACTTAAAATAAAGGTGGAAATGGTTTTTGTGTTTCGTCCCTCTTCTTCCCCCAAAACCCTCATTGGACATTAATTATCACATCAGATCTATTTAAACCTGTTTGGATCCACACCCTCTGCCTGTGGTTCCTTTTGCATTCGCTGTGCCTATAGAATAGCAACGTTTATGCCATGTTTGAGTGAGCTGTGGGCGAGAGATGTGAGTCCGGTGCCCATCCCATCCATCCTGCTGCATCCTGTGCTATGGAGGCAGAAACCAGAGACGTGAGGTCGGCTCAAGGCTCTCCCGGGAGGGATCTAGATTAGGCTCAGCCCACTTCCCAGAAAGAGAGAAGACCTCTGAGCTGGTGAGGGGGTCTGGTCTGGGTGTGCTGAGCCTGTGCCTCCAGCTCCAGGGCATTCACCAACCTCTCGGACATGCCTGGAGTCGGGGAGGTCTGAGCCTCCCCAAGCTGTGTGAAATAGTGGGACCAGGCAAGCCCCCAGTGCCACATTACTGCTGCTACACAGGGACAGGCAATGGGCACACTGCTGCATGGAGTTTGTCTGGTCTCAGCCTGCTCCTGGGCTGTTCCTAGGCAATGCCAGGTACTGCTGCTGGTGGGCAGAGCTGATGGGGCCGATGTTGTGCTGAAGGGAGCTCAGGAGCTGGGCTCTCCAGCATCGAACAGTGGATGAACAGGGATGGGTGGCGATCCTAGACCAGCATGAAACAGCCTGATAGTACTGGGGGAAGCACGGTGAGGGTCTGGTGCAGGGCGGGGGCAAGCCCTGGGGTGCTGGTACACATTTCCCAGCACTCAGGGAGCAGTGAGGCTCCTCTTGTTCCCTTGCCATTTCCAGAGGCATAAATCCAGAACAGCTTCCCGGGATTTAGCTCAGCACAAGCTCTCTGTGATTCATGCAGAGAAGAGAATCGAGGAATGGGAGTTGCAGGGGGGAGCTCTGTCCGAATAGGGAGCAGACCCCGGGCTCCTGGGTCTGACTTTAGGCAGAAGGAAATCCAAACAGAACTCTCAGGTGATTTTGAACCCACAGCCACTGATCATAAGAGGATCATTCATAAAACTCTCCAACAACAGCGGTTTTCATCCCCTCTTCATTTAAGATGACCTTTATGTGATGATAACGTCTGCCTTGCTGAGCCTTAATTGCTTAATTAGAGAAGCAGGTTCTCTATTAGACAAACATTTTTTTAAAACCTGTATTTTTTCTTGTGAGTATGCTGTCCTCCTTCGGTTTAAGCTTATTGGCACTATTTTAAAAGCTTTAAAAAGACACTTTTGAGCAGTTATTATTTGTTAGTTTATTTATTTATTGGCTCTTTGAAGGTTTTGTTTTCCACCCTCTTCCTGAGAGGTATTTACAGCAGGAATCTCTCCCATTAAGAATTTCTCTGCCTTTCACTACCTGAGTAGCACTTTGCAAAAAAGCCCAAACCAACCCCAATGCTGGTTTTTCTCAACAGCTGTGGCAGGTTCTGGGTGTGATGGGAGGTTATTTATCAGGGGAAGCTCTTAGGGCTGAGTGAGGGGTTCTGTTTCAGCATTACATGTGGAGAGCAGAGCTTGTGTCCTTGCTGAGAGCTCCAGGAAGCCTTGACTGAGCCCTGCCTGCCTTGTCCTCCTCAAGCTGGCCTTTTGTGGTGGGTTCATGTTTGTTTTCTTTCTTCTATGGGGCTTTTGGGCAGCATTAGCTGGTGGCTGTGTTAGCTGATGTTTGTAGGGGAGGTTTTAAGGTCTATCAGGTGGATCTGTTACTGCAGGCTTGCTTCTGACTCTGGTTTTTGATAGTTTTAAAGAAGTTGATTGTTCTGAGGGGCCATGGAGCTTTGGCCTTGGGTTGGGTTCTTTGGGACAGTGTTATTACCCTGCTGTGGTATGCTGAAAGCAGGAGGTGCCAGAGGTGGTTTGTACTGGTGCTGGTCATGGAGGTAAATTATGTGAAAGCAAAGGAGGCAAACAATTTGGATGCCCCAGGTGTTTCTTCTTTGAAACAAGTGTCCCCTTGCTGTATTCTTTCTGAAAGAATGCCTTGCTGTAACAAGGTGAGTGATAGATGATTAACATGGCAAAAAAGGGCTAAAAGGGGCTTTGGGTGAAACTGGCACCTAATTTTCTTGGCCCACTGAGGGTGACAAAGTGAGACACTTTGGGCTCTGCTCATAAAGGAGCTGTGAGCTCACTGCTGGTGTTGTGGGCTCCAGAAAGTATTTCAAAGACAACTTGACTGCCTCTTCCCTTCTTGTTACTGCTTCAGTAGCACAGTGCCTTGAGATTCTGGTTGCAGTTGTGTCCCTGTTGCCTTCATTGGGGTCACTCCTCTCTGCTGAAGCTAGCAAGCCATGCAGCTAGGGGGGACAGAGCGCTGTTATCCTCACCTGGGGTGGCACGAGGGGAGGAGATGTTAGCTCCCACAGCATGCAGTAAGATCTGATGAGTAGAAGGAAGGCCATTGTCATTCGGTAAGATATGGCATGCAGGAGGTCGAAGTAACAGTGTCCTCTCTCACTAATGAGAGTAACTTAACTTCATGACTTGGAAGTAATTAAGAGTTTTGCTCCTGTTTAATTCAACCCAAGTTTGCTTTTTTGAGATCTCAACTATTTATTTATCTCTTTGCTAATAAAAATTCAGAGCATGGCAGGAGTTAATTGCAAAAGGTGATAACGCTACTCTTTGGCTAGTTCTGCGTGGTATTTTGGGCAGGCTTCCTCTGCTCGAGCTCCGAGCCAACAAAAAGCCAGGTGGCTGCGTTGGCATGGTGCTGAGTGCTACGTAATGCAGCTGATGGAAAGCAGGGTTTATTAGCTTGGCACAGAACTCCCTGGATTTTGAGGGGTTTGGATGAGTCCTGGCTGGCATCCCACTGGGTCAAACTTACCCCTTGCTGCATGTGCGGTCCTGGCCTCGCCGGTCTGCAGTGCTCACATGGACAGGGTGGCTTGTGGTGTTACACCCAGGTTTTGATTAGAGCTTGTGTCACTGAAGTACAGGGAAAGAGGTCCAGAGGCCGTCTGGAGGTGGGGTGGGAAGGTTGTGGCCAGGAAAAGGACTTGCCAATGGCAAAATGGATGTTTCCCCAGCAGGGGCCAAAGCTGTGAGGGAGCGATCTGTGTCTGATCCCCTCGTGTCACCCTGTGGTCACAGAGGGATGTGACTCAGGAAGAGGCTGGACAAAGCTTCTAGGTCTGAAAATAGGTGTTTTGCTTCAGGGCATTTTCAAATGGGCTTTTTTACTGCTTCCCCAGACTCACTTGCACTTTTCAATTCCCACCTATTGCCTGTGATGCTTATTTCAAGAAGTTTTGGGTCGAAACATTGTTCTCCCTTAATAGTTAATGGCATTGGTTGGGTGCTGCGTTGAAGCCTCATCTGAAACAATACCCTGGGATTATGGAGGTGTACCCCAGGTTAGGGGCAGGGTGAAGCCCTCTCGTGCAGTTCTGTTTCAGGATTTCTCTTTTCTTACCTGATTCTACCGGAGGCTTTGGTAACAGGTCACATAGCTGCGGTGTCGTGATTGCGAGGAAGGCTCAGAACAGAGATAAGAGCTGTGAAGCAGACCTGAAGGAGCCAAAATACCTGTTTCTGCCCACGCTATTAAGGTGAATAAATGTAAATTGGGGAGAGGTGCATCTGCAAACACTCAAAGGCACACACCATGTGTGGGATGGAGAAGAAATCGGTGCTTGCATTGCCAGAAGGAAATATTACCTGCAACAGCTCCCCATGAAAGCATTTTGTTATTGAGTAGCCAGATAAAGCCAGAGTTCTGCCTAATGTTCAGCATGTGGCTAGGCTCCATCAGGTTTATGGAAAATGTTCGTTTCCTTGAAATTAAACTCAATCTGATTTACTTTGTTGAATCCTTACCTTCCTTTTGCAATTCAGATCTCATAAATCTTTTTCTCTCTCACTTTTCTCCTGCCCCAACCAAGAGGGGCTGCTGGGGGAGAGGAGGTCGGTGTGTAGCTGGGGGTCTCCTTCCTGCATGACCCTGTGCGGGTTTGTAAGACAGATGGTATCACCCATTGGATGTGGTGTGCTTTGTGAGGGTGATGTCGCTGGCTCTATTCTCCTTTCCCCTTCTCTTTGTCTTAAGGTCCTGTGACACATGTAGAAGTTCATATTTAAGTCAGCCCACCCTTGTGATAATTAATTTCTGACAGATATCTGACCAGCTGTGTTACGAAGGACCTGAGTCTGGGCAGCATGTGAGCACTATGGGGTTACATCCTTGAGATCAGCAATTGTTTCGGTATTCAAACAAAAGAGGAAACATTTTTCTTCATTGTAAGGAATGTTTCTGAGATCATAACATCCCATTAAGGAAAATAGGGCTGACGACAAAGTCTGTTTGATCGGATCTGTGATCTGCTGATTCCTAATGAATGGAAAGAGAAAGGCACGAGCAGCAGAGTTGAAAATCAACCAGAATTTCTCCTTTTACTGCTTGTATCAGGCTGCTCTCTGTAGCTTTGGTGGTGGAATTAATTACTGGGGATAGGAATGGCAATTAGGTTAGAGTTTTTTGCTGACGAGCCCTTACCCACAGCGGTGTGCTTCCGCTCACTCCTTCCAGGTCTGGTGTTTTCTGGCTGTCCAGGCTGAGTGACATATCCCTGTAGCAGTTTGTGCCATGGTACCTGGCAGTGGCAGCAGACACATCGTTTTGCTGGGTACTTTACACATGCACATTAAAAAACAGTTTCCACACAGAACATCCATAGGGTTTTATCTCCCACCAGTGTTTCTTTTTCTCTTTTTAAAGGACTGTCTGTTTTATGGCTGTGGCTTTGAAAGCTGTTGCATTGGTGAGCAGTTTAGCCTAGGCAGGAGCCAAAGGCAGCCTCTTTTCCTGTAATTCAGTGTTCCAAGGTCTGCTCTAAATACGAATAGCAAAGATGCCCCAGCATTAAGATGCTGATACCTGCTTAATATAGCAAGTGCCAATGTATCATGTGTGAATACTTTATCACAGGATGTTTATTAGCCCTCTTCAGAAGAGTAAAAATGCATAAACTGTATGAGCAATTGAGACATTTAAAAGAGAAAGGGAGATGAGCACAATGAAATCCAACTGCAGTGGCTGTACTTGGGTAGCTCTGTGCTAGGCTTGCCTTAGGTGAACAAAGGAACCTGGGTGAAGTGCTTGTCTGGTGGCTGTGTGTCCTCCTGCCAGCCAGAGCCAGGTGAGCCCAATGAAGGGCTCTGCCAATGGCAAACACTGCCCCTCACTCCTGGCTTGGGTGGAAGGTTTGCTGAGGCCTGGGGCCTGATCTGTTGTTTTCCTGGGACAGTGCCTCTCTGAACTCAGATGATGCACTCCTGCCTGGAAGTGAGACCAGAATTGGGACATATGGCACTATATCAAAAGATCTATTAGATCTCTCAATAAAACAAACAGGCTGTTTGAAGTTGTTTAGCTGTTTCTAGAGCAAAGCAAGCACTTCAGAGTGCGCACTTTGACTACTGGGTGAAAGGAATCCTTTTTTCACTCCTCTCCCTGCCCTTCCACCCTCTTCCCTTTCCTCTTCTCCCTATTTGAGTTTTCTGTTAATTTTTTTCCAAAGGAACCTTTAAAGTTGGGTCTATGTTAAAATCTCCTGCCAGCAAGTAACTCTGCTTAGGGGTGTCCTTTTTATAGCACTTGTAGGTTGGCACAAGCTTCAGCCTAGGTTCTGCTGCACTTAACATAAGCTGTGTCCACAAAATCACTTTATTTCATTGAGGGAGCCGGTAAAAACTGAAGAGCTAAAAACACTGGGTTGGCAGGACAAGCTGCATCAGTACTGGGGGTTTGCTGGCGTGGCTGCATCTGTAAAATGTAGGGTTGGCCAACAACTTAACCCCCAAATGTAGTCCTGCTGAAATGTGTGTTTTTTGAACTTATTTGGCCTTCACATGCTGAAGAAGGGTTGGCTGTAGCACATTAAATTCACAGGACTAAAGCCTTATAGCGATTAAATTCCACTCCCTAAACATAACTTAGGCAACTCCCCATCTTGATTTATGTAGCTTCATCTCAGATGGTAAAACATAGTGGTGCTAGATGGAAAGCCTATGGCTGTGGCTCTGGCCCTCTTTCCTCTTCTTTGATGACAATATTATCATGAAGGTATTGTTCTAATATGCCTCAGTTTCCCCAAATGTGAAGCAAAAGTCTTTCTACCAGCCTCGGTGTTGTAGAGGTTCCAGAGTTGACTACAAGGCATTTGGACCTCTTGGTACCTAAGGGTATGAACAGGGTTGATGATACCAGTTTAAGAGGGCTTGCTGGCCAGTTTGCACTTGTGAAACTGCAGCACCACTTACTGGTTTTGCTGGAGAAATTCCAGCCAGCAAACCCCAACACTGTAATTTAGCTGCTGTGTCATGGTAACTATTTCCTGAGCGCTGGAAAGACGTGCTCCTTCTGTGGCCTTCTTACTGTAGCCCAGAGGATCAAAGATAAGGATTATAATGGTTATGTTCAAGCAGAGTTGTTGTTGATTGGGATTTATCCTTTTAAATATGTGTAAGTCATAGAAAGCTTTGCAGTCAGAAATATTGACTTCATTGATCCATGCCAAGAGCAGAAGAAACCCATGTGGGCTGAAGTGGAAAGGCTGTGCGAGATGCTTATAATAAAGATGTTATCTGATAAATAAGATATTGCTTTATTCCTGACCAAGGAAAATTAGAAATCCTGGCTTTAAGTATGCCAGTCAGTTCATGCCAAGTTAACTGTGGGAGTGTTAGTCTTCCCTGATCGATACTCCATGTTAGGGCCTCGCTTTCTTGTGTCTGGTTGAACGAGATAGCTGCCTGGGTCCTGGTTCTGCATTGTTTATGGGTTTTACAAGGAGAACATCTGAATGGCTCAACTTCAGGAGCAAAATGAGCTATAAATGCAGAGCACATCACCTTCATTGCTCAGGTTAAAGGGAAAGTAGCATAGGTAAGGATGCTGCCTTCAGAAACAGCCCAGCTCCCTCAGCTGATGAGTTGAGATTGTGGAGGCTGATGGGGGTGGGGGGTGAGTGAGATTAGAGGCATCCTGTGTAAGTGGAGAGGGAATTGTCCTTAGGCTGTTCCCTAATGTCGGCTGGAGGGTCTGAGGATATCGGTTGACTCAATCAACCAAACAGGATATCCCACAGGAATGAGAGTTGCTGTTGCTGATCTAGCAGCTGCCTGTGAGGTTTCCTGAGAGGTACACTGGCCCAGGGGAGTCAGGGATGCAATTTCAGAGGGGGATGGTGTGCCTTTGTATCTGGGACCTTTGCCCCACCTGGAGCAATGTCAGCTGCTCAGCCTGCAAGTAGAGATTAGAGAAAGAGGGAACTGTCTCCAAAATAAGTCTCCTGGCATCGTGGAGACTACAGCAAGCTCAGCAAGAGGGTCACTTTGTCACTTTCCAAGCACTCCCACCAGTGTCCCTCTTCTCCATGGCTGGCAGCAAGGCCAGTGCGTGCAGGAAAACCCCACCCTGTATCTGTAAGCAATCCTGTCCTTTGAAAACCTAAACTTCTGCATTTCCTGCAGCATGGCATCCCTTATCTCCCTTCCATAGACTTTGGAACCCTGTTTGCAAGCGCATTGCGGGCAGAGAAAGCTGGGAGGGGTGGTCTTTACCCCTGCGGAAAAAAACCCCAATCCAAAGAATTCTCAGGGGGACAATTGAGCACTATCAAACCCAACTGCAGTAATACTTTACTGTCTGCTGCAGATATTGAGCCCTCATTGCAGTAATTGTCACGGTGACAGAGCTGGGAACACTTGCTGTAATTAGGACAGTTGTTTTGTCATGTGTAACGATCTGAAGAGAAGCGAGGAAAAGAGGCGAATGAGCACTAATCTGCTCCGGCGTAGTGAGGGAGAACCACGCGCACCAAATACAGCGCGGCTGCTCCTACATTGTAAATTCAGATGAGCAGGCATTTTGAGAAGGTGAAGAAATAAATGTTAAAACAATACATCTACTCGGGGATTTCTGCTCTCCTGGGTGTCTGACTGGAGCTGGAATAGCAAGCGCGGATGCCTCTCTGTAGAGGCTTTTTTTTTGAAGGTGATTCTGGTGATAGCTAAGAAAAATCCTCAGTCAAGCCCACGTGTGCACAGACATACACCTGTGTGTGTATATATATATTTAAGCCAGTCTGTGTAGGTGGTGTGTATATTCCCACAGTCTGCTGCTCCAGCTGAACATATACTGGACACTCTAAAACTGTCCTTCAAACTACTTTAATTTCTCTTAAGCAACTGCATCAGCCTCTGACTTTTCTCTGTTTCTTGTACACAGGCCAGTGTTAAAAACAAGAATTACTTTTTTGTTGCTTGTGCTCTGAAGTACCTCCTCCCCTGACTCCAGGAGCCCATGTGTCAAAAACTTTGGGGAAAGAAGGCTTCAACTTGAGTTGGGAAGACCCAGAGCTACAGGCTATTGTGTGCCTCCAGGGTGTTGGGGCAGAAGAATTAAGCAAACAGAGAAAGCACCATGGTTTTCTAGAAATTTAAGGTAATTTTGAAGCCTATCCAAACCCAGGACCTCAAAAAATTACCTGAAGGTTCCAGGGGAAAACAGTTCAGTTGGTAGCACAAACTTCATCTCTGGAGATTGCTGCTGCTGCATGAGGGATGCCTGGGTAACTGCAGGACTCCTCAAACACAGACCCCACTGACAGTGGCTACAGACAGGGGCTTAAATTTTGCTGATTGAGAATTTCCCAAGTAAAGCATTTCTCTCTGAGAAATTGGACTTTCAACTATTGTTTTCTGCTTTCCACAAAAATTTTGACATTTTATTTCACAGCTGGAAGGATCTTGAGGCAAATAACGCTTGTCATTTAGTAGTCTTTTTTAGTTTTAAGCTAAATTTAGCATTTGTATTTTCAGTTATCTTTTTAGCTTTCCAGTTTTCACTTTTCAATGAAATCTTCCCTTCGCTGCTGAAGCCAATCAGAATTTTTCCAGCCACTTCAGTAGGACCAGGATTTCACTTTTAATGCCTTACTACATGAAATCGTTCTCGTAAGGATCATAAATGTCCCTAAGAGATTATCAACCCGTAACCTGTATTTTAAAAAGGTTACAGGGATGACTCAGGGAACAACAGACCACTTAGTCTGATCTTGATTCCAAGTAAAACCCATAATGATTAACCCAGGAGTCTATTAACAAAGAATTAGAGGGTAAAACACAATTAATGACTGCCAGCAGGGCTTCAAGGAATATAAATCTTGTCAAATAAACATACGGTCCTTTTGACAGGATTACATATCTACTTGAGAAAGGTAACTGGGATGATGGAATATACCTGAGTTTCTCCAGGGTGTTTGACTCCGTCTGCCTGAAATTTTGCTTCGTTAAGCACTTAAGCAGGTTATTTTAGGTAGATGCTTTAAATACTGGCTCACAGCATCTCTCTTGGCGTGTTGGTAATAGAGGAAGCATTTCATGAACTTCTTTCCCGATTGTGTTTGGACTGATCATAGAATGGTCTGGGTTGGAAGGGACCCCAAGGATCATAGAGTTCCAACCCCCCTGCCACAGGCAGGGCCACCAACCTCCAGGCCTGGATCTACACAAGGTTGTCCAGGGCCCCATCCAACCTGGCCTTTGATGATCCAAGTAATGATGCAAAATACATCTGGTAAAGGCTGCAAGGTGACATGGGGACTTGATGGATCAGTGAATAATGAGGAGAAAAATTTGGTATGTTGGTGCAAAATGAATCTGCAGGTTGAGGGGTTTTGTTCCAACAAAATTCATTTCAATACAGTCAGATATAAAGGAAACACTGCAGGACCAAAGAATATATGTTATAGATCTTGTATACATTATACCTATGGGTTATACATCCTTGTGTCTTGGACTAGATACAGATGAGCAGTCACCTCAACTGAGCTCATAGCGCAGTGCTGTGGGGAAAAGACACTCTGTGTAAATCAAACCACTAATAAATTAACTAAACAAAAAATAAAGCCAATTAAACAAGGCAAATTAAACTAAATGAACCAAATAAAAGCAGAGGATTTGATTCTTATATGCAGCTTTAATTGGGTCACAGTGTGAAATGTCTGTGTTTCAAGAACATGTGGGGATGTGCTGAAGATAAGTTGGAGGCGGCCGGCAGGAGTGACCCGGCAGCTGGAGATCCACCTGCCCTTCTGCTGCCAAGTTTAAGGAACCTGACACATTCAGCTCATCAGAAGTCCTGAGAGATGCTCTGGCTGTGCGGTAAAGGCACCCCTACATGAGAGCCAGCTTCCTACTCTAGCTGAGAAAGCACATTTAGTTGGATATTTATGTTGACCAAATTTAGCAGTAAAATAATAACATTATATTAAAATAAGACATGGTTCCTAGTTGTGAGGGTGATGGAAGCTCACAACAGTTTCTCAAGTGCACTCCTGAGTGCTTTCTTTTCTTCAGAAGAGGATTAACTGCCCTTTTGAAGCGTATATATAAAATCAAGCCAGATTATAGGGAAATTTTATTGCAAAGGCAGAGTTTGGAAAAAAAGGTGGAATATTTTGTGTGTGTGTGAAGGATATTTGTGCACAAAAAGCAATGTAGCTTATTTATGTGAACATCAATTAGTGTGTTTCATATAAGGTTGTTAATGGATGTGATTGGGGGGCTTGTTCAACTAGAGAGCTAAGTAATCCTGTATGTTTTCAACCTGGGTAAAGCCCTTTCCTTCGCTGTGAACTAGCTTGGGAGGTGGAAATATTTGTTTACCCTCTTGTCAGGCAGTTAGGGGTTTACTCTGTGTGATGAGTATTTGTTTCATTAATTTAGAAATCATTTTCATTTCTGTGGTCATTTTTATTACCAGAATGAAACTGTTTTGATTAGAATTTCCAATAAAAACATCTTATTTCTCAGGGGATTTTTCCTCCCCCTCAACACCAGATTTTTGAAATGTGAATGTGTGGGGCCTTTTGATGAAAAGTGAAAAAACAAAACAAAAACCAACCTCCTATAACAAGCAGATACCTTTCTAGCAAAAGATTGCCTTAGTTAAAAATCTCATTTCCACTGCAACAGGGAGGAGGGGGAAGGAAAAAGCCAGACAGCTCCAGTGTCCTGCATCAGTGTCTGAGCCTTGCCAGCCCTTCTGTAAGAGAAGGGATTGACAAAATAATTCATTAACAGGAATGTTCTCCCCACGGAGGGGATTGAATAGCTGCATGAGAAACTTTAAAGCCTCTTTTGTGTACCCAAACAGAAACATGGCTCAAAGAAACAAGCATCTACGGTGCATCTGAGCGCTGTGAACTCGGGGCTGTTTGCGGATTGGCTTTAGAGGACTTGCCAGTCCCCAGCCTGCTGGTGCATTAGGATGTACTCTTAAATCAAGAGCAAGGGAGAAAAGAGTGAGAAGGGTTTGCCTGGCAACAAAAGCATAGCAATTTGCTCCAGCGCCGTTGTGAAAAGAGGATGCTTTGTGAGTGGGGCGACGTGTGATAAATGCAGCATGAAAGCGCTGCGGAAGTAATTGTTCTCCTGAACTCGGCTCTGGTCTGCTCTGACATGCAGTGGTCAAGGTCTGAGATGAGGAGATCTCTTCCAAGCCCCGCGTTTAACAAAGCGACTTGGGAGACTTCCTTGCCTGCAGTAGCTCCTTTGCCCGTGACTGCGGTTGGGCTGAGGGCCTGGGATTTCTGCCTTGACAGTGGGAAGCGCAGTGGGGTGGGGGCTGGCTTTGGCCAGGGTCTGCTTTGCAAAGTTTATGATGATTTTGGTGAATCAAATGGGATGTAACTGGTGTTTGCCAACTGCATTCAGCATTAGTACCATGCTACACTTAGGGCATCTTCAGTTGTGGTGCCTGTGCTGTACTAGAAACCGGTCAGTTATTTTGAATGCTCTTTTATCAGGTTCCCCTGTGACCTTGAGTGTAACAGTGGGCACTGGGCATTCCTCCCTCTGTCACTTGGTGCAGCTCCAACCCCAGCCCAAAGACCTTCCTGCCACTGTTCCCACCCCAACTGCTGTCCTCACTGTGTGCCCATCACTGTCCTGTGTGCTTGATGGGACAAGAACAGTCAGCAGGCATTCACTGGGCACCAGTTTGCAATTCCCAGGGTGGTTTTGCACCTGGTATCAGATGCGCTTTGTGCTATCCTTGTGGTGTGTGGGCTCCCACAACCTCTGACCTGGGTCTTAACAGGAAGCAGTGGATTTTCCTTAAACTCTGATTAACCAGTTATGCTGCTTCTAACTTAAATTCTTCTGTCATATATTTTTCTATGGGACAGAGCAGTTTACTGAATTTGAAAAGGACTGCCACAGTTGTGTAAATGAATGAGATGTTTTCTTAAAATAACTATTTATACATGTAAATCTCTCTCTGGATCTTCCAAACGCTTCACATCTCTCCCTCTAACTCATGCAGTGGCATCTCTCTCTGTCATGCATGTCACATATAACCAGATTGTAAAATCCAAGGAGCAGAGGCCATGTCTCTCTTCCTTTTGTACAATGCCATGTAGTGGCTGGAAGGATGGAGAATAACATTTTCCTGCTAGGGACACAAGAAATTAAAGAGGCTTCTCCCTAATAGAAATTTTATTTGAGGCACTATGTTTATTTTGAAACAGCAAAGTTAATAGTTATCTGAAATTGGGTTTACGAGACTGGCTGTTTCTTTTTTTTGTTTGAAAGTATAGTTTCAACCCAAACAAATATTATCATATGATGACATTACTGGAAGCTTCTGGGTTGCAATTTCTGTTTGGCTGCATGGGTCCAAAGGAGTTTTGGAGGAAAAAGGCTGTAGATGAAATGAAAACCTGTAACATGAAACAAAGCATTAAACTCATCTGCACTTTACATGACAAATACAAAGTTTCATTGATTTATTTATTTTTACCCAGAGGTTAAAAAATAAAAATGCATTGAGCTGCAACAATTAAATCCACCACGTTCATTGCTGAGTGGAGTGGAAGAGGTATGAAAACTGTTTGTGCAACAAAACAGAGCAATGAGTGAGCAGAGCTGATGTCCCTGCCTCTCCCTTACCTGCCTCTCCTTACCTCCTTCCAGTACAAAACACCCGCTCCCTGATGCCTGGCTTTCACACTTGTTTTCCCTGGTTGGGAATAAAGCAAACTAAGCTGTACAAAGCGAAGCTCTGGAGCAGGGTCCTGCTGCCAACCAAATGCCTCTGAGCGAGGCACCCATGGGTATGGATTTAGCTTTTCATCTTCTGTGGGAATCACCAGATGGACAAAATGGCCCATCTCTTGCTTGTAAAAACTGTCTGCTCGCCTACCATCCTTCGGTGGGACAGGTGCTGGGCTGGTGTTAACTCTATTTGCAGCGGAAGGGAACTGATTCTGGTCAGTGGGACACTAATTGTTGAGGGATTAATTTATTTTTGCTTTACATTTTTCCTCCTATCATGAAGTATGTATAAATGAGTTTTCTTTGCTGTAAAATTACATTAATTTCTAGCCCTCTAACCCCAGCACTCATCCCAACACATAAATGATGAAACAGAGCATTTGATCAGATCCCTGTTACTACACAGATGTGTGAAGCTGAGGCTGAGTGGAAATTTTGGGTTAGTGTATGGTAGCGTGCAGATGTAGAAAGGCAGTTTGCCCATGGGCCCCAGGGAGTGTTCATCCCAGGTACCCGACTGTGAGGTCTTCTGGCACTGAGTTTTCATTTTGAAGAGAAGTTTCTAGCTATTTGGAAAAAAAATAATAAAACCCCCTCCCTGTAAACTATACCTATACATTTAATTTCAGGACAAACAGGACAATTCACAGAAATCAAAGTGGATACTGTTTCTTTTTCATTTTCATGAGCTTAACTTTTTTCTCTTTGAGTCAGCCCCAAATGGATGATAATGATAATAATTTGGGCGCTGAATGAAACGTGTGCGTAGCTCTACTTAGATCGTATTTATTCCAGAAGTCATATCACTGTCTTCAGTGAAACTGTATCATGACTAGATTTGGCCTGTAATTATTAAACTGTTAAGCCCAGTCGCATAAAGGAAATTGAGAGATGCTATTACCAGGTAGCTGTCATTAGGGCAGAGTCAATTTTCTGTCTCGTGCCATGAATTTTCTTTAGGTTCTTGGTAAATCTGAGTGCTCGTGGGCAGGGGAGAAGAGCCTTGTGCAGTGCCTCACAGCTCAGTGAGTGCAGTCCGCAGAGGCATTGCCTATGCAAAGGGTAGCAACATGCCTTAGGTCACTGATGATGTAATGAAGGCGTTACTCTGGTGTCATTTCCCACTCCAGTCTCAAACTGGGCATCGTCACTCCTGCTCAGGGGCTGAGGCTGGGCTCTGTGCACACGCCACTGCCGTCAAGAGGACTAAACCCCCTTGTCAGTTCATCTTTAGTCCTCTTGTCTCCGAGCTAGTGAGCAGAACTAACAGAATCTTAAAGCTTGTTTGCTCCGGGACTTGAGTTTTTCTTTCAAATGATAAAAATCTCTTTTTTCCAGCTCCAGTGAAAACAGAGATCGCAGAACGTGGCGAGGCCAGCCAAGTGTGCTGAAGTAGGCTCTGGCTCCTACTCTCTCACTGGGATTTTTTTACTCTATTGGAACCTGTTATATTAAAATGGGGTCCTGAGGGCATTGGAAGCTGCAGTATGTATCTCTGGGGAGGAGATCTGGCAACTTTGAGGTCTCAGGCAGGATTTACTAAAGCTGCAATAAAGCAAAGCAAAAGCTCATTAAGAACATGCTGAAATGTTTCTTGTTCGGAGCAACCCCTGTCTCAGTCCTCTGGTGCTTTAAATGCCACCAGTAAACTGATGCTTGTTGCTGGGGAGAGGGACAGAGGGCCAAGGGACAGGGTAGGCATGAAAGTGTTCACATACACCGTGGGGTTGTCTCTACAAGGACTTGAGTGTGTGCATGGCTGCCTGTTCCCATTGGTATCAGTAGCTTTGTGTCAGCACATCCGTTTACACAGGTACCACACACCCTGTGCAGCCTTTGCACAGACAGAATTTGTTTCCCTTGCACACTTTTCTCTTGAATTCTGCTGTATTTTGGGCTGTGTGTCGTGTGAGACTCGGGGTGCTTTTTTGTCACTAGGAATACTTCAGCATGGCCATTTCCACCCCATCCTTGTGAGTAACAAAAATAAAGTAAATTTGTGTTTTCAAAATGAATTGCAGTCTTAAAACTGCAGCCCTGGGTACTGTCCCACAGCGTGAAGACCTCTCCTGTGCTGAGTTGTCCCTTCCCTTTCCTCCTGTGTTGGTGGCAGCAGATGACCCAGCTCTCTGGGCTGTGGGATGAGGAGTATGAGGGAGCAGTGACTCCTTGGTGCCATGTAGCTGCTCTTACACAGTGGCCTGGGCTGAGGAGCTCTGCAAGCTGCTGTTTCTCCTGCCTGGAGCACGTGGGCGCTGGCAGAAAGCTGCTGGCTCCAGCAGCTGGGGCAGAGGGGTACAGGGGGGTGATGGCTGGACAGTGTGACTGTCCCTGACTGTCCCCCACTGGAGCACGGGAGGCTCAGGCTGGCTCTCCAGAAGTTGGCAGGCTTTCTCGTGTTTCTAGAAAGTGTGTAATACTTCTTAGTCCTCTCTGAACCTATTATCTGGTAGTGTATCTAATAAAGCCTGTAAGTAGCATTTTATGAAGGTATGGGTCCCTCCCAAGCTCACCAGGGATCATTTTTCTCTTTGAAAAACAGCTCATCATTAGGAATCAAAGATGTTTGATATACAAAATAATTTCCCAAATTAGGGTTTGTCAAATGTAGGTTTGCAAATGTCTCTGCCTTTTTTTTTTCCCACCTTCTCTCTCCTGCTCTCTCCTTTAGGTTGATTATATCTTGCAACCAGAGGCAAAATAAAATTGTTCCACCCTTTCCCCTCCTTCCATCCCTCCCTCTGCCTTTCCTTAACTTACCCCTCTTCTGCTGCAGCCCCCCAACCAGAGCTGTGCGCCCAGGGCAGCTGCGGTGTCCTCGGTGCATCAGCAAAGGCTTTGATAAATCACAACTGCCTTAGCAGCGCCCACTGGACACGTGTGGCAGTCCCCAGGGTCCTGGGAGGGCAAGGAAGCTGGTGGCAGAGCTGAAGGAGAGGGGGATGCCAATGGCTCTCCCTCCGCCGAGTGCCAGCAAACAGTTAACGGTTTAATACTTTACAAAAAAGTCAAGACAGACTTGTGATTCTTGATGTTAATGAAGGTGTCACACATTGTCTAGAGAAAGTTGTGCCTGGCAATCTTCCTTTTTTCGGATGCCTACACCACTGACATTTCATCTCGCATTCAAAGAGCACTACCTTAATGAAATGCATAATTAACATATTCTAATTGTGCTGAGCGCTGTGATGATTTTGACAGAACTCACTTTCCATGTCTAATTTGATGCTAATTTAATCTGTTCCTCTCCCGCTGACATGACCTTTCTTGATTGAGTTTCACTGAGGAAATTTTTTGATGGATTGATTTATCAGCATTGCGGAGACAACAAAGGCTGAGGGTGCACGGCAGAAGCGGGAGCCGGAGTGGCCCTCTGACGCCTGCATGCTCTGAACTTTCTGGCTGCAGCGTCCTCTTTCCAGAGACTGCTTGTCTGTTCTACTGATGGAATTCAGGAAATGTGACATCTGTGTGTGGGTTTGATCTCTGCGATAAATACAGTAAATATCTTATTGTGCTTGTGCATCCCTTGGAAGGAAAACTTCTCCCTTTTCCCACTGCCATTCCGTAGGAAACGGAGTGGGCTGCAGAGCAGCTGAGCAGTGCCAGCATGGATGGTGTCTTGCCCTGCTCCAGTGAGCAGCTGGGGCTTTTGGACCCCTTTTAATCAACCTGCTCGTTACTATCAGCAAAAGCACGGGGACGTGGGACCAGTCACTGAATGTAACTTACTTATGAGGCTGCCTCATCAAACTTCTCCAAAGCTTGTGTGTTGCTGGGACTGTGATGCCCAGTGTGTGCATTTTGCAGCGTGTACGTGCATGTTACCTGTGCAGATACATGCCAGTAACTTCTGGGTTGTGTATCCAGGATTATACCCTCACTCAAACCTTGCAGCGAAGGTTTAATAACCCCCCTGATCCTGGGAAATCTCTTTGGTGCTTCCCGTAGCAGAGGCTGAGTGTGTGCCAGTGGGAACACTCAGGTGTGCGGTAAACCTCACAGGGAGCACCCAACTTTGCTCCACAGAACTTCTCTGCTGTACTCACTGGCCTGTATCTATCACTTCATTATGCTTCTTCCCACCCTCACAGGTATCAGTGTCAGTAAAAAAAGGCCTTGCTGACCCTCAGAGTGATCTCCTGTACCCCGAAGCATGAGACTCAAGTTCTCTCTGTATGTTATACTACAGCTGTTGCTGGTCATAAACTTCAGAGCAACTTGTGCCGCATTCGTGCCTGCATTTCTGCTGCTCTGGGAAAAAGAGAGATAGCATCTGACTTTAGAGATCATAATATTTAATTGACAACAATTTTGAAATTAATATTATAAACACCAGTCACGTAAATTCTTAATTTATTTATTTTGTGTTAATGTTTCTTCTTGCTGTAGATTTCTGGTAAGGAGATCAAACACATTCACTTTCCTTAGGAGCTGATGGGATAGTTTAGTTTGAAAAAGGACTTGTTGATAAGAGTCCTGGATTGGTGTTTAAGCTACGCCAAGCAAACTATAGATGCTTAAGGAGAGGGGAAAACAAATTCAGAGTGCAGAGAGAGCTGGAGATTCTTTCAGCTGGGGCTATGAGCTGTGTACTTACTACACTTGTCTTATCATAGGGTCTTTTCTGTCTTGATTTCAGCTCTTGGCCAGAGCAAGGGTCAAAAAAAAAAAAGAGCCCTGAAAGATTTGGCATTTGTGTCTGTTCTGGCTAAGTCTGTTGGGCAGCTGCAGACCAAAATGTGTAAACCACGTTGTAACTGTGAAGCGACGAGTCGTTCAGTGTTATTTACCATTGGTACTGGCAGGCAGCCTGATCTCTTGCTGTAATTATGTCTCTGTCTCTACCAGTGAGATCAAAAGTACAGAAATTCCAAGTAATAGGACTACAACTCTATCAGTAGGGTGAAACTCTGAACATCTGGATTGGAGAAAAAGATATTGAGTGCATAGTCTTAGAAGAGATCAAAGAGGAGAGTAAATCTAATAAAACAGTAATAATTGGTAAGATCCACTTTCAACATATGGAACGTCAGAATTTGGTATTAAAATGTTATTTCTTAAGAACTTTAAAAAATTGGAGCAGATAGTTTGAGGACATACAAGGCTTGTGTGTATTTTGCTCTAGGCTCAGTATTTCTGAAAAGGAATCAGATGCCTTCATCCATATTTAGGAGACTAATTTAAGAACAATTTTTTTCAGAAAAACAAAAAAAGAAGCCCGTGTCATCCTGAAGAAATCTAACTTGGGTATTTTCATCCATGGTCACCTGGGTGCTCCTGGTTATTTTACTGATGAAACCAAGTGGAAAGAAGGGGAGTGGAATTGAGTTTGCAGCCATGCCTGTTCATCAGATGCTCTTTTTCATTAGAACAGTTCACTTCAATAAAAACCTGGGCACTTTTGATAAGACAGTATTCAAGGAACAAAGCTGTTAGGAAATGACTTGCTCATAAGTTCCAGCAATAATTTTTGGCCTTAGAATATTACTTGGTGTTTTTCATTGTCAGTCGAAAATGAAAATGTAGCATTTCAATTGTGAGCCATTAGCGCTGCGGCGAGGCACGCCGCGCTCAGCAGCTGCTCTACAAATTGCACCAGAATACTTCTGTGAACTTTTGATCTGCTGGTACTCCTGGGGAGGGGGTAAAAAAACAACAACATTCCAAGAAAATGCCCATTAATTTGACTGATTGAATATTCAGGGAGAAGGGTTTTTCCTTATCAAGGCTTCTACAGAAGGAAAAGTGAAAATTAGTAAAATGTGTTTCATATGAATAGAACTTGACTACTGCGTGAAGGGAAGTTTTTTAGCAGTGGATGCTTTGCAGATGCCTCGGCCCAAAATGGCTGCGGAGGGGGATGTTTGGATCATGGGAAGGAAGGAGTCAGGGTATCGGTATCGATAGACACAGGGACTGGTTCTGTTGTAACTGCATCCAAACTGTGGTGTCTCTGTCGTTCAGATTAGTGCCTGATGGAGCTGTAAAGGCTGTGATCTGTATCTGGGGAAAAGCTCTTTGGTGTGTAGGCCTTGCACAATACGGCTTGTGTGAGCAAGGTTGGAGAGGCGTGCTGGTAGCTGGATGAAATGCTGGTTACAATAGCAGCAGAAGCGAGGCATCTTTTTCAAAGGACTACAATGCTGTTTGCACTAGAACTTAGCATTGCCTATCTTCTGATCAGCTCTCTGACATCTTGGCAATGATAGCTATGACTCGTATAACCTCGGTTCTTGTTCTAAGAGAACGTCGTGAAAAGGCTTCTGCACCAGCCTGAAGGGGTGTGTGGTGATGCTGTCACCAGATTCCTTACTGGAGAGTGCCTTCCCAACAGGTGATGGGCTTATTGGAGAGGAAGACACTTCGTACTCTTTCTTCCCAAATCAAGGCATCTGGGAAAATCATTTTGGCCTTGAATCCATTCAGGTCTGCCTCTTGCTTTGGAATGTTTTGAAGGATTAACTCCCAGCTCTTTATTACTGTCAAAGACAGAAAGCCAGCGAGATAGGATTGAGCATGCTGCGTGTTTGGGCCTAAATTAAGAATTCAACCCCCATCTATAAAAGGAGCTCTGAGTGTACGTTCTCCATAGCTGCTGGATTTCAAAAGCAAAGGCAGCAGCTGTCCATATCCGTGATTGTTGTCACTAACCCCAAGAACCACCACTTTTCAGAAACCCATGACCCTTTGTGTGCATGTGTGTGTACATAAATAAAAAATGTGTGTTCTATACATAGACAAAATTCCACTCCCAGCTATGGAATCAACAACAAAACAAACAAACAAAAACTTGCAACGCCGAAATATCTGAAGCAAGCCTTTTTTCCCAGGAAATGTTATTGAGGTGCTGAACAACATTTGATCACTTGCAACCCTTTCAACTGACGTTCTATTATTCACATGTCTCTTTCATTATGCAACAGATGGTGAGTCCTGTCGCTGATTTTTTTTCCTTCAGATTCACAAAACTTCAATGGATTGTAATATGACCCTAAAAATGAGTAGAAAAAGAAAAATGCTTGTTAAGGTTTTATCTTTGATAATAATCCATTGACAGAGAGTAACGGCTGGCCTCCAATAAACCAAAAAATAAGAGACACATTTGCCTTATTTTCTGAAGAGCATTTGTCTAAAACATTTGACTGAGCTGCAGAATGTGGCCTTCAGCTGAAATGAAAGATGGTCCTTCTGTTGCTACACAAAGCCATATTTGCTGCTGCAAAGTGCAAAAGGATAGGCTGACAAATTGATAGTATGTCAGGAGTGGAACAAACTTGTATTCATCTTCACAAACATCTGCATATTTGTGAAGATTCTGAATGAGAAATATTTAATTTGGAGGCTTCGTTTGGCAAATTTAAGATAGCCATCATGCTGGGGTCTAAACACTGCTAGAAATGTCTTTAAATACAATCACTCTGTCTGCTTTCTGGTCACTTATTAATAGGCAGTTCACAGCGCTAAAAGACTGGGGGAGAGTCTTAAAGCAATTAAAAGCTATGCTCCATATGCTTTTGATGTTTGTTTTTTATATCTTATCCTTGGCTAACTAAATGCTGACTTATTATGCCATGAGTTATTAGATGAGTTAGTTTGCAATAGAAAGTAATATAGTAACAACACTTGGCTCTTACCCCTCCTACTGATAGATTTTCAAGTTGGTTTTGATCAGGGCTCAGGCCAACACTTGTGTGTCTCTGCTTAACATCAAGCACATGTATGTTTGTCCTCAGCTGGGCAAGTGGATCTTCACCTAGTCATGTCATGAGATGTCCTGCTGAAGCGGGACCAACTTTGGGTGAAAACCACCGTGGGATTGCTCTGGGGCCAGATGGAAGTCAGCCATGCCGTCTGACCTCCAGGAACCCAGTGCAGATCCTTGGAGTCCAGGCTACTGCAGCCAGGAGAGCAAGATACAAACCTTGGGTGGGGTATTCAGAGCACTTCAGTTAAGTATCAGCTTTTCTCCGTGAGAGGAGACTGCTGAAGTATACTTGGTGTAATGCTAGTATTGAGATTCAGTCTGTAAAAAAACTATAAATGCGATTTCAAAAGGTTGATAGTTATTTTATCAAATATGACATAAATATTATTAATAGTATGGAATATTTTATCTGTAAATAATTTCTTCTTTTGCACCTCATTTTGCATGATAAGTGTTGCAAGAGGAGTTCAGTAACTGTTCAAGTTTAGGTTCTTGCCCTGTAAAAAAGATGCATGCACACACTCAGACTGAGTTGGTTTTCCTTTAAACCAAATTCCTGGATGGATCAAGCCAAGCCAAGATATGGATGCTTTTTTGTTAACTATAGATGCTGGCTTTAAGGCATAAAGTAATCAATATCACAATATCATATGCCTGTAGTAAAGTTGATAGACCAGATACAGTGCTACTACCAGCCAGCATAAAGCTTTTCCATTTTAACCAGCTGAGGATCTCATTGAATACACACATTTTTGGCAAGATTGGCTCTTTAGACACTATTATAAGTTGGTCTTTCACATTTTTTGCAAAAAGTCTTTCAGACTCTGCCTCTTAGAGTTAGGCAAGCACGAAGGAATCGACATGAGTCTAACTAAACAAAAAAAAAATCAGCCCCAATGCCTGCTTCTTGCCAAGAACAGTGCCCCAGAACTAGAGCACTGCTGTGTTTACTGGCCCTTTCATAACACTGTCAGTATCGAAGAGTTGGTAAATAGAGAACTCATCCAGGAGGCTGTCAAATTCTTCTGCACTGCTGCACACCCCAAGATGATATGCTAACTCCTCTACCATTTTGCCAGTAAGCCTGAGTTTAGAGGCTGGGTCAAGAAGGAATGACACTTTTCCAGTAGGCTGTCCTTCAGGGGAAATGATTTTGTCTTCTCATTTTCTCTCGGTGCTGACATGAAAAGGGAGCTATTTGACGCTCTGAATAGCGAACAGCTACGTACTTATTAAGTACCCCCAGGTTTCCTCATATCATCACCTCCAACCCATTGCTAATTCTCAGTCACGCTGTAATATTTCTGATCCATACAGCCTAAGTAGTTTGCAAACATTCTTGAACCAAGCCAATGCTATTTGCATCGCAGTAGCCTTCTAGAAAGCCTGAAAGAGAAAACAGTCCTTGCCTGGACGAGCTTTGAGTCCAAACAGCAGGGCAGGAAGCGTGGGCAGTGGCGCAGGCCTCAGTGATTTGCTGGGGTGTGCCAGAAATCAGTGGTGGGATGGAAAAAGAGATCCTGAGTCTCCATTGTCGTAGGTGGACAACTTGTTCTCAGCCCCTGGGGCTTCCCTACCAGCCATGCTCCTTGTTCTGAAGATGAGTGTGGGACCATGACTACAACTTAATTTCAAAGACAAGTTTAAAGTTTGCCCCGTAACTATTGACAAGTTATATCCCAGCAGAGAGTCAGGCTTTGTTCTCCCAGCCCCTGGCTCAGTACCTGTATGCAACAAGCAGAGAATTTCTGTCATATTACAAGGAAATCTTTCATATCCTTGGGGTCCCTTCCAACCCAGACCATTCTATGATTAGAATGCTGGTAGATGTTTTGGTATTTTGAGGTGCTATTTGATCAGTTCTGGGGTGCAATGCTTCATGATGCCTTCAGCCTGCTGGGAATTCAGCAGATTTTTGAATCTGTGTGGCTGAGAGCATGTGAAGCACTGCTTCAGTCTCTGCTCTAAGTCCCACTCGCTCATCCTCTCATCCCACACGTCAGGGAAAGCGGCAATGTACAGTCTGAGTGGCTGGGAATAGCTTCCACCCATCCTGAAGGAAAAGGAAGGAAAAAAGAGGGATGTGTATTGTAGCAGCCCAGGTGAATTTGACATTCCTGCAGATGTGCAATAACATAATCTGCTGCTTTTCCCGAGTTCCTCTGGTACGGTAGGCTTTGTTGGCGTGATTAGCCTCCTTGGTAGCATCCTCCAGAGGGAATTCTACAGAGATGAAATACAAAAAACTGCTTTAAAATGATAAGTCACAAATAGGATCTGCCACAAGGCATTATAAACAAAACTAGACACAGGAGACTCATAAAAAAATTAAAGTATAAAGTAACAGAGAAAAACCCCAAATCTTCCTGCCTGCAATCTCATTTGCACACCTGACTTGTTTGCACAGCTTCCAGGATGCAGCATGCACAAAGGCAGTAAAAATTGTGCTCTGATGACCGACACAAGGGCCATTGAGTCGGGCGTTAATGTAGCTCAGTTCTCGTACCTGCGAAGGGCACAGGCAGCTCATTTACAGCCTCTGTAATTTTTCTCTGTGTGTGTTTCTGAAAACTTGGTCTTAACGACCCTGGTAACGAAAGTGGAGGCACTGGGCAGGAAAAGATTTTCTTGAGTTTTAAGGATTATGGTTTTGTAACTACTACTATCATCTGGATAAAACTAATCAATGTATTGAATCCATCACCAATAGCCCTAAGATGTGCAGTGATATGTTTCTCATGACATATTAACTTCACAATACCGTAGAGATAAACTTCTGACCTACAAATATAAACCAATATTTCAGTATATGTGGACTCTTCAGATTTTTTTTACCATATTCTTAGCCTTCTTTTGGGATCTTGAATTTTTTTTAATTGTTTTCATCTTGGCCATCTTCCTCCACCCTTCCTTAAAGCAGACAGTTCTGTTGCTATTTCTGCATAGCCTCAAATTTAGCATAGAGTCTTTCCTTTCCCATCTTCCTCCCCTATAACTCCATATTCTGAAAACTTCACACTCTTGAGGACAACCCAATCCACATTAATACATTTATGGGCCTGGACAAGCAGAAATCTTTATTTCTAAATGTTTTCCTGAGTAAATATTTCTGTTAAATTCTTCACTGTTTTAATTGCTCAGAAAGCTTACAATTCCTCACTCTTCTCTCTCAGCTACAAAATATTTACCTCATCCAACTTACAACAAATGGCACCCCTTAAATAGAGGTAGCTCCCAAATTATAGACGTTCCCAACAACTGGGTTTTCTTCTGGAGAAACATGACAGTAGTGGACAGTGTCATATATCAAAAATTAGGTTCCTGACATTGCAGTTCAGGGAAAGCCTTGTAATGTTAGTAACAAATACCTCAGGGAAGTGTTGTTGATAACATAGTCTGTAAGAGATTTTGACCCCACTGAGGAAGAACTGCTACATAAGTATAAATTAAAAAATGTTACTTGATATGCTTCATAAAATTATGCATTTGATACCTCAGTCTAGTTCAGGGACCTACTGTAAGATATAGGTTTATATAAATAAATTTGAGATCTCTGTGTCTGAGGAGTGCTCTGCTATCTGTTTCTACTGGCATTGGGAGTCTCTGTGTGTGCACGTGTGACAGTGAGAACCACATCATGGCTCAGCTGTATTTCCATACATAATTAAACCATTAGATTTTTCCCCTGTTCTTTGCTGTGTCAGTGTGTTGTATCGCACACAGATATTTTCAGTAAAGCACCTTTCTTAGCAGTCAGGTATGACCAAGTTTGTCTTCTGGAATTATTCGGTAAAGGTTGAGGCACTGATTGTCATCTGACGCCAACCAGAAGCAACAGAGAAATTCTTTCATCTCCCTCCTTAAGGGAAAAAAGCATTTATTCCTCCATGGGCAGAGAAATCAGTTCATATAAGATGTGTCAATTAGAAATGGACAGCATCATGGAATGCTATGTCCAAGATAAACCCAAAAGCTGTGAAATTAATTAGACTCATGGTATTAAACAAGTACTGATAATTTAATCTTAAACCTATCATGAAAAAGAGAAGCACTGAAGGATGGAAGAGTGTGCCAAGAGTGGTTTTATTTGGGGATAACCCGGGCGTTTCTAAGAATTTGTCTAAGGATGGTTGAAGATGAGTCTGGTTCAATTAACCATACCGGGTTCTGCTTGTCTTTCCCTCCCCCCAAACACACTTAGGGTGTTGTTATGCAAATCCCCATGCTAGGAGGGTATATGTGTATCAATGGGATAGCAGAAAAGTGGGAGGGAATATTTGTGGAAACCTTTGGTCTCTTCCATAACAATGTAAAGCTTGTAACACAACGGGTCTCTCAGTGATTGATGTCTTCCAAACCTGCACCCCTCCACAGTTCCCTTGAGTGATCTTTGGTGACTGGAACTAAGGCTATTCCTTCAGTGCCAAAAAGGGATTTTCCTTGAGATTCAACTCTCGAGTCCTCCCAAGATGCTCTGCAATGGGAAGAGAGTGACTCAGTTGCGGTTCCTGGGCATGCAGGGTGGAAACTGTGGGTTGGGTAGGTCCAACCCACCACTTTATTTCCAACTGCAATGAATTAAATCTCAGGAAGAGCTCCAGCAAAGTAGGGGGGTATCCCTGGCATTATGCAAGCAATGTGCCTCCCCACCTGCCGCCCCTTTGGACTCCTGTGTTGGTAGCTGTCACACAAGCTGTTCCCCAATGCAGAATTGGGGTCCCTTTCCCAGTGCTTCCAGGGACATTTTTGTACCGTGCCATGCTGTGGAGGGTTGCAGTCTGGTTACAGAGAAGAGGGGCATTCTGCTTTATTACTTAGCATTGAGAAAAACAAGTCTAATTGGCTTCTGCTGTGCTTTAATAACTAAAGAACAACAAAGGCATTTAGTCATTCACATCATTTCCTGTTTTCAAAGGATTTTAAATGCGACTCAGTGATTAACATTAAAAAGTAGCTACTATGCAAACGTAAGAACTACTTCATTTTTTAAATTATATTTTAACAGGTATAGATTCAATGTTCTTGACATTTATAAGAGGTCCTTGATTTCTAGCAAAGTAACATAATGAAATACCCAGTCCCACAGCTTGCTCACCTTCCTGCACGTTCCCAGGGCGCTGTGGCAGACCAGGCATACATTCCCAGTACCCGTAATGTTACACCAGCCCAGTTCATGGAGCAGTAGTCATTGAAACACCCCAAAGGGCAGCATTTCTATTTGCTTCTATTTTTTTGCACTTGGAGGGGGAAAAAAAGTTTTTTGTTTGTTTTTCTGTACTGTCTTTGTTTTGTTTTGACTGCAAATCATCTGTGGAGTTGAAAGCTCATTCCTCAGTGAAAGTTCCACTTGCACATCATTGCAGAAAAGTTGTAGGGTTGATAAGCAGCTATTTTCTGAATCCAAACTCTGTACTAACAGAACTGTGCTGTTTTGAGTGTGTACAACGGGTGTATACGATGGCTATTTCCATCAGACCTCTGTGTTCTGGGTGGGCTGGAGGTACCATGCTCTGAGTACTTCTCGCACAGGCTGGGCAGAGTTGTGCAGTTCAGCCCCTCTCCAGCCTCCCTGAGGTTCAAAGACAGTGATCACCTGGGTTTGGTCCTGTGTCCTGTACTTTGAGGATGCAGGACTGTTGAAGGAAGGAAAGATGGGCTGGGGACTGGGGGGACCTTGTGGGCAGAGCCTGAGGGTTTCAGAGCAGAGTGGGTGATACACCCTACATGGATCTGAGCTACCTGCCAGTTCGCTCCAGGCAGGTTTCTCGCTGGCTCCTCTCCCTCTGTGTTCACTCTAGCATGACCTTAGCAGTGACTATTTGACATGGAGAGAGTGGTCAGCTATTTGATAGGACAAGGGTTAATGGTTTTAAACTAAGAGATGGTAGATTGGGACTACAAAAAAGGAAGAAATTTTTGCAGTAACGGTGGTGAGGCACTGGCATAGGGTGCCCAAAGAGATGGGAGATGCTCCGTCCTTGGAAACTTTTAAGGTCTGGTTGGATGGGGCTCAGAGCAACCTGGTTGAAGATGTGCTGCCTGTGTCAGGAGATTGGACTAGGTGGCCCCTAAAGGTCCCCTCCAACCCAAACCAATCTGTGAGTCTGTTTTTGTGCTGCTTCTGTTAAGAAACGCCCCTGTGTGCAGGGGGCAATGGGGGGGTTGCCACATGTGAGTGTTGTCCTTGGGGGCTGAGCTGAAGAGGAATGAGCATCAGCAGCTGGCGAGGGGAAAGCAGGTTGGTTTGGCAAGGGTTGCACGAGCCCGGCTGTGTGGGATTTTTTTGTTCCCATGTACCGTAAGTTTCACTTCAAGATTTTGGTGTGACTAATGCTGAAATGCAAAGTAAAACCCATTTGAAATTGCTGAGTATGATCTTCTGTTCCTTGAACTTGGATATTGGAGTTGGGGGTGGGGGGTATGGAGGAAACCCTTCCCTTCCACTGTGCTCTGTCAGTTGTGTGGCCCCGTTTGCCCGGCATGATGCATGCCTGCAGAGCCCACTGCCGTGATGCCTGCTCTAATGTGTAAATGCATTAAGCAGGAGTCCAGGTTCTGTAGGATTGCTGCTGTTTTTCATCCTTCCCTGCACCTGACCCTGCAGATCTGGGCTGCAGAGGTTGGGTATCTCATGACAGGAGCAGCTCACAAGCGGTGCAAGATGCGTGTCGGGGAAAGGCTGGCGTCGTCTTTCTTGTGTGCAGAAAGGACAGCAAAAATCACCGCAATGGACTATAATAACTGATTCCATAGAGCTTAAAACTCCCTCAAGGCTGAAAGATCTTGGGCCTTTCTGAAGAGAGGCATATATTTTGAAGAGAAAGTGAAGGGGGAGGAAGTAAAAAAAAAATAAAAGCCTAATCTTCTGCTGATGTGGCCTTGGCAATCAACTGAACTGACAAGGCTGTGTGTTTGTAAAACAAGCTGTGCTAAGTATTTTTTCGGCCTCGTGTTTAGAAACACACAGAGGGGGGAAAGAAGGGGAAAAAGGAGGAGAAAAAAAAAGAAAAGAATAAATATGGAAATCAAATGTAAAAACTTCTTGCGCTCGCAACCGGCTTCCCGGAGGGAATTCCTGCCTCTGTTCTCTGCTCTTCCTCCACTCAGCAAAACGACTGCCAGTCATTAAGCGGAGCTGTACGGAGCTCGCTGTACAGTAATTGAACACCAATGGGCCCACCCTCATTTGCATCCCCCATCTCTTGATTGGCAGCTGTACATGAAATGCCATATCAGTTGAAAGTATGTTGTGAGCTGGCACTAATGATCCAGTGGCTCCGGGGAAACCTGCCATATTGTAATTCAGCTATCAGGCATGAAAGAAATAATTCTAAGTGCCAGCAATGTGAAGCCGAATAAATGTTTCAGTGCTGCAGGTTGCCAAGGGTGACACTTCTGATTTAGTATAAACGAATGCCCCGTTGCCTTTGGGGCTGGGGGAGTTCGCATTGTATCTGAGATGTGTGTATAAAACATTAGTATTAGAAAATGGCTTCGGCACGGGATGGGAAACAGAGGCCTGGTCCCAGGCTGCGCGGGAATGTTTACAACTAATGACTGGATGAAAGGATTTTTCTACCTACTGTAATGACAGGCAAAATAGGATTTGCTTTCCCTGAGATGGAGAATAATGGCTATGTTAACTCTGCCTTTCCTTTTTCTTTCTCTCCCTAAATGAAATGCTCTTTTGTAAAGAAAATCACATCTATTTTCTTCACTGTAGTGGAAGGAGGTGGCAGATTTAACTCCTTGGGAGCGCCAGGGCTTTGGACAGGGAAGTAGCGAGGGGGTTAATGGGTGGCCTCCCAGTTCAACCCCTTGGTACTGAGCACCAGCATCCTGTCAGGGAAAGATTTTTCAGTAGCCTTTAGACTCATGTTTAATGCTAAAAAATCTGGTGAGAGGTGGAAGAAAAGGCTCCCGATGCCTTAAAAATGTGCTGCAGGCAGCCTGTGCTATTTCAGCTCCCATGTATTCGAAGGTGGGACTGGGGGAACAGGGGACTGGAGGTACTGGTATCTACAGACATGAGGGACTGGTGTCTGCAGACACTTGGGACCAGGGACACAGCACATGTGGAGACGCTGGAGTTCTCCTCCCACACTGTACACATGTCTCTGCAGTAATTGCAAGCGTAGTTAATTAATTGCATCTGCACATGCGGTGATGGGGGCTCTGCAGTAACTGCAGGTGCAGCTACAAATATCTGTCCCTAATTTTTCATCTTTTTAAGAACAGAATTCTCTGATTTTTTAAGAAACATGCATGAATGTTCCTGGGCAGTTTGAAGCTCAGCTCACAGATAAGGCAAATTCTTAATATTGTTATCTGTACCCAGTCTGCCTTGAAAGTGGTGATACCTTCAAATTTGGATCCTTTCTGCTAACCGCATCTTTAACTTCAGCAGGGTTACCTGAAAAACCTGGCTGGCAAAGAAAAAAAGCACAGTGATGCAGAAAATCAATCTGTTCCTTAAAGTTGCAGCTAAGTAGAAAGTGAAGACGCAAAATGTGAAGCCAGCTAATCCAGCTCACTAATGGTTAAGCTGCTGTTTTGCTGAGACCTCAACCTTTTCTGCTGTCTGTGGTGTTTCATTGTTTTCATGTATTCCTATTGTGTCCCTTTGTTGTCTCTTGGTTTATACTTTTCTATAAGTTCTTGTGGAAGGTTCTTATAGAAGCATTCTCACCTAGCACAGTGGCATTCTCCTTGCCTGTTCTTTCGAGGTGTTAGGGTATCAGAGGGGATGGGAACATCACATAGCAGGTCTTTCTCACGGATAACATGGAAACTGGACCTGCAAGAGGAACCGCCTGGCACCATGTGAGGTGCTGCCTGAGAGATGCTGTGTCTTCTCTGCCCCATGTGCATTGGTGAAAGCTGAAGGCACTCAGTATCACTGAGGATCTGATCCTGACTGTTTTATTGAGGCTTTTATTGTTGTTATAGTGCCCCATGATGAGATATCATCTGTAATTTGTGGTCAGCAGGGATACAGGGAGAAAAATGACAAATTAGAAGCAAAAAATGCTTTAAGATGAATGAACTACCTGAGAGAGAATGTGTGTCAGCCTGCAATTTGTGAGGATAAAATATCAGAGCTGACAATCTATGATCAGAGATCAGATGAAGCCTAAAATTTTGGATATAGATTTGAATAGCCCCAAACAGAGGCAGCAGATGGATTGGTAGGCTGATATTCAGGGATTTCATTTGGCCCCTCTTGGAGAGGGGAAAAAAAAAAAGGATTTCTTTCAAACTGTGGCTCCTGATTTAGTTTCAGATGTCAATCATTTGGCATCTTCAGAACTGCTCAGGAAAAGTGTTTTAGTTCAGCTGCAACCCAGCATAATGAGCCTTTCAGAAGCGTCTGCTCAGGCACTGAATATTCTTCCTGTTGCTTCTGTGCTGCCCTGTGTCACCTGCACCCGCAGCTGAGACCGCACAAGAGCCGTATGCACATACCAACAGCACCCAAAACATTGACAAACAGTGCAGGTTGCCTACAGCTCTTCTAAGCCAGCCTAAGAATGCTGCCCTAGGCCAGGCCACAGGCCCAACCTAGTACCTGCCTGGGGCCAGATGGGGACCACAAGATCAGCAGCGAGGGCTGCAGTGACGCAGCCCCCAAGACACAGGTCAGGGAGTGCCACGTTCCTGTCCCACGGGACATCCGTATCCCATGGCCCTCCGGGTCCACAGCTTTCTACAACCACGTCTTGCCACTTCCTGGGAGCATTTATGCTTTTGGTGGCAATGAATGCTGCAGGTCGATTTTCCACTGTGTGGCAGAAAAGTGTTGGGTTTCCTTCAGCCCCTTCCAGCCTCCTGCCTGGACCAGCAAGGAGCATGGTTGGACCAGCTGGTGGGATTGCCTGTGGAGGTTTGGCCCTGGCTGCAAAGCCTGGCCCTGGCTGCAAAGCCAGGAGAGTTAGCTGGAACTCTTCCTCCTCTCCTCTTGTGGTCTCTTCAGATGCTGTCACTCAGGTGCAGCTGGGTCACTGCTATTATTCTAAAGCAATGCCAGTCTTTGGGAAGTGGGAGGAAACACCGATGTTGCCTCTTGTGTGTTCTCCTTCCATTTTAACAAGAATTCATGTGTTCCCTGCTCACCCAGAAGGGCTGGTTCAGGGCAGCGTTGACTTAACGCTTTCCATATACGAAGTCTGCACCCCCTGACTGTTTATTCATGGCTCAAAGACGTGCAAAATAACCAATATATAAAAGATGGATCAATTATGTTCCCTTTTAAATTTAATTGACAATACATTTGTCTTTGTAACACAGCAGCTGCATTCCTGATTTTTGTAACTAGTCTCTTTCCTAACATCAATATTCCCAAAGTGAGTGAGATGGTTTTGGTCATTTGAGAACGGAATATATTCCATGGAAGTTAATAACATGGTGCATCCCTGAAGTAAGACAAATATAAAGACATGCAAACCAGATCATATCATTTTTATTTTTAAGGATGAAAATCCTGGGAAAAGCTTCTTTAAATTACCCAAGTGTACAAACAAATCCCTTGCAATCGAGACAATAATTTATGCCAAAGTGAAATTTGTCATGTAGTTTGTTTTGAGTTCTGTAAGGGGATTCATTTGTAGATGCAGCCTGATAGATCCAGAGCCCCTTTCTGCAGGAATTACGTATGTTTTTTCCAGAAGTGAATCAAACCCACAGCAAAAGCGTGAGAGAAGAGCCAGTCATCTCTCCAGCAGTCTGCTTGGGCTGTGCTATCCCCATCCGAAGCCACAATCGCACACAAGTCATGCAAAGTAGGTGGTCGAATGCATGCGAAATGCTGCCTGGACAGTATCAGAAGTAATAAATGTGGTAAGGCAGAATAAATATGCAAAATGTAGTACTTTAACCTAATAACATGACCACTTGCAAGCTTTAGCATAACGCTGAAAATCACTAATGGAGCACTGTGCAGATTTTCATGATACAAGCAGTCAAGAATCATGCATAATGGAACAGTGCAACAGCTAACAGCAGATTCACACAAGATAATTTAAACTTGTTTGTATGGAAATGAAGAACTGATCTTTGAAGTGGTCCTTAATGAGATTCTGCTTGATCCTCTCTGTATCCGGAGAAAGTCTTCCGTCTTCCTTTTGCATCCGGCTCATGTTGCTGGGGTGCAGAAAAAGGACTTGTTTAAATTATGAATGCCAATTTGCATCTACATGGTATTAGGTGAGAACTAAGTGCTGCTGGTGACTTCATGTGCGCTGGCAAAATTGTGTTGAAAGTTCTCTCTGTTCACAGCCCACTCCTACACTATACATCGCTCGGCTGAGCGTTCCTTGTCAGTGTGGCAGAGCCTCAACCATACTCACGGCTTCATGCAAATGACCCCAAAGAGGTTGTAATAAAATTTTAATATGGATTAAAAATCCAGGAATGAGATTACCATCTCGCATCTATGTTCTGCAGCAGAAAAAGCACTTGGAATTCGGGACCTTTTTTTCTTTTCTTTATGGACTTCTTCTTTTCCACGCATATGCCTGAGTACCGCAATGCACTGAAAATAGTTCTGCAGTTTATCATCAAAGCTATAAAGCTCCACTCAAAAGGGCTGGAAGGCAGACACCGTTCTAGTGCATCCTGGAATATCTTAAACTACCACGGAGCTTCTGAGCAAACTCCCCCATAGACCGTCAGAAAATACTGCTGAATGATCAGCCTTCCAAACCTTAGCTCTGTCTCTGAAAGCGTCCATCTGGCAAATGAGGCTTTGTTTGTGCTTTTGAAAGGCAGAGGGAAAACATTCAGTTGGGTTTTTTTATCTGTTTGTTTGTTTGCACAGCTCAGGAGATTAAGGAGGACTTATTTAAAGTTAATGATCATGTTCCCATGAGGAGAAAACACTTTTCTGTGAGCTGCAGGTTCCCGCATCTATTTGTGTCTTCTGATGGGACATTTCTGCCTGCAGCAGGGATAAATATCTTCAGACCTTGCTGAGCTCCCAACCTGCTTGCACGCTGGGTTTTTGGGGTCTGGTTTTAAAAGGCAGAGAGGTCTCTGTAGTGACACGGGGAGGAGGAACAGGGTTTATTGTGGTTCATTGCTTGGGGTTCTCATACAGCCACAGTAAACCCAAGTGGCTGGGTTAACTGGCCCAGTAAGGGGCACCACGGAAATCCTCCTGCTTTGGAAAACAGGTAGGTAGGACTAGCTTGAATGCCCAGGAATATCTCCTGGCCCAGATTTCCTGCTGGTGGTGTATTCTTCAGCAAGGGTCACCCTGAAAGGCACCCAGCCCCTCCAACAGGACAGACAGATAGCTCTCAGCTGTCTTCTGCCTGTGGTTGGGAACTGGTGAGGGGCGAATATACCTCATGTCACTCAACTTAAAAGAGGTGTTTGATGACTAAACATAGATCTCGTTGGAAGAAAGAACACTTAGCTTTCAAAGGAGGATGTGTTTTGAGACCTAGAGTACCTTTGGTTTGTGCTGGGCTCAGCAGGAGCGGCTGGGGCACAGCACCCAGCAGGACCCTTTCTCAGTGCTTTAGTCTGGCTCCGTCCTCCCGCGGTGCCATTTCTGAATGTTTCGCCTTGGTTTGTCCTCACCAGTGCTCTCTCATCGGCAGGATGATGCTGTTGTAAACCCTGGGGAGGATTTCTGAAAATCTTTTGTCCCCTCTACAAGCAATCGGAAGCAAAGTCTGGTGTCATATGTTGGCTTCAGGTGGTGGTGTAGCAGAAGGACAATGTCCCTGAGGCTAACCCAGTCCCGTTTCCCAAGGGAAATGTTATTTAACTTTTTTCTTGCTCTAAATGCAGGCATAAGGAATTTAGTGTTATCACTTCTTGTGAGATTAAACTTTAAAAAAAAAAAAAAGCGTAGTTATTGCTTTTCTTACTTATACACATTTTAGGTGTTTAATTGTCTCATTTTTACCAAAAACAGTCAAAGCTGCAGAAATTGGTAAATCTGTTTTGTTAAGTCCTGGCTGTTCCTCCAACCCACTGTTCTCTAGCACTGACAGCACTTCAGAAGTCATTCTTTTTGATCATCTGCTTTTTGGGTAACTCTTTTTGGACCTCCACCTCTGCACCAGGCAGGAGCAGGTGAGAAGGCTCTCTCCTGTGCCTGCCACGTACCAAGCCCCGGTGCTGAGCACCCACGGGCAGTTCAACAAGCTCCCAGAGCCAGGCAGAAATGTTAAAGGTCTGAGATGAGACTTTACCTTGCTCATACGCTCTCTTTCTTGCTGTGAATGTCACGTATGTTTTCTTTGCTTTTACTGATGCCCATTAGGGTCTGTTCTGCTTTGCTCTGTACAGAATTTACACACACAGCTATTATTATTGCCTAAGGGGATCCTTATAAGTTTTATAGTACCCATATAGATCTGACATCTTGCTGCATCTGATTAGTTATTGTGTTTACTCAGTGCCCTGAGGGTGGACTGTATACCCAGGGCGGGCCAGGCCTTAGAGAGAGCTTTGGTGGTAGATTTGGCTTTTGGCTTTTGTCCTGAGCTAAATCACTCCATAGGCACTGTGTTCCCTGGTGCCTCGTGGTAGGAAATCCTTCTTCCCCAGCAATGCCCCCAGCCTGGGGCTTAAAAGAAATCCATGTCAGAAAACTTCTCCTTTGTCATATCCCCACAGGTAAATTAATGGTATCTTCAGTAGAAATAATTATCCCTTAATTTTTCTTCTGGATCACTATCTAAGCAGGAGGACTGAAAAGTGAGACGTCTACTCTGCTGCTTTCTCCTGTAGAAGACTTTCATGGGTCTGTCTCATTAAGGCTAGTAGGTGTTAATAGTGGGTGTTAATATGTAAATCTGCTCTTAGAAAGGACGAGCAGTCTGTATTTCAACATGTTGGCCACGTAATTACAGACTGATTCCACACTTACATATGTGGCACTTCTAGTGGGACAAATGAGAGATAAGGAGGCTGGTGCGGTCACACATCTACCCCAGAGATGCCAAAGCCAGTTCTGTGGAGAGGGCCAAATTGGAGTTTTAATTATGATCCAGGGTCTTGCTCTGCAACATTAAGGTCACCCTTGATCCACAGTGGTCTCCTGCCATGGACCCTGGGATGTTTGCATAGAACCAGAATCTTAAGAAATGGAGGAGTTCCCCATTAACAAAGGCTCCCAGTGCATTTGACATCCCTCGGTAGGGAAAAAAGACATTATCTGTGCATGCTTTAGACTACAGCTAGCATCGCCTTGTTTGCATATGTTCTGGCAGCAATCGGACGCACACGCAAAGAGAGCAACTGCAAGCACAAGGTTTTCTGGAAAGTCTTCAGAGCTCCTTGTGTCAGGCTTGTTCTCTGTAAATTAAATTCCCGCAGTTGATGCTCTTGCCATTGTGGTTACTGTTTCCTTTACTTTCTTACTGGGAGAAACCTGACGTTCAGACAGTGCTGTTTGTCCATCCTCCAAAATTCCTTCCAAGCTCCCTAAGCCTTCTCGCCTCTACTGAAGTATCCAAAGTTGTTTTCCATACCTGAAAACACAGGACAAGTGTATTCAGTGATGTTTTTTAGAATGGGCTTGAAATAACCTTTTGAATAAAGCTTGCACAGAAAGGTCTTCCAATATTGGATCTGAAAAAGCATCTGGGGGCTCCCCTGTGTTGTAACCACAGACTAATGCCCCAGAGAGGGAGATGTAACGAAATCTGTCGGACCGAACAGGGACTGATGGGCGCTTACGTCTGTGCCAGCTGAGCGGTCAGATCGCTCTTGACAAGAAGCCTTGGAGAGCTGATGTTCCATGAACTTTTGGGTTTGTTTCCAGCCCTGCACCCCACAGTGTGCATGCCCACGTGTGCGTGTTGCGGAGACGGTCACTGTCATGCTTCTTCCAAATTAGCCTGCAAAAGTGTTGGGGTAATTTAGGACTTGCACTGCCTGATCATTGGTACAGTTACAACAAATAAAACATTTTAATATGAGCAGTCACTGAATGTTTACTGTATCATATTGCTGGGAGCTGAATGTGTGCCAAATGCTATAACAGAAGGGAGCATATGAACTCCAGAATGATGACACTAATAAGGAAATTACAAAAGGCCCAACAAATGGCATTTGTGTTAAATCAATAATGCTCTGTTTGGTTTTTTTTTTATTCTAATCTTTCTTCTAAAAAAAAAAAAAATTATCTTTCCAAACAGTTGGCAATTCCCATTCTTGTTCTTCTTCCTGAACATAATTAAAAACATGTTGTGGCGTCTACTTAAGACATCAACTTTCCCAAGCCTGTCTTGTCCACTGCGTTTTAAACAAAGACACTTGTTTTGGCATTGTGCCCTTAATTAATCATTTGAGGCTTTATTGCTGTACAAAAAATGTCTTTGTTTAATGATTCATCACAAGCCCAATTTCTGCAGAACTTAATCAACTACAGAACTAACTTTCTAATCAGCTTAAAGTAGAAGAAGAAAAGAGAACAAGATTCCTTTCGGTGGGTTGTTTTGTGAAAAAAGCATGTGGTCAGGGCACGCTGGTGTTGTGGGCTGTGTGGGATTGAAAACTTACACAGAGATCAGGTTGGTCAGTTAATTTGGGGTTTGAGGAGAAGGAAACCTCTCTCGTCTCGGGCAGCATGACCCTTGAGGTCCCCACCAGCACAGCAGGGTGACTGAGTGGCTCTGGGCAGGTTCCTGCTGAAAGGGACTCCAGACCTTGCCGATGAATTTGCAGTGGGAAGTTTGGTAGGACAGGAAAGTGCTGATGAACATGGCTGGCTTTATGAAGTGTAGAGATTATTTTTCCCCGTGTTTGCTTTTTTCCTGCCTGTTTTTTATCTTTTTTTAAATTTTTTTCCTTTTATTTTTTCTGTTATAATGCAACATTCTTCCATTTTACTTTCACTTTAGATCTCCTGTGGGTACCATCAAACTTTTGTTCTAGCCGTAGGTTTTTACAGTAAATGAGTTTCCCATAGGACACTACAGGAGAGTCTTAGATTTTCTGTGATCGTTTTGGTTTTCCATTTGATTTGGAATAAGAAGTTCAAGAATAAGGAGCCCAGGCCCCTAAATGACACAAAAGAAGAGTTGTACTTTACTGACCATGGGCAGGACCCAGCCTTCACAGTGCCCAGAGCTATCCCAGCACGTCACAGGATATGCTTCCAGCTCTGATGCGGATTATACAGATAAAACACATGCAGATGATGGTCTTTGGCTCGTTGTGCAATTCATCACATGCAGCCAAGGTGCAAGTTAAATGACTGACATCTGACAGACACAGATATGATAGCTCAATTATTCCAAACATGGGAGGAAAAAGCTCCTCTGAATTTGACTTGAAGTTGTCAGGTTTGCGCCAAAGTACCCCCAAGACCATCTTTTTTTTTTTTTTTTAAATTCAATTTTTATTTATAATAATACAAAAATTCCCAATTCTCTAAGCAACTGTACACAGCTTGTGCTGTGTCAAAACATGCCTACATCGAGTAAATATATTATTACACTATGTTAATGTCTGTTATGTAACGGTCATCTATATTAATGTATTCTTCCTGTAAGATAATGGCATTCATTTACTGGAGTTTTTGGATTATGCTGCTACCTACGTTTGGGTTTTTACTGCAGAGCTTGCCTTTTCCAGGTCAGGTAGGGAAGGAATCGACACGCAGTTTGGTACCTGATGCCCCAGCCTTGCACTGTGGTGAGCGGGCCAGGCCTTATTGCCTCCCTCAGAGAAGTTTTTCAGTTGGGCTAAAAACAGGGAAGGAGATTTCTGTGCTCATCATCCCTCCGTGCCAGGGAGGTGTTAACATCTCTGGCATGGGCTGCCAAAGTAGTGAGACCCTTGGCGTTGTGGTCACCTTTTTGTGCCTACAAGAACCGAGCCCCAGCAGCTCACCCGTGACACCCATGGGAGCACAAGGGGAGGCCTGAACCTTTCTCCCATTAGCACTGATGGCAGAGAGTGGTCACTGCAGACGTTGCTTGTTTGTGTCTGTTGATCCTGACGGGTGTGTGAAGTGCTGGCATCAGCAGCACTGAGCCTGGCTCCGGCTGTACCATCTTGCTGTCAGTGCTGATGTCCCTGATCACCTTTGCGATGTTGCTGTCGGCTCATGACTAAGCACAATGAACAGCCAAAACTACTCACAGCCACCCTGTGCTGAGCCCCGGCAGTGCCGGTGCTGGCCAGCAGTACCTGAGTGTGATGGCAGTGTGGAGGCAAGGTGACATGGCAGTCATCTATTGTCTTTCCTCCCAGGAAACCTACTCAAAAGCGTGGGACATGTCCTTTGGCCTGATCACCAGGGTTACTTTCTTTTGGTATTTGGCAACTGTGAAAATGAGACCCAGCTGTAGAAAATAAGATCCTCTTCTCTGTTTGGCAAGGTCTCTCTGGAGTTGAAGAGTGTGTATGTGTGTGCGTCGAGGCAGGATGAATGCAGACTTGAGTAGTGGTTTAGTCTGAACATGTGTTTGCCACCAATTATGTTCTTAGATATCCGCAAGCGCCCAGCGCCTGGGTGAAGTTAAGGTACAATGTGTGTGTGCCTGAGATTGTGTTATGCAGGCTGCTGGGAATCATCAGACTGCCACTCTCCAGCCCCAAGGATGGTGCAGTGGCCTGGCACTGCAGCTGCTATTGGATAAGGATCACCCTTGGAGCATGCAGTGGGAGTGGAGCTCGGGGGCCACTGCTTGCCAGAGATGTGCTCTGGTCATTTGGCAATGCCTGGCTTTCCATAATGCTCCTGAAACGATTTGTTGGGCAAAAGTCACTTTTTGTAATTGCAAGGAGAGAAACTCAGCCACAAAGTGATGGATTTTGAATTTTTTTCCCCATTAGGATAATTTAGAATTGTACAATAGGAATCGCTGCATGGCTGCTAGATAATGCATGTTATTAATTTGGCATATACTAATGCTCTATTTATGTAATATTTCATGCACTTTGCAGAGCTTTATATTCAGAGAGCAATCATGGAAGTAGCAGGCATTCAGACGTGCTCCTGCCACTGCATTTCTTCCTGAGCAAAGGAGCAGTAGCTCAAGGGACTTCTGAATCACAGGGGATGGGTTTCCTCAATTCTGCACAACCAGCCCCTCAGCCAGTTGGCCCCTAATAGTGTGGGAACAGCTAATAATTATATCCCAACTTGTTGAAGCTAAAGTGATGTAAATCAGATGGAGAGGTGCCTGGCTTATCAGCCTCTTCAGAGCCTACAGAGCAGCCCATGTAGGGCTTGCTTTTTGTGCTAGAGATTTTAGTTGTAGTCGCTTAGGCTTGCAGGGAGGGTACCTGCTCCTCTGTCTATCAGGGCCTAGGCACATCCTCCATCTGATGGAAACATCTGGGAGGGAGCCAGAAGGAGCCACAGTAGTGACTGCTGGAAGAAGTGTTAGGGGTTGAGGACTTTCAATCTGGACCCTATTATGAAAATCCAGCATGTAAAGAGAGAGAGGAGTGAGGAGAAGTTGGGAAATTGAAGCAGGTCTGAAAAAAAATTGGCATTCACCTGAGAGTAAAGCTACAGCCAGAAGTGACCACTGAGGCAGAGTTCATTTGGGAAACAAATAGCTGGACTTTGGTTTCCATGTCCAGAAGGGGTTGTGTAATTTACTCCTTATTAGTACTGGAGGATCAGCGATGGCTAGGTCCAGTAATGTATTTGGGAGAAACCCAAGGGTAGCAATGTAACAGTGTGTCCTGATTGATAAACGAAAGTTCTCTGTGACGAGCTGGTCATGGAGCTCCTTCCTGCCCTCCTACGCTCCTGCTAACCCCAGATTTCAGTACATGTGCTTTGTGCAGTCTCTACTACGCCCGTGTTGATGTGAAGTAGAAAAGGTTGTTGCTAAGTGACATGACAACTGCAAAGTGCTTTTCAATTTCTTTTTCTGTTTTCTACTCCCACCTTCCGCATCCAACCTGCATGGGGGATTGCTGCTGGGAGCATCCCTGTCTAGCAGCGAACACTCTGTGACAAAGCTCCCGGCCACGCTTCTCACAGTAGTGGCACAGAAGCCACAGTTGCTGCCCCAGTCATTCTTTCAGGTGGAAACTTGAGATTGATCAAAGATGATTCTCATTTTCCTTTGCTCACGTGTATTTCTGTGTGATTTGGTGTCCGGTCCAACGTGGGTCTGATGGCATCTTCTTGCTGCTCCATCTGTGCTGTGGCTGTGAAGCATCCGGTCCTGCTGTAGTGGAAGATTTCTACTTAGAGTACCCTGCTAATAGTGTAAGCATTGCTGAAGCCCTCCTCAAGTTATTTCATCTATTGGCTCACATAGGAATGCAGTTTAATTAAATAATTAAAAAAAGCCCAACCAAACCCCAAACTTCAAACAACTAGATCCTTTGAACTTTACCTCTTGCAGCAATCTTTGTGCTACTTACACCTCCCTGCACAGAGCTCCATTGGCCAAACCATACCCTTTTGTCCTGTGCCAACGCAGGGATCCTGGTGCTTGACGGGCCCCGGCAGGACCCACCGCAGCAAACCGCGATAGAGCGATAACAGCACAGGGTGTTGCGAGTCTCGTGCGTCCGTCTGTCCTGGGTCCTCCTGTATTCTGTACATAGGTGAAGGCACAACATCTTGCCATGCAGAATTAGTGAGTGAAGGCCTAGCGTTAACGCCTGCACTCTGTTCTTCACCACATTAAAAGGGTCATGGAAGGATAGTCACTTAAAACATCCCGGTGCTGAAGAGAGCCCTTGCACTGGAATAAATTTCAGGCAAGATTTTCCTTTTTTTCCCCAGTTTGGGGGGAAGGGAAGCTGCTAGAAAAAAAATGTGAGCTCAACTATTAGCTTTCCACTTGTAAAACTTCATATATCACTAAATATATTGCCCGTAGAGGACAGAAGCTGTTAAGACGGAAAAGAATTCTGAAGATGGATGAACGACAAAGACAAATGAAGATTTTTATTTTAGCAGAAGTTTCCAAGTGCTGTCTCTGGGTTGGGAGGGTACTGTTAATAAAGTACACTTGACATATAACTGTTCAAGTTCCTGAGAAACAGCTTTGCTTTAAAGTTCGGTAGAGGATCAAAAAGAGTGAATTCTCTGTTTTTTCTCTATAAAAAAGAAAAAGAAAGCCCTGAAAAAGGATAGGTTTTTTTGGGAAACGGCATCTATGCCTTTTGTCTTTTCTTCTCTTTGTGGTCCAGAGACAGTGCGTTGACTGACTTCTTCAGAAAGGAGATCAGTGAAATTGTCAGTTGATTACTTCTCCTTGATTAGCATTTATAAGAGCCCTGTGATACATTATTTGCATTCCTATTTAGCCGTGATTTTTGTGGGGCAGCAATGATTAAACTTGTCACAGGGCCTGATTGACAGGGTCAGATCTTCACTTTCTACTCTTTTGAAATTAAAAACAAATGTGTCAGCTCCCTTCATGGGCCGCAGCGCTGTGAAGCTTGCTTGCCTTGTCATCGCAGATAGGTCAGGAATGTTTTAATTTTAGGGATGGATTCTGCTTGTCAAGCAGAGTGTGATGGCGTGTAGTTCTGGAGATGAGATGTGAAGGGTGTAAAACAAAGAATGGAAAGAACAAAGACAAAGACACTCACATTATTAGACAGATTTAATTAGTCTGAATGGATATTATGCTAGATGAAGCAGTGAGCTGTGAAATTAACCCTTGATTACGGATTGGCGGATCATGCTCATAAAGAGAATCAAACCTTGGTGAATGGGAAAGAGGTGCTGTCCTACCCTCACAGCCGTCATCCCCACGACCCCTTCTGGAGTCCAAGAGAGGGTGAAAATCTTTGGTGGAAAAGCTGTCATTGGTGGCGTTTGGAAAGTTCGAGCAGGCTCTCTCTTTCTCTTGACATCTGAACTAGCCTGTTCGAAGAGCTGGCACCAGGTTACACAGAGGTGGTTTTTTGCCTGAAGGATGGTGAGTATTCACTCCCACCCGGTGCAGACAAATCCCTGCAGGTGTGGGGAGCCTAAGTTCCCTCTGACAACATATGCCCAACTCATTCCTGCCTCCCTTCCCACCACTGCCAAGTAAGTTGGATATTTCTGCTTGAAAACATATTTTGTTATGACAAGCTGCGGGTTAATACGACATTACTCACCCCTAAGTGGAGGTTTAGGCTTCAGCAAGGCTGTTCTACACAGCCTCTGCCACGCCAGCGCCATCGTGTCCCAAGCACCGGGGCGGTGTGGGAGATTAGGGTAATGACAATCGAGAGGGTGCTGTGCTTTGCCGCATCCGATGCTGTGCAGAAGAGGCACTTCAGCCTTTTGTGTGCTTCTCATCAGCATTCCCCAAAGCACTGTATCAAGAACTACTCCTCCTAATTAGCACTACTGCAACGGAAGAAAACAAATAGAAAATACAGTGTTACTCTCTTGTTAGTTCCTTGTCATTTCTTCCAAGTTGTTCAACTAATGGAGTAATCAGCCTTTATGTTGAGAAAGGGAAACGAGGAGCCAGAGGGCATTAGGCTCACTGATGTACCAATAGGTGCAAGGCCCCTGCGGCCCTGACGCCTTCAAAATGCTTGGTCTCTGTGCAAATTTGCACATTGGAGCCTGTCATTAAAAAAGGAGTGAGACATGAAAACAAGTCGGGTGAAAGACTGCCTAGCAATAGTGGCTGATAGCTCACCGAGGGCCACCCTCACCTCTGCACCTGCAGCGAGCCTCTGTAGGTACCACGCTGCGTGGCCTGACTTCCCGTACTGCTTTGTATCTGCGATCTCAGGAGTTCTCATCTTTACTTAACATATAGTAGTGTTTAAGTGGTCTCTCTATGTGGAGTGAAAAGAACCCTTCATTGAAAGACCTGGGGAAGATTAATGAAAGTCATTACCATTGTGTCCACAGGAAGAAAGGGATTTCTGCCCGCACATCTTTTCTCCCCCAGTTTCCTTGTGCCTTTCTGTACCCCGAAAGAGAAGAGGCAGCATGAGTAGATGATGAGGGAATAGGACATGACACGAATCCCATTGCCAAGCCTTCTGCTGAATTTCTGTTGGTGTTAGAACAAGTCGCTTTGCCATTCTCCAGATGAAAACGATTATTTAAGGACAAAGGACTAGTACTTATCATTAAACCTGTAGACACTGACTAGTTCTTAGGCAGAAAAGCCTTGTCATTGAGCTGGTGTTTATGCAAGCAGTCACACATTAGTGTTGCTGCTTTCAGGGGCCTCTCATCAAAGTCTTTATTATTACAAACCTATTGAGCCGTATCCTCAGCTGCTGTGGATCAACAGAACCCTCCTGAAATTAATGATGCTATACAGCTTTACATCGGCTGAGAACCCGCCTCTTCCCTGGTAGCTGTTTATGTATTATTCAGCTACGTTATTCCAGGTTGGGCCATGCAAAACACCAAGAAGGATCTGCTTTCCAGACCCCATGCTGGCCCCTTGGGGCAGGACCCTTGATCCGGTCCCTGGTCTGGAAGGGCAAGTGGGTCATAAAATAATTTAATTAAACAGCTTTAATCATTTGACTCACTAGCTCCTTGCAGTCTCAGCTGCTTTCAGCTTTGGTTACCTGTTGCAGGGGAGAGCTTTGCTGGCAGATGTGCTCGCTCAGGCACGTGGGTCATGGGCAACGCAGGGATGCGCAGGAGCATGTGTGCTGGGCACGCTGCCTGGAGACACTGTGGGGCTGCTGGTTAAAAGAGAGCCAAGCATGTGAAACCAGGGGAAAAGCATATGAAACCAGGAGAAGGGAAATACCTGGCTCTCCTTGTCTCTGCATTTGTCAGAAGTGTAGGTGAGGTTTTGGGTTGGTTTGCTTTGCACTTGCATGACTCCTTCTCTGGGCACTGAGCTTTGTAGCTTGTACAATCTTCTTGTGGCTGATCTTGTCACTGCGGTGCTCCTCCTGCTCACTTTGCAGCGAGAGGGAGACTTCAACTCCTGCATTCAGCTTCAATGCGAAACATCAGCAGACAAAAGGTATCCAAAGGAGAGGTTTGGACAGAACCGCTCAGTGCAGAGAATGTTGAGTAAATGCTCCAGACAGTCCTATAGCACTACATGTGATCCTCCAGCGAGGAAAAGCAAGCACTTTACTCGTGGAATACAATGCACACTTGCCTGGCTGTTCTGATTTCTATCACTGTCCCGCTGTTTGTGAGCAGGGCTGCAGAGCTGCTGCTGGGAGCACTGGTCCCATTTGAGGGGCATCGCTGCCTCGCTCTGCATGGGGAGTTCCCCCATTTCAGGCAGGGCACTACAGCTGGTATAAAATGGGGGTGAGCAGAGCAGCCCCAAAGCAGCGACTTGGAATCGCTGCCTTTCCTTCCACCTACGCGGTACCACGTGTGTTCTCTGGTTGTGAGTGTAAGATCCTGTCTCACCTGGGGCTCGGGTGGGCAGCACCACTTCCCATCGCTCAATTCAAAGGTGAGAGTAGATCTGTGCTCCCCCCAGCCCTTCCTTTATTTTTCAAGCTGAATTGTTTCAGTGGTAGCTCGGTGTGTCAGCTTGTAAGTCTATAAAACAGTTTTCTACCAGCTGGAAATCCAACATGCTACATGAATACATAACAGTGCCTAACCAAGAAGGTTTGTAATTCAGTAATTAGCTGTAATTAATGAACACAAAGTGAAGACTCATTTACAGTTTAAATTATCACATTAGCTCCTGTCACCCTCTATGTACACAAAACAGCAGGAATTCAATTATTTTTATTCTTCAAAGCTAATTTAAAATTTAAGGAATGCCATTACATGAAATAATAGGTAGGGAATGTAATAGAAATCACTGAGAACAGTTGGCCATCCTTAGAATGGGAGGAAAAAAATGCTATCAGTGATGATTCGGAAATGTTGTTTCATCTGTGAACAGATGAAGGATTGAAATCTATGCTCTTTTCAGTGTATTTAAAAAGAAAACGAGTTTGGTGGTTGCTAAGTCTTTGTGCAGGAAGAGCCATTGTGCATAATTGTAAAAGCAGTTGATACCGATAATGCTGTTGATAGTAACATGATGACAGCGTGGAAATGCTCACACCATTATCTTTAATGGGGCTGAGTCGATTGCAACAGCATCGAGCCCCTGTAATATTCACCAATCTTAGTTGTGAAACTTCAGCCTAGCAGGCCCTAAGTAATTGTCACTTTGCAATCTGCCTATAGTTTGTGTGTGTGTATGTACGTCTGTGTAGAGCACTTTCATTGTGCTTTTAAACCCACCATGATGCTTCTCACTGCAGCTGCCACTGAGGGTTTTTTTTTTCCCCTCCAACAGTTCAATAGCGAGAGAATTCCAGCCCCATCTGATGCTGCCCCTGTAGCTCCCACATCTCTGCACTACAGCCTTTATTTATTTTTTTTTTTGTTCTTTATTTCTTATTCAGTTGCCTTTTCATTTTAAATAGGCCACTGGAAGCTACACTGTCTAATTTTTCATAGGTGATCGACTGCTGAGTTGTGGGTTTACGTAGACAGAGGGAAGGTAGCGATAAGCCAGAGAGAGAGGATTCTATTAGGGAAATGCAGCAGTAATTAATGAATCCTGCCAGTAATTGGGAAGGTGTAAGCCTCTGTAATATCGTAATGATAGTCATCCGTTCTGTGCATCCCCCATCACTCCGAACGATCCCTCATCGTCTCTGTGATCTCAGACACTTAGCCATGCAAATCTTCCTGACAGGACTCTATGTCTTTGTCTCCCTAATTGGACAGTATAGAGTTGTTTATGGATATTGCAGACATTTAGACCTCAGTTGGAGGTTGTTCAAAAATCGTTAGCAAAGTTGCCTTAACAGCATTGTCAAATATTTATTCCCCTGTTTCAATATCTGTTTTTAACCCAGGCGATAGAATTAACATTTTGGAGACACACCGACTGATTCCAGGCTCTGTTTAAGACTGTTATTAAGCCTCATTCTCCTATGGAAAAAGAGAAGGGGAAAAAAATCTACCATAAGTCCTCATTTCTCAAGGATAAAACATGAGATTGTAGGGCATTAATACCATTTCCATGGGGAAATATTAAGAATGCTGACAAAGGCAGTTCTGCTTACAAAAATTACAGGAAGCTTATGGGGCAAGAATTCCAGTTTAGTGTAAGCCAAAATAAATGGGGAATAATCCCATTCACTATACCACTTCAAGTGAGAGCAGATTAAGAGGCTGTATCATATATATTAGAAAAACTACCTCCTTCCTTGGTCGAGACTTGGGGGGTTTAATTCTTGCACATAATCTTCTGTTGGTAGTAGGTGAAAAGTAAGATGTAATAAACACATCTACTGTTGTACTGCACCAGAGCAGGTTGGTTTTCTCTCAGAACCTTGGTATTTGGGAGATTTTTGCATTTCTCTGCGTAATGGCATACGGTTTGGGGATTTTGTGAGCACAAGGGAGTCTTGGAAAGTCTTGCAGAGACCCAGACCATGAGAAGCAAAGCTGAGTTTAAGAGAGTGCCTGGGAAATGAGAGAGACCGGCCGGTATTGCCACAAAGAATCGGGATTTGGAGTGTCAGGGAGAGAGAACAGATGGATCAGGCAACCAAATTTACAGTTGTGTGGTCATATGCCATTTTACTCAGCCAAGTTGTCCCACAAATCAAGGGGATTGTTTGCCTTGGTAAAAGACAGCCTTGTCTCTCCTCTTCCTAACTGCTAAACGAAACCCCGTGCGTTCTTCTTCCATCACTGTTCTGACTCATGAGGCTACTTGTTCCAGTAAAGATAAACAGTAACGAATCTTATATTTTTGATAAAAGATCAATATTCAACTGGAATAAAACCAGGAAAAAATTACAAGAATTTGTCTAGAATAATAATCTGGCGATATTTTTTTAACCCACCTCTAGTTCCTTAGTGCAAATAGAGGGTGCGAAAACTTCACTTCATGAGAATGCTTCTAGGAAGAATTTCTGAAAGCATTAATTTGCGTCTGTCTGGCAACTATTTGAAAGCTGTTTGTAGTTTTGGAAATTATTCAGCCAGGGAGCAGTAGAAATGACATGTTATATAGTTGATTAATATAGTAAATAGCAAATTACTGAAAGGGGAATAATCAAAGCCACAGTTGCAGCAAATATTTACCTTATCTGATTTCTCTCGGGTTATCCCAGAGTTTGAGGTACCTTCCACAATCAAACCCAAAAGGTAAAGAAAACAGATTAAAGTAAAACTATTTGCAACACGAGGGAAGGAATAGACAGGTTTTTTCTTTTTGGTGAAAGAAATGTGTTATGCTTCTTTATTTTAGCAAGCTCCCATCTTTTCAGTTAGAAGGTCTTTTTAGAATAAACCCCCTGTTCCCCTAAGGCACTACTGATGTCATCTATAACCCCAGCAGCTTCTGCCTCCCTCCCTAAATCACTGATGAAAAAGCTGTGAACTCTAAAGCACACAAAAAATAACGTGTCTCTTGATGGCCAGAGAAGAGAGTGAAGTGCCTCAGTATTTCACCGAATATAGAGCTGAACCCAACAGCAACACCTGTCCCATTCAAGCTCATGTTTCCCCCCACCCCCTGCCCCATAATCACTGCAGGGACCAGGGCTGGAGCAAGGGCATTGCACCTCTCGGGTACCCCCGCCCCGTTTCCCACAGTTCAGTGGAGCGTGGGCATAGGTTCAGGCTGAGGGATCAGCCCCTGCTGCCACCCCCATCCCTCAGCTGATGCCACCAGCTTTCTGCTCCCGTTGTGCTATGAGTTCGGGGGATGTCGCAGGACAGGATCAGACCCTCTGCTCCCTGTAGCAGATGAAGCCAACTGGCTCTAGATGTGCCTGCTAGAACCTTCTCCAGAAAATGAATGTATTAGCATTTAGGTTTCTTTATATACATACATGCATATATATATTTAAAATCCCAGCTCTGGAAACTTATGTTGGTGCTGCAGCCTGTGACACTGAATACAAGCTGCTGTGCAAAGCAATTGCCAAATGTTTACATAAACACATAAATAAGACAAATAAATTTATTTTCATTATTCATATTTTCTGCTCTTTCTTTTCCTTTTTATTTATGTTTTAAACAACAGTTACTGTAAATATTATGATAAAAAAAATGTCTGCAGTGGACAGAAAGATGATCAAAAAGGCCTGATATAGAGCAATTCATGTTTCTTCTTTACAATCACTAACGAATCTTAACTTGAACCATGTTATGTTCCCATGTGAGTGATAAGCAATGATTTATTATGAAGTGTCACGAAATCGGAATGCCATACAGTGAGACATGAGCTAGTGGAAAATGTGTTCCCTGTTTCCCAGCCTCATTACTCAAAGACGCAGTGTCCCTTTCTCCGAGTCTAATTTACCTGGCTTTCCGAGGCACTCTGCTAGCAAAGGGAACAGCACCTGGAGTGAAAATCCTGATCCGGGCTGTGCCATTCACCTATCAGCACCACTAAACTCATCTCCATGACTGGGAAAAAGGGCCTGCCTGGAAACACAAAACTATCGCTGCATCAGACATGTGCAGCCTTAATGATGCTACCCCCAAAAGCAATCGCTTAGGATTACAGCAACCGTTGCCTCATCGCTGCTGACAGGGCATGAAGAGGAAATAAAGCAGGCATCGCGGAGGAGACGGACAGAGAAGTTTTCTTTCTGCTTTAGAGTTTCTTCTACTCTCTAATGATTCCCTTCTCCCCACGATCCTAATTCAAGTAACTGGCGTGTGATGTATTTTGCAGATAAATCAGCAGCAGAAGAGCATGTGCAGCTCTGGCACAGCGCTGTACGTGATTTACTCGTAGTTCACACCGAGCATGCTGCTTTGGGTTTTAAGGTGGGAATCTGTGTTTTAAGTGCTTCCTCACAGAGACAGGGGAACACGGTGCTGAGGCAACCCCCTCACCCACAGATCAGTGCTTCCTGCCAAAGCAACCCAGGCAGGCACAGGCTGAGCTGGTAAGCAGTGTTCCAGGTGTGTCTTTAAAGGCCCTTGTCCTCAAAGAACTCAGTGATGGTACTAGGCATCTGCCCAAGGATCAGGATTGGACTTTATTTCCATTGTACAGCAGCAAAGAGGCACAGCAGTGCAAGCCTTCCCAGGGAGGCATGGCTTGGGGGGTCTGGGCACCTTGCACAGCAGCCAGAAATGCTGCCCGACACCAGGGGTGATGATGAGTGCTTTTCTGGGAAGGCAAAGCCTCCACCCACTAAAAAAAAACAAAACAAAAAAAAACCCCAAAACAAACCCAAAACTTTGTTATCTCAACACGTAGATTTAGCCTCACTGGATTTGTTACAAATTCACCAGCTCCCATCTCAGACCATGATCCCATCCTACCGCCACAAAATGGGATAGAAGAGCAAAAAGTGAAACCTAATAGAAAAAAATTGAGAACAAATCTCTGGTCTGCACATTCCTCCACATGGAAAGAAGAAGAAGAGGAAAAAAAATCTTCTATCTAAGCATGTTACGACGAGTTCAGTCTGTCTTAAGGCGATAGGAGCCGTTGTTTTTCTTGCAGAAAATGTGGAAATCATCAGAAGAAAATTAACCAGGACTCATCCCTGTCGGAAAGGCTGAGCGACTCACAAATTTCAAAAATCGTTTTTCTATAGAAAGGCTTTCTGCAGAATCTTTGTGAAGTACAATCCAGAGAGGAGTTGTCTCGCAGCACTGACAATGTCTGCTGTTCCAGAGGAGACGGTGTGTGATGTACTATCCTGAAATATTGTCAGCAAGCCGGAAATATGAAGGCACTTTCATAGCAAGGCAGGGATGAAAGGAAAGAGGTTTGGGTTTGCTTTTTTCTTTTGCTTTGTTTCCTAGTCCTAATAAAACGTACCAACGTGCTCTTAACTTCTCTCCTCCCGCTTTGTTCAGGGGAGAAGGGAGTGTAAATCTCCCACAGAAGTGTTACGGTGCTCAGGAGAGGGAAGGGGTACAAACTCCTTCCTGGAGGTTGTCCCTTTCGCCAGTGACAAGTTTTGTGTCATACCCAAACAGCTCTGAGCCCAGTGGAGCATTGGCATCTTCCAGCCCTTGAGGGAGTGGTAGATGCTCCCTCACTCTCTCGCAGTGGATGTTTTAAGAACGTAGGGGTTTTAAGGGCACAGTTCAGTAGGCAATTCAGGGGGAAAACCACCTACAACACCCTCCTCTTCCACGATTACGGGATTATCTTCACAACTGAAAGGATGTGAGGTTCGATCTAACTGGGAATGACATCGCAAGGGATCAAAGAGGGGAGCTGAGGAGCCACGCAGCAGTAAGTAAACACTTGTGGATGACAAGTTGCCCTTTCTACACACCTGAACGAATGGGGAAGCCCGGCTGTGAGTGACCTGCCAGTCCCTCCTGCCACCCATCTGGGTAAACCCGGGACTTTCACCCACCGCGGCACCCAGGGCAGTCGAGCCGCAATTGCTTTGTGTTATCTGCTCTGAATCTGCTTCCTTTTTTTCCCCAAGGTGTGTTACAAAAGCTATTTCTCTTCTGGGATCTATACAGGTGGCATTTTAAAATGTAGCGAGCGCCCAATTCCACAGAACCTGCTTGTCACAGAAAACGACACAGTTTGCGTGTGACCTGCAATGACAGTTGCTAGTTGAAAAGAAACCAGAAATTCAGCTATATCTTCCACACTTTGGTTGCAGCTGCCATCAACTAAATCTCTCTCCAAGGGCAGATGGTGCCCTGTACAATGAACAATTTAATCTTTAGCAAATAAAGAAACTTTGCCAAAAAACCCACTTTTTTAATTTATTTTTTTCCCTCCAAGAATAGGCTGTCAATAACGTGCTCTCAAATACATTGTGATTTGATGGCTATACTTTATTTATAGGAAAAAACCAAAAATTAAATGTTCTCTCTCATTTTTAAATTTTTTCCTAGCCTGTGATCCTTCCAGACACCCTGCACTGTGTGCAGGAGCAAATAGGAAGGGACAGGTAAGTGTCAGGACACTTCTATGTGCCTGTTGGGTGTCCCTGTGCTCACTGCTGCTGAGCTGGTGTGTATTGTACATCGGCTCGAGGCCCAAGCTGAGGTGGGGTGAGATCTTGGTCTTCCTCAGCACACGTGGTGCAGACCCCACTCTTTCAGGATGTTATCCTGTTTCACTGAGCTGCAGCTCCCAATGTTTTCATCTGATTCCATCTATCAGCAAAAGTGGTGGCAAATAGAGAGAGGAGATGGCTTGACCACAGCTACGTGTGCCAGATCTCTGAGGGTGGGACATGGGTCTTAGCATCCAGCCCACCCTTCCCTTGCCTTCCCTTGCTTTGCTTTCCTTTCCCTTCCCTCGTGAGATTCTTGTTTTATAGCCCAAAGCATCTGGGCCAGGCCAGGTGAATGAGGGAAATGAGGTAAATCAATGTAACTTCACTGAGCTCCTGCAGAGAAGGTGCTTTGTGTGCTCCGATGGCCTCGCTGCTGAAATCCAGAGGTCTTTCATCCAGCCTTGGCCTTTGCCTTTCAGCAAAGTATTGTCAACAAAGAATCTTCTGAGATAAATGTAATTTAATGACTTGACATTTTTATTAAATGTAGTTTCTATCATTCCAGGCAATGAGGCCTCTCAACTCCCAGCCTGGGTGTTACCTCAGTCAGACCATTTGTGTTTAGGCAGTCACTCCCCAGGAACATCTAAGCTAGAGCCCACTTTTCCATCGCCTCATCCCACATTCTCCTGTGCTTAGATCACGATGTAGAAGTACATTTTACAATAAAGGAGACCTTCTTCTACACTCCCCTGCCCATGTGGCTCCTGGTTTTGGCTGAATGCTGAAAGTCTGGTGCCTTCTGCAGGGATATGAGAGGCTCAGAGACCTGCAGGTGATCATGGTGTTGGGATGTCTATGGTGGGTTGTGTTGGGGTGACCGTGGCATGTTGTGCTGAGGTGTTCCCCTCTCCCTGCGCTCTGCCGCTGGGCAGCACCTGACTGTGACTTCTGGGCAGCTTTCTGGCACGAGCCCATTGGTCTGCAGAGTGTTAGGGACCATTTCCTGCCGGCATCACATGGAGCTTCTGCACTGGTTGGGTGGGTGCTGCACTCTCAGCAAGAGCAAGAAGAGCTGAAAGTATTAGTTTTCATTAGGGTTATTCTTAACTCTTCCAAAATGCTTTGCCACCCTACTGGAGTGTGTTTTCTGAAATAAATATGTTCTATTTATTTATTTAATGTGCTGTTAAATGACCTTCTGGGAAGCTATTCCTGCCGCAAGGCTTTAAAATGGATGGGCAGGCATAACTTAAGAGAGCATGCTCCTTACAATCAGGATGAATCATTTGAGTAGTTACTGTTTAGATTGATATAATTTTAGTTATAATTATGGGTAACGAGAAGGCATTTAGAGTCTGTAATATTGTAATTCATGGTGAAAAGAGTCCTAAACGAAGTAAAATATTTCCAGATTTGCTTTTCCCCCCTCTGTAGGTACCATGCACATGAGCGTGATTCTTTAAGGAACAGATTTTTCTGCTGCTGTAAAAATGTAGCAAAAGTAGGTCAGAAATGACATCTAGAGATAACGTGTTTGGTAACCACAAAGGGACTGTCTGTGTCTTCCTACTTGGCTCCTCAGAGTCCTGCAATTTATTGCTACAGGTACAGCTGCAGCACGAATGGGTTTTGATCCACAGACTGTGGACTTTGGTGGGTGGATCCAGAACCATATTGTCGCCTTTATTATCCTGTTACACTAACAGGCGGTGGCAAAATGATATTAGCAAAGACAGGGAAGAACAAAAAAAAGGATCCTAACACAAGAACCTGCTGTGAGCTGCCTAGCTCCAGAGACCCACTGCACCCTGAACCCTGCCACTGCCACAGTTGTGTTCTCCTGCAGCACCCAAAAAGCAAACAGCAACAGCGAGCCCCAAAACCAAAGGATTGCAACTTCACCCCCCAATGACAGCCCTTGCCCAACCGCTCCTTTGGTCCATGTGGCTTTTGGCCATAGAGAACAGGGGAAAAGGAGACTGGAGGGAGCAAACCAAAGGTTTCAGGGTCAGATCAGATATTAGGAAAAAAATTTTTACTGAAAGAGTTGTCAGGACCTGGAACAGGCTGCCCAGGGAGGGGGTTGAGTCACCATCCCTGGGTGTGTTTAACAGGCGGGTAGATGAGGTACTTAAGGGTATGGTTTAGCATTGGACAGGAATGGTTGGACTCGATGATCTTAAAGGTCTCTTCCAACCTTGTGTTTCTGTGAAAGCATGGGATTTATCACATGTGTGTGTAAGGATCCAGGACCCATGTGTGGGATGAGGAGCAGGTCTGAGCAGCGCCGGTGTTGCCCGTGGGGCCGGACACACAGACACTGAGCTGTTGGCGCATGGCTGAGAGCTGTCTCCGGTCACAGATGTGCTCGAGAGTTCCTATTGCAAAGGTTTCACTGCTGTGTTTATGGCAAGGTTTGAATGAGGGGTGGGAAGCTGTGCCACAGACCTGGAGTGGGAAGGTGGCTGCCAGAAGGAATCCTGAGTCCTGGCACAGCTGCATTAAAATAGATCCAATTGTTTACATCTGCTGACGGTTTGATAATTAACATTAAATAAAAACAACACTTGGGTATCTATAATGGATAATCCACATATACTGTGTAAGATATCAGCATAATGAACACACCTCAGCTGTCTGGTCATAACATAATTTAAGTGATGGAGTTTCCTTTGTGGTGCAGGCTGAACTACCTTTCAACAGAAGCCTGGGAAGCAACAAACTTTGACCATCGAGCGCTGTCTGATGCCCGAGCTGCTCTGCCCCAGATGGCAGGTGACAAGCTCTCCACATACTCCCTGAATGAATCTCTCAGAGACTTGATAATGAAATACATAAAGTGTGACCCTTATTGATCAGGACTCACACTAATTAATTTCCCAAAGTCCTATCCCAGCCTGCAGGGATATCAATACACACAAAAAAAAGCAAGGATGGAGATGTTGGTTGGCCAAAAGGCCAAGGGGTGAAGTTCTTCTCCTGTTGAAATCAATGCCAAATCCCAATCGATTTTAGCCCTGCATGGGTATTAGTCAAGTACACGGACTCTGAGCCTCAAAAGTTCATATCTTGTCACAAATGGCTTTTATAGCCATGGAAAACCAAAACTGCCAGGTCTGATACAAAAGTCTGAGGACCTTCCTCACAGCGAATAAGAAGGAAAAGGAGGCAGGAGTCTGGCGTGTCAGTTTTCCAATCCAAGCCCCTGATAAATATATCCCACTGGCAGGAAACCAGTTCTCTGCAGTTGCTCTGTTTCAAAGCATGACTCCTTCCCAGCCAGAGTGCTTTCGGTAATACCACATGCTGCTTCATCATCCTAACGCCGTTCTGGAGGCAGAGCTGGGTTAATCGAGAGTTATCACTCCTGCCCTGATTCACCACTGTCCAGCCCATGCAGGACCAGACCACAGCATCTGTGTCCGCAGGCGTTGTAAGGTTCTGGATCCCGCTACAGTTCAGACACAACGCTTTGTCCTTTCGCAGTGGAAAATAATCTCTTTGCAAAGTGTGGATGGTTCTGGAGCCTTACCTCTGAAACCTAAAGACTCAATATGGGTTGATTTTAGTGCCTTTTAAGTGGGAATAACAACCTAAGGTATTCGCCAGGATTTTAAACTGATTCCTGCACATCCTCAGTTGCCAAAACTCCCCACATCCAGCTGCCAAAACCTCTTCTTCCCTTCCAACAGTTTCTCCATAGCAGGTTTAGGTTGCCAATGCAGAACTCAGCATCGCTGAGTGAAAACTGAAAAGGTGAGGATATTGTAAAACAACCCAAATTGCAAACTAAATAGCATGAAGTCAATGGACTTTTTTGTTTTCGTGTGGAATTTTTTTGAAAAAGCTGAGTTTGTTTTACTTTAAATAAAGGTACTACTGAATTTCCAGTCGATTTAGCCAGAACACAGGGAACACACCACAGGATTTGAGTTGTGTTTGCTGAAACATCCATGGCCTTGAACAGATAATATATTTTTCAGTAACATATTTCTCGTTGCCCGCTGCTGGTCTTTTTTCCTCTGCACTCTCTCCAGATTGACTTTCACTCTGCTTATTGCCTGCCTCATTTCTCACCCTATTTTTCCAGCTGTTTTGGGGGGTTTGGGGTTGTTTTTTTCTCCTACTGCTTTTCTCAGTGTCTTTCTCCCAGGTTATAAGCAAAACAGAGCCCAACTTTAGGCTGAACTTTTAAACCCACATCTTGAAATTAAGTAAAACAAGCGCCTTCTGTCTCTGTGTGGAAGTAACTTCACAACTTGAGTCACTTAGCACTTTTAGTAGCTGCAGAATGGAAAAGGCCCAGTGGAAGAACAACAGCTTTCATTGCTGGGGAGCAGCGGTGCTACAACAGTCAGCGATAACACCGCAATAGTACAGGCATATAAGCGCAATGCAGGTACTGAGGTGCCCAGCTTGCCCTGAGGATTTCAGGGCTTACTCTTGGGCCGTTGTAGAATGAGCCCCATCACCCCATCCGGGTTTAACGAAGCCGAGGGGAAAGCAGAGGTGTGGGGCAGCACACTGCTCCAAGTGGGCAGAGCCGCAGCTCAGCTGTGCTTGACCCACTAATCCCTGCACAGTTAAGGGCATAAGGATCTGAATTTCTGAATTCACTTCTCTGCCCTTGCCTTTTTTCCAGCAGATGGATGGTCACCATCAAGCCAAGCTGACCGGTTTCCAGAAATTTCTATTGATAAGAGTAGATATTCAATAAAATCTGGAGCTGCTCTCAGAAACTGGCTAACAACAGTTGCTGTTATTATTCTGCTTGCAGGACAAATGCCTTAGCTCCAGCTCTCCAGCCCAGGCTTCCCACACCCAGCCTGCCCCTGCGCGTCACCCCGATCCTGACATTGAACTCAAAACAACCCGGACCGAGAAGACTGCCAAAAAACCTCCCGCTATTCTTCTTCATCCTCACTAACAATTTGGTAATGAAGTATTGATTTCCACTCCCCTGCTTATGGACGATATTAGATTTTCATTGATAAACTGCACTGGGGCTGTCTGGTCTCCACTGTCCCTTTTTGCTGTCACTAAAACAAAGTGCCACTGAAGTAAGATAATGACTGAGAACATTGATGTACTTATTTCGTCAATTTGTAACACTTGACAGGAAAAAAAATATTCTTCATAGTTTAATGTCCAAGTGTGCTACACGAGATGCAGTCACACTGGAAGCTTTACTTTTCATGGTAATGTCCATTTCCTATTTATAACCCCTTTGGGATAGTTTGTCTAAAGGAAATGTTTCTATTCTGTGCAGCTATTACTGTTGCACCTGGGTTGCCCAATCCAGTCATTGCACTAGGGATCAATACATCACAGTAAGTACAAGAATTATTAAGTTAAAACAGATTCTGAGCCAAAAAACCTCTGAACAATGTTAATCTTCTGTGCAAGTTGTTCAAATAGTTATGCTTAACCATGTTGCTGCCAAAGACTTGTTTAAAATGGATTATTTTCCGTTTGTTTTATTCCTCAGATATATATATATATTTAAATCTCCATTACGGTTTATGACGAGACGTATGCGATGGAGCGATTTTTAAACAAAAGTACTATTGTTAGATTATTGAACATTATATAAATATAGGTATATCTATATATAAATATCACTATATAAATATCTATATATAGATATAAAAGAATAAAAGCAGAAAATTCCTTTCTCAGTTAGGTGAGCATAAATCTAAATCTCTCTGTTGTGGTCAATGGACTTACATTGGATTTATGCCACCGCAAATGAGATCAGAACCTGGTCTTTGCGCTCTCCATCCAGCCCAGTGAGTCCCACAATGGGCAGGAGAGCAGGAGAGCATGGTGTCTACTGGTCCACCGAGACCTGGGGAGAGGGGGGCTGCAGAGACGGCAATCTCAAATTTGTGCTTGTAACTTTTTTCATTAAAACTTTGAGGCCCCCAATTTTAATTTGTGGAATATTCACGTTAATAATGAGATCTAATTAAGACATCCATTAAAAGCCCGTTAAAGTTAATTTAACGTAAAAATTCCAATAGAACTGTATTAGATTTTCTCCATTAAATTAACGTTATGGATTTTTAACGGATGTCTTAATTATACATTATTATTAACGGGAATACTGTATTACACAGATGAAAATCGGGTCCCGAGTCAACTCACAAAATCTTCCAGGATACCTATTGTCACAACTCTTGTGTTACCTAGTGCACTGCTTGGAACACCCAGCACGGCCCCAGTCCCTCTTGCTGAGCATTTCCTCACAGGGAACTCAACTTCCAGGAGACAAACCAGTCTCTGCACTTAAAGATGAACTTCCCTGATTCTCAAAGGAAAAACCAAGTCTGGACCGAGCAGTAAACCACTGCTCCACTGCAGAACTGTCCAAGGAACGCTAGGCAGAAGGTGAGGAGAGGACCCTTCCCAGACAAGGGGCTTTGGAGTGTCTTTAGCTATGGCGTTGGTTTAGACGGCCAAGGACACAACTGAAGTTGTGCCAAAATCAGGGCGAGTGTGTTCGGTGCATTCCCTGTGGCATGTGTGGAAGGGGTGGTTTTGGCATTGTTTGGGAAATTTTGCCATGAGCCCTAAACTCAAGACTGAGGAGAAAAAAAGGCCCTTCTTATTTACCTCCTAGGGAAAGTGTTGCCCTTATGCCACATATAATAGCAAATTGCTTTTTTTATGGCATGCATAACCTAGATGGGAAAAAATATGGCGCTTGAGGGAAGGAGGGAAAAAGTAAATGAAGTTCCAGGAATGTCATTCTGAAGTAATGAGGCATGGACAGAAAATATACCCCTCACATCATCGGATTGAGATGGCAGTCGAAATAGCTTCATTGAAGTGTCAGCACTCATCCATCAATCAATCATCCACAAGGAAAAATAGCGACAGTACAACGGGGCGGCTTTTATGGGATTTACTCATGGGCATAGGGAATAGCAGCTCAAATGTAGTTCTGACATGAAAAGCAAGGTGCTGATATTATTTTTTATGATGGGAGGATCATAAAGTGAATTGAGAACAGTGAGGTCTGTCTTTGCTTAACCTATTCAACTGGAAATGAACGGAGCTCAACTGGAAACGAGCAGAGCCTTCAGATGGGTTAAGATTGAAGCCTGCACCGTGCTGAGCACCGGCCATTGACAACAAAATTCTATTAAAGCAAAATCAATGCATTAGCATCGAGCTCCTCAGAAGCTGTTAAATTGCACAGCCCAGTTCAGAGTTATTAAGCGGTTGCACAAGGTGGGTCCTGCAGCAGGGACCCGAAGGCAGCAAGCGCCGCTGTAAAATGCCTCTTGGGAGAAATCACGTGCAGAACTTCAGCCCTGCTCCTTTCCCCAAGCTTTTGGATGCTCCAGAAAAAAATATTTGGCTTATTGCGGCACCCAACTGGTGAAGCTCCTGCCGACTTCGGGTGACCCCACGCCCTGTCGCAGCTGGGTGTTCCACTATCGGAGCACCGGGGTTTGCCACTCACAGCCATGGCCAAGCCACATGGATGCTAACATGGGCAGGTGCCGGGAGCAAGGAGCCCCCTTCCCGCAGCATCCAGGGCATCCTCAGGGCACCAGCTGCTCTGCTGTGGCAGAAAAGAGTCTTTCCATGAGCAGCAGGTCGTGGTGACAGTAGGAAATATGGTCCCACCATCAGCTGTGCCAGCACCTGGGACTCCCAAGCTGAAAGCCTCTCTTGTGGTTTGGGAGGGGTCTGCCCAGCCCAGCACCATGTTTTGCTCAGGAGGCTTCGCTCCAGCACAAGTGAGGGAACAGCTACTTCATTTACAATCTGGCCACAAACCTTTATTACACAGAGCTTAAACCTTGATTATTTTGCCTGCATCACTGTCCTCTGGGAACATTTTAGGTACACATTTGAATTAAGTGGGTTTTATTTTTTTTTTACAATATGATATAAAAAAGGCAAATGTATGTCTCTGCTCCCTCTGTACGGAACTGGATGGGTTGATAGTTTATCTGTCATATAAATCAGGTAACACAGAAAATCATTGCATCTTTTCTCTGTCTTATCTACTCAATATCTATCGTTCTGACTTTTATTCTTATTGGAGATCATCAAAACATTAATTAAAAGCCTGGTGATCAAACAGACGAATATTTATGATTCACGTCCTTGCTTATTAACAAGTGGCATATTGATACACCACATATCCAAGCTGTTTATGCTCTTGCGCTGCAATAAAGCAGTAAGAATTGTTACCCTTGCACGCTGCTTCAGAGATTTATTCGGAAACAATAGCTCCCTTCCTGCCACCACCCGTGTCAGAAGAAGCCATATCACCTTAAAATAAAATTGTTGTTTTAGAAAAGGGAGACATAATTAGCATCTCTTTGGAGCCTACCGTGTAAGGGCTCCAGTGCATCAGTCTCAGGTGGTTTTTCCAGGCTCTTATCATTTAAGCTGAGAGGGAGAAGGACACTTAACTTTAAAAATGGCTGTCATTAGGACAATAATAATTGTTGGTTTAAAAAAAAAAAAAAATTAAAAATCTTTGAGAATCCGCTAACAAACCTGCCCAGTAATTACTTGTCATTGCAACTTATCACAGGCTTTATTACCTACTTGTAAAAGTATTTACAAGACTGACCTCCCCAGCTTTTTTAGAGATCATGGAGGATAGAAGTCATTTTTAAAATCAATAAGTATATATTAACACAATTGGGGCTGGAGCCTTCCAAGCCAGGTTTACAGGCAATTGAGTCGCCTACCACACATTCAGCCCTGAGGGGTGTTTGCCCAGGTTACAGCCTCTTTCCTTTCCTGCTCCATGTTTTGATAGTGCCGTATTTACTGGTTAATTTATACCCACAGTGTGGTTCCTAAAATAGAAGGAGCGTTCCCGACAGGGATTGTCCATCGGTGCTGGTGTCACGGGAAAGCACCTGCCCTGGGAGATGGGGAAGCAGAGCAGGTCAGCCCATCTCTCTGTCTTGATGTGAATATTGCCATACCATCAAACCTGCCCCAAAAGCACAAGGGAACAGGGGATGATGACCCAAGTTTTTTGGCAGAGATTTCCTCCCAGCAAAGAAATGGCTCCATTCAGTGCCCTGAGGCCAGGCTGAGGTCCCTGTCTCCCATCCCCATCCCCTCTCCACCTGCCACCATAACTCTCAGCCTGGAGAAAGTGCCCTGTCTCAGCGGAGGTGGATCTCCATCACACAGGGCTTTTCTCTTCTCCAACAGATATATGATGCAATTTATATTTAAAATTCTCTCTATAAAGACAGTATCGATCACAGATTCCAGATCAATACATGGCAATTACAGCGGGCTTTAAAGGCCATCTGTCCCCTGGCAAGAGCACTGGTGTAACTGCCTCTGTCCATCCAAGAAAGCACCACAGGTACGTGCCCATCTCCTGGGGGTACACCTGTGCACAGCAATTTTGCCCAGGTAGCTGTGCTTATGGGGTTACATGGAGTTGTATCTGCCGGTCATTGGCCACTGACGAGGTGACCATGGACCACCTTCTCGTTGGGTTTCAAAGTCACCACAAGGCCGGTGACACCGGGGTTTTGCCATCCGGGTTTTCCTGCCCACAGTGTATCCCGCAAGCTGCACCTTTCCTTTTTGCCAAACCATCTCTGTCTTTTGGTGACACAAACCCAGAACTTTTCAGAGCAGTGCCGAAGAGTTGGAGCTAGACAGCAGTAGGTGGGACACGAGCCCTTGTAGGTGGGACAGGTGACGTTGGGAAAACTGTGACTAAGGAGGAAATGCCATGTGTCTAAAGGCAGGCTCCATTCACGATTCACACACCGAGGTCCCAAATTCTCCAAATGCCCAAAGTCCAGCTAAGCCTTTCTGCTGGTGGCCCTGGATGAGGCACTGGGCAGTGACTGAAGGAAGAAACACTTCCTGGATTTTCTTTTTTCCTCTGTTTTTAATAATTTCCCACAGTGGTTGGCTTCACGTGAGCGTGCAGAATTTAGGATTTAATTTTTTTTCTTCTTCTATCATCTCTTGAAGGAAAATTAAAGACAAAATAGCAGGAGTGGGTTTGCAGTGCTAACAGAAGCCAACATACCTTTGCAAATGAACCTGTGCCAAGTGTGAAAGCCCGGGGAGAGGGTGTGCATGCATCCCACACACCCAGTGCCGCATCCCACTGGCTCCTCATCTTCCCTGCATCCACCTCCTGCCCATTTCATTTCAGTCTCCAGCTTTATGTCCACCAGCTTCTGAAAAGCCAGGTCCTACATGTATTTCTTCCAGCACAAATCCGGAGCTTCTCCCCGAAGCTCAGCGCTCAGGTCCACATACACTCCTGGGCTGGGACTCCCAGTGTGTTCAGGTGGCTTTGAAAACAACTTCAGCAAACAGCCTCTTGCCTGGTGCAGATCAAATCCAAGGCTGTGCCTGTGCCTCAGATTTGATCTGCACAGGGCAAGAGGCATAGGCTGTGCCTTGGAAGGTTTATAGTTATGCCAGGGAAATGATCGTGAAACTTCATTATTGCTGGTAAAAGTCCTGATGCAGAACCAGTTGTATCACTGGGAAGCACTTTTTGCCCTGGTACAGCTCATTTTGCTTTGCTGGACTGGTTTTAGACCAGTGTAAGCACTTTCATCCCAGTATACTTCAGCCTGCGCTAGTGCTCATTTCTTGTTTTAACTGTGCTGGCAGCAGTGGGACAGGGAGATGAGGTGTCTGTACACTATTTTCTTTGAGAGTATTTTTAACAGCAGAGTGGCTGCACAACCGGACTTAACTGCAGAGTAATAAACTTCCAGTTCATCATCACTCTCAGCTCATGAAATGTCTCCAGGCCTTTGTGAGAGCCCTGTGTGAGACAACAGATTAAATACTAATCCTGGCAGGTCGTACGTCTCCACTCGAGTTCATACCATCTCGCTGAGCAAACTTTTTATTCCCCTCCCCATCCTTTTTTTTTGATCTAAGGAAAGGCAACACATTCTTTCATTAGGCTCCTTAGATGACATAGCAGGGAAATGAAATTAATATTTTTAAAATAAAATAAATAAATACATCTTGAAAACACACTCCTACAATAAACACAAGGAACACTTTCCCTTGGAAGCCATCCCCAAAGATGCAAGGGGCATCTTTCAGGTACTTGACACCCATGCCATCCGTGGTCTCAAATGTGGAAGATTCCTGTCTGCTGGTCCATGTCACACTGAACCCCTGCATCTGTATACAGGTAGACACACAGCGATGCCCAGATCCCACACCCACACACATCCCTGCACATGTGCATCACCGGCACACTGTGTGTGTGCATACGCCTGACAGACACACACGGTGAGGGACATTCGGGTGCTGCTGGCACCCAGTGAGGCAGCAGATCGGGATGCAGGGTGTCACCATTGCGATGCAGCAGATGCTGGAGTGTGCAACACAGGTTGCAAAGGCTGAGAAGCTGAACGGTTCTTCCTTGGCTCAGGGTACTTCACCATCGCATGTCTCTAGTACCACAGGCCCTTTTACCCAGTGCCCAGGCACCGCTTCTGAATCCTTTGCTGGTTTTATTGTTTTCTGTGATTTGTTTTGGGGTTGGTTTTTGGTTTTTTTAGTTATCTTATCTTGAACAAGTCAGCAGGACTCATGAGAGACCCACCCCTATTTTTAGTAACAGAGCACAGTTGGCCACAATAGTGAATCTGATGGTTTCACTCTGCTCCAGCAGTTGTGGTCTGTATTAAGTTGGTTATTGGCAGCATCTTCAGGTTGCATCAGTGACCCGTGGTGTTAGGGCTAGAATTTTGTTTAAAAAAAAAAATTAAGAAAATGAAGAATAAAAAAATCTCATTTCTCGTTTAAAAGAAAAAAAAAAAGTAAATACTGCAAATGTCCAAAAGGAAAGATTAAAGACATTTTTTTATATTGCCCGCGCAGATGGGACTCCTTCCCCAGGGAACTCACAGGGACTTTCTCTGTGGAATGTTCCAGTGCCTCTGCGCTGCTTTTGTAACGAGTGCATGCTGTATAGAACATATTGCCCGTGTACTTAGCGGGGGGCGGGGGGGCCAAGCTGCTTTTCATTGTGCACTGCAGCTTGTTTGGATGAAAAGTTGCGCCTTTGATGCATTTTTATACTGTACATATCTGTATATATTAACTCTATTGCCATGCTCTGAACACAGATTTTGTTATATTTGCTTGTTTCAGTTTCCTACAAAAAATTGGTCCATGCTGGAGGATTGTGGGGGTTTTTTAAAATCTTATTTTATTATTTTATTTTTTAATGGAAAAATACGCTTGTAATTTTTGTTTGTTTTCTCGGTCGTCATCGTTTAATGGCTCCTAAAGGAACTAGAGATGAGTTTTTTGGAGTTACTCTGAGAAGCAAAGTCTGTGTTTGCATGAGACCTGCCCGAGTGCTGGCTATAAAGGGGGGCGGGGGGGGACAGGGGAACTCTGAGTCGAGTTTTGCTGTGAAGGCATGCTTAGTCCCACGGGAAAACTCAGACATGTACAATTATCCTCTTTGTATTTTATCTAATAGTGCCTGAATTTTGTTTTATTTTATTTTATTTTTAATGTCTTCTTGGAGGAACAATCCGTAATTGTCAAAATTTGAAACATTAGCTTAATTTTGTTTTCATGACCTCTCATTTCTCCTCCTTATTTATTTGGTTGCTGTTTATAATGGGCCCCAAGGCCATTTCTGACATTGCAGTGTTCTTCTTCCACATTAAGGATGTTTTGAAAATTACTGAGATTATTGAGCCAACAGGCTGTTTTAATCAAAACCATGTTTCACTTGCTTTTGATGATTAGGAATGGTCCTTGCTAAGGAAAGCCCTTTCTGCTGGGAGGACCCCACCATCTAGTGGCCTCCAGCCCTAGCACAGCATCCCCACGCTCACCGGCTCCCTCAAAGCTGGCAATTTGGCTTCCAATTATTTGCTTATTACAAACTAACTTAAACTAAACAAATTGATAACGTTAATGGCTTTTTCTTTTTTTCCCTTTGGTTGATTGCTAAATAAATTCATATAATTTATACTAGAGGAGATTACTGCTTTTATTGTTTTGGGTTCCCCCAAACCAATTATTAACAATCAGGACTATGTATCTCATTAAATTTAAATGAGGTCAAACCTATTTATCTAAGGCCTTTTCTGATTTACAGGAAGATGACTGTATTCCAGTGCATTTAAGATGTATTTCTGTGTATGATTTTTTGCAGCATTGAAATCTATTAACTGTGATTTATTTTTACCACGTATATAAGTTCTGTTAAAAAAAATTTTTTTTTTCAAAAATCCCTCAACTTTCCAGCTGAAAATGGCACTTTTTATGCCCAGGGATATTTTTTTTTATTTTTAATTTTTTTTAATAAAAATCACTGCAGTTTTAGAACTGTAATTAAAGCCCTGAATAATAGATCACACATCTTTATCTGTTGTGTTTAAAAGGAAAAAAAAAATAGCCCAAACTGTTCCCATAATCCTGAATGCCTCATTTCCATAAAAAAGGTTTCTATACATATATTATTTACATTTTTAAACATGGTAATTCTTTCCTTTGTGGCATAAAATGTCTCTTTTCCACCACAGCTATTGGAAAGCGACTGCTCACATCTGAAATGTTATCGTAATTTGCATCAGGAAACCCAACTGCAGACATTAAGGACTTGGGTGTGTTCAATTATGATTTCGCTGGAGGCTGTCCCTCATTTTAATGCTGCACTCATTGAACTACCTTTCTGAAATCTAGCTGATAGGGTTCGCCATAGACATGCTTCACAACATCATTAGCTTTGCAAATGGCTTCATTTCAGGCAATGCAGGCTTCAGTTTTGGCCAATTGTAAAATGGAAATTTGAAAAGGAAAAAAAAAAAAGAAAAAAAAAACAGATGCACTTAAAACATGAAAAGAATTATTTATATGATAAAAATATATTTAGATTTTCAAAGCACAAGACTGAACAGAAGTGCTCTTTTTATGCTTTCTGAAGATGTTACTGTTAAAAGTCTTTCTACATCAGGCTTAATAAATCTGTAATGACATTTGATGGATTGATTTTTGTGTGGGTTTTTCTTTTCTCTCTTTTTTTTATTTCCCCCCCCCCCTTTTCTTTCTCTGCAGAGAAAGCAAAAAGACTGACCTGGAGAGGCTGTGGGAGTCAAAAACCACAGGAATGTGCCTGTTTCAGTAAAACTCAGGGACGGTTTCTAGCAGCCTCCCTTCCCCTAAATAACAATCGCTTAAAACAAGGAGAAAAAAAAGAGAAAAACCATCCAGCTGCACCGCCCTGCATTGCTTTCGACAGATCTTTTTCTTCCCCTCCTCTGGCTCCTCTGACCGTTCCATGCCTGGGTTATTTATGGTGTAATCTACAGCGAGGCATTGGGCTGCTGTCACACAAATTCAAGGCTCGCTGGCCATAAACCAGGCGTGATTGAGATACCAAACCCCCTTCTCCGGAGGGCTCCACCTCCGACGGATGGCTCTGGTTAACACTCGGTTCCCCTGAGCACTCCCTTGCCCCCTGTAACGTCCCCCCTGCCACGACTCACATGCACAAGTGCGTCGGCACAGGCCGATGCTGCCCTGGCATGATGGGTTATTTACTGCCCACGAGTCAGAGCTCTCCGTGTGAGATTCCTGAGACTCGTGCTCATTAGATGTTGATGGGCACGCTGTCACCTGTTAGCCATATTTAATCACCGATGCTCCTCTTCTTTGCCATGATGAAATGCGATGAGCGGAGGAGCCCATCCCCAGAGAGGCCGGCTGGGCCATGGTCCCCGGGGCCTGGCATCTCCCCATGCCACTGACAGCCATTGCGTCCCATCCACACGTCCCAAAAGACGGGCCTCAGAGGGGGCTGCTGGGTGGATCACTCATCTCCCTGGATCTCCTCCACATCTCCTGCCTTTCCCAAGCACCCCTCGGGGTCTGCTCAGCCCAGCTTGGGGGTGGGAGGTCCCTTCTTCACTCACCCAGCCCTGACATGGGGCCGAAGCTGGCAAAAGGCTCCACACCCCCAGCCCACCCCATGCTCCTCAGTATGGCCATCCCATGGCTGACCTGTGCCAGCCACCCCTTCACCTGCTACACGCCGAGGGGGTTGTTAGTGATTGTGCTTCCAAGACCGGGCCTCGCATCCCACACCACAGACTATTTTTTTCTTTTTTAAGTGATTTTTTTTCCCTTAAAGGAATATACTGCGCACATTTCAAGGAACCCCTCTAGGGTAAAATAAAAAATATATATAGATGGCTAAAATAACAAATGAATCATAAAACTTAGAGATGGAAAAGGACTATTAGATCATCCAATTTATCTTGCTGTCTGCCAATACAGGTCCGTTCCCCGCAGACCGCTCCCCAGGGCTTTGTCTAGCCTTCCTGACTGAACTCCAGCACGCGGGGTCCTCTGCCACTTGCCTGGGAAGAGCAGTTAATGGCTCAGGCATGTTTTATAGGTACGGGGCCACATCCTGGCCCGAGGCAGCTCACCTGCAAGGCGCGTGGGCCTTGACCCCGAATATTGTAATGACTCCACAAAGCTGGGCTACACGTGCCACTCCAGAGCATTTTCACCCCGTCCCCTGGCAGGCGACTGCCGACCTGCTCCACAAAGAGCTGCGTCCGTCTGTCCCGGGGTCCAGCTGCCTGGGCAGGATGAGGCTGTGCAGGATCAAGCGTTGATCCAGCTGCAGGCAGCCCTCAACGGGCTTAGGAGGCTGCTCTAATATATTCCAAGGGTTTGAACTGGCATCTCTCTTCTCTTTTTGTTGTCTTTTTTTTAATTATTGGTGATACACTCCAACTGAAGAACAAACAAACAAATAAAATCAACCCTTCAGCTTCTGAGATGGATGTTTTGGCTACAGGGCAACTTTGAAGGCTGGTTCGATTGTTGTTTTTCCTTTCATTTTTTTGCTGCTCCTTAAAACTGTCTTGATTTAATAAAAGTTAAATGTTTTCATAGGAAAATCAGGCCGGGCGGTTTGTGGTTCTTTTATGTACAACACAGATATTACATTATTCAACAATTTAGGAATAAATTTAACTCTGGCTACCTGTGCTGGATGTCTTGCAATTTCAATAGCTGGTCTGACAGCGATGTCTGGGTGCTGAGGAGACCCCCAGCTCCGGGAGGGCACCAAGGTCATGGTACAAAGATACAAAGTCATGGGACAGGTGTTGGGGGAATTGAGGTGAGACATCACCAGGTCTGTGAGGAGTGGGAGGGGAGACCCTGGGACCGGGTCTGCCATGCCAGAAGTGGGATTGTCTGACCCACCATCCTGAGACACCGCAAAATGGGGAGGACCCAGGGTTTGCTCCAAGAAGTAAACACAGAGATGCCACCTGAGCTGGCCATCCTTCACCTCCCCATCCCCCTCCACGGCTGAGGGGGTACCTGGGACAGGGGCATGTCAGTGTGAGGGTGCCTGCGATGGGGACATCTCAGCAAAGAGGTAGCTGGGACAGGGACATCTCTGCGCGGGAACATCTCTTACCCCTGGCCGCAATCCGAGCTGTCCTGGAGTTGGTGCACGGCTGCTGAGCATCCCCCCAGCACAGCAGCTTGAGAGGTTTGCGTCACTCAGGGTGGTGTGTTAGGAAGATTTATGGTTGGGAAAACAAAAGTTAAGAGGAACAAAAGGCACCCTTCCATACCCTCAGCATCTGTTTCCAGCTCACACTGATGCCTCAGCCCCTGCTCAGAGGCAATTCTTGAGCAGATCAAGTTTTTAACTGGGCTCCAGACCTCTGGCTGAGGACAGGAATGGCTGCAAATGAAACTTGGAAAGAGAAGCAACAGATATCACAAGGAAAACAATCCAAAATGGAGTACAGAAGTTCAGGCTGTGTGACGTTGCTGCCCATGGTTGGGAAGCTCTTTTTCTGCTCACAGGAAGGACTAGAGCTCAAATACGGCCTTTACTTTCTCTCAGCTTGTCAGACCTCTGCAGCCTTGTGAGGCAAGGTCCAAACCACTCCATTTCATAAAATTTAGGACATTGGCAGTTTTCTGCAGCCCAAACAGTTACTGAGTCTGAGCCCTTTGATATCTCCTCTGGTTGTCCTGCAAAATACACCCAAGTCCCTAAAATACTCTGCACATTGGCAGTCCAAAGGGTCCTGGTGAGGGAGGAGGAGGAGAAGGCTTCTCACCAAGGTGAGCAGACACTTTGTAGAGATGTGGCCATGAACATGGCCGTCAAAGTGCTGGAGAGATGCTGTGCTAGCGGCTGCTCTGGCAGTGTCCAGGACTGCAATGGCATGCCAGACAGGTCAGGTGCTACTGCAAAGGAAACGTCAAATTACAGGAAATAAATGTTGCCCAGAGAGATACACCTTAAATATGAAGTCTCTCTTTACAAAGAGCTGATGATAGTCTTACATTAATACTGTAATTAATAATAATGCATGCGTAGCTCCAGTCCTCACTTCCCAGAGCTGGGTGTCCATCCAAAAGGCCTTTTGTCTGTCACTGACCTTTACTTTTAAAGCCTTCACAACTAAATCCGCTGGTTCTGGCTCTTTGAGCACATAGGTCAGTGGTGTGGTGCAACTGGAGGGTGATGAAAGTGTCCTGAGACCAGGTTCTGACATCCCTGTGCCAAAAATCACTGACAAGTTAAAAAAAAACCCAAAAGCCAACAAGCCAGAACCAAAAACAACTCCAAGGCGTTTCTCATACCAGGTCACCCACCTGTTCCCATCTGGTGGCAGGAACTGGGCAGCGCTTCGCCTGTCTGAGGATTTTGTGTGCTTGTTTTTCTGAAGTAACTAACAAAATCTTGGTGGCTCTGAGAAACTCCTCCCAGAATACACCAATTAACAAGATGAGAAGCCCTGAGCTCAGGAAAAGAGCAGTGCTGCTGGTAAGTTAGCAAAGGGGAAATCGCAAAGTCCATCTGTAAGCGGTTGTGCTAATGCTTTAAAGATCGGGCTGTTGGAGTCCAACAGGAAAACAACCACAATTCTTATCGGGAAAGAAAATTTTCAACCTGAAACCAGATTCTGTCAAAATGCCAAAGGCCAGATTGAGGCTCTGCTGAAAGACCCGATTCCATAGGAATAGGAAGTTCAGTTCCCTCAAACCTCAGGGCAGAGGGAGAGGCACAAGCGATGCAAACCCAACCCCAGCGCTGAAGCCAAACCAAAATGACTCATCCTGCTCTGACTCCAGGGACCGCAGGGAGCGAAAGCACACGGACACCGAGAGGGAAATTGGGAAGGTGTTTCCATTAAGGTGGCATTTGCATTATCTGGCCGAAGAACTGAGATGGAAAAGATGTTATTGCCTGGGCAATCCTCCTCGTCCTCTCACTGAGAACAGCAACCTGTCCACAGGTGTCGGAACAGGCTTGGGTTTCCAGCTGGCATGCTGGGGAGTCTGGGAGGTTTTGGTCAGAGGAAGGTGGGAGAACACAGGAAGTAAAAAAGATGCAAGTTTGGTGAAAATGTATTTCAGAATTAAATATAATTTAACTCGGTCTGATCTTTTCTCCTGAACTATTTATGCTCAACTTTGACATTAAAATTTCATTCGGTTTGCTCAGAATTGCTGTATTTAGCAACGTTTAATTAGATTTTTGAGAACATACACATTATATATATTAAAAGCCCCGAAGTATCATAAACTGAAAGAACATATTTCATGACAAAACGCAAACTTTAATTTTTTTTTTGCTGAGGGGGCATTTTTGTGCTTTAAGTGAAAACTATTCCCTGATCTTCCAGAATTATCAGAACCCCGACTCCAGCATTTCCTCTGCTCTCACAGCCCACATGGGTTCCTCCAGTTCACTAGTCACCAGTTATGCCAACAGACTGCACTGAAGACAGAGGGTTGAAGTCACAGAAAGGTTCTTTTTAAGTCATTATTCCGCAAGGCAAAGAGCAGGAATTGGGTCATGACTTTCAGAGAGGACGAGTGAAAACGTTTAATACCTGTAAAATGAGTTCTAAACGCCAAAGTGTTCCATAGATATTTGTTAGACTGAATTTACTCATGCAAAGAGTTCTGTACCCAAGACTCAGGCAGAGGAATGCCTGTCTGGTCGTGACGTGTGCCCTGTTATAAAACACATCATTTAATTAATCATAAAATCCTGAGCGGTCAAAAATAATGGTAGCCAGCAGCTAAATCTGCTCTACAGCAACATGTTTCAGTAACTATTGATAGGGTGAGAAGAACCAACCAGAGAGAATGTCTCTGCATTCATGGATTTCCTTCGGTTCATCTCACGTAGTCGGGGAAGTTTCAGGTTCTGCTGTGATTTCTGCCACACAGATTATTTAAGGGGGTCAGCACCTTCCCATGTGTGGGGTCTGGTCGGGGCAGCAGCTTTGGCTTTATTTTTAATCTACTTTTATGCAATCACAAATTAATTTAGGGATCTAAAGTAAACTTGGCCATAAGATATTGGCACCCTCGGCAGCTCAAGCACGTCTCTCCCGGGCCCCACTCCTCCCCGGGCTGGTTCCAGCGCTCCCCTTTGCTAACACTGCCATCTAATGCCCACACACTCCAAGCTCTACCTAGCAGGAGGGAAGAGCAGAGACGAGATGCTGCTACAGTGGCCCTGTACCTCCTGATCACCATCCTGCCCAGCCACGCCGGAGCTGCCAGCGCCCAGAGCAGGCAAGCAGAGCCAGGATGCCTTCTTCGGAGTGTGACCCCGCAGGGGCACAGCCTTTCCTCTCTGAGGTGAGTGGCACACACTAAGTGTTAACTCGAAGCGAGGCCAGCTCAGCCTGGAAGGCAACAGCTCATTGTGTGGGGAGCCAGGGATAACAGCAGTGGAAACAAAGGGAGGAAACTCCTAAAGATGCTCCAGAGCTCCCAGATACCCAGACCTCCCCCATTCAATCTCCATTGTCCTGCAGAATGATCTAGCTTGGTCTAGAGCTAAGAATGCTGCTTTGCTTTCACACAGAGGGAACATAAAGCTACTGCACCTGCCCTCAGCAGACCAGGCTCAGCTCAGCTCAGCCCCAACCTGAGGAGGGACAAGCTGGGGGTATGCCACACCTTCACACTTAAAGGTCAGAGGAGACAGCATGAAAAGCCTTAGCCCAAAGCATTCCTTGCTCTGTAATACCACACTCAACACAGCAGCCAACACTCTGGGACTGAGCACCAGCTATCAGCCACAGCACCCAGCAGGATTTCACACACGAGCCATTACTATCCATCAGTAACAGCTCCAAACCTAACCGCCCATCAGCTAACCAGCCAGTTACAGGTAACAACACATGTCAACCTGGGCACTCCCGTGATGAGCACGCAGTTACACAATCTGTGTAATTGCACAGGACAATCATGCTGCAGCATGTTTGGAAATGCTCCACCTTGCTCTCCCCAGTAACATTAAGTCATATGGGTATCTTCTGTAGGAACTCCTACTTTAGACATGATGAATTAATATTAAGATGAAATTGAATTAAATGTACTGATTTTAATGTCATGAATGCACTCGTAACTATTTTTTCCCTTGAGAACCATCTGCAATTTAAAGACTTGCTAATCCTAATTAAATGCACTTTTTCTTAAGTGTGTGCAAATGAACAGAGAAATCTGCTCAGTAACGCACTTGCCTATTTCCCTCTTTCACAGAGGGGAAGAAGAAACAGTTTTGTGATCTGCCATCAGATCCTCCTAAGAGGAAATGAGGGTCGCTTCTTCAGACTCTCAAGATGCAGAGTCTGAGTGCATGCCTCAGCTGGCAACTCATTAAAAACACAGGCAGAAGAGACAGCGCAGCTCAGCCCTGAAGCCCTCTGAAGGCAGCGAGCAGAACTCCACAGGTTGTCCTGCAAACCGGTTATCACAGGGTAAGGCCAGAGCAGAGCCAGGAGCACAGCTCATCAGCCCCTCAACACCAGCAGCTCTGTCACCCCCCCAACAAAAGCACCCAACATGGTCCCACTGAACACACACCTCTGAAAGCCCACAGTTTTAACATAGAAGAGACTTAACCCCCAAAAAAACCAAACCCAACAAAGAAACCTTTTATGACTAAGTTTTCCTCTTGAGCGTCACAGCTGGATTTTCTGGGTGCTGACTCAGGACTTTCACAGAAGCAACTGCACAGGGCTTGAGCTGAGGTTTAGTTATGGGCAGGTTTCTCCTCCTCCCCAGCGGCAAGAGGATGGCCAAAGGTCAAGGGAATATAAAATTCCAGGCATTGGCTCACTCTAAGCTTTAAAAAGCAAGACACAGAAACCAGTTTTGCAAAACACCAAGTCTATATTTACATCCGCATGTAATAATATACTCAACTAAAGTGAAATACACCATAAATTAAATGAGTAATGTGTGCCTACTGCTTGACAACTTCCGGTTTCAACAATTAAAATAAAACAAAATGGAATGAAATAAATACATAAACAAGAAAAATCAACAATTTGTACCTCTATATATGCACTGTTATTTCCAAAGAAACATAAAAAACCAGTAGTATCCCAATAGTTAATACTGATGGGCAGAGTGTGTTCTGAAGTACAGGGCTGTGCTGCCATGAAATCAAATCCTTCTGTCCATTTTTGGATTCCAACCTCAAGTTTCCTACCAAAAAAAAAAAAGCCTTGAGGGGATCTGTACCAGCATAAAGGGAGATTAAAAACAACCAAGTCTTAGGTCTGTTTGCTGAAACCTTAAAAACCAGCCCCGCACATTTAAATCCCAGAACCCCATAAGGTACACAGAGGGTAGTTACAGCATGCATTCTATAAGACTCATTGAAAGGATCACGCAAAAAAATAGATTAACCATTTTCCAAGTGAATTCATCTTCAAAAAATAGGCTATAAAAGTGCAAAACTAGGAAAAACAAAAATCTAGATTATGTACATATGGCTCAGCTTATGAACAGGAAAAAAGGTAAATAGTGTACAATTTCCTGATACACAGCACTTCATTACATCGCCAGTTTAGAGACGTTAAAAATAGGTCCCATATACAGGAACTAAGACATACAACTGGAACATCTCGAGTTGCATAATGAAAAAACCAAGAGTTTCTAGGTTTTGCTATTTTACATTTGCTGTATGAGGGAAGAGAGCAAAATGAACAGTGCAAAATTTTTCATTTTTTTCCTTTTACTAAAATATATGGAAGGCAAAGCCAGGTACAGGGGAAATAAACTCTTAGCTATGGGCTGTATGAGAAGCAACTAGGAACACAAGTCAAAATACGCAACGCTTCTGCCTTACTGGCTGGTAACTGGCCATCTTCCCTTTACAAAAATTAAACTGCATGTGCATTAGAAAACACTCTTGCTGTCTTCACAAAATATAAAAGGAGATATTCTCCCATTTACAGGTTATTTCTTACTTATTTTGAACACCCAGTAGATGCTAAAACTCGACATCAAGAAGCTTCCAAGCACAGCCAAGCAGGCTACACCATAGCCACATCCCTTTTGAAGGCTGTAGATCCCATATTTGTATTGCAAGTCTTGATTGTGACTTTACAGTTTGGACAAAGGTGCAAAGTAGTTTTCCTCTAAATGTAACTGCACTGAGTTTGGTACAAAACCAAACCCTTGTAACATTTAGATTAGTATTGTTTCCCATGTAAGCCCTAGGTATTTTCTGCTGTAAAAGTTTGCGTGTCTGTAGAGATGTGTAAGAGGTTTCTCTGAAGAACAGCATCCAATGCCAAGAGAAGAATCCAACCGTATTTCAGGAACGCCCCATGAAATCCAAATGTCAAGTATTGCCTCATCCTTGCGGTTAAAATATGCTGGAAACAACCCCAGGGAAACAGATCCCTCCAACACATTATGGTCCTAACGTGTACAAGGCAGATCAGCATCGTGTCAGCACCGTCGCTTTGATGTTCACAACATTTATAAACTGGACAGTTTCAGACAGTTTATTTGGAAGTTGTTTTAAAAAACTAACATAGTTCAACAGGAAAAAACAAACAGATGAGAAACTTTCACCTTTATGAAAAAGGAGCATTAAGCCAACAGGATTCCAACTTCAGTATCTACAATTTACCTGAGGTGCAATGATTATATATTCTTTCAAAGAGAAACTCTTCAGCAGCGCTCAAGTATGAAAAAATATAATTCCTACCTAATATTTGGTCAATTAATTCTAATGAAAAATACTCAAAAGTCAATGTCAAGATATACATTCTCCACACACCTTCATAACCCAATTGTTTTAGACTACTTTTTATGGCTATTTGGTACAAAACGTTAACAGAACCAGTATTATAAAACTGTAGTGTTTTTATATACAGTACAATCACAGCTTAGTTCAGTAGCTTTCACCATTTTTCCTCAAAGGATGAACTGTGGGTATAAAACTCCATGGAACATGCACTTGTATCCTCAGACCTAGGGGAAAAGAAAATATTGTTTTGTGAAATACAACTGTAGGACAGTACAAACACATATATTGAGAGGAGCATCTTTAAAAGATAAAGATAATTTCTTCTGCACCCTTGCCTGTGTATTTAGAAACTCATATTGTTGTATAAGGTCTGTCTCCTATTTGCCAAATAAAAGCTGGCAATAATCAAGACTACTTTTGAAGATACTCATGCCCCAAGTAGAAATACAGGCAGGAAATTGAGTTAGCTCTAAAAAAGCAGAACTAGACAAAAATATGCTTAGAGTAGGGGAACAATAAAAGCAGTAAGATTAGAAGAATATCAAGAAATATTTTTAAAGCTGTCAACTAGATGTCAGACTGCTCGGCTCTCCAGATATGCAAAATCTTTGCCCAAAATGCTGGTCCAGGTGCTACAGCATTTGAGATGTCTCCTTAAATTTGAAGGAAGAGAATTATCTGTAGCTCTGGGTTTGGAAAAAAGCATACAGATATATTTACAGACTTACAGAGACTTATCTCCTTAGCAGCAAAGAATGTTGCAAACACAATGGGGTTGTGAAGTTCTGAGATACAGCTACAGAGCTGGAGAGATGAAGCTGGGGAATTCAGAACACCAGGCTAATTCTTTTCACTTGACCTGTTTCCCTAAGAGGCTACACCCACCCCTCCATCGAACAAAGGAAAACTATTTAAGAACAACCTCTCCAGTATACAGAGATAAACTGTCAAGGAGCTATCAGGAAACCCTGACTTCCCTATGAAATAATCCACCAAAGAGAGTCTTGTTGTTTGAGGCAATCTTCAGAAGTTGTAAAATGAGTAATGTCTGCGTTTTCAGGAAGGACTAACCAACATGACCTCTCACAGTTCATGAATCCTGTGAGAACAGGCACTTCCTCTCATTTCTAGTTCTCCACACGATGTTCCCCCACCCTCATGTACTGACTAAGGGGGAAAGCCCTTTTGTTGAACATTTCCCACTGCTACAGTAATTAAATACATTTATCTATTGTTGGCCCTTCCATTTCTACTGCTGCTACACGAGTACTCGGTTCACCTCCGAAGAGGGGGAGAACTTGTATTCTCAACTGTTCACAACCTCTCCTCATGCCACATAGCAACCTTTGATGCTCCGAGTACTTAATGCAGCTTTTAAGTAACAATTATTTCAAAAGGTTTGTTTACCATTTCTTGAAGTAAACGACTTAAGTCTTCTTGTCACTTGGTCGAAAGTGTGCATTGCCAATGAAACTTTCATAGCTTCTCTTCTGAAGCACACCGCTGGATAAGTGTTGATATGACACTGATCTCTTTCCTGGAAAAATTAAATTTTGAGGAATTAGAATCATTTCCTGCTACATCAAATGTGAGCAGGGCAACATCAGCACTCAGAACCCCACACCACCACAAATCATATTGTGAGCAGGGCCCTAGATAAGATATCCTCAGTCCTATTGAAAGGTTATAGGAAATGCAGCATCCAGAAGTTACACAACAAATTACAGGAATTCAAAAACTTTGTTCCAAGTTGCACACACACGATGCCCATCTCTCCTGATCTTCCTAATTTTATCTGCAAGAAAGAAATACCTTCCCTAAATTCATCAGCCAGGTTCACTTTAAGGTTTAAGCTATAGCATGATGCCCACACATCCACTTTGTATCTTCTGCTTTGTTTGAAAATTGGATTTTTGAATACAAGTACTCGAGAGGAAAACCAGGTATACTGCGTTATTGTCATCATAGATTGTAAGGCAGTTGTGACTCTTTAAGGACTGTTAATATACATTTATTTGAAGAACTTTGTTTAAGCCATTTTCAGTCTAGTATACAGGTAATTTCATGTTTATCTGAGATCATTAATTCAGATTTATATATGTGAAATCAATGCCTGTTCCATATTAAGTCTTATTAGCTTAAGCAAGCAGTCAAAAACACTTCATAAAATTAAGGAAAAAAAGTCAAGAATCATTACTCCCACAGGATACAAAAGCCCAACTGCCATCCATATTCCATGAAAGCTTTAAATGCAGCATTGAAAAAACCTAGCAAGCTTTAATTAAATTAAAATGGCAAAGCCAAATTAATATTTCAACAGAATCTACAAAGCCATTGGAGTGTGTCATGAGCAATTGTCTTTAATTTGCAGCCTCTGCCAGATCAATCAGCTACCAGGTTATCCTTGATAGCATGTTGCCATTGCAAAGGCAACTAATTTGAAAATAACACAAACTGAGTGGTTTCAGAATGTTCCTGTCTCTTCAGGGCAATGCAGGATGGCAGAGCTTACAAGCAATAATGGAAGGCATCATGCTTTAATCAAGTTTGCCAAGTGGAACATATTCTCATGACAACTTGATCCAGCATTTAACATGCAACATAACATGTTCACAGGACCTAAATAATGTTGCCACAAGGCACACAGGCCCTTATAAAAAAGGTTTTGACATCATGTTTTATAATATCACCCAGGTTCAATAAAAAGACTACAGAAAGCTGCAGGTCGACACCTGCAGTACTTTGCATACAGCTTCTTGCAACTCTGAAGAGATGCATTTTCTAACTTTTAGACAAGAAGGAGTTATACTTCAGCTTTCTTTTAAAAAAAAGTTTGCAGAAACTTTCATCTTCCCTGTCTCCACCCACATTAAAACCCCAACGCAAGGAGATCGCCTGTCCGCTACTCTCTTAAGCGGCTATCAAGATTTACATTGCATTCCTAGGCCAGGAAAACTAGAAAACTACCCTTAAACCCTTATATTTTATTGCACAGGGCTTTTCTTGAAGTTGCTAAGAAAACCCATAGAGGGGATCTTGCTTCACAAGCCTTTCTGGCATAGGTAACAGTTGTTAGAAGTTGCTTTTCTTGCCCTGAGACAACACTCTTTAATGAACACAGAACTTCTAATTTCCATGAGGCCACCACTGTCAAGCTAGCAACAACCATAGCTTGGAGAGCTCAAGTAACAGGGAACAGTAGGAAGCTGCTGACTACAGGCCATACCAAAGCAGAGGAAGAGAAGCCTACCAGAGATTTTTCTGGCAGACAGGTGGAGCTTTCAAAAGAAGAACCAGGTGGATTCCAATGAAGTCACTGTTTAAAAATAGTATTGCATCAACTGCTACTTCAGTATGCTACTCTCATTAGGGTAGAGTTTCCCAATCCTTGGCATAAACTGGAAAGGAGCAGGACACTGCCCACCACCTCATCCTTGCGATACAGGCTGCTCTTGACTAGCTGGCTAGAGCTGCAAAATGTCAGCTTCTCTATTCCTACTTTCATTAAATTAGTGCAGTTTTCTTCATCAAAAGCATTCCCCTGAAATCCTGAATACTCGATCTGCTCAGCAGACAGCAACCATCATGAAGTTCAAGTCCCCAGTCAGTGCAAAGTAACAGAGTTTGTTCCTGGAGGACAGTCACGTCCTCCACCAAATGTTGAGGTCACACGTTAAGTTCTAAGCTGCAATCAACTCCTACTTTAAAAAACAAAGTCTTGCAAACACTGAATTCCACAACTGCATAAATGACTTGTGCTCAGAAAAAACACCCTGCATGTATGCATGTGTTTCATTCTCTTGGATCACCAGATATCAAGACAGTGGCAACATTTGTCCCCTGCCTGTCCCTCTGCATTCTGTGCATAACCTAGTGCCCATTTTACATTCCTCGTAGCAACTCGTGGCACTGCTCATGGTACACAGACAACACTCCTTGTGAAACTAGGAATTAACTCCATTTCACAACCGCTTGAGTCAGTCAAGTGTAATGCTGGCTTTTTGCTTACCCACTGCCTACCCAGGCTGGAAACAGAGCTGTAACGCTTTCCTTCATCCTTCCACTAGCAATCCTGAATATTTATGAAGCCACAACTTTAAAACAAGCCAACAAAACCCAGAACAGAATTCTGGAATATTCACAAACACACTTTTGCCACACAGCTATATCAGACTTGGTATTTTGCAGTTCACTCTGACCTAAGGTAACACACTGCTGCACCCAGCCTACCTCAGAACAATCATCTTACTGCTCCAGAGAACAGGAGCATTCACAGAGTTAAGAATCTAGAGAGACTTTAAGACTACACTGCACACGCACACTATTCCTTGTTACAACAGGATCTTCATTGCAAAATCCAAAGTCCTGTATTTATAGCACAGTCCATACTGACCTCAGCTCAGTCATAAATGCCATCTTCTACAAATAGGCAACTGCTTAAATACCACCTAACACCTTTTTATCTTGGCCTCCTGCTGAGTTTTGAAAATGCTGACTAAGAACAAAACACAAAAAGTATCTTTTTCATACAAGTACCAGTGTTTTCCAAATACATCACAAAACATTTGTCTCTGCTAGGCCCAGAACTTTCCACCAAGTATTACCATTCAGTGCAACCAGACACCATAATTAGAATAGCAGAAATACCTTGTCTTGATTTTAACAAAGTACTCTGTTCCTACTAAAAGCCAAACATTATAAAAGCCCATTGAAGAACAGAGCTATAAGATTTACATCATAGTTTTATGATTTGTAATGCACTCTTTTCTGCAATTGAAGGGAAGAATTGCCCATGACAGCACTTTTTTTTTTTGTGTGGTAAGAAGTTTTAACAACATTCCAGATGGCCCAAGACTTCTTGTACATTAAGCAGAAAGGCTTATTCCATATCCTGGATTAGTTAGCATGTCTGGAGTGTTCTGATGAGCCAACAATACTAGTTCGCTATCAGAAACCCCATGGCAGGGGGAGGAGGGAACTTGAGGAACTTTAAATCCCTCATTAAAATTCAGAGCCTCCATGCCTAAATCCCCAGGCCAGGAGTTCCCTGAACCTGGATTTTAAGTTTAAAATCCCAGCATTGACTGGACTTGGTTAAATGCTAAGTACTGCTTTATTTCCTCCTTTTCAAGGTGGGTACACACTCATTTATGCGTCATTCACCTTTCTTTGTAAGGCTGCCAGACATTAACTAGAAGGAGATACAGTACCTTCTACTGCAGAGCTGGTTACTTGGCCATTGCTAGATCCACAAGAAGTGTAAAGCGATCCAGAGTTGTACGGCTCGTAAGGTTTGAGAACAGTCAGTACATTAGAAGGTTCAACATCCTCTGAATTCAGAAGCCCTTGTTTGGTTGGCAAAGCAGAGGATGCAGGTTTGGTGCGAGAACATTCCTGAGGTAGCAGATTTGCATATCTGTTTGCAACACGAAATCTGCTCATTTCATTTCTTCTGTAATTAGCCATTGGAGAGTCAATATGTTCCACAGCCAACAGATTAGGTTTCATTCGTTTAGAAGATGTTTCACCATAGTCTAGATTTACGCTGCTCACATATTTACTACACAGGTAGTCTCTTCCTCGATGACAAGACCAGGCAGATTCATTTAGGTTAGAGTCAAGAGCTCCGTTCATACCGCTGCTTACTACTCCAGATTGAGACGCTGGGACACTTGGAGCTTTGATTTTAGATTCAGATGGTTTTACTCTGTCCAATACTGGAGAGATACTGGAACTGGAGTGCATTTCTTGCTGAGGTTGTCTATAGTTATTTGCCTGAGCTCCAATATTACTTTGCTGTTTATGAAACTTGAGGTTACTCGGTGCTGTGCCGCTTGAGTCAGTCACTGAGAAGAGAGGAACTTTGCTCTGTGGAGGGTGACACTGCTTAGCTTTTCCTGTTTGCAACAATTTTTGCTGTGTAGATGGAGAAGCCTTACTTTTATTAGAAGTAAAAGACAGAGGAAGCACATCTTTACCGAGCAGAGCTGGAGGGCACCCAGTGCGCCTGGCTTTAACCAGAGCCTTGCTTCTACAGCCATTCTTGTTAACGTTGTCAGGATTGTATTTGTGCATCAGCCGCTGGTGCATCATTAGGACTTCTGGGTAAAATGTTCTGTAAGTACAAAATGGGCAGGTGCTGGGTGCTAACGGGCCTCTAGTTGAAACCACTGCACAGTCTTGTGAATTCTCAACAGATAAGTTCAAAGGCTTTTCTTGAGAGTCCACCATAGGCTTGCGTTTGTGTCTTTCAGCACACTCTTGCACATCATTCACACTTTTTCCATCCTTAAAAGCACAGACATACTGGACATCATCCTCCTCGGAAGGAGCTCTCTCTCTTTTATGAGGAACATTGGGTTGAGCTTCCTTTGTTTCCTTCTCAGCCTTTAGTTTTTCCAGTATTTGATTTGAATTGTTAAACACGGAACCTTTGTTCAATTCCCTCGAATTATTTTTCATTTTTAAAAGGACTGTGCTGCCCATTACATTGTTCAAGGACAGAACTTCCTTGTGCTGCTTGGTAGGTGGGCAGCCCTCAGCATCTTTGGCACAATGAAAAAGCCTCTTCAAATTTTTGGTTTCTTGAGCACCATCAGCAGTCAGCAAGAGCTCCGGCTCCTGGTTCTGTGATGAAACTTTACTGTCATTTTTCACGTCTGCTGCACTGTCAGCTTGCTTGTCCTTGTGATGCCTCTCTAAATGATACCTCAGTGAAGTTTTCTGTGCTGCTGCATACTCACAGAATTCACATTTGTACGGTTTTTCACCTGAAACACAGATTTACCAGGAAATAAGTTTGATACAACTTGAAGCCTTGAATGCAATTAAAGACAACGCAGTAACATAGACTGCAGAATGGTGAAACAGATTTTTCTTCCCCTTTCAACATACTCATAATCCCCAAACTCATCCAAATCACTTGAACAACTGCATCATGGTGCTTTTGCTAACTGCAGTGACATCTTCTGGCTACCACAAAGATATTTTCCACACACCAGCTATGTATGGAGATGGTAGCTGACAATATGTTTGGCAGAGATAAGCAAGAAGTATAGCTGTGGGTCAACTCCAACGATTTGTAGCCCTTGATCATACCACAAGTATGCTATTTAACAACACAAATGTTACAGTTCATCTATAAATAGCACTGTTTCAAAAGAAACAGGGGCATACATTAACAGAAGTAGAAAGACTTTGCCTGACTATGGAAAACAAAGTTGAACTGAAAAACAGACACAGCTTTTTCCCCAGGTAACAGCAACTGGCAGACAATCAGCCTCATACTTGAAAAATAGGCTTTAAAAAAAAAATTAAACACAAAACCAACCCACTCCCCCCCAAAAAAAACCCACTAAAACCCCACACCAAATTTTTGCTATACTGCTAAAAGCAGACAGATCACTTTTGAAGTACATCGCATTCTTCACAGTTCTTAATGTAGTATCAAAGTATTTTTTCCTCATTAGCAAAAACTTTAGGTTTAATACCAAAACTTTTGAAGGCAACTCATTTTTTTTAAACAAAACCACACATTCCATCCAACAGGATTCAGCAGACTTCCTTCCCCTCCCACAAAGGCGAAACCCATTTACCTGTATGAGTTCTGAGATGAATATTGAGGTAATAATTTGAGCGAAAATACTTTCCACAATAGCTGCATTCTCTGGAGGCTCCAATGTTTTTAACTTTTGCTCTTTCCAAAACATCTTCATTTTTATCTTTGGGAGAAAATATAGCTATATTATCAAGAGCAAATGCAAATTTGGAGTCTCGTTTAAAACTATAGTTAATGATCTTAGCTGGTTTTAAGGAGAACAGAAGGGTGAACTGCTGTCAGCTCCTGCAGTCTAGGAGCATCCTTTGTTCTGTACTGCTGCACGCTTCGCAATCAAAGAGCAAAGGAGTTAAAAAGGTTTCTGTCTATGCCAAGTAACACTGTGGTTAGCAACTAACGAAGAAGCCCCAGAGAACAAAGGTGCAAAACTAGGTTTCAAAGAGAGGGAAAAAAGTTATCTTCGCTGACCTACAGGAACTCGAAGAACGGCCCATCTCAAAAAGTTATAAGCTGTATTGTTTATTAAAGGGAGTGCTTGCATTAGTAAGTGTGAGCAGGATGATTCAGACCGTAGGCAAAACACAGGAAAGTCTTTTGGGGGAGGAAGGTGGATTTCCTTATTAATTGTAACATTATTTCTGTGCTGATCAGTGTAGCATCATGCTCGTTTAACAACATCCTTCGTGAGTCGTCTTCTCTCCCTAGGAGCACTAAAGCTTAAGCTTTGACAGAGAGGGGAGCAGGAAAGACAGGGCTGCTGTCTGTGCAACATGGACTTAAAGGAGGAAGAGCCGTTCCGCTAAAGTGCAAGGGGTAGTAGCTACCACTGGAGGGCGGCAAGTACAGCGTAATGCCGGAGTAGAACGGGAAAAGCTTACACACAATACACCCCTCCAACCGAGGTGGGTGCTTTCGCAGGTTCAATTGAAAAAAACATCAAGTCAGCTTCAATTAAATATCCAAGCCAAAGGTGATTAGAAGCCATGGTGAGACGAGAAGGAAGGAAAGGGTTTGCTCCCCTAAAATCCCAGATACATGACAGCTTAAAATGGTTCTCAAATTCCTGTGCTTTGGAATGCTTCTATACTGGAAATGCCAAGTATGGCTAGGAGAAGCCATAGCTGTTTTAAAGACAGATAATGTCTCAATAAGCATGAGTCAGCATCTCACAATGAAAGCTGTTGTAGTTTAGGGTAAGACACCGAGAAACAAAACAAGCAAGTTAACATTAGGTAATAATTCCATTCCTTTGTTACTGGAGGCAAAATAAAGGGCTGCACATTACCAGAAATGGAAAAGTCAGGCGTGTGTGCCAGGACATTCTGTACATTGTCTCTTTTCTTGAGATTATGCAAGTGTCTGCTCTTTAAATGCAGGCTCAAAGCATGTCACACATGAGTGTGCTAGATTAGCTACAAGACTTTTCTCTATTCCATTTTGTCCCCAGACGTACAATCTTTTTCAAATAAGGAATAATTCAGTACCAGTGTTTTCTCTAACGCACTATGAGATGTGGAATTAATCCTGGGTAAAATACAGACTGAATCCATCTATTCTGTTAGAGGGCACTGTCAGCAACCTCTGAGGAAGAGAAGTTAAATATATACTTCTCCTACATACATGAAGTCCACATGCATGCCCTTATCCAAATTTATTTAAAATTGCTGGTTCTGACAGACTGTTCAAGAGAAATGCAGACCCTGCAGTTTGACAGGAAAAGTTTGGAATTATTCTTTGTTGTTCAGGACCTTAAAAACTACTCATATATAGCACTGAACATTTTCTTAAAAGATGCAGGAGGAGAAGTGAAAGTGCAATGATTTTGTCAGAAATACTCTTTGCAGAAAACCTGTGCTGGACAAGAAGGGATATGCAACAGTGAAAAGCATCCAGTAAAATTAAGAATCTTGCTATTGCAGGTGAAAGAGAAAGAACACAGTGACTTTTTCTAGACTGACTGTTAAGGAAAGTCTTTCACTGATTCCAGTAACACAATTCATAACTGCAAGAAAGCCCAGCACAACTTCAAAGATCTCAAAATGGTGGTGTCAGAACCTCTTTCTCCTCATTTTTCTCTTTTCCTTTTCCCCCACCATACATATCATACCCCCAGCCAAGTTTTGAAAAAGTAACTGAGAAAGGCAAGATGCATTCTTCAGCCCTAATGAGTTCCTAAACAGTACCCTAACAGCCTAACTCAAACTTCAATGCTTGAAACACTACTTACCTAAATTAAGTGTTTCTGGAAGCCCATCTTCAGATCCATCCTCAGAGCCTCCTTCGATACGTTCCGCTCCGTTTTCATCCAAATTTGCAATTATATCAGCACAGCATGTCCTGGAAGCAGCTGAAGTCTCTCCATCAGTCCTCCTGTCTCTCTTATGCACTCTGGAATGAAGGACTAGCTGGTGGTATGTTCTGAAGGCTTTACCACACTCTGAACAGTGTGTTGGTTTCTCTTTGTTCTGGGACAGTTTAGACTCCATCTCCATAGAAGGCACTTCACTACTTGGATGTTTCAGTTTGTCTTGGGATAAGTTACCATTCCCTGCATAACTGCTGTTTTTATTTACTTTTGACTTCCCTGTAGTCTCAGTCTGGCTACTTTTATTTGCATTCCAAATTTCACAGAGTTCTTCCTTATCAGAAGATGAATCATCATTGTCTGTACTTCCTTCTTGTCCTGGTTCCTTAATTTGGCCATGACCAACTGCAACTTTACCTTTGGTAGCCAGCTGCCATGCTTGATATGTATTGAAAGGATCTAGCTCAGCTATCCATTTCACAGGTTTTTGTGATTTGTCACTTCCTGCATTCAAGTTTGGTCTTAAGTTCAAGAATCGCAAAAATTCCTCTCTCCGAGACACTTCTTCTGCGTTAGGTTCACTAGTCACTTGGGGGCTTTCACCATTGGTTACCGATTCTTTGGTGTGCACTTTACTGTGCTCTATTAGAGTCTCTTTATTGAGAAATAAGAAACCACAAACCATACAAATTTTGTAAGGTGATGTTATATTTTCAGTTACATGCTCCTGCACCACCTCATTGATTGTTATGGGGCTTTCAGACCCTTGTTGGTGCTTGTTTCTAGAACCAGGCTTTCCAGTATGCGTCCTCATGTGATTTTTGAGGAACCATGGCTCTTTAAATCTTCTTCCACATACATTACACCAATACATGAAAGAATCCTTATGCTTTTTCATGTGTGCATCAACATCAAAAGCCTCATCAAATGTTTGTCCACAGACTTCACAGCTAAGTTCTTCACTGTCCTTTCCATTGTTTGGTGAAGACAAGTTTGTTCTGACTTGACATTTGTCGAGAGGACTAAGATATTCTGCTTCAACACGCAGGACAGCTGGTTCACAAAGAGTGGGCCTATGCTGACTTAAAACATGCTTTCCAAGTTCTTCAGAATGTTTAAAAGTCTCATCACAAAACATACAGTCCAGAGGCGTGCATCCCTCAGCTTGCATGAGAAACTTTTCTTGCAAGTTTTTGTAAGAAATGGTGTTTGTTCCTCTTATTGTCATTGAGGCATCATTATTCTCCATCTGTGCACCAACAGTACTGGCTATTCCATCCGGTCCCTCCATGTATGCCAAGAGAGGCTGAGTTGGCATGTTTCCTACACTCTGTTCCCTATTACGTGTTTTAATGTAAGGTTTCAGTTCTTTGGGGATGCTCACAGATCACAATAAGGACACTTGTAAAGTTCAACATGTGCTTACAAGTCTGCTAAGCTAAAAAAACCTCTGCCAGGAAAAGGCTTTTCCACAAGCAAAAAAAAAAATCACTCCTTTTTCATTTATATCTGTGTTCACACTTCACTGCAAGTGTATCCATTGGTTCTCTCAGTGACTGAATCCGTGGGGTTTGTTTTTTTCAAACTATTTCCTCCAATTTTTCAAGTTTGTAGAAACAGTTGAACTTAAAGTTTTCGTACAAACATTTAAAATACTTGCATTGAGCAAAACACACTCAAGGAGAAGTTCAGTGCCACGAAGAACTCCAGCACCTGGAGAAGAGAGAAATCAGTCAGTCAGGCTTCTCAAGAGAACAGTATTGTCTCCAAATAATGAAAACAGAGACCTATCCAATGCTTTTGAATGCAGACGGCATGTTTAAAAATAGTCAGTGAGGGGCAGCTAGAAAGCACTCTGGTCAGTTATCTACTGCAGTACGGTCTTGAACACCCCTGTATTCCATTAGCTGGGCTTCCCTATTGAGACTACATAGAAGCAATGCTTTGCCTTGTATCTATTCTACACCCACTCACACAAAGCTGCTGCAACTATATTTCAATACACAGACGACTGAATTCATACCATGTAAATGCAGCGGAGCCAAACCTCCCTGAGCTGGTGAAAGCAGGGTTTAGAGGCACAGCAACACTTTACTTGTTCTCTAAAGGCCATTGAGCAAAAGCCTCAGTATAAATCTTTGCATTAAGAAATAATCACTAATACAGCAACTTCAAACTTATACTATCATCCAGATTTACAGCCACTGACAATTTTGGGCAGGTATAAGTAGATGACCTTAGAGTTTGAGATAAGCTAATGATACTGTCTTTTGCACTGTAGTTTAGTATTTAAACCATCCATGAGGCCAACTGCTACATTCAAAAAGGAAATGCTTCTAATTTCAAACTACATACAACAAAAACCATGCTTTATTGATTACACTCAAAAGGGAAGTTTTGAGATTCCACAAGATTAAAAAGGGTTACAATATAGTTATTCACAATTGACTTAAATCTCTACATTTATAAGAGTTGTAACGCCTGCTAGCAGTGATTCACAGCCACCACTCTGGGCTGGGAAGTTACAGTGTTGTGGAATTCTGCTTGATCATGTTTTTTGATAAAGGAAAAGTCTATCAAACCAGCACAAGACCCCATAAACTGAAGAGGAATAATTCTGCAGTGAGGCACATTTCCAAATACATGAATATCTAATGAAAAGAATGCATTCCAAACTTGACTCAAACTTTCCCAAGTTATTTCTTCAAGACACAAATGGCCAGCGATTCACATCGTTTGAATTAATATGCCTCAAACCACAATAAGCTCGATAGTTCTGACAGCAGAAGGCACTACGGACAAAGGAGGGGTTTAAAGCTGATCTCAACATCCAACTCTACCTTGCTACTTTTTATTTAATTGGGGGAAAAAAAGGAAACTTTCTGCTTCCTCTCAGGCAAAGACAGGGTAACAATTCCAACATGACCCTCTAACAGTTCAAGCTACAGAGTTCCATGACAACTGGAGCAGGCAAAGGTGTGGCATCTATACAGCTGAAGTTACCCTTTCCAGCCTTTCCTGATTCAACAGAAAAAGGTGGTGTCAAAGCATTAAATCTGTAAGCATCTCAGTAGATCAGCCACCAGAACTTGAACTGTTTATACAGCTCATTGGCCCAAACATGTCGTAGATAACACTCCTGTATGGAGAGCTGCAGGCAGAGCCAGCATGGCCACAGCCATGGTAGGTTAACGTCCCGTTAAAGGACCTTTAGCCAGATGAAGCAAAGAGGAAACTATTTGTAGACCCAGGGTTTGATATGCCTTCAACTATACTGGATACCTTTGCCAACCACAGAACAGCCAAGCCCAGGCAAGATAACCACCTGGAAAAGGAAACATGACAATGCATCAGAGTGATCTCACTTTACTCACTCTTCAAACTACAGCCTTGCCCTGAGAAAACTCCTTGTTTCAATTTCAAAAGTTAGCAGCTTGTTTTCCACCATCATGCAGACAAGATGATCCCAAAGCCTAATAAAGATGGGTTTAAAAAAACAAACACTAAAATACCCCAAGAAACAATCCAGAATGCCAATACAGAATAAAGTTATTGTTGTCGGTCACTTCCCGTTCTGTATCTATAGAGCTTTGTGTCTTTATTGTCCAATCCTCTATCCAGGTCTACAAAATTTGACCCCAAGAAGCTTCTAACTTCAGTAAAACCCAAGTTGTTATAGGCCTGGGCCCAACACTGACCATATGCTGAGTTAAACACAGATGGAAGGATCTCGGGGGTGGGGAAGAGAGCATAAAAGGGAACAAGCCACTGGCCAACACATTGGCAGAAAGAAAACCCACAGATTGATGTTCTGCAGCCAAAGTCGCTTTTTCTATCTATGCCCTTTATCCCCATTCCTGGTCTTACGCTGCCATGATTAACACTTCCTCTCCACAAAATGACTCTAAAACCTTTAACAAAAGGCAGGTTCAGCCTATGGTGCCACACTTCTGAGCTGCTTCTGTGTCCACCTTTGCTCTTCCCTTTCTGCCTCCATCCCCTCAGTTGCGACTTGCTGGCTCCACTCACCCCTGTAGACAGGTGAGGAAGCTGTAACTGAAGTTTGCAGCTCAAGTATTCAAAAAAGCTTTGCCTTTTGTAAAAGGTACCAAAAAACATTTCAAAGGGTGCTGCTTAGCATGTCTGTCTTCATGTTTCAACTTGCCGTTTTGTTCTATTTCTACTAGAGTTTTTCAGAAGCATTTTGTACACAACAGGATAACGTGCTGCAGCAAAGCTCATGTGCATCAATGGTGACTGTCTACCTGAAAACACTTTGTTAGCAAACCAAAACCGAACATCAGCTTTGAAAGAGTCCTGAACACCTACACTGACTATCCAGGCAAGGAAAACCAAAAATGAACAAACTGGAGAGTTGAATGCAGTTACTTCCAGAGCCACAGGTAAGCGCCCTACAGTAGCGGGTATATGAACCCTCCTACCAAAAGGCCAGAGGCATTTCTGGGGTATGAAGTCAGAGGCAAATACCAGTGCCTAAAGTCCCACACACTGAATGGCTGATATTCGTCATCAGTTATTTCCTTGCTGGTGCCTAAAAATCCAGGAAAAAACAATTATGCTTTTTTACACTCGCCACTTTGTGGCATTATAACACACACACAAGATAACAAGTAGTATTTCACTGTAGAGAAAAAACAGATGAAAATCAGCTTTAGAAATCCACACTGAACCCCCTCCAGCCCTCACAGGATTCTGGGATGAGGCCAGAAGAGACATCCTTGTAACACATAACTCCACACACGGTTCTACTCAAACCTAACCTAGGATAACAAAAACATTTTGCAAAAGTCATGTGCTTAAAGATTTTTTAAGAGTTTAAGGGAGAGGCATAGATCGAAACTAGGTAAGGCCCCAGGTTGGCCACTGATGTGTGAAAAATCCACTTCAGTCAATAAATAACATTTTCTCTGGTAAGCCCTTTGAAAATGGGTCTGTTTCAGTCTTATCTCAGCTGTCTAAAAAACTAAACATGTCCTCACAACTGCACATACAAATAGAGGGCATGTAAAACTTAAATTCTTCTCATGATCCATGAACTGGAGTTTGGATCCAAATTTTATTGGGTATCAATAGGTTTGAACAAGCCCTACAGAGAGCTCTTTCCTGGCCCTTCAAAGCACTTGACACACCTCTGCCAAGCCCTGCTAGCTGCTGGATGCTTTCTGAGCTTTCGCTGTTTTGAATAGGAGGCTCTGAACACTTGGGAAGAACTGGCCACAGCTCATCCTCTAGGCAGCATTGCAAAACAGAGCAAGATATTCCTGTTTTAGGGATACAAAATGCCTATTTGTAGTTCAGGCAACTCACTACTGTTCTTGGATATACCTTCACATAGAGGAGATAGCGACTACAGGCTGGAAAAGAAAAACACAAGCAGCATTTCTGAAGAAGTCTGCAGATGTAACTAGACAGAATTATATTTAATCTGAGAAGACAAAGCTAATGCTACTAGAGTTGGGAGGTGAGCTAGAAAAGCTCCGCTCTTATTTTCGTACCTGGTGATTACACACTTCACTCTGATTAGATATATGGCTTTTACAAGTAGGCATGATTTTATGCTCTCGCTGTTTGGGCAAGCTAACACACGCTAAAACTACAAACCAAACATCTACACTAGGATTTTATCCATTATTAACCAAGCCTTCCTTCCCTGTGAAGATAATATTATGCCTTGGATTTGAGGACCAAAAATGCTGATTAAATACGTTCCTGTTATTCAAAACCCTGAAGGCAGCAGCAAAACTGTCAGGCGTTGCCTGAGTGCTGTACTGTTGCTTCCTTGGGCAAGGGGACAAACTGTAGTTTTGAAGAGCACTGTAACTGTTTGTGGCTGAAGGTCTGTAAATTGGCTCCAAAAAAGAAAAAAGTACAGTACCTGGGTTTATTCTGTTGTCTTTCACTTTCAGAAGATTTAAGAACAGCCCTAACACACACCAGTATGAGTGATGTTGAGTAAAGAATGGAACAAAACAGGAAATCCTTCCTTCCAACAGCTGAAAAGCGATAAATTTGCTACAGATTAACTCAAGGTTGAAAATAAAGAACAACTACCCCTCCTCCCAATAACACAAGTCAAGAATCTTGACTTCTGACTTGCCTACCCATTTGTAAACGTCACCACACATCTCCCACCAGAGCCCAGGCCCACTGCTCCAGCAGTGCAGGGCTCCTGCCTCAGGGGAGCATAGGGGCAGGAGGAACTGTCTGGCCCAGCACACCCTGGCACCTTCTGGGGTGCCCTGTCCCAAAACGGAACATGCTTCCCAGCTGTGGGATGCTGCTGTTTTTATTCTTCCAACAGGCCAGAGCCCAAGCATTTAGCACACTTTAGTTCACAACCGAGTCCTATTTGGCTACATGGATTTTAGTCAATTATTTCTACAGGTTTGCAGTGATACCTGTTGTACTTACAGCCGCCACGAATAAAGACTGGGCAGATGAGAACAGCTTGTTTTCACTGCACTTGCCACACAACCCAAGAACCACACCAAAAAGCTGCTGCATGTAAATAGATTATTAAAACAAATGAAAATTTTAATTAAGTGCCTGTAGAGAAGTTTAATTTATTTTCATTAAATTACACAACTAACATTACAGTCTCAAAGATTTCTTTGGGAAATGACCTATCAGTGGTAATTTTATTGCATTTCTACTTCCTGCATTTCAAAATTTCCACGAATATGTAATAAAACCTCTAGACACACCTTTCAGAGAACAGCAAAGGCTAATCATTGAATTACCCATTTTTAATGCTACAGAGCACTGGGAAAAGAAGTTGCATAGCTATGGTCAGGAAAAACAACTTTTACCTTGCTAATCCATGCTAGCAAAGCTATTGTTAAATTGTAGGAAACAGACTAGAACAATTACAGAAGTCAACCTTGGTTGCTGCAACACTCTTAAAAACAGAAGTGAGAAAACTAGAAGAGTTACAGCTAAGTACATGATACTTAGTTACTCTTCTACATGCTACAGGATACCTACTCAGACGTAACTACCCCAGCAAACTGGCAGCAGTCCCTTAACCTCAAGGCCAGTAGCAAGGCTATGACTGTTCCAGAGATGCCCGGAATTTCTTTCACTATCCTACCAAAGTTTCAAGTCCTACATAAGGAGAGCGTGCCACGGTCAAAAACCCACCAGAGCATCTGCAGATCAACTACCCTAATTTCTACTGAATCTATTAGACTTGAGAAGCTTTCACGTAACTTGCAATTCCATGTTAAAAAAAAATACAAATCTTCAGTTTTCCTCATGTTTCAGGACATTAGCGTCATACTACATCAAACAGTTTTTCTCTTGGTACATATATACCTCAGAACAGGTTGCTGGTCTTTGGCATTGCCAATGAAATAGATTTCATACTGCTGACTCCCTACTGGAAATCACAAGTTATTCAAACACCTTTGATTTTATTTCAGCCTTTTTCAGAATAGTTGTTCCGGTTCTGCCTGTGGAGGGGCCGGGGGTGTGTGTGTGTGGAATGTTTGCATTCCCTTCCAACCAAAAGCATTCTATGACTATGTAATGAACATAAATAAAATGAAGCAGTTAGCATCAATTTTTCCTCATTGAGACCACAAATAAGAGCTTCCTTAGGGGTTTGTCTGGGAACATCCATAGCCAGGTATAATACTGATTGTAGGCAGAGTAGCTCACACATAAATAAATACCACTTCAAAATCTCAAATAAAAGCCTGCATGGAGGCTGTACTTAGCTCGTTCAGAGCATCTCTTCCTTTTCTATCTATTGTATAAGGCTTAGGCCAGTGTGACCACACCTAGGGCACACAAAGCAGAAATACCACCCCCAAGCAGCTGGTAACAACACTGAGGAGCTCCAACTCTCAGATAGTACCTCTAGTGTCCTAGATTGGGGTGGTGCACACAGAGCCCAGTCAGTGAGGATGGCTCCACTGTCTGAACCCTGGTGTGCCCTGACCTTCGCAGGCTCCCCTGGTTATAGTCAGAAAGCAAAGCACAGCGAGGTTCTAATCTATCAGTTGCTCTGAAACATTAGTCAGATTTCCAAACATCCACAGCATGAAGTATCAAGCTTGTCTCTACAGGTAGTAGGGCTTTTATGGCAACCACATAACTTCCTTTCTCCATTTAAGAAGAAACACGTACATGTCACACCTCACGCAATAGTGTTTTCCTGTATTAGATAGAAATGTCTTTCCCACCCAGATTTGAGGAAAGGACAGCCCCTAAATGTAGGGAAGGCAACACACTATTTGCTGGATGGACTCTGCCCTTATTTCTGAAAGGCTACAGCTGCCCATCAGCCTGTGACTCCGGTTAAACCGCCAAAAGCTACAGAAGTCATCACAGATAAAATATCACTTTGCAGAACAGCAGAAGAACCAGCTTTTCCTCACAGCACTACACAAAGCCATAACTTACTCTTCATTACTGTGCATTCTATTGCTTTCTAGGGAAGGGAAGAGCTACCCCCTTCATCTTTTAACAGTAAATCATTTTAACACAGGTTCCCAGTACATTTCTTTGTTACTGGGGGAGCACAAGTACACCTAGCACTGCTTCTCATCCACATGTTTTTATACTGAGTGTTGAAGTACAAAAATGATGTTAAAGTTTGTTAGCAGTTCAGTCCAAGAAAGAACTAGCATAAGTACTTTTAAAGGAAATGGAGATTTAGGGGGAGGAAGGGGAGGAAGAGTTGTTTGTTTCAGTTGCTGGAAAGATCAGAACTAAGATGTTCAGGTTGAAAAGAGAACATAAAAGATGACCCCAAATTGGTATTTCCACTCCCTAAACTTGCAAACTGAAGTCTCCTTGTTAGTCTTCATCTTTCAGGCTTGAAGTTTTCAAAGATATCCCAAGCTTCAACTCTTAGAGAGGTTTTCATGGCTTATCTTTTTATCCTCTGTAAGAGAGAGGCTGCCCTGTTTTCCTCAGTCACAGTCTCTCTAGCACCAGTACAGAGCTTTGCAATGAAGCCACACCAAGACAACTGGCACAAAACAATACTTGAAGAGACACATACACCAGCATGCAAGAACGTTATTATCTGGGCATTTCTGCACCAACACTTTTGAAAGATTTTGTATTGAAAGCTCCTTTGTAGTCAGATAAGACAGACACACATGCAAGTGATTTTCCCCCTGAAGTCTAGCAAACAGGATTTTAATCACCAGTGGAAAATAACTAGTAGTTAATAATGAACAATATTAGGAAAACTCCCTCCCTCCCCCCATTTCAGACATCTATACTAATAGAAACAAAGGATATCCTTTCTCTAAAAGACCTTTTCCTGTGGAGTCCCTTTTTCTTTAAGGCTATACGTCTAACTGTTTTGGCAGAGGATGGATGAGCTGAATGTGTCTCCTCAGTGAACTGAATGCCTCTTCTATCAAGAGATGTAATTATTCCTTTTAAAGCAGAGAACATATAAGCTTGCATCATTTTGCGCATGTTTTTCCTCCACTGAGCAAGAGCAAATATAAAAGAGACTAATGCTTGGCATTAAAGGAGGAAGTGCTACAAATGAGTATTGACTTTTAAAGTTCAGGAGGACTGCTCCAACAGACAAGATTTTTTTTTTCCCCCTTTTTCCCCTCTGATTAGGGGACAATCTCAGGAACCACAAAACCTAAGTGCACTTTGGACAGTAAGAAGCGGCCAACACCTGTTGTAGAAAGGCTGACAGACACAAGAGCAATCCCATTTTAAATAAGCCGGGGACACATTTCACCACTGCTATAAGATGATGCAACTTCATTAAATCAAGAAGTTACACGCACTTAAACTGGCAATGACCCCTTACCTTGCAAAACAGTTTATTGTTCTCTCCAGAGCAGGTAAAGACTCTCTTGGTGGAGCAAGCAATACATTTTTATCCTTGAGTCAGTCTCACCTTACATAGGCTGCCTTATATGTTTAATCTTGGTTTTCACTTGAAAGAAGTTATTTTCAGAGACCTTAAAAGCAAATTTGACTTAACTTCTTGGCAGAAGGATGTTAGGTCTCTCCAGCAGCCACAACTACAAAGAAATGCAGCGTTTACCAAATTAGACTTAATTCTTTATTACTCAAGAGCCAGCCAGGAGTTCCTCCGTGGTTGCATCCCTTTGGGCAGGGCAGGTGAAGTAACAGGAAAGAGAGATTCTTTTACTATTCCTGAGTTTGAAAGTAGTCACTTTGTTAAGGTCATTCATCTTCTCTAGTGCTCTCACCCGATTTCAACTCCTAATCTAACTCTTGCCCAACATATCTCAAGCCACTGTACCTCAGAAGAAAAAGCAACTTTACCCCTCCCCTCTGCAGAGCACAGAGCTCGAAGTTGTCACTTTCAAACAATACACCATTAGGTATTTGAAAAAAAAAAACCCACAGTCTTGAGAGATGGAGAAAGGTACACATCCCTAGTGAAAGACATTTACTTCTACTTAAGTCATCTGCTGGACTAGCATCTGAAGGTACTAAAATAGAAAGTGCTAGAAATAAGACACTTCAAATAGCTGCCTCCTTCCTTCCACGCAGGTGGAAGATCTTCCAAAGCGCCTCAGACTTGATGCTTGAGACTAATACCTCACACTAGTGGACTGAAGGGATGGATGTGATGATGCAGTCCAACAAGCTGGGCTTCACAGTGCCACCCTGCCCTAGGAAGCATTAGCATCCACAACAAACAGGGCTTTCAAACAGGCAGCAGTTTCAAACACAAGTTTTACTCAAACAAGAGATTAGAAACAAACATTACAGCTAACCAGAAATTGTGGCTTCTCCAGACCACCTTTACATCCGTTTTCCTTACAACGTACTAACCATCATAGTCCTTGGAGAATGACTAATTTGCTTCTTCCTACATATGTACCAGAAGACAGAGGCTGACATAGCGCCAAGGATTTCACCCAACCAGTTCTCAACCATCACGATAAAGCACAATGCAAGGGCCTCTGATTTCCTTTATGCAGTTTATGTCAGAGGTAAACTGTGCTCACTTTATTACACTGAAAAATGCAAGCATGCCCATTGCGCATAAACAAACTCAGACTTTGATACTTTTAGTTACATAAAATCTTTAGCACATAGAAAATCACTACCAGGTCAATTATTCACTTTACTTGGATGGCTTTCTGCTCAAATCTTTAAGTCACACTAATCTACATAGCTTTTTCCTGCATATTATAACCACATTTCCTCTTGCACTTTCTTCTGAAATTCTCAAAACAGCCTAATAACCGGTTCAATCTTCTGCAGTGAACTCAAAGGCATTATGTATTTTGAAATAAGTATGTCACCTTTATTTTTTTGTTTGTAACTCATTTTTCCCCAGCACCTACACTGTTCTACTTTAAAACTGAAAGCCTGTTCTTGCCATAGCACACTTCACTTGCCACCCCCCTTTAAAAAAAAGTAAAAATTAAGGAGGAAGACTCAAAAGACCTAGACTCATGATAAGCCCTGACCAAAGTCATGTGATAACAGCAGAAGTTTCATTATTTTTCCCACTGACATACACCCAGGTTTGGCATAAATAAGTTTTCATCAGTAACAAACAAGATTCTTTGGGAATTATGCCAAAAAAAAAACAACCCACCAAACACACACAACCTTGATTTCTAAAAGCAAATAATTTTGAGAGCAACTTTCTCTTTGAAGGTGCCCAAAAGCCTACATAAGTTTAGGCTGGAAAAGTGTGTTTAGGGTTTTTTTTAATCCTAAAATACAACACATATTGAGAATCTTACATAGCTTGGTCATATCCTTTTCCTTACTTTTGTATTCAGTTGCAAATCTCTTGTGGTATGAGTCACATTTCTCTAAAAGCACACATACAGTAGTCAGCAGAATCCCCTGATCATATTAATGCACCAGAAAGAAAAACTTTTTTGTTACTAAAGTCACCTTAAAAAGGAAGGGGGATGGTCAAGGGTCACCAGAAATGACCCACAGTCCATTAAAAGTAAATAGCAGTTTGCAATTAATGTAGTTATGAGATGAGGAAAGAGTATCTGGTTGGAACGCTGACGTTCTAAATCAAGAGCCTCAGAAATAAGAGGGCTGAGCTGGCAAATGGCAGCCCTGCTCCAACTGAAGTGTACTGCCTGGCTATATTTAAAGACAATAGCTCAACAGTTAAGTATTAGAGCATTTTAAGTGAGATAAATAAGCATAAGACACAGGCAAATATCCTTGGTTATTTAATCATCCTGAAAGCAGTGTGGAAGTGTGAGGGTGAGTTCAAAGGTCAAACTCCTCTTTCAGCTCCTAGCAGAGAAAAGCAAGCTTAGCCTCTTTTACCTTGGGGAGGGGGCTCTGCTCCCCACATGCCAGTGCTAGCTCCAGCGTTTCATAACACGGGGAGGGAGGTGGGATTTACATATACAGTCTGTGGGATCTGGGACAATGAATTCCAAATCAAGATTCAGGTTGGAAAGAGTCGGGACAAGAAGTCGTCCCAAAGAACAAAGGGAAGTTAAAATTTACTTAACATTTCCCCAGAGCTTCTTAATTACAAACTCAGATTTTTGTAACTAGAAGTTTATTGTAATCTCCGTTTTGAAAGCCTAAGTGAAACCCACAGTTCCCTTTTAGAATGGTTCCCCCTGGTCACAGTAAGTTTCATGCAATATTTTATATGACCAAAGTGCTAAGCTACCAGCATCGTTCCCAATTAAAATCCGGGGGTAAGGAGATGATACATTCTGAGGGTTAGGTGTAAGTGCTCAGAGAGGAATTTTTTGAGTGTGATCTAATGAAAGAGGAAACCAAAGTGAAGTAACCTTTTGTGTAAGACAGCCTGATAAAAGGTGCTAAAGTTTATTATCTTCCTCTTTCTAGCCCCTACCCTAAATCGTGCTCTCCCCACCCCTACCAAAACAAAGCACAAGAAGAAAAAAAAAATAAGAGCACATTATTCACTTAAAACGAAGGAGGGGAAAAAAAAAAGGCAAAAAAATTCCTCTAATCCAGAGCCTGGAAGCCATTCTCTGAAGACTACTTAATACGAAACTTTGTTTACAAGATACAAATATAGCCTTCTTGCCACATTCAAAACCAGAAAACAGCCACTTATTTAAAGAAATGTTTTTTCTATTTTGATCAACAAGGACGTAGGTACTCATTTTAAATTTAAATTCGGCCCCAATAGTGCCATATGAATGTTTTACATTCATCTATGATATGCACTGTTTAAGAATGTTTAAACAAAGGAAGTAGGAAAAGCCTCAAAACACACAGCAAAACTTAATGGCTTCAATTTTAAAATACATACTGATTGCAGCATGGTAAAATTACTCTCTTATGCTTGCAGCCAGCCTTCAGAAAGAATAAGTGCAGTCAGTGCAGTAATTTGTCCCACTGGAAATTCTGTATAAAACATCTACCTAAAATAAACAAGGCTTCGCAGCAAGAATCGTCAGTTGCCATTAAGGACACACCTTAAAGTTCTTACCACACAGTAACTAAACAAGTACAAACTAGTGGTGACTGTTTGCTACTTTTGTCTGAAAAGTTAATGAGATCAATTCACCCCTCGGTATCAGATCTTGTGATCGTTTTCTCAGAAAATGCAAGGGACAAACAACTCCCCCAGACCCGAATATCCAGAACTCGAGTGGCTGATGGTTTTTTATCTGAACGCCTAAGGTTCTTGCAAACACGAATATAAATATTAACGCTTAAACCTGACACCACGAGAAGGTAAAATGCTTAACTGCTCGGCACACTGGTGCTCTGGTGCTGGAAGGCAGCTGTTGTTCCCCTGCCTTTTCTTTTGTTGGGCTTAATCTCGTGTCAAGTCATTCAACCAACTCCAAAGCGATGAAGACATAATTGAACAACCTTAACTAAAAACTGATCTACTGTTCTTAAATAGCTATGTATACTGTTTAACGATTCAGAAAGGCCAACGTATGAAAAAGAATCTATATAATTTAAATCAGCAACTCTGGTGCATGCAGAAGAGTTGCCTGGCTGCAGGCCAGGCCAATCAATAATCACTGTAATGACCATGTTTCTAAAGTTATTTGTTTTTCGGATTCACAACCCTAAAAAACTTAAAAGGCAAAAACTTGAAAACTCACACTGCTTTCAAGAAGGAGCTGCGAGATCTAAAATCCAAGCGTTTCGCACAGAATTACAATATTACTCATGAAAAAATACGTTACAGAAAGATTAGTGATCACAAAGCCACATTCCTGCTACAGATCTTAAAATATTGACTCAGTTACAGAACTAGTAAAGGGGAAGAAAAAAAAAAAACCGCCCTCCTCCACCCTTTCCCTCCCCCTCTGCCAAAGAATGCAGTTCTATCCTACTTACTTGAAACTGTCCCTTTATATTATCCAGGGAAACGCTTGAACCTCAGTGTGGACATCACAAATTAGAGCATTAGTCGTATTCCCAAACCTACAGTTAATAAGAGCTCCTAAGAGCAATAAAACATGGCGTTAAAGCATTTGCAAGCCATTGTCATAGCCCTGTGCTCTGATACCTTTGCAGACACAAAACCAGCCCCCACCACCCAAAAGCATGTAAGCATTGGTCAGCAAGTCAATGCCTGCTATTCAACTTGTAGTTAGGCGGTTTATTTCTGTGTCTTCCAGATCATATCACTCCTGCATTTCAGGGCCTAATAAAATGTGAAGAATGATCTGCTCCCTCTCTCTCTCCTTGCATCTGAAACTGCGTTATTTCCCTTCTCTTCTTTTTCACACATTCTTACAAAAACTTCCCTTTTCACATACTTCTATAAGAAAACATTTCACTGCATCTACTTCAGTTCCTATTTCTATTTTTGATAATCACTAGATCCTTCTGCTACTGCCTCCCCCTCAAACCCACTGGTAGAAACTGATGTAGTTTTAAAGCTCTCAAGGTCATTTCAGAAATAAGGGAAAAAAACAAATAATGTTGTTGCCTTAAAAAACCTTTAAACACACAAAACCCCCCAAACTAAACCCTTTTCAAATTCAAACGCCTTTCATCAGCAGATCAATAACCCAACATAAAGATTTTTGTTCCCCACCACTTCAAAACTATTACACTTCAATTCAAATACTTACTGGGAAACACACAGCACATTTTATGGGATGGCTCATTAGAGTACATACAGACCTTACTTTAGCTGCAGGTTTTCTGTGTGGGAAACAAACAACAAAAAAAAAAAAAAAAACCAAACACCAAACCCCACACCCACAAACAGAAAGTCCAGTGGATATCACGGAACAGGAATGAAATCCAATCTCTAGATATTCTAGAATTTTATTGTCCTCGCTTGGCAGCGCCTTTTGTTGCTTAAGAAGTCAGTTGAGGCTTATTTATTTATTTTCTAAACTTCCTCTTAAAAAAAAAAAAAAGAAAGAAGAGGCCAAAGAAATTATCAGGAAAGGTTTAGTCTTTAGAAGACAAAGGTAAACGAAAGAAAAACTGGCAAAACGGATCAATAAACTTTTCATTAATGCCCCCCTCCTCCACCCCATGAGCCACTTACTACAAATCCTTCTTCCAGGAACATCTTTGACTCACAAAGAAATAGCCTCTTCCCGCTCCAACGGAGCCCCCCAGCAGAAAAGCACCCCCTGAGCCCAGGCACGACGCCCCGAGCATTGCGGAGCAGGCGCCCAGGTATACAATGGAAGTTTGAGACACCTACTTGCGCGGGGAGGGGGGTGGGGGGTGGACCAGGGGAGGGGGAGGCGATCCCTGGCAGGAGAAGGAAAATCGGGGACAGGAGAAGTTTATGGGTGGGAGGGAGCGAGGGGAGGGTTTCTCTCTCTCCGGCCCGCCCGCGGGCGCTGCGGGCCGGCCTGCCCCGGGGAGGGGGCATGGGAGGGAGGTGAGGGGGAAGCTTGTTACCTGCTGCTGTTCCGCCGCGGGAGGGGGCCAGGCCGACGCGGCCCGGCTGCCACACACCTGGCCCCCTCCGCGGCCCTTCCTTCCCCCCCCCCCCAGGAGCCGCGTCCCCCCGCACACCTGCCCTTCCTCCTCCGCTCCCCCAGGGGCAGTCAGTGCGCCTCACCACCTCCCCAGGCTCCGGGACAGCACGGGGGTGGGCCACCCTGCTCTGACGGGGGTCATACCCATGGGTCCCCCCTCCTCACAACGCTTGGGGACGGACACACACACACACTCCCCAGATTCCCTCGGAACGTCCCGGAAGGCAGCTCTCCCCCACCCCGCGCCTCCACAGTCGGTCACACAACCGTCCCCTCGCGGCAGAGACCGCCCTGAGGGGAAGGGGCTGCGCCTCCCTCAGGTGCCCCCGTGAGGGGAAGGAGGAGGTGGGGGGAACCAGAGCCCCCTGCAAGTTGACCCCCATACCCTCCCTCACCTGTGCCTGAGCCGCCTCCCCGGCCGGCATCCTGAGGTGGGGACAGAGGGAGGAGGGGAGCGGGGGCGGCCGCCCGCGGTGCCGCCGGAGCCTGGACTCGGCGGCGCTGGCGCTCGGGGCACTGTTTGTAAACGGCTCCCGCCGCAGCTGTTGCTGGGGCAGCCCCTGGCTACGGCCACGCCTCCCGCCACGCCCCCGAGCGACGGGGGACCGCCTCCTCGGCGGGGGCGGGCGGCCGGTGAGGCGGGGGGCGAAGGGGCGGCCCGGTCTGGCCTGGCCTGGCCCGGGCGTTAAGCGTGGCGGCGCGACCCGGGGGCTGAACGAGGCACGGGGCGGCTCGCGGCCGATTCCGGCCCGCTCGCTCGGCAGACCTGGGCCGCCCTGGGCCCAGCGCTCGGGCCACGCGAGCTCCGCGGCAATTGTTCCCTTTGTGCTGCCGCTGCGTGTGTATGTGGAGGGTGTAGCGCGGGAGTCGGCGGCCCCGCAAGGGCGACAGGTCGAGGCCTCGGCAGCCTTTGTGTTTTCGGGGGAGACGGGGCGATGTTATCTTCCCCGAATAACAAAAGGGCAGTCAGGAAAGGCGCGTATCGCCCAGGCGGTAAAGCCCGCACCCTATAAGGGCCATTACCGAGCCGGATCGGCCTGGGGTGCGCCTATAGCTCTTTGCAAATGTAAATGTAAAAAAAAGCACAATGAGGCTCCCTGGTACTGGGGGGATCGAGGAAGGGTAACGTGCCCCTCACCGTCCCTTTGGGTCACCTCTGACATCAGCGTCCGCGTCTTGCACGTGGTGGTGCTGCCCGAGACCTAGGGGAAGCCAGGCAGAGAGGGCAATTCGCTGCAGACTTACCCAGAACAGGCCGGGGCTCCCTAGATGTCGAGTTCCTCTCCACAGCTCTGCCTCTCCAGAGGTACAGGCACTCGCCTGCCATCCAGCACAGCAAAAGCCTAGGATATTTTCCCAAGTATTCCTGCTATGAACTGGGGAGGCTTGGAGGAGTTAAGCGTGATCCATAATCCTGTTAGCACAGTGCTTCACCTCCGCTAGACTTGGAGGTTAGCACCTTCCCCAAGCAAACGGGACAGTAGCGAGGTGAGGTTCCCTGTGGTCTTTCCTCTCTCGCGCTTTTTCCCCCCAAAGACACACTGAGACCTGTTAAAGTCAGTTTGAGTTTACATCAGTAGGTTCGCATCGTACCTGGGGGCTTCTTTCCTTCAGTATAAAAATCATCCTGTTTAGATGGAGGGCACTGCTAAAATAATTGCAACTAAAATGAGGGGTGAGGGAGTGGAATGTGGTTTTTGAAGTTTTCTCAAAATGTTCACCCAGTCTAAAATGAGCAACATTGCTCAGGGTGAGATTTGGGTCACTTCTATGGCAAACAAAGATCAACCAAAAACATTACAGAAAGTGGTAACATACTTACTCACCAGGTAACTCTGGAAGATGAAATATTTTTATTGGCAAATTCAAATCCTGCCTCACACTAACTTGAAACAATTATTTTCATGAAAAGAAGGTCAAAACTGATAAGGTCAAACTTGCTCATGTTTCAGACCTGGCCCTTCATCTGGCTGTAGAGGTACACCCTGCACCTCACTAGTTTCCTCAAAGTTAAAAAAGCCTCTGTGCCCACCAGCTGCGTGACCACAGGCCACGGGGTTCTGCCCCTTCACAGGTTTTCAGAGGTTGGGACTGGGTCCTCTCACAGCTCAGAATGGGCCCAGAGTTTGGAACTGAGCCCGGAGGAAACTGGCATAAGGGCTTGTTGAGCGATAGGTGATTTCAATTGGGGTTTTGATTTTTTCATTTCTTTTCCTTAGCTTTTTCTGCATGTGTGTGTAAAAACCTCCAAGTGAGGTGTTTACACACACATGCAGAATATTCTGCTGCATTGCAAGAGTTTCATGTTTCTGTGTAACTTGCTGCACACTAATTTGCACTATGTGACCAAACCTGATCCCACAAACACTCCCAAGGAAGCTCAGGACTAGGCCCGCATGCTTCACTGGCACTTGTTCCCGGAGTTTAAGTATCGATTATCTACAAGTGGCAGCACGGCGAGAAGAACAAAGTAGAATTTTGCTGGGACTTCCCAGTCCTGCTACACCCAGTGTCCTGAGTCACTCAGAGGAACCATGACTGTTATTAAAAATGAGTCTTTTTACTGTCTTCTCATTTAGCATTTTGAAAGTCCTTATAGTGAAGAGTTACAAACCGCTTCAGGCTCCGCAAACTTTTAAAAATAATAAACTCTTGCATTTTGCTCTTAATTATGTCTCTTAAAAGACTCGTAGAGTCAGGTTTTGTAATGCTTGTTCTCATGACATACCAAACCCCATTACTTCTTCCCCCCCACAGCCCATTCATTTTTAAAGATTGTACTTTTTCAGGTGAAATACTCTCTGACCTTCTCGTTCACAAGGGGCATTTCACTGAAGCCAGGACTCCGGATGACTGTAAATGCGATTTAACAGAGAACATAGAAGGCTTATGGTTTTCATCCACTGAGATATGGCAACTGTGTGGAAAATGTAAAAAAATAAAAAACACTGTTTCAGGGAAAAAAAGGGAAAGGATCAGAATATGCTAAAACACCTCTTCTCCTTTTTTCTCAAAATCTAATACCACATTACCTGGCTGAAATGAAAACATCCAACTTATTTTTACAGATTAGCCACAGCGACCTCTGTGATTTATGCTCATGGCACTGGAAATGTTTGACATAAGGCAAGGGCCAACTTTGCCTCACAAATAAATCTTGTATTTTCTTGCCTTAGCTTTTTCTTGCTTTAGCCTTGTGCTGAGGACATTTTCTGCCTTTCTGGAGAAGCTTCAGCAATCCACACATTATATATGAAATAGAAACTTCTACAACAAATACACAGGAAAAACTGACAGACCTGTGTTTACTGATCTGCACTATATGTTACTACACAGCCTTTCAATATTAAACCTAGCCCCAAACTAGACTTTGGAACCAGGCAGCATGCCCAAAATCGTGATAATCTCCTCCATAACAACAGGAAAAAAAATAAAACAACATTGCTGAAAGCTGAAAAGTTTAATTTCAGTCCCAAAACTCCTAATATACTTAAATTTATAAGCTCTTTTAAATTATTTTATGTGTATTTACTTTATCTAAAAGTCCGTAGGAGAAGGCTTGCAAACTGGTTCATGTCCTGCTCTTCTGCGCTGTGCACATGAGAAAACCCTCGCTATCAGAGGGAAGGAAAACAGAGCTGATGAGGCAGCAGGAAGCCTCTACCTGAATTTAAAGTCTTTCGAAGGTTGGTGCTATTTGCCTCTAACAACTGACCAGCATAGCAAAATACCCAGTCTATACCTGGCAGACAAGTTTAATTCTTTCGCACAGGGACGCTCTCATTTTTGATTCATATTTAGGCAGCTATTAAATCTGGCCCGTTGTGCGGTTAAGGCGCAAATGGGATTTAGGAGATCTGGGCTCAGTCCCAGCTCTGCCACAGACTTCCTGCATGATCTTGGGCAAGTCTCTCAGAGCTCACAAAATTCAGCTTTTTGTTCGGGTGGTTTTTGTTGGTTTTTTTTAAGCCCCTGCTCTGGCAGTCAAGCCATTGCATGAAATTCTCCGTTCGCTGGCATGAATAGATAAATAAAGTAAATACACACTGTTTCAGCTTTTAAGGAGATAAGCTTGAAACCATGGATCAGAGTGTAACCTAATGACTCAAAGTTAGAGAACAAATTTTTTAGAAGTCCTTTTTGAAATGGGTGTTTGGGCCATGAGTTGGGACATAAAATTCTACAGTCTTTTCTGCACACCAGTTTCTGCCTGTAAGGTTGGGATGGCTTTGCTGCTTGCTTACAAAATTGTTCACAAATTGTTTGTGTATGTTCGGATGAGACTGAGACTAGAAAACACACAGAATCTCTATGAGAAGGCTTTATCAGTGTTCTGTGGCTTGCTTGTTGAATTTCCCCTTTGCACAAATTACTTCTTTCAGCATTGTTTCAGCAACTGAGTAGAAGAAAATCCCACCGTGTCAGATGATTCTCCTGTTTTTGGCTCTGCAGAAGCCGGGGCAGCGGTGTGTTTACAGGAAACGCCTGCTGCAGAGGCACTCTGGTAGTTAGACACGGTCTCAGATTTGACTAACATGCTCACATGATTAGATTTACTAAATGAAGACACAGATGAGAAAAGAGTGCTGAGAAAGCTGCAAGCAATCAGGTTCTTGCAACATCAGATAATCCATGAAGCGACTTTGCGCAGTAACCATGCAGGAGGCTCCCCGTGCCCTCCCCCCAAGAATGTGCCTGGCTGTTGCATTAGTAACTATCTCCTCAACCCATATTCAGTTACCAGGCTCACTCTCATCAACAGCAGCTCTCTCTTCCCCCCCCCCAACTCCCTTGCATTCTAGACCAAAGTGCTGCATTCTTTAAAAATGCATCTGAAGGTATTTTTATGCTCAGCTACAATTTGAAGGTTTAGTTACTTCCCAAGCAGCACATTTAAGTAGAAGAGTTTATTTTTATAATGCGAAAGAAACAGCAGGGTTTTTCTCTCACTGTTTTCTACATCCTGTCTGTATAAACTCACAGATTTCAAATCCTGCGAGGCACGTTGACAGTACAGCTATTAAAGATTTTCTATTTGACCTTGATTTTGTTTTGCTTTCGCTGTGTATGAACTTTAACAGACTTGAAGCATGACATGTCTTTTCTTTCTACTTATCACAGCACACTGGGAAAAGACATGTAAACAGAGGCTTGTTCAGTAATAGCATGTTGATTTCTCAAAGAAAATACATATCCCTTTCTCGAAGCTCATTTTGCTCAACCTACGGTTTTGTTCCTGTACTTTGTTCTGCAAATGGATCCTTTTCGAAATGACTGCACACCAGGATGTGCATGTTCTCTTTTCTTATAACTCGGGGGCTGAGAGATCTGTGGGATTGCACTGTTACTTATTCCAGCGCACAATAGTTGCTTGATAGGATATATCACAATAGCAGTTGCGGCAGCATCGTTGCTACTGTGGCAATAGAAGGAGAATAAAGATTTGCATGGCACAGTAATTAGATGTAGTTGGGCTAGAGAAGAGCTTTCAGGCATACGAGTCCTTCCTCAGGACTGAAAACAGAAACAAAACTTCCAGCCTGCATACATGTGTGCTGGGCAGAGACTGAAGACAGCTCCATCTGTAAAATAGAAATGATGCAAAAAGGCTGCTTGAGCAGATAAACAAACTGCAGATAGTGAAGTCCTACCCTCTTTCCAGCATGGCTCAGTTATCAGAGCTCCAGAGGCCCTAAACTTTTGTTGTAACTTTCCAAATTGTCCCTCCTGGTATCACTTGGACTTTGAATATCAAGAGTCGGATCTAAAGACTGGCTGTTAATCCTCTCCCTTCCTTGATTAGTTTAAGCTTCCAGTCTTCACACTCACTATTTATAAAGTACTTTCCACTGCTTGGACATGGCAAAATAAAAGCATGTTCACCCATGCTCGTTAGCACTTGACACCATTCTTCAATTAAAATAAATCCAATAATAAAAGCCCAGCCCTTAGCTGACTGGTCAAACACAGCAGAGGTAGATGGTTCTAAAATTGAAGCCTAAAGATACTGGTTTGGTATGACGACATGCTGATGTTGTGTGTTGGTTAATCCAGCTTCTCTCACTCCATCAGTGAGCTTTGTTCATGCTTGTTACAAAATAAATGGATCTACACCAAAAATCTGAGACCTTACAGAGGTCACAGGTCTGTAAAACAAGGGGTTTACAGCCCTGCTCCAACCCTGACACTTATGCTGTGCCATAGGTGTAATTCAAATGTCACTTTTCGCTCCACTTCTCCTTTCAGGGGTCATTTGCCATTTTGCATTCCATTAAAGAGGTTTGCCTCTTCTTTGTTTTGATCTTAAACAAATTGAAGCAAAATGTCAGGCACACTGATAATATTTACAACAGGGTATATCATCAAAACACTGGATGCAGAGTTGAACAAGACGTTCTCAAACTGAAGGCGGCATCTCTAGATTAATTCCTTAACTCTCCATGGCATATTCCAAGTGCATCCACAGAACCAAACTTGCCTCGAAGGACAGCAGTTATTGCTGCTTGGCAGTGTGGTGTGGAGGGCGATCCTGAAGAAGGGGCAGGGACATGGAATTATCCGCTGCAAGAGAGCAGGGGGACTGTGGGCATCCCAGCATCTCTGCATATGAATTCAGAGTCAAGGAATCTGTAAAGGGATTTCTGCCAGAGTACCCCAGCCTGTCATGTGTAATCCCTAGGAACAACAGGGCCAGGTCGGTTCATTTTTTGAGGCATGCTTTTGTAAAAGTATGTTTTACTTAACCTCAGAGTACGTCCTCACACTCAGCTACAATGCTACTACAGCACTTAAACACCTGAACTGGTGGGCACAGAGAATGGGATGCAAAAAGCTATTTTGTGATTCTTTTCAAAACTTTTCACAGTCTTAAAAATAATAATTGCCTCTCATGAAGAGAAAGTGCTGATGCATTAATAATGGATGATGGGATTCGTCCACGTGTGTTTATTAATTTATAAACACGGCACAGCCCCATAATGAAAGGTGCTCTATAAATAGAAAGCTAATATTGATCAATCCTGCAACGGTATTGCCATTCCTGGAGGGGCTGCAGCGGCTTTTCTGCTTCCTAACCTGCCAATAGAATGAATTCCCTGAGCTTGGCTCTTTGTTATTTTTTTTTACCTCCTTCCTATTGTACCTTCATGGACACTTCCTCCTTCTATCAGCAAGGCGAGAAGAAAAATCTGAGGCTTCTTTAACATGGCGAGTGCCACAGAGCTGGTATGACAAAAATGTGCATTTGAAAGGTTATAAAAAAAAAGCCAAGGGATTGTTTCAGATGAGGAATTAGCATGACAGTTGACAAAGGCATGGTGTGTGCTGGGTCTGGCTGGTTTCTAATGCTGGCTAAGGAGAACAAGTATTCCTTGATCGGAGCCCCAGCAGTTCCTCCCTGCACTTACACACAGCAAGTTGCTTCCTCATTTTGAGAATTATTGTCCTGACACCGTAAGATACCATTTTACTTCAGAACACAGTAGCTTCCCCCCACACACACCCAAGCCCAGCCCTGTCACAACTGACTAGTAACCTGATCCCTGGCCTTACATTCGTTAAGTTTATTTGATTTACATTTTTCTGCTTCCCTCCCCTTGCAAAAATAATGTTCCTGCAAGTGTGTGAGGGGACGCAGTCGGTGCTCCCACAGACAGGTGATGAACATTTGCCGGCAGTGTGCTGCATTACAGGGGGAGGGCAGACAGAAAAACCCACACTTCCCAGATATAAGAAGCTTTCAAGTAACTTTCGAAACCCAGGCCAGAGCACAGCCCTGCCTGCAGCTCCCCAGTCCTGCCCGCAGCTCCCCCAGGCCTGCCCGCAGCTCCCCCCAGCCTGCCCGCAGCCTCATGGCAGCTTCCCTGAGGATCCCGAAGGGAAACTTTGCCCAGACTTTGCCTGGCACAGACAACTCTCCAGAGACAGCCAGTGTCAGAAAAACCTCCCAAATTGTGATACATACAAGAAAATGCTGAGTTCCTGCTTCCCAGCTGGGCTCCCCAACAGGGTGCCCTCGGGTGGGAAGGCTGGGGGGGCCTGCTTGCAGCGGGTGGGTGCACACCAGCATCCCACAGTTGCCTTTCTTGGAGCTACAGTAACTCACCACAGCCCTGACTTCACCGCAGTGTTTCAGCATGCTTAAGAGGAGTTTTGATTTTAAACCCTGTCGCTGCACCATGAGCCCTAATGCTGCAGTGATGGGCAGGCCATCCCATGGACGTGGCAGTCCTCTCCAGTCAGGATTTCCACACGTGGAAATTCAAAATTTGACATTGGTGATCACCTACGATAGAAATATTGCATGTGAGGCAGAGTAATAACTTCCCTGTGGTCTGTTTGTGTCAGGACATTATTCAAAGTAAATCATCAGATTATTTTTTTTGCTTCATTTTTGCCATTCTTACATTATTTCCTGTATGGCTTTCATGTTGTTGGTTGTTGGGTTTTTTTTTTTTCCTTCAAAAGAGGTTAGCTACCACTTCATATGGAAGTTTTTGAGAGGACCTTTTAAAAAGAACTTAACATAATTGGAAATTTTGCTCTGGTTACAAAGCTTGTTTCCAAAGCAGGTCCCACAGTAACACATGCAACAGAGGACATTTTAAGCTTCATCGGCTGACATCAGACAAAGAGGAAGGCGACTTGTGTTCTCTAGAAGCAAAGGCAAAGCTAAACCTTCAGAAATGAAACAAGTCGAGCAAACCTCTTTCAGTTTATTCTTCTGACATGGTTTTGTTGCAGGTTAAATAGGGGGAGAATTTGTGTATGGGACATTTTTAATGAGTGTTATTCCGAAGGTGTAGGATTTTATCGTTTTATGATCAGGAAGTTTCTATTCACACAGTTTGGGAGAAGACAGCTGGATTCTGTGACCAGAAAAGCAGGACATTTGGTATAGACTGTACCTAATAATTGGAAAGCCCTTGTGCACGCACACTTGGAGGAAAAAGAGAAGTGTGTTTATCTGACGTGCAGCGCAGCAGCTAGCTGCTCGTGCTGTAGAGACACAGACCTCTCTCCCAAGGGCTCCTAACAGCAGCTTTCGGTGCTGACAAAATCCTTGCCCAACAGATGCAACCGTAGCTTTCTGCAGGACTTCTGGTGACATTATGAACCATGAGAGTGAAAAAATATGCTTCCTGCTGCAGGCTTCCTGCTTCTGCTGTGGGAGCCGGGCTGTGTCAAATGCCGAATCTTCTGTGGGGCTGAGTGCTGCTGTAAAGCCTCGGAGGCAGCATGCCAGTTCAGAGAACATGCAGACTGGTTGTGCCGTGTCCTCTGGTGCACAGCGATTGGGAAGGTCCTGTGCGGGTTTAGATAAATACCCTTAGCTGGCATTGCAAGGGAATAGTGAGTGGGATGATTTTATACAGTGTCAGAAAAAGTCGATAATCTGTTCTGCTGGGTTAGGGATCAAAATGAGTTTCGACTTTCATCATCAAAGGTGGATTTTTCAGGAGAAAATGGGAACTTGATGCAGTATTGCAGATGTGCACGAAGCTGGGTAGCTGCTTTAGGCATGTTAATTATTTTAATTCAGGTATGTCAGCCAGCTAATTGTACACGGAAAGAGCTAATTGGGCAAACGTTCGTTTCCTTCTACCTGTACAGACACACAAGACACTCTGGGGAGAGGGAGAGGGGGAGAAATAAGCAGAACTCACTGCGAGTTTTCTGCTCTCCCCATTTTCTACCTGCACCAACACTGAAATGGCCTGCATCCTGCTCTGCATGTCCACACCGAATCCTCTTTGAAGTAATAGTTTTGAGGGCCCAGCCATGACATGCTGACCCCCTTCTCCCTCCACTCTGGCCCACTCATGCAGTGAGGCTGTGTTCCCTCCAGCCCCCAGCTCCGTGCCCACCCCTCAGCAGACACACATTCTGAGCTGCCTGTCCTCCTGTCACTGCTGAGCCCTGCACACAAAGGCAGGGAGAAGAAAGGAAACACAGACTGTGGCTTCGGGTTTGTCAAGAGGATTTTTTATCATTTCTTAAATTATTTTTTTTCTTAGAAGTTGCAGTGAGTATAGATAGAGGGAGAGAGCAAGTGTGCATATGTACTGCGAGATACAGGAATATCTCAATAGGCATTTTACTATACTCTCAGTTTCCCTACCCCTAGCAACATGCTGACAAATCAAGAACTGCCATCCTATATACAGTACTCCAGCTGTCAGCCTTAAGCAGCGCGTCTCCTTGCCAGAGTACAGCCTTTCCTTTGTTTCAGCTTTGAAAATAAAATCACAGTTTGTAAAATAAAGGGGAAAAGGATTCTTTTCTGAGGCAGGGAAGTCACTAATCCTTTTCAGAGGTTCATAACTGCATTAACTGCTTTGAGCGAGAAGCCACACGCTGAATGATAATGGATTTGTGGTAACAGTATGCCTTGTATTTCATGCAATAACAACCAGTTATGTAAAGTCAACAGACTCACAACACTCCCCTAATACTTAATTTTGTAAATATTTTCATTGATTTAAACTATTCTTGGTAAAAAATACTTATCATTGGAACAGCCTTTGTTTCTACCTGATCATTTTTCAAGGGAGGAAAGAGGCATTCTGGAGCTAGCTATGACTATATCAAATTTTTGAAGCTCGGGTGGGTCATGCACTATGGTAATGCCCTAGATTTTCCTGCCTTGGCATCTTAAAAACAGAAATCAGTCAAAAGTAAAGCAAGTTTTGTGGGACTTTTAAAAATGCACTATCTGAGGGTGAGTGTGAAAGGCACAGCCTGCATAGGTAGCACAAGGCTTACTTAAAATTGTCCACGATTTAATTAAACATCACAGATGCCTGTAAGAACTAGAGAACAGCTGCTGCCTACTCATACAACTACTTTACACCCAGTGGTAGGCACCACTATACCCATTTTACAGATGGGGAAACTGAGGCTGGGAGAGGCACAGTATTTTCCCCAAGATATTACAAGGATGAGCCACAGCTGCTGAACCAAGCACACAGAGCCTTTAACAAACACCGTACAGTAGCCATATGACGTCTTTTAATGAACCAAAACCACTGGGCTGTCAGTAATTAGCCAAAGAAGGAATGGAATGGGAAGATGCAACACAGCAGGATTAGTTGGGGCTACTCTAAGCAGAGATATTTGTGGGGAGAAAAGACTTTTTTGTCTTTTTCCTCTTAGTTCAAGACAAAAATTAAGGGCTGGGTTTGCCCTTTGCCAGGGATTTCTGCCTAAGAGGACAGAACAGTGGGAGTGGGGATATTGGCAGGTGAGTTCTCATCCATCCCAAACTCCTAGGAGCTGCTGGTGGATATGTGGCTGCTACTCTGCTTCTTGGGATTTACACACATGTGATGAGTTTGGTGCATCCTGTCTATTCGATGTGCCTTCACTCAGCACATGTGCATGTATTTCTGTCCAAGAAATCCCATGCAGGAATTTTATCAGCCCTGGATTAACTCTCCATAGCCAAGGAAGGGCTGAGTGGATTAGGGAACTGCTGGCTGTGAGGAATATATTGACTCGTAGCTTTGGAGACAATACCCATCCTCCCCAGTGCAAAATCCCAAGGGGAAATATGGGAAATTTCCATTAATGACCCGGCTTCATTTCCCCCATTCATTGCTGTAGGTTTCTTAGGATTGAATGTCCCCAAACTCCCTTTCATCCCGCAGTATCCAGGAAGTACCAGCCAGGCTCTGTTTTCCCTGAGAAAGGCTGCGCAGCGTCACTGGGAGCACTGGGCCAGCGCACTCAGATGCAGAGGACCTTAATCCAAGTTTTTTTAAAAAAGGAAACAAAGGAATCCCAATTAAATGGGATATTAGAGACTCTCATAGGGGACTATCCTTGTTTGCAAGCCAAAGGTGATTAAGAAAAGTCCACAACTTTAAGAAAGAAAGAAAAAAAGAAAGACTCCTTGAAACTGCTCCCTTAGTTTGCAGGAGCCGCTCACTTGTAGGACAAAACAGTATGGAATATTTCCACAAAATAGTATGTAGCATTTCCAGAGTCTACAAAAGGAACGCTGTCTTGAACTGCAGTATTTGTCAGTGCAAGAATAAACCCAGTTTGCACATGAAATGAATCCCAATGAAAATAATAAACTCAGGGATCATTAATATAACATTAATATAACATCATACCAAGCAATAAAAATCAGTAAGTGCTGGAAAGGTAGAAAATCGCTAGGGAAAATGCCTGTTTCCCCAAAATTTAAACTGGAATGAATCCCCAGCATCTTCAGTGGTAATTTTAAAATATTTCATTGCAGATTTAGTTTAAGTATCGTATCTTGTCAGTAGACAAAGGGTAAGTGACACTAAAGCACTGTGTTAAAAGCATAGTCACCGAGGTCAGATGCCTCCACCAGCTGAGGAGTAGTCAGATGTACTGTTATTTCTCTGCTTCACTCGCAGAATTTTCTTCCCCTGTATCTTTTAATTTGGTAAATGATTTGAGAGAAACCAAACCACCTACATTTAATTAGCTTTATAAATCAAAGGTGACAATTCTTTACTAACCTGCATTATTCCCCCACGTGGCAAGCTAGAAAAGCGCCGACGAATTTATTTATTGACCTGTTGTGTTTTGCAAGGACAGCCAATGTTCTATTGATCTGGCTATCCAAAATACTGTAGCAGGGGCAATAACATTCAAGTGCCAGCGTCTCCACATCATCACTATTCTGTACTCTCCCTACCCCAGTGATATCCCCCATCTCGTAGGGAAATGCAAATGCACCCATCCCCCAGGCTTCCCCTCCCCTCGATTTCCGGAAGGATCCTTATTGTTAGAAATTAAACCCAGAGAAGAGCAGAGACCTCCAGATTTACTTGGTGTGTAGTTTACCTCTTTCACAGGAAGTGATCGTTAGTAACTGCTGTTGTAACTTTAATTATATCTTCACTAGCAGCGTCCCCACCCCCAGCGCCTTCTGCAAACCTCCCTTTGTATAACCCAGGAATCCGATCCTGCAATTCTTCCAGGGAAAACCCCCACTGTAGTCAGTGGGGTTGACTCCTGATTTCTTTAGGTCTCGCTTCTGTAACATAGAATATTTAAGGCGTAGGCTTTTCTTTCTGATGCCTTAAAGTAGCAATACGCATAAGTCTTTGGGAGACCAGGATTTGCATTTTTAGCTCATGACAAAATCAAAAAATAAATGAAGACTTCAGAACCTGACCTATTGGGATACCTCACTGACAGTCACTCATGGGCTGGGGTGACAAGGTCACGTTCCTTATTCTTTATTCATTTAACCGCTTTATAATTATGAGTTGCAATGGAAAGCAAGCAATCTTGACAGTTAATAATCTTCCTGGACCCCAGGGTACAGATCTGGGAAATTGAGGAAACAATGGGGAAAAGTTAAAAATTGTTTCCTGGAATTCATTGCTGTCAGGCAAGGAAAATAAAAAATATATATTTTTGGAAACACATGTTCAATTCCATTTCTAGTAAAATCCATCCTGGATGTGGCAGTCAGCTGAAAGGATGCAGAAGACACTGAAACTAGGCCTGGAATATTATTACCCAGTTGATGTTCTCTTTTTCCCTTGTCTATTTTTATGCAAATATTGTTAGTTTGGCCACCTCCAACAATCCTTAATTCCCACAGCAGCCTCTGAGAGCTGAAGGTCTCCATCATCCCACAATTACTCGATATATTAAACCCGACTGAGGTTCGGCTGGCCTAATTGCCACGCGGGCCTGGTGTTCCCTGTCATTTGTGTTGCAATGACACAAAGGCCACGAGTCAAGAAATCACTTTCTCACAGCTCAAATCCTCCTCACAGACACATTTAAGTGCCTGACCCACGTTAAGCATTACCTGGTGCGTCCTTAGCCGCACGCTTCAGCGTGGGCTCTGATAGGGATGCATTCCTGAATCCAAATCAATCTATCAAAATAGCTGCAGGTGAAAATTCTTCATACGTGCTTTCTGTGCACGAAGCTAAATATGGGCGGTCATACAAGCACAGGCCTGCATTGCTGGGTATTTCGGGGGAAAAAGAGGAAAGTATTTCATTTTATGTGCTATGGAGTTTAAAAGCTGCCTGTGGAAAAGCAGGGTCTTTTCCTGGGTGTTACATTGGTTAGATCTTTAGCACTCGGAAAGACAGACAGCAATTTTAAAAGGACCCACCAAAACCAACCCAAAACCAAATAAAACAAACAACAAAACAACCCAGCATTTCAAAAGCATGTATAGTTTTTCTATCCCGGACTGATACTTCTTCTAGAACCTCTCCCCGCTTCAGACTAATATGCAAATTTAAAAATGTTTGTGTAACCTTGTGGTTTGAAAATAATCAAAGTGATGCAAGATACACGCTGGGTCCCCAGATGGATAATATTTTGTTTTTCTTTGTGAACGTCTTTTGTCTTAAAGCTGGTGTGAAAAAATCTAGAGGAGGGCCCCACATGATTGATCACCACAAGCATCAGAAGGAAATGATTCACCACAACACTGTAACTGAAACTGCTTCAGCACCTGATTGCAAACTTCACACCAGGGGACTAATTAACTGCTCTACCTGCTCAGAGATTGCACAGGACACTTCATCTGCTGCAATTCCAGCTGTGAATACCCACTGCTCCCACTGGGTGTTACTGGGAGAGGAGATACATGCACTCAGAAGTGCACGGGGAAGTGAAAAAAAATTGGGATTTTATAATAAGAAAACATTAAATTGTAATTGTTATTCTATCAAGGCATCACTTCAAAACAGAGTTAAGCGTAACAGGACCCGGTGTGTACCCAAAGCACGTGGCAACTTTGTCTCAGGACGGGACAGGTTTCAGCTTCAGGGATTTGCTCCTTGTTTCCTGAACTTCATTTTCAGCTCTCATTTTTTTAACATTTGCAAAACATTATCAGAATTGGCAACATTAGGAACATAAAGGCCATATTGGCTGAATTTCGCCCTAAACCAGGGCTTGACATACCAGCCAGCTACCCCTGCACTGTGCTCCCAGCTAAGCCAGTGCCTCAGCACATTTACCAGCAGAAATAGGAGGTTGCAGGCTGCAAACGGAGCTCAGCAAAGCACTGGGAAGCAGCGATTAGAAATAATGGGAGAATAGCTGGCTGGGTTTTTTTTTTATGGAAGAAGAAGAAGAAGAAGAAGAAGAAAAAAAGACAAATTCTAGTCAGTAGTTTTTTTAGCCTGACAGTAGTTACATGGCTGCAAATTAATGTACTAAAATAGGGGTTTTATAGCCAGTGTGCAGCAGTGGGGTGTCCTTTCTCACTGCGTGGACGTCAGTAGTTTCGACAAATAAAGTATTTCTTCCCTTCCCCTCCTCTCCTGACTCCCCCACTCAATTTAAAAAAATATTTTAATACTGTTTCAAGCCACAAAAAAAAAAAAAAAGCCACCTTAAATTTTGGCAAGAGTGTTGAGAGATTTGGCATTAGCAGAGACTTATTCATCCTTTGTTCTTGTTTTCTAAATGATTATGATATTTGTCTTGATGAGATGAAGGAATTGGTGAGCTCTGCACCAAAGCACCCTAAAAAGCTGTAAGGGCAGAGCCACCCAGTTTGATGCTCCTAAATATAACTCCTAAAATATACTCTGTTATATTCCCCAGTTTCACCATGACCAAAGTTATCTAAGCACCTATGGTAACAGGTACATTTCCAACTCACCAAATGTTGTATTCCCTTTCACAGCCTGCTAACTCCAGCACCAAAGAACCCCAACCACTCCCATGAGTGTGGCTCTAAAGGGAAATGTAGGTAAAATAATTTTAACCTATAAAGTGATGGTGTGTACAGACCCCAAAGTCTGGATGATCTGCAGTATTTGGAAAAAACAAAGCACTTGTTTGCCAAAACACAGCAGTGATGGGCAGATCTGCAGGGCCTTCCCTTCCCCTCCCCACCTCCACGTTAAACAAGGAGCAAGAGGGGCTGGCAGAAGGGGCTGGGAATGAGCGAATACACAGCTGCAAGGTTCAATCATCCCATGCCCAGTCAGCTCAAAAGACAAATTACATGTTGCATTGCAAGTTTGCCCCAAACTGCCGACTTGTGGAGATGTTTCCCCATGGGCATACATATCTTTAATGTAAATGAGAGTAATGAGAGTTTGAGTTTGGACTACACCGGTTTTGCCTTCTGAATTCACCTCAACCCTGAGCTCAGCAGGAAACCGACAGTTCCTGACTCTACAAATTCATTCCCCGTGCGCAGAGGGTTGGTAATTCCATCTATGCACATTTCCAATATTGATTAGAAGCATAGTGCCCATGCAGCATTCCATGGAGAAAAACAAAGCCTAGATCCAAGGTGGGACTCCTCCAAATTTCACTGGAGATCAGGCTCAAGATTTTGGGTCACACTTTCCGGTTATCTTCAATCAGGTATTAAATTACCACTTGAGTCAGCTCTAATCCTCTGGGAAGGAAACAAGAAAATCTAGTGCTTGCTAAAACATCGCAAGTCTAAGAAATAAAGGTGTTCTTCCTCTAAATCCAGAGCAAGGAAGAAACATCTCCCATCAAGTTGCTCTGACCACTCAAAGGCAGTCAGGAGCTCAGCTCTGACCTGCAAGCAGCAGCCCTGGAGACAGGGATTGAGTCACCTCCCTGGAATTCACTCACCTTGTGTGGATGCTGCCAGCACACTCATGGCTTGCAGGTGTAGGGACTACTGGTGCTGGAGACACTAAATTAATAGGCCAATTCCATCAATAGGTGACAGTTTCCAATCAAAATTCATCTGGGTTGTATTCCCATGCAGTGGGTTTTCAGTAGTAGGCTCTGCTGCTCTTGCTGCCTAAACATGATGACTCAGATGTAAAGAAAAAAAAATCAATTATGACATTCAGTAGCTTAACTGTTAATAAAGCTAAGAAAATAGGATACCTGGAAAAAAGTTTTATGAAAAGGTCAGATAATAATTTCCCAGAATGTTTTTTCCCCTCATTACTTGGCTGAAGAAACCCCACCTGTTCCTACCAACTGTGGAGCTACTAAGGAACCCAAAGGAGGGAAGGTACTCACAAAGTGATCAAGCATTGTTCTTCCTTAGAATAAATTCTAAGCAGTAAAAGGAAAGTGGAGGTTCACAGCAACATAGGGAAACCTGCGGCCTGCTCTGACCCCTGCAGAGGCTGCTGGGACAAGGACATGGGTCAAACCAGGGGCCAGTCCCAGGAGCAGTGTTCAATGTCTGTTTTACTGAGAGATTTCATGGACTTACTCTATTTTGAAAGTCCCACGATCAGTATACAAAGTCTAAGCCTCCTGACACAAGAGAAATATGAAAAAGGGGGGTCGGTGTGCAGAGCTGACTCGTGCCAGTGAGCAGAGGGGTCACATCAGTGACCGGGAGAGAAATGGGTCCTAAAACCAACTAGTTGCAATCGGCACTGTTACCCTCCTGGGAAGGGCACAGGTGACTGGTACAGTGGGGACCAGCACCCCCAGACACAGGCCAGCACCACCAGGCACAAACCTGCACCCTCAGTCACGGACCTGGGTAACGTGGAGAGGACCAGGCTGGAGCCACACTTGGCCTGTACACAAACTGGGGCAGATTGATAAGACACTGAAACTTCGTGGGTGGGTGAGTGGGGAGATGTGGCCAGAAGAACAGAAGCAGCCTGGTCAGAGAAAGCAGCGTGTTTTCTCATCACCTTCCCCAGACACCTCTGGCGATGCCACCAGCCATCACCACTCAGCTCTGTCCTGGCAACGCTGGGCATCTCCTGCCCTCCAGCTCTGTCCACAGGTTTTGGGCAGCAGCTGACGTGTCTCCGGGCAGCATACCACACAGGAACACCTCTGCACTCTTTATTCATCCATCCACACGTTCACCTGTCCTGTGCCAGCCACATTTAACATCTCCCACCTCAACCATATCTCTGGGACAGCAATTTTATATCCGGCATCACCACACAGAGCCTTTTCCTCTTCACACAGGCTCCTTTTCCTGTGACAAAGCAACTCTTTAAGCTTTGCAGAAAGTGAATAGGGTTGCAGCATGCTCTTGCTTTTCTGACCCTATTAAAATGAGCAACTTTGTTTTGAGTACATCCTCCTGTTTCAAGTTGCTGCATATGGTATTAGAGAGTGACCACAGGAAAATAGGAGAGAGAAGGTAGGAAAAAAGCACAGGACACTACTGCATGTCAAAAAGTTGTTCCAAATATATTGAAGAACTAAACTGTGAAAAGAGAAGCAGAATTGTTTGCAATGCTTTGCTGAGAAGTATGCCAGAGCCAGCCAGGGTTTTTACCATTTATGAGTAAGTGCATAAATAATTATTGTATTTCTCTTATGAATATTTTATTGGTACTAAGGTTTAACTAAGATTACTGGGACTTAAACACTCAACATAAAAGCATTGCCAGAAAGGATGGAAGGAATTAGCATTCCCTAATTAGTTTTGAAATAACTATCAAGCATCAAACACAATTTATCCCAAATGAGAAGATAAACGAATGGCGTAGTTCCAAATCATGTCCCTGCCAGGGAATCACAGAATCTCCTGAGCTGGAAGGGACCCATCAGGATCATCACCTGCAACCCCTGGCTCCACCCAGGGCCAGCAGAGGCAGGAGCTGTCTATGGCAGGCCAGATGCATACTGCCCAGTTGGGTTTCTAAGCCCCAATGCAGATGCTGCTTGCCCAGGGCATTACTGATACGAATTAGTACCCTACACACTACACAACTTCCACATGAGAATTTTGGAACACACTTTTAAAGTTTCATTCATTATGCGTTGCAGGTCAACATTGTACATGCAGCAACTGATGATGTAAAGCAGTAGCGTGGTCAAGCCGTGCAGGCAGCCAGCGTGCTGGAGCAGCCATGGCTCCTGACTGTCAGCACAAGGTCTCCTGTATAAAACTATTTTGTACAGACATGTTCAAGTATTTTCATTGCAGAACTGTGGGGACATCTCTGTTTTATAAATAAAAATTCAAAGACAACAGAGGTGATGTTTTCTCGTAGCACGTTGCTTCCAGCAGCATCACTGAGCCTGACGGCATCGGGGGGTTTAAGGCTCAGTTCTGGGAGGCAGGACTGTTCTCGTGTTCCCATGAGAACCGTCAATGCTTTCCCAAGTTACATCTCTGTTTCTTTTAGCCTTTCTGAATGAAAACAGGAGCTAGACAGCATGAACCGAGAATATATAGAGTCTCAAAAACCCACAAATAAAGTACAGCTGATATTTGTAAAACCCAGGGCTTTGGGAAGTCACTTCTACTGCTGCACCCCTAACGCAGTCTGGGTAAGTAGTATAGAAGTAACACAGAATATGTTAAACTCCCCCTACGTGTGCCATGTCCTTTGAGTTGCAGGTAAAGATTGTAACAGGGCAGAAACTTGTCTCTGAGAAACGGATGCTTCCAGAATACTGGGTTGAGTAACCAAAGACAGGGTCCTTTCCTTAGAATGGGCAGACACACAGTTACAGAGGGCTTCAATTTGAGGAATTGCAGGGGTATATATATTTTTTTCACTGTCTGAATATAATTCTCCACTGGAAAACAGAATGCAACAGACTCACTTACACAGAGGAGCCTGCAGCACACCTGTTCTTTTTTTGATCTAAATAAAACAGAGCAAGAATCTTATTGGTATCTTGACATAAGACACTTCATCTTTGTGTATGTTGCAAGATCTTTCCTCATATAAACAAACCTCTTCCTGCCAGCTTCATTTCCCTCTGGTATCGTCTATAGATCAGCATATTTGTATTACGTACTTTTGAGTTTTCTTTTCCTCCTCTGCAGTATGCTCTGCTGACTTCAGACTGAATTAAAACACTTCTAGGTGACAATTCAGCGTCAACTGAAGCTGCTTTAGGTTATCCACAATACAGTTTGTATGGACATAGTGTATGTGGGTACGTTTGTGGGTGCACAATGCAATCTGATGTAGTAAGATCATGTTTGATCAAGCCTTCCTAGTCAACCGTACAATTCCAGCTGACTTCAGTGGGGTTTGGATTGCACTCATATTATTCCCAGAATGGAAACCCTCATGAGCAAGGCCAAGCCAAAGAGCTTCTGCCCACCTTACCGGGAAGGGTCAGCACATATGAAAGGACACAGACTTCAGCACAAGCTTAGCTAAGCAGACTCCAGAGTTGCTAGGAGAACAATAGGGGGTAAAAGCACTTAGGAGGGGTGTACGTGAGGAGAAATGAAGTCCATGGCCACTGCGGCCACCTGGACCACCCTTCAAGCGAAGCTATAGGATCTGCTGCCCATGGATGCAGGACATGGACACGCTACTCTTAGGGTAAAGCTCTGCAGCCCAACTGGCCCAAAGCCTGTCCTGCTGCCACCTGCCCAGCACCAGCCTGGGCCCTTATTCCTATCAAGGGCTAAAAGAACCTTTTCCTTTGTGGTTGAGCACTGCTGTATCCACAAGACAATGTCCTGATTTTCAGAGTCAGACCCAAGACAACATCCTGACTTACAGGGTCTTTCTGACTCCAGTGCATTTCTGCCCTGACCAGGACTCATGGACCTTTTTGGGAACTCCTCACACTGCCCCAGTCTCCCCCAGGGACTGGTCCTTCACCCAGCAGCACACCCAGAAGGACCACTACCATGCATAGGTGGGGATAGGATGGGACCATCCTCACCTGCTCTCAGTCACCAGGACAGAGACTTTCACTCCTTGTACAGCACAGCTCCCCTGTTACAGGGAGGTTTCAACCCACTGTAATTAGATTCCACGGATTTAATCCCCCGGGAATGTAGCAATTACCATATACCTGACAAGTGCTAAATGCTGCATTCCGAGGGGATTATCACCTCCGGCTGAACAGAGAGAAAAGGGGAGGGGTAGAGAAATTTCCACTTCCCCATGGGGTGAGGAGTATGATGGAAAAGCTGGGATTCGCTGCAGCTGCTGGTGCTGAGCAGGATGGAGGAAGCAGCCTGAGATGGACCAGGCAAAATGATTGCCCCTAATTTAAGGACCAGGGATGATGCTGCCCATGTGGGTCCCCCTCTGGGCTCCCATGGTGCTCACTCCAGCTGCTGTGTGTTTATAGAAGGATTTTTATTAATACTGTGGCTACACAGAGCAAATGCACTGTGGAGTAAGCGAGATTAGGATGATCGGCGTAATAGACTTCAGAAATAAAAGAGGTTAAATCAAAATCAGGTGCACAAAATAGAGCATTGGCAAAGAGGAGGCATTGACATTGTGTTTCTGTACCCTGCAATACACAATTTATTACAGCTTGTTAAAGAATTGGTATAAAGGTTCTTTTGCAGTATCTTATCTCAGTTATTTACAAGATTCAGGGTGATGTTGTGAGGGCATCATTCATCGCAGATCATGCTCAGGATCATCAGATAAAAGGCATCATTTAAAAGCAGGATCACAGTAGTGTTTATATATCCCAGCACTTGCTCTGGCTGATTGTGAAGGCTTCACAAGCTGGGCAAACTGCAGTTAGGGGACAGCACTACTGGTCTGTCTGATGGTCCTGCCAGTGAGACTATACCAGGCCAGGTCCCACTGGAGGCAAAAATCATCAGATCATCTGATTTCAATACAGATAAAGTGCCCTGGTGCAGGGGTGCTGATGGGCAGGGTTTGGAGGGGATATCAGCTTTATGGCTGGTGGCAATGACATCACCTTGTTCCCCAGAGCAAGCCCTACGCAGGCTGGCTGCAGCTGGCGGGGAGCTGCATGCTGAACTACTTTTGCTTCCTGCCACACCTCCGAACAAGTCCGTAGTAGGGAGAAATAGTCCTCTGTGCCACTGTACTACACGGGGTAGAGCAGCAAACCCTCCCCCCAAGGGAGATGCAGCGTGTCTGGGCAGCGCCAGGCTCCTTTCTGCTCATAGAAGCCAAAAAGTACTGCTGCATTTTAAGAAACAGTATATATGCTGTGTATACCTATGTCCAGTATCTATATATGTATAAAGTATATACATTATTGTGTAGAAGCACGAACACAGAAAGAAAAACAAAACCCAAGGCACCTTGACAGTGGGTGAGAGCAGGTTGGGTCAAGGAAGACCAATGGCTGGAGTCCCACTGGAGGCTGAAGTCCCACTGGAGACTGGAGGGGAGAACCTTCACTGCCTGCAAAACCACCCCTGCACTGCATTGATGTATAGCACTGATGGCCAGTCCTGTTTTATCACACAAACTGATATTCTTTAACTGGTGTATGAAGTCTGGACTTGTATTGTGTTTCACACACACCCCAACATGGAGGCACAGCAGAGCCCCACACAGCAGCAGTAGCCTGGGTTTGCCATGGCATCCGTGGGGATTGAGGAGGGATGCAGCCCTCATTCCTCACCCCGCTGGGGTCCTGCCTCATGGAGAGCAGTGGTAGGAAGACTGACAGACTGACATCCCGCTGCAATGTTCCTGTGCTACATGGGGAAAGCCCAGCTCTGCGTGCACAGATGCTGAGATGGTATTTTGAGGTTTTCAGGGTAGTGAGACAAGGTTTTGGTTGGTCTTTTCTGAAGGCCAAGGTCACCTATATATCCATTCAATGCAGGCTAGATCCATACAGGGTTTGTCATACGGCACCATCTGCGTTCTTCATCACGAACAAATCCATTGTCTGACTGAAATAATCAAGCATAGGGTGTGGTGATTCTGCATTTCCTAACTCGTTAGCAAGAGTCTGAAGATTACCCCTGGCCTTCAGTAGCACTGTAAGCCTGTTTATACAAACAAAAAGAAAATCATTATTAACTGTCTAACAATAACAGGTCACTTGGATTTCTTGAAAATCACAGGGATCCCTTGATAGCAGCACCGTGTGCTTCCAGTGCTTGTAGCCCTCCTGAGAATTGGGTTCGGAGGTGCTGAAGTTATTTCTGGTGTGATCCCTGGGCCAAATCATTCCCAGCTCTCCCCTGGTCTCCTCGATCCAGTTCCACCCTTGTTTGCAAGAAAAGTGGCCTGGACTTGGCCAAACAGTGGTCCTTTCTTCCTGGGGCAACAGATTTCGGGGGAGCGCACACTGCTGACCAGCTTCGAGGCAATTTTGGTTCTTTTGGGCTTTCATGGTTATCTGCAAGGATGAGCCTGAGCGTTACCTGCCTATGTACTCACGAGGGCCTGCTCCCCATCCCCTGCCACCTCGGAATCACAGACCTTTAAGATCAAGCCCAACCATTCCCATCCTAGGCTAGCCCATATCCCTAAGTACCTCATCTACCCATTTTTAAACACATCCAGGGTCGGTGACTCAGCCCTCTCCCTGGGCAGCCTGTTCCAGTGCCCCACAACTCTTTCAGTGAAGAACTTTCTCCTAACATCTGATCTGACCCTGCCCTGGTGCAGCTTGAGGCCATTTCCCCTTGTCTCATCTCCTGTCACCTGGCTGAAGAGACCATCGCCCACCTCTCTACAACCTCCCTTCAGGTAGTTGTAGGCAGTGATAAGGTCAAATCCCTGTGCTCAGCGGAGTATGCCAGGCTCCTCTGCCCTTTTAAAACTCCACCTGCCTCTCTAACCCACCCCATGTGAAATTCTGCCCCTGTTGAAATCAGCCTGGCACCTGCCCCTGACTTCAGTAATGTGCGGATTCACTTCTTGGCCAAGAGCAAATAAATAAAGTCAAGGTAGGAAGAGCCTCCCGACAAGTTAATCCTCCTTAGGCTGACATTAAAACTGTTGCAACCAAACACAACCAGGTAATGACACCGAGTTAAAAACCTGTTCCTGCCTTTGCAAAGCGTCACGGGGCTGCATCCTTAAATGAGGGGAAGAAGCCGTATGCTCCACGAGTGGGTGGGAGACACATGTGTGATGAGGGTGACCAGAGCACACACACAACTCACCACAACAACACACACACCGAGGTCAAAGCGGCATAAAAACGAAAGCATCCTGTGTTCCTCATTTGCTTGACTCACCAATCTCTGGTTATGTACGTGTCTGGACCAGATTTGGCTCATTCACCTCACATCCTACGAAGTTACATGTAATTACCTACACTGCCCCAGCCGGCACCTGTTCGGCAGCGATTCTGAATGGATGCCTTAGCCAAAGCCTCAAAGGGATGAACAAGAATCTTAGCTGAAAACTAGTTGCTTCTAATTGTCGTGAAAACAAATGTCAAAAGAACATGTGTTTCTACTTAGCTAACTCTGCTTACTAGGTTTGGAGCTGTTTTGTGTTAGTTTCTACCATTTAAATTAAATGTTTTGTCTCTAACATACTTGATGTGGCTTTAAGAAGCTGTGCTTCCCCCCATCCCCCTTATGAATCTTAATGTTTGGCTGGATTTGTTTGTAGCATCAGACAAAAGACTGGCAGGCAGTGCTGGAGTGACACAGATTTTATGTTGAAACAAAGCAAAGCCAAAAAAAAAAAAAATCAATTAGGGGTCATTAAAGCCCAAACTTTTCAATGAAAGAAATACTGTAATGGAATAGTAATACTTTGGGGTTTAGGAGTTCTTTTAATTCCTGAAAGAGCTATTTTGCACCGCCCCTCCTCCACTTGATCCCTGTGAATCTGCTGTGCTGCAGAGTGAGTCAGCTCCGGAGTATCCAAACTCCACAGCTGTGCATTAGCATTTAGGAAGAGTATCATTGGGAGTTCATATTTTACATGTGGAAGCAGTGACGCGCTTTTTCAAGCCACGGAGGAAGAACGGCTCAAAACACAACGTGCAGAGATGGGGTGTTCACCCTTCAGCAGCACTAGAGCAACTTTCCAGACAGAGTTTTCCATAGATTTCCACGGGGCAGCAACACGGCATGTCCTGGAGGCAGCACAGGGGCTGGTAAAAGAGTTTCTGTACAGCACAGTTTAGCATTCGATGTCTTAAAAAGTGGATGTCTGCTGTTTCTTTTTTTTTTTTCCCTTCTCTTTTTTCCTTATTACCCGTTCCTTGAGGCCATCTCATTAAAAAAGGAACACTGCATCTTTGTTTCCTAGGGAATGGAAGATCAACTTCAGTTCTTCCCATAACAAACGCATTATTAGAAAAGAAAAATAAATCCTGCTAATCACAGCACTTCACTGGAGCTTGGCAATGGACTTTAGGATGGTTAAATCAGCAGTTCCCTAAGATGAGCCTTGACCCAGCTGGGATCACGACCTGGAAGTGTGGAACAGGAATCCAAGCTGGAAACTTGGAAATGACCAATTTGCATTAAAAAAACCCCACAGTCGTGCCAATTACATTTTGTATTTCTAGGAAAATTCAGTTGCCAGCACAGGCCTGGGAAGGGGAGTGAGACTGAATAGGGCCGGGTCTCTATGAATGGAGTGGGACATGGGAGGTGCCAGGCAGCCTGTGGTGGGGGACAGGGACAGGGCTCTCCGGGGGCTGAGCCATGGCTGGGTCAGGGTGCATGGACGTGGCTGAAGCATCCCTCTGCACGCATCTCCCAGCCATGCCAGCCGCAGTGACGGGGGGGCAAGGGCAGCAGGAAAGATGCGCAAACACCCCGCTCACATCTGGGCTGCATCTGCGCCTGCTTACAGGAGCCCAGCTTGGAAATTTGGGGTCACAAATCTGACTCGTTTTGTGTGACCTGTGTTGCACCCACAGAAGCCAAGTCCCCTTTTACGTGCTAATGGGATGTGCTTTTTACGGGTTTCAACGCAGATCATCACATGGGCATAAAATTATGTCACACTTCCTGGGTGAACATGGGTTCACACCAGAGGAGAACATAGCAAATTCACTTCTCCAGTGCAGATTGTGAAGGTCTCTGGGTGCATTAATGTGTTCTGCACCCAGTTTGCACCTGGGAGTGGAGCCCGTCTTCAAGCTGCCAGAACCCTTGTGGCAAACCCATGCTTTCCTTTTGGCTTGCTCCAAGTTGGGACCTTAGGAAGGTTGGGGACATCATGCTCTGCACACAAGGGGACAGAACAACTTCACTACGAGCTGCAGTCCTTATGTTGGGGAATAATTAAGTCTTAAAGACTTCCTCCAGGGCTGCCTTCCTCCAAGGCCCCACACCCTCCTGTCCCCATGGCCGTTCTGCTGTGCAGGCAGTTTAGTTCAGTGGGGGTTTCACACCTTTAACCTGAACCAGGTTCATTAGTGTAGAGCAAAACCGACTGTGGAACACTGTGCACCGGATAATAACCACACTGTGAACACGTTTTGCCAGGATTGCAATGCACGATAAGATCTACTTACAACATTATTTACAACAGGATGCCCAGTGAGTACTCCATATAACCTGTAACGCCATGCATACGGCCGAGGGAAGTCAATTCTTAAAGCTAATATGTTTGACATGTCATTTTAAAGCCCAGCAACTGAAGACTGGGTGTCTGAGGCCACAGCAAAGCCACCTCCTCTTAAACCATGCAGGTGAGAGCAGCAATTCTCTGTACTGCTCAGGCAGCGTGAGTAGTGCTGCCAGTGTCTGTTGGAGTTATCGAGCTCTGCAGAGAATATATATACAAGGGGACTGAGCACACACATCCAACTCCTCAGGAGGGTTTGGAAGCCATTTTACATGTGGAGTAAGTGTGTCTCTAGTCTTTTCCCAGTCTCTTCTTTCTATACTCCTCCTCCCTCCTTGAATCTGGCATGTATCCCAAAATGCACACCATGTTCAAGAGAGGGAAAACACTAACCCTGTATAATTTGAATAAATGAGCTCTACATATATTGCCACTTTAAGTTCAAATTATGCAAAAATCCAAGATAAATGAGCCTGAGCATAAAAGCCCCTTAGTGTGCAATTATAAATACTAAAATGGTGTATTTTTCCAAAACAAGAACCCTTTTTTTAAAAAAATTTGCATACTCTGTCGACTTTTGACCCGCAATAAAAATGTAATACAAGTCGGTAAGTGACTGAGTCAGAACAGGACCTTCTGTTTGCATCATTCCTCCTGCCTTCTGGAGTTTCAGTCTTCAGCAATTTGCTTAGATTTATAGTCATCTACTGAGCGGTGTGTAACCAAAAGGCCTTGTCTTTAAACATGTAAACTGTTAGCTTAAAATTCCTGGGCTTCAGGATATAGAGGAATTCCATGGGTGAAATTATAGATAATGAGTGTGGATCAAACCTTGAGATCCCTTTGGCTCGAGAGGATTTCTCAAGCACAACTGTAAGGACTGAGTGGGATGCCTCCAGCGGCGCCCAGCTTCCAGATGTGCACCCGATGCGCTGTCTGTCAGGGATGATGCTCACCCGCAGCTCTATGCCAGTTCTTTTTGCCCGAATAACCACTACCAGTGTGGTCAGCCTGGCCCTGGCAGCTCAGAGCCCCTGCATTGACTTCTCTGCATGCTTGGAGCCTGCGAATGAGCAGGGAGGACCAAGCCTGGACCACTGCCGGGCGTGCGTCTGGTCAGAACTACATGCAAAGCTCAGCACCCTCTCATTCTGAGTCACCCTGGCTTTCAGAAGGGTGTTTTAAGGAAAAACATACTTTCTGATGGGAACAGTGTGGTAAATTTGGCAATCAGAGCAGATGGGAGCTGGCCTGGACCTGGGGGCAACTGTGTTTTATCTCTTCGCATCAAGGAGAAATATTAATTACAGACAATAGATATTAGAGAAAAGATAAATATTAAACACAATTCCAGTGCTCAGAATGGAGCTATTGCAGGAATGGGTCCCACCTCACTGTTCTGCAATCATTCAGCTAACTTCACCACATATCCTCACATTAATGCCAAAAGGTGAAGGCTCCAGGTAACACAAGGACTCATCAGCCACCTTTCCTGAGGTTTCTCCAGTCTCTCCTGGTGGTTTCAGTACGCCCTTAATCATGCAGATAGCTCTGGCTATTGACCTTGGTGGGAATAACAATACCGGACCTGCTTCCAGCTCATATTTAAAGAAAAAAAAATTATTAAAAAAATCTCATTAAGGTAGACCCTGGGAACTGCAGGAGTGAAAGGGGGAAGGGGAAAAGGTGCTACAGGAGAGGCTGGCCACTGCTTCACATCCCTGCAGTCCAGGCACCAACTTGATACCCGTTCAGTCCTTGCAAGACCATTCGGCTTGTCCAGGCTAAGCTCAGCTTTTGGGCCATAGAGCAGTCCCCACAGTGCTGCCCAAGGGCTCTGCCTTCCAGCAAGTCTCTGCTCCTGGGGCCAGAAATCCCTGCCTTGCACCTACAGCCCGCACAAGCCCCCATGGCTACCCCTCTGATGTATTTACTCCCTCTGAAAACAAGATGAGGAGGGTCTGCAGTGCCCCACAGAAGCTTGCTTCTTCCCAGGCAGGTAAAACATGGGGGAACATGAGTGGAGCAGGAGGCAGCACTCTGGGCTCCCTCAGACTCCTTGGTACGTCAGCCTAATGTGGAGAAGCCCCAGAAATTGTTGGAGAAACCATATTTCTGGTTCAGCTGTGCAGTTGCAGAGGGATTAAGTGGATCCTTCGTCTTAACAAGTGGGCTGAAACCTGGCAGTGGATAAGAGCAGTATGTGCTTTAGATTGCATCTCCATCCTCTCAGTGGAAATGCCGCCTCTTTTACCCTGTCTGTTAACTCCCATCATTCTACGTCATGGCTATTGCCTGCCTGCCTGAGCACTGGCATCACTATCTGTATTCAAATTTTAACTGGTTGAAAGCGTGAGCCTTCTGTTTGAAATCCAAAAGGAAAGAAATGGATTTTTTATGGCCTGAAGAATTTATTCATTGTTAAAGCATTTATCTGTGCAGAAGGAGTGCCTATAGACAATCTGCCTTCCTACTTCCCCAATTTTATTTCTCCCCAAGTACACCCTGTGCTTACAAATAAACACCCACTGAACTTCCACTGCCAGGCTTTGCCTCTGAAAGACTGGACCAGAGCACAATTAACAACATCAAACACGTATCAGAGGCTGTGTGTAAAGCTGGGACGCTGCCGCCTCTTCCCCAGAAATGAAACTTGGGTGAAAATGTAAAACAGCCCGTTCGCCTGGGTTTATGGCAGGCCTATTGCAGCAAGGGGAAGTGGAGCAGAGACACACACGACCTTTAAACAGACTCGCTCGTACTTTTTGGCTTACTTCAAAGATTTCTTAAGGGGACGAGAGAGAGTCATTAAGGAGGAGGGAAGGGAGGAGAGGCATTAAGATTGTTTAAACTGCTGCTTCTTAATTCCAAATTGTCTTTCTCTAGTGAATCCGAACTTTACTGCTTACATCGCATTTCAGACAGTGCAATTACATTCTTACCTTGAACAAAGAATGAACTTTGGACAGTATTTTGAAGGGTTTACAAATAAAGTAAACGGCTCTTGCATAAAACATACGCATTGACGGCAGAACTTCCTTCTTCCCAGATCAGACACATTCGTGTCCTTCGATTTGTAAACTTCTTCAGCTGCCATTTGAAAGTGCTGTGGGGTTTTTTCTGTTTGCAATAATCAGAAGGTTAAAATCCACAAACCCCACACAATGATTAAACTTTTGTGATTCTGTTAAAGTTGGATCCATTGCTGTCTTTAGCAGCTTATATATTAGATACTGTCTTTTAGTTTCAACTTGAAGTGCTGTCTTTGTTCAGGCTGGATTAAGTCCAGGTAGCTTATCTAGTTTGGTTATTACAGTAGGGTTCAGGTGGTGCTTAACTCTGTGGTTTACTTTGAAGTGTAGAAATGGGGGGAGTTTGCTAATTTTAAAAAATCTGAAAAATTTTGCATATCCAGGTTAAAAATTAGCAAGTCAGAATGTTGGACTTTTAACTCATCAGAGACAACGTAAGGCTGGAACATCTCTTACCTACAAGACTGAAAACGTGTGTGAAACTACAATCGCCACTTCCAGGCGTAGCACTTCAAAGATGCCACATGTGCTAGAGCTGAGCTGCATCCTACTGCGGATGCTGCTGAGATACCTGTCACCTCCACATCCCCAGCATCATGTGAGGCTCGGGGCAGTGCAGCCTGTGAGGTGGCATGTGCAAACATTCACAGAGAACCAGGGTTGGGCCCTGTTTTGTCTGCTATTCTGAGGGAGTTTTTATTAGCAGGGATATTAGGGGAGGAGAGAAAGGGTGGTTGTGTCTGTAAACAGCCACTGCCAAGTACATTATCATACCTTTTTGTTCTAATTACCCAAACAGGCCCCAGAAAAGAGGCATGCCTTACAACTGAGGTCCTAGGGTCTATCTGCACCAGTCCAAACAATCAGGAATACAATTCCCAAGCATTCAGGAGTCAGGACATCCTTTAGCCTCACCCACCTGGCTAGAAATCATTAAGGTCTGCGAAAACATGGCAATTATTAATTAGTCTTCACACTGTTTGGCTGCAGAGAGGCCTCAGCTTTAACTTCCCTCCTCAATAACAAGTGCAGATAACCTTTTTTGTTAGGGATGTAAAATTTTTACAGTTAATTGTGGCACAGAGAGATGGAGCTGGGGGGAAAAAAGAAAGATAACCCAGCAATTCATCAAGTAGAATTGACAGGTGGAGGGAGAGCATCTCCCGGTAGCTTCCTCAGCCCTTACCAGGGCTGAGCTGACGCCTGCTGACGTCTGCCTGTGCCGCTGCCGGTCAGTGCAGTTGTTATCCGCATTATACATGATAAGCGAACTGAGTCACTGCCTTAAGATCAGGATACAGGAGTTTTGGCGTGCTGCTGTAGCTGCAGTCTCCTAGACTACGCTAGACATATCTGCCACTGTCTATAATTATGTATACAAATAATATTAGACTTTGGCACAAATCAAAGCTACTCCTGGACTTGCTACTTGGGTCTGGCAGTGTGTGAATTTTACAGCTCATCCTTGTTCCTGGACCCAGCTGGAAGAAACCCTGTGCCTGATGACACCTGAGGTCGGACAAAGGTCTGAGAGGTAAAATTACTGTGCTGCAGTGCCAAACCTCTCCTAAACGGGCTGAGTTCCCTTCCCAGAGCCATACCCTGCAGAAGGGAACTTCTGATGTGACAGGTATGGAGACAGTCAGAAGAGGGCTCAGGATTTCAGGGAGCTGCTAAACCTCATGATTCAGGCAGTTTATGCATCTGGCAGCAATAATTCCAGGGGCAAGCTGGAATGTTGGCCAGCATTAATGCTATTTTTAGGCACATTAAGACCCCATCGTTTGCCACCAGAGTTAGTGGGAGCCTGGTCCTGAATGCCCCACCGCTCTCAGAGATCAAAAGCAGCTCTGGGTTTGCTTCGGGACGGCCCACCCTACTTCCCCCAAGTCGTAATTAGGTCTCTCTCTTTCTCTCTCCTCCATTCGCTGCTGTTTCCAAATTTGCTGACCTCATGTAATTCCTAATTTGACAAGCTAGGGGTTTTTTTATTTTTTTCCTGGCTATTTTTGTCATAACAAGCTCAAAACAGAACAGCCTGTCTTTGGGAGCTCCATTCATAGGAATGTTGGGACATTTCACGCAGCACAACACTGCCACAGAGGAAACCCAGCTTTGTCCCCGTGAAAATAAATGCTTGCAAAGGCAGCAAAACAACGGGAGGGGAAGCAGCTCGCTTTTTGTTCCAAACAATTTTGCCAAGAGCGCCCGCACACACACAAAAGCACCTTGGGGAAACAAAGGATGAACTTGTTAATAAGAGATAAGTTATTGGCCTTGCGTTTCAGAGGAAAACAAAGATTCTTGGATGCCTTTTATTTGCGCAGCTCAAATATTTCCTCCTAAATTATCTGCTGTTCAGGAGTCAAGCGTTCGATGGCAGGAATTGCTAGAATGCTGATGTCTGCTTTGGATTTTTTAAGTGAAAAGTGTTGTTTGCTTTGGAATTTGTTTTGATTTTTTTTTTCTTTTGGAACAAACAGAACTAGCTGGCTTTTGCTTTGTTTGGCTTTACCAATATCCTTGGTTGTCCTACTAACATTCATCCTTTCTCCCAAGTTAGTTGCTTGGTGACTGGTATTACTCTCCATGTAGCTCAGAGTTCAGTAGCATTTTTACCACCACCCTGATACAGAAACAAAATTAATCAGAAAAACTCTGGGAACCATTTTTAGGGGTTTTTTTTTTTCCCCTTCCCTACTGTATAAAAATTAATCAAAATGCTTGATCCAGCTAAAAAACTTTATGGCAGGAGATCCAGTCCTGCTGAGCAAGGGCTACTGGTGAAATGTTCTGTTTTTCTTGCTAAAAGTCACTGGGGGAAAAAATGCAAGCCATCCTGAGACAAAGACCTGCTTGGCTAGGAGAAACTGCATCCATCTTACATCCTCTGTCAGCACGGTGACGTCGCTGGTCTGTCACTACAGCAGCTATGCTAGCCAAAGGCAGCAGCTGTAGCAGCAAAAGCTGGGATGCTGGTGCTGCATGTAGGGCAGAACTGACCCCATCAAAATCAATGGATATAGTAATTAAAAACAATGATACTGAGTGGGATCTTCAGGATAGAAATAGATTTACAGTTTCCCAGCATCATGTCTGAACCTAGCAGGGTTTCCACAGCTGATACCTTCATTATCAGCTCTCCAGCTCCTGTACCTGGTGTCCCTGTCTGACAGGAGGGAGTCAGCTGGCATCGCACTGAGAAACACAACCTTTTGGGGTGTTCCCTGTGTCCAAGAGCACAGACCGGGGAGCTTACTGCATTTATTGCTGCTGTGCTGCTGAAAACCATGCATGGCACAACAAGAACCCAAGACAAACCTGAAACCACATTTCCCTTTAACAAATAGTGCAGGATCTGCAGGATGGCCCTGAAGTTTCCATGAGAGTTTTATTGGAACTAGAGAGGATGATTCATATGAAGAAAAATGTAGTTTCCTCTCATTCGGGATCTCTTGCCATGCGAAATAGATCTAACTTACCACTTGCAAGCCAGAGAATTTGGACCTTGTAATTGCTTGTGTTCTAGCTCTACTTCTTCCCCCTTATCCACTTGTCCGAAAGATAAGAACAATAAGCAGAAAGTGGACCACAGGAGAGGAATGCTGCCTTCATCTTGCTACTGAAGTAACACCACTCTGCTCCGGAGTAATGCTCAGTTAGTGAATGACTGGTTGCATCTTCACAGCAATACAAACCCAAATAAGTTCTGTATCATGCTTTTACTTTGAAATCATGCCCAGTTTCTGTTCAAATTCCTCTAGTAAAATGAACAGATTCTTTTATTATTTCTAATCTGCTTAATTTATTTGTGAAAATGCTTTTTTTGATTCCAGAATGTAAGCACACCGTAGTTTACTATTTCATGAGTCTGGAAATTGCAAATAATGCAACCTGTCAGTGCCATAAAGCTACAAAAGACTAAATCCCCTCAAATAAACCTTCAGAACATCATAGTGTTCTTACATCATATCCATGAGCTTCTCCCAGTTTTTCTTCTGCCATTGTTCCCAAACCTGCTAAAACTCATAGACAACAGCTCCAAAACCCACTGACTCTCCAGTATCCATTTGGTTTTGTTTGTTTTCTCCTGCTACAGAGGAATACATTTCATTAATGTTTTTAACAAACAGGTGAATGACTTAATGGCTACTCCGTTGTTTTGCAATCATGGAGTTGGAGCTACCTGTGGCAATAAAGTCTGGTCCCACCAGCCAGAGCTGCCGTTTTGGCCTCTTGGGACATCCCTAAAACCAGAGTGCAGTTTATAACAAGCAGACAGCTTAATCAGGAACCTTATGACCTTCTGAAAACAATATAAGATGCATCTACCTGAGTGGAAGTATTTTTTAAATTGGAACTCCTGAATCAGCAGGGATATGCTCCAGTCCACCCAGATTTTCCAACTGTCCCACTGGATCTGCACTCAAGCAGACCCAAGGATGCTCCAGATCCTTGTGTAGATGAGATGCACCTAATCCGGTTTCTGTCCCACAGGCTATCCACCCTTTCCAGGGTCATTCTCAGGAACTCATGCAGGTGTCCGTGACATTCACCCTTGAAGGCAAAGGCATGTAAAGGAAATGATACAGGCTATGGGTGCTCTCTGCCTCCTGGATCTTTAGGTCTGGCTCCTATAAAAAGCATCATCAACCAGGTTCTGAGGGTAGAAATATGCAAAAATTCCCAATTCATGTCTGTATGTCAGATAAGGTAATGTAAAAACAGGTGGTATTGCCCTGATGGCCACGCAATCCAGCTGCATAAGGCCAGTCATGCCCTTTGTCATGGCTACTGGTGTCCTGCTCTGAACACAAACCTGCTACAATGACAGCATGTTATGGGCTGGCTCAGAAGGTCTGAACTTGGAGGTGAGGATGTACCAGGTACATGTATTTTAACTAGCCCAAGCAAATGGTAAAGCTGAAGTGCCATCAAATCCAGGTATTTATTGAGCTGTATGTAGGAGCTTTTCCCATCTGCAGGGTAGACATTATCCATTAAGTATAAACATAAATTCATATTAAACTCTTCTTTTCTTGGCAAAATATCCATTTGGAGTCAAGTTTTCCTGCAATGTTTTGATTTGCTAGTTGAATGTGATTTACTGAAGTGTTTTGGAAAACTCACATTGAAAAAACCCTATTTTTGCCAAATGATGCTAATCTGCAGCATTTGATATTTGGAATGCAGACTGCAGTTACTTTGCTAAATCACCACATTTTATTCAAAATGATGTGGCAGTTAGTGACTCCGGTAAGCCCCACACTTCAGGAGCTGTGTGGTCACTTGAAGCTTTCCATTTCGCTGCCTAGTGTAAGAAAGACACATCAGCCCCTCATAGCTGGGCAGCTGGAAATCTCTGTCCTTCATAGCTGGGCAGTTAGAAAATATGAACCACACAGGCTCACAGGACAAGGAGACAATAAAAGGATCCCAATTTCATCATCTTAAGTATCATTTTGCCATAATCCTTTGGGGTCGGACTTTGAAAATTTTAATCCTGTGCAGTAAGGGAGCAAAGTCACATGAACCTTTTCCTCTTTGCAGCTTGAGAGCCTCATTCAAAGTCCATCACAAGCCAAAGGGACCGATTTCATTGACTGCTCGAGACTTGGCGGGAGGATTAAAACCCCTGTCGCACACGGGACGAGTCAGTCCTGTGCCCATCCAAGTACCATTTGGCTTGGGCACAGACAGGCTTTTCCCTGATGTGCCTGGGAGGGAATGGCTCTTCTGAGCAGGGGTTAAAGTGCACAGATCTCTGACACAAATACTGGCCCCTGCCAGTTATAGAAACTTTGAACTTTTCCTCCAAACATTCATTCCCCAACTCAGTCACACACACGATCTCAGAAAGCGAAAGGGAGCTGGGGTAAGAGCAGAGCCAAAGGGAACACATTCAAAAATCTCAGCAAATATTAACAGAAAGTATTTATTTATTTGCAGTTCCTGTCTGTCTCCAGCATTAGCAGCAAGAATCAAGAAAGATTTCAAGCACAGCCAGCTCCTGATATCATATCTACTTATCCTAGTGTTTATTTTTTCCCATCCTTTCCAGCTCAGATTAATCACTCCAGAATAGAGATTTAAAAAGGACATTAAATTATGCTTCACCACCAAAGTAGGTATTTAAGGCAGTTTTATTACCTGTGTTCTGTTTTCTTCTAGTTTGAGTGAAAAGCAGCTATGGAAATAAGCAAACCTTTGGGAAATCACATTGTGAAGTACAAGGAATGAGGAGTTATCTCCGCAGTTCTCATGTGCTGTTGTCATTATGGGATGTTTTACATACTCCCAGCATTGCAAATATGTTTTCAAGTATGAAGCTTTTTGCTGCTTTTTTTAATCTTCCTGCCATGTTTGGTGCATAATCACCTGCTAAAACAAGCTCCTATTGATCGGTCACATCACTACTTGCAAACTTACTAGTTAACCACATCTGTTATTTTTCATAGAGGTTGTTAATCCCCCATAATTAACTCGTAGGAGGCCTGATGTTCTTGGACTTGAGGATTTAATGGAGACCGAGGTGCTCAGCACCATGCAAATCTGCATCCCAGGAGGGGTATGTGGGGTTCAGAGGGGTCTTAGAAGCTGTGACACACCGCAGTTGGGTTTATTGGAACCGATCCAAAAATGTTATCCAATCAGATTGGATTAATCTTCTTTTGATAGACCTGTGGGTGCAGTACCAGGGGCTAATGATAACCTAGTCAATGTTACTACAAATAACAGAAGCATTGATTGTTTGGAAGACGTTTCCTTCTCCCCACCCTGCACAAACTAGGCTTTCCCATACAAAATAGGTCAGATTTTTGAGGACCTGATGATGGACAGTGGCTGCATCCACATTAAAAATAGGTGTTTTGTCCAGGGAGGACTTGCCATGGCTTTGCCAGTAGGATTTTCCACTGAACACTGTCCTACAGAATTCCTTCTAGGTTGACCTTGAGAATTATTCCTTTCTCACACTGAGCCAAGAGTGATCGATCTCACAAGCCACAAAACTCGAGAGAGTTGGGGGTGCTCGGGACCCCCAGTCTGCCTCCCAGGCGCTCTGGGACCATCTTGCAAGGTGCTGATTATTTCAAAAAAAGACCAAATAACCTGATCAGCTGGACCTGATCAGCTCCCATGGCATGGCCCTGTAACACGAGCCTGTTCTGTGCATAATAAACATTGTTCCTGATTATGCCCCAGAAAGATACAATTATAACAAAAACTTCACATATCATTTGACAGCAGTTTTCTATCAACACAGCATCTTACTTTGACAGATATTGAGTCTGTATCTTCGCAAATGGAATTGGTCAGACTTGATATAGTCTCGAGTACCATATTTAATTAGTATTATTAATGTAGCTAGATTAAAAATAATGAGAAGATACTCTGCAGGCATAAATATTCATAGCTTCACAGAGTACCAACGAGTTATACTTGTTTACACCAGCCCAGGGAATTAACCATCTTGATGTAATAAAATATTTCCTACGATACAGCTTGATGTGAGTACTGTACAGCACAGCAGAAAGCATCTACAGCAAGACTTCCAATGGATTCTGGAGTGACCACCACCAGGAATCAAGCCAGCCCTTTCCTCCATGGCCAGAAAAGTCTGGTTTGGTAAGACCAGTGTCCCACCAGCCCTGACCAGACATTTTGGTCAGAAAGAAGTTTCTTCTTTTTTGGGAATCCTTTTTCTGCACTGAGCAAGCAAAATGCTAAAGCAGCACCAGAGCTGGACTTGAACAAGTACAGGTAGAACAGATACAAGTGTTTTACCCTGAGAGTAGGAAGCTGATGAAGTAAAGGAAAGAACAGGAGCCAGAAAGGTCACCTGGGTGGAGAGTGAACCAACAAGAAACGGCACCTGCATCCTGTATCCCCCCAGCCCCTCTGCCCCATACTCCAGCTCAGGCCAGATGGCAAAGACCTATTAGAGTTGTTATTTTAACACATGGACAGTTGTCCATGCAAAGGCATCTCTGCAAATGAGCTTTCACTGGGATGTGATCCCCACTTTCACTCTGGGAAATGAGGAAACATCCCAGTATGTTGCAAGAGCAGGAAGGGAGAACAGCGACTCACTTCTCCCAGTGTAGTGAGCAATCAAAGTGTGGCGGTGATGTACACAAGTTGCAGATGTAAGACCAAGAGGTACCCAAAGGCAGATTTCTGCAGCACTGACTGGTAGATACCAGCCAATTTATTAATGAAAAAAAAAAATAACCTAGGTTTTTGCTCGAGACTCTGGGCTGCCCAGTGGGTTTTCTGTGGTGATCAAGGCTCACGTTTTCTCACATCTGTGAGGAATGCTTAGACATTCAAGTTTAAAAATAAAAATATCACTCTGGGCAGGATTTTAACATTTTTTGAGGGAGTGTGGGATGATGGGTGGGTGGATTAGATAGCAATCAGTTGAATAAACTCAGCTGAGCTTTGAAAGTTAAACTTCAAGCTATACGGGAAGATTTGCATGGTGGGACATAAAAAGAGTTTAATTGTGCCTGGCATGATCTGGTTTTATTAAGTTGTACTAATATAAATGCACTTTTGTGTAATCATTTTTATGAGACATTCAAGTGCTTTAAAAACATATAAACGGCTTAATAATATGCTTGAGAATTCAACAAGTATAATTGATGGACAGGAAACTAAGGCACAGAAGGACTTGGTTAAGCAGGACTAGAGGTGAGCAAATGCCACTTTTGGGAGTTGGGTTAATGAAATTTTTCCCAGTTACTGCCCAAGGAGGGGGAAGTGTTTCCTTCCCAATATAAATGCCATTACAGAGCACAAACACACGCTAACAAAACATATTTTGATATGAGGTGTGTTTCCCTTTGTTACACCTTTCGCATGTGAGTACACCCCGTTTCTGTGCATTCAGATGCTTCTGCTATATTTAGCAGGCTCTTTTCTGCCTCCTTCCATAAAGAGTCAAAGAAAGGTCTTCCCATAGCCTGTAAAGAAGTAACTAATGACATGCTATCGAGGAAGAAGTGTGCTAGAAGCGGCAGTTTCCTTCCAGAGGCAGTAAAGCAAAACCTCTATTGAATTCTTGCTCATAGCCTCATATCACCGCTTTATTACCACGCTTAACATTGCACACTCTGGCATGAGACTTTATAAGGTGCTTTAGTATTTTCACATTGCCTGGCATTTACTCCTGAAAGCTGGGAAGATGTAATTTGTAGCCCTAGACAATTCAGTGGGTCACCCCTTTCTCAGAATTTCTGTGTTTTGAAGGTTTTCGGGTCTTGGAACTGCATGTATACTGCAGTCCCCTTCACCACACACGTAAGTGTTTATTCCTGAGAATGCATCCCTGAAGCTGAGGCGTGATCAGTCTGGGTAAATGTTCAAGCAGAAACAAAATATTCCAGGAATCTCAGCCATTCAGTAGAAAGATAGGGTAAAAGAGCTTTTCTAATACCAGTGAAAGAGCGTGGCACACTAAAGCATTTCCAGTAAAATAAAAAATACATTTATGCTAACTGCAAATATCTTCCTCACCACACAGCTTTCCTTAAGCCCCGTGGAAACCCAGGTAATGTTTTAAGTTTGCCAGATGTGGCAGGTCAGTACTAAATGTTGCATCACGCTGCTACAAGCCCTTGCTTGTGTTAACTTGTTGTGTTTGAAAGCAAATTTGCAAGCAAGTGGAACTCTATCCTGATCTGTCAATAATTCCTCATCGCACTCAACAAAAAGTCACCGCTTTCCTTTTCTCCCCGCCCCCTGAATGTGAAATCGCAGTAAATCAGTCAACAGCCCTGTTTAGCATATAAAGCAGAAAACTTCAAAGCAAAACAGCCTTTTCTCTCCACCTATGAAATTCCAGACCGTGCTCCTAAATTCAGGGAAATCTTACTCATCCTTTCTACTTAGAATTCAGAAAGCCTTAGCGATGCATATTAAAGGGCTGCTGTCAGCTCACATTGTTTAAAAATGGACTGATTAAAAAAAAAAAACCCCACATTTGGGTAAAGCAGCCTTTATATACTGTGTGAGAAACACACTCGTTTGGTGATGCTGCTGTCCCAGCCCACAACCCGCTCCCAGCCATAAACGTATTTTTATTGTCTGGCTGTACAGACTCCATGGTGATAATGTTTTTTTCCCCTCTTTCCCTAGGACTTTCCATACAATTCACTGGAGAGGATTGCGCCCGCTCCTCTTCTTCCCACGTCCCCTCCTGGCCATGGCCGGATCTTCAGCTCTGGAGATTTTTTAATAATCAGTAGAATTATTTTTCCTCCATGGCACAAGGGAAGGGCTGCCTATGTGCTTACACCATGTTACACTAACCTCTATTGTACATACAGTAATATTATGTTAAAGCTCTCTTAAGTGCAAATAAAGAAATGCCTTTATCCAGGGTAAATAATACCTTGACATCGGTGTATCTGGCATGGTTATACCACATTTTCTTCAGCAGCAGCAAAGCGAGGTGTCCCTACTCCTTTTCCATCCCCTCCCCTCCATCTGTTCTTGCCATGGCCAGATTTCACCACCCTAATTTATATAGATTAAAAAGTCTATAAGATTGTGTCATAACCCAGATCATCCAAATTACCCCTTAAAGCGAATTTGTTCCCTGAAGTAAACACATCATCCACCTCTGCCCTGAGAATCCCTCCAGCATCGGCGTAAGCCATCCGTCCATCGAAGGGCCCACACTGAATTAGGAGATGGCTATTTTCTGCAGCTGAAATTAATTTCTTTACACAGGATCAGCATGAGGCCTACACACTGTTCAATAACTGCTGAACCCTGATGATAGTAGATTTCTTCACTCCTATTTTAACCAGTTAATTATCAGGAACGATTTCCCTCCTGTTTCGTTGTGTGTTTAAGATGCGCAGGAACTAAGGGTACCAAGAATCTCTGCAGTTACACTGCAGGCTTCTGCTGGTAAACTGCTTAAATCTGGGCTGTACATCCATATGCCATTAACAACTGTCTCCTTTGGATACAGTGCCCTTTCCCGGGGTCTCCCATAAAGTTTTCCACACGCCCAATCCACACCAAAAGAAAAACTCCAGTTGGCCTCTGTGATTTTGAGGCTGTGTCCTTGTAGGCTGAGAGAAGCTTGGAAAAAATGGAATAATCATTACACCAGAGACCTAAAGGAATATGCTGCAGTGCATCTTCTTTTGACAAAAACATTTCCTCTTATTAAAACTAATAGCCTCAAAATTAGAGGTTTAACAGGGACCCTGCTCTTTCACCTACATGCCTAACAAACTCAGCACAGCTTAAGCTTCACATGTACTTAATTCATAGCAAGGAGTAAAACGTTAATCAGGGTTATCTATGCAAACAATTCCTACCTCCCCACAGAGCCCAGAACAGCACCTACATTGGCTGGGCCAAGAGTAGGAGGCTGGGAAGGAATTTTTGTGGAAATGAGACTCAGAAAGTGCAAATGATGTTGGATTTAGAAAATCCAGACATTTAGACCTAATGGTTAAGCATCCAGTCTGGCATAGCAGCTAGACGGGTGTAACAGACTCCTCTTTTCTCATGCCAGCTAGCCATTAGGCTGGCTTAAGTGTGATGTTAAATTCCACTTTACTTGCTGCATATTTTAGTCTGTGCAAGACAATGGGAAATCAAGATAGCAGATAACAAGCAGCTACAGCAGTACCACGTCAGGTTCCTCCGTACAAGGCCCAAAGTCCGTGTGCCAGAGATTTACACTGATCAGTACCTACATTAGCTAATTTAAGTGAGGGTTAGATATGTCAACACAGCCTGCAATCATGCCTTCAGCTGCAATATAAACATGGGCAGTGGGCTGATGTTGGAGGCAGATACAACTGCAGCAGTTCTTAGAAGTTCCTGCCTCCAGCTGTTGGTTACCAGCAGGTGTGTGAGGTGCCCCCTCTACATGCAGGGGGGCTTTGGTGGGACATTTCTGCCCCACAGCTGGAAGGATGCACACCCACACTTGGTTGGGCAAGGTCTTATCTCAAACCACCAGTTAAGGTGGGCTTAAACCAAGCCACTGAAGGGCTGGGAGAGATGCACAAACCTCTAAGCTGCGGGAGCGCATAAATGAAAATCACAGCAATACTTGTAGATGTGACCTGGCCATTGCGTGGGTGCCAACAGAGACCGGGACAGCACCTTGCTGGTTGAGATTTGCAGGAGTTGTGGCAGCAGCTGTCACACAGAGCACACCCAAAGGCAGTTTCCAAAATGCACCAGAGCAAGTCCCAAGTCTCAGGGCCCAGAACCATATCTGTGACGAAACCAAGCTGTCTGGTGATTCAGAATTTGTCATTGTACAAGAAGTCGCTTCTGGCACCCTGTCTGTGTGGAGGAAGGCACAGACAGGGTGAGTCAGAGCAGTTCGTAAGGAGAGGTGAGTACAGCTCTCGTGTCTGTCTGTGGAATATAGATTTCAACAATACTTACTGGCAAAGACATCTTATTCAAAACACAGAGTTTAAATACACTACACCCCGTTGCCTACCAAATTGTATCATTTCATCGTAAGCCAAAATCTGTTTGCAATCAAGGAGATGCTTTCTACCCATTGATCTCACTCCTCAGCTAATCCTGTATATGCTTTGGAAGAACTCTGAATTATTTTTTCTTTCACCATGTTAAAAAGAAACACGAAGATTTTATTTTCTATCCCACTGCCTTAAGTTGATGGGGGGTTTTGTGAGTTATAAATGTTTGCATTGGCAGATGGTGATGTTTTATTCTACATCATAGGTCCTTAAATAGATTAAGTCAATGTTGTCAAACCCCAGAGAATTAAAGAAAAAGTCAGGCACACAGAAAACCTTGTGGCCTGTGACAAATCAATACGTTTCTTAATCTCCATAAACACTGGGATTTCTACTTTAAGAAGCTAATAGTGAGAATTCCTGGTCTCCCTTTGGATTTTGATGCTGAATTACAAAGACAGGGTCTTGATTACCCCTCACTGTTGTGGTTTCTCTATTTTAGGAGGAAATTGGATACAAAATAGCTCCTGTCCTCTAAGCTGAGTGCTAGCTCTGTGCACACACACATGTCCTAACACTGACTTGACATGTAGGTCCAGCCCCCTGCCTGCTTCCAAACAATATTCCATCCAGCAGAAATCCAGACCTGAGGCTCAAAGCATGGTGCTCCCCATCCCAGGAAGGAGCCTTTGCCATGAAGCCTTTGAAGTTATTCCGCACGCGGTGCCTCCTTATGAAGCAGTACACGCTCACCGAGTGCCATCCAGGCCAGAAGTTCTAGCCCCCTCTGGTTAGTTCCCAGGGTCCCCACCTGCAGCACGAGTGTTCTGCCATCGCCATCTCACTGCCTGTTTTAGCTGAATTGAGGCAGCTCCACAGCTCGTGCCACCACATGCTTTATTCTGTGTAGGCATTGGATTGAAACTTTTACTCTGCATTGTGATTAATCGCAGTGGCCACTATTAACTAAAACCATCTGGATTAAATGCAGAAGCCAGATCTGCATTAATAACTCTTTCCACTTGGGATGAATCCCCTGCATCTCCCAAGCAGGCAGCCTCAGTAGCATCGGGTTGATTTTTCTCTAGCCACACGCTACTTCTGCTCTTTCAAACATTGAGGAGCCAGCACTTCACAAAGCTGTTGCCAAATGAAACAAAGCAAACCTTCCCCGTGAGTGCAAGGCAAAAGTAGCAAGGGGGAAACAGAAAGGAGATGCATCCAAAGTTTATTTTAACTTTTTCCAGGTTTCGACTTCTTTCCCCCTCCCAAGGTTAGGTGTTCCCAGGATTAAGAAAAGCTGAAAATCATCGCTCAGTGCTTAGAGAGAGAGAAAACACTACCTAAGGACTCTAAATCAAAGACAGATCTATTTCCCTCACCTAATCCCACTCAGGAGAGAAAAAAGCAATGATGGGTGGGCATTAAGGACCAAAACAGAAACATATTTTCCCGTTTTGCCAGAAAAACATCCAAAACTTTTGATTGAGCAGCTCACTGCTATGTGAGACCCTCAGTCAAACACTTCCTCACCCTCCAGCCAAGAAAGTTCCAACCATTTCAAACCAGTGAGTCCCATCCAGTTAAGCCAGGCTGGAGAACCAGCCACCCCACCTCGGATGGAAAGTACAGGTGCAGAAGCCAAACCTGCCCTCAGGTCCAAAGTAAAGGCTCTTCCTCTCAGAAGTCAAGGCTCACCAGCCATTCACATCCCTGAATGACAAGATACACTTAGTAATGGAGTGAAAAGAGCCCCAGTAAATGCGGTCATCTCAGGAGAGCGGCAACGGGGCAGCCAAAACTGGGAAATAATTAACATTGGTAGGACTGAAGATGGCACAGACATCTCCTAACACAACTTCTCACCTAGAGAAAACTGCCCCACACTGAGTTTTCCACCCAGGACCCATCAGGTATTACAGCAGCAGCACCAGGGCAGACCCTGCCCTCAGAGCTGTCTTGGCACAGGGCCATGAGAGCCCAAAGGTGCAATGGGTGCCCATGGGTGGGTGCAGGTGCTTCTGCTGCTTCACTTAAACCCACACGCAGCTGTGACACAGGGCCTGAAACCCTGGGGAAGCCAGAGCTGCAATGTGAATTCTCAGTTCGCTGTACGCTCGTGACATCATCATCACCAGTGACACAAAATCAACCAGCTTATTGCTTACACCTGGCTTTCTTTCTCCTCCTTAAGCAAGAAGGCTTTGAAGTAATTTGCTCACGGGCAGCGGGATCTTTAAAGCTTGCTCTGAACCCAGCTCATTCGAGCCCTGTTCCTATGTGAACATGTTAAACACAGCACATCGGTCTCTCCCTACCCTCCCCGAAGTGACAACCAGTACTGATGCCTTGTGAAATCCAATTCTGCATTTTACTTCAAAAGTATTTTTATTTCATAAGCTCCTGAAGCTTTTTGTATTGATCCCAGTTAAGGTCATCTATCCACCCGCTTCTGTTAGTAGCTGCTGACAGTGGCACGTCTGCCAGTGAGAAAAGGGTGAGACCTGAGAAATGGATCTAGCTGGAGAACTTCTGAGGCAGCGTGTGTCTGCCTGCATCTTTGCAGAGACACATAAATCCAGGCTTATATAGTTATCTGCTTTGTGTGCATAGAGGCAGGTAAAAGGTACGTCCTGTAGGCAGGACAGACATGAATGTACATTTTAATATAAATTTCTCTCAAAGTGAGTTTGTGGGCTCTTTATAGATGAGATTTTAGACTCATGCAAATATAAACAGGTATCAAACAGCAGGAAAGCAATCTGCCCAAGTCCAACCAAGTGCAATTTAAGGTCTTCCTAGACACTCCCCAAAATCTGCCAGGATATAAAGAAATTTTTTTCTATATAAAAATTATCCCTCTGGTGACAAGAGCCAGCAAAGGACCGTACCAAATTGTTCTGACTTCCCAACAAATCAGAATAAAATGCCTTTTGAACTAGATGGCAATCCATTGAATTGGAATTATACATCAGGGCCACAGCTACCATGTTTGGCAGAGATTCAAGCCCTGCGAAGTCACCTTCAGAAACTGGGCACGACCTCTTTTTTCAAGAGCAAAGGGTGCAGTAATTTGGGCTGTTTCTTTTGCTTTGTTTTCACGTGTCCTGCAAGCTCCAGAGGGGAACAGCAGTGGGACTGCCACCATGCTGATTTCTTACTGATGTCCTACTGCTGATCAGAAATGAGCTGGTCATAAAACAGCTGCAGATGGACCTTCAGCCACCGCTGCAGCCATCTGACATGGGGATGAGCAGCAACCACCAAGTCTGGCCCCTCCCAAAAATAGGAGCCAAGCTCTGGGTCACTGTGTCCCATCTCGTTCTGGTGACCATGTAGCTGCAGTGTTGCCCGTTGGAGTTTTCCCTTTATCTTTCCATTGGGAAGACAGGAAATGAGAAGGATGAGCAGCAAGATTCACACAGACAAAAGAGCGTGCTGCAGCCCCCTCCCATGCCAGCTCCTCAGCTTTTCATAGACTGCTGCCAAGTTAGTTTTACAGTGGTTATGCTACCTCAGTTTCCTCATAAACACTGAGCTGGCATGAGCAGGGCTAAACCACCACCGTTCAGACTAGGGATCTGATTGCATGTGTGTCTAGACATGATGCTTATTACAAGCAGTTGCAACTGCTTGGTGCAAATCACATCACTGGGCACATGCGTGAGTTAGGGTGAAAGGCTGGCAAGAGCAAAGAGTATGCAGACATTTTGCAGCGGGGAGCTGGGGGGGTGGGGGGGGGCACTGAAAGAAGGAAGTTCATAGTAAATGTGAATGATGAGTCTGGGTCTGATTGCTGTGTTGTGGCTGGTGGAGATGAGATATGGGCAGGATGCTCAGAGAGAGCCAGGTAATTAGCGCAGGAGGTGGAAGAAGGTCTTTATAAGCCCAGGATGGGAAGCTCACATGCAGAAGGCAATGGTGAGAAAGAAATTCTGGCCTCTGCCTGGAGATGCATTAATGCCAAGGAATACCCTGAGAGAAGGCGTTTGCTTTTACTGGGGATCTGCTGCTGTAACATCCTCTAAACACCTTGTCCTCAACTCCGTGGGACATGGCAAATGTAAATAAAATTACCTCAGAAGGGAACAAGTGCATTTGTGTCGTGTTTGTAGCAGCTCAAAGTACTGCTCTGTCTGCATTTATTGGATTCCCACTTGACACGGCAATTACTAAGAGCAGCATTTAAATGACTAAAGCATTTGCAAAGGAGACTGCATGCATCTCCATTTCTTTAGGCAAATCAGCTGCACGATCTTCACAAGCCCTGGAACATCTAAACTTGAATTTCTATCCTAAAACTTCCAATTATTTCCGGCTAATTTGTATGAAGGTTTTTTCCTAAGGAAAAAAAAAAAAAAAAGTCCTTCGCGAAAGGTTCTCAGATAACAAAAAGCCCCATAGGTCTGCCGGGTTATTCTGTTTGCTGCAGCTTGTTACACCAAACACACACTCCCAGACAGGTTATGCAGCTCTAGAGGCTCCCAGATTTAAATGTTCTCTGCCCGGGAGTTGCTATTTCTCTGCTTTTAAAGTGTTGTAACGCGGCATTCTTTCAAGATCACTCAGAGTTGAATCATCTGCTCTATCACCTTCCTCAAAGAATAGGCTAATTAAAAAGTGGGGTTTTTTTTGGTTTTTTTACCATTTTATCCTACTTGAACAACTGAAATGGAAAGGTGAGAAGTTTGGAATAGTAAGATAACGTAATGCTCCCCAAAAAAAAAATAAAATTAAGAAGTCCAGCCCCCACCCCTCCAAATAATTTAATCTAGCATAGCCCTCTACATGGTGTTTCACAAAGGAAAATAATCTATTGTCTTTCCAAAGCCAGCAGCCCTGACTGTACATCTCCTGTACAGCTGAAGGAAGGGCAATCCTGAAATTATTCTAAACATTTCACATGCCTATCGATTCCTTCAAGTTACAAGAGCTAAACAAAGACAGAGAATCACACTCTGACCCCTTTAAAAACATCAAAGTGCCACGCTATCAGCCCTGAATCTTCCCTAGAATCCAACCTTTGGCTGTTCTGTTACAGCGCGACCGATTATTCATAATCTGTCCCGAAACTACAAATTATTTATTGATTTTTCTCTAATATTATCAAGGTCTAAAGAATAATTACTGGTGTAATAGTTAGCCAAGTTGTTATGAGAATTGTAAGCCCTTTTGGTTAATGCATGGCATATGTCTGAGGCATTCAGCTAATTCACATATCTGTCTGCACTATTAATAGAGAAGGTTACATGCCAATTATCCAGGGTTCAATCAGCCTGTTAGGATACAATAGCTGCAGTGTTCACACACTTGATGTGCCACATTCCTCGCAGACATTATAAGCAGCTGGTCCAGATAAGACCACTGGGGCTTTAATATTTAGGAATCACTCCTTCACCCAACCTGGATGGAAATTTTTTTATTGTTACATTAACTGAGGTCCCTTTGTTACCCCTAATTTTTATTTTTTTTAAAATTATTTTTAGATTCAGCAGTATTGAAGTCAACTGATATTTCCCTTCTGTTAGGAGGGAAACCAAACCATTGTGAGTGGCTGTAGCAAACCCCTAGACACAATAGATTTTGGAGTTCTCCAAATTCCCCCAAACTAGCAGCATTCTGCTGTCGTGAGGAGGCATGTTAATACTTCCTGTATCACCCAAATCTGCAAAAAGCAGCACGCTGAAAAGGCTGCACCATACTAAATGCTTGATCTCTTTTAATTACTTTGCCCGTGTGACTTAAAAACACAAAATAATAATTTTTTTTAAAAAAACAGGCAAACCATTAATTTAATCATTATTTCTCCCCCATTTTTATTTCACTATTCTACTTTGAGGACAGTAACTTTGAACGAAGTCTTACTCAGTTCAGGGAAAGGTATGAAGCAGCTTGCAAGCAGCCAATTTAGAGTGGCACGTTAGTGAAGGCACTGTGAGCTCGATTGGGGATTTCTCCACATGAAAACCAGACATTCATCTGTTCCCATGGAGATATCCCTTCTCCCAGTCAATCAGGGAGCTGTTCAGGTCAGACAATAGGCAGTGGTTCCTTTTCTCATCTTACAAATAGATACCCCCTCCCTCCTCCTCCTCCTATTTACTGGTATTCTCCGTAACATTTAAACACCTACAAAACAAGAAATTATAACTTCGATTTGTTAGGAAAAAGCATTTGCTGAGGTTCTGGGTTTTTTTCCCAAGCTTACAGAACAATTAATAGGGCCCTGAACTAACTAAAACAGGGGCTGCCCTGGATTTCTGCACCCTAACCATGAGCATGCTGAACTTCCCTGCACCCCCTCCCGCCCCCAATATTTACAATGTCTATTTGAAGATAAAATTATCTTTGCAGAGCTCGAGCACCATTTGTTGCCAGACTGCCCTAGAAGTACACGAAACAGTCCAAGATGATTGCACAATAACTCTTTAATTGCCAGAGCTGAGGTAAATAAAAGGCAACAGAGAGCAGCGCTGGGGAGAGCAAAGCCTGGCTGCTCAGAGAGCCATCAGCTGCATCCCAAAAGCAAAGCAGCAGGTAGAAAGCAGCTAGCTGCACAACACAGAGCAGAAGCTGGAAATAATGCACTTGAGACACTGCTCCTGCTCAGAAAGGTAGGACCACTCAGAACACATGGTTGGAGGCTTCATTACAGACTCAATCATATTAGAGTTACACTTTTTTCCCAGCTGTTACCCATTCATTTCCACAATTTTATGGACCAAAACACATTGTTATATATTTTTGTGTATTTTCATATTCTATATTTTGGTTTGTTTTTTTTTTTACTATAAGTTATTACATAAAAAAAACTACAGGTAAAGTTCCCTATGTTTCTACTTGTAAAAAACTCTTACCTTACAAGTGATCAGGTATGAAATTGTCCTCTCCCTAAATGCCTCTGCATCCCTGAGCCCAGCCAAAGGCCTCAAGCCCCCAGACACTCCACCCAAGGAAAAAGGCACCCACCACCAGGCCATTTGCACCCTACTTGCCCCTTACTAACAACATCAGACCCTGCTGAGATGTCTTAATTGATTGCTTGATTAATTAATCACAGTGATGATTAATCCCTTGGCTTTTATGCAAACAGGTGATTTGGCAAGGTGGGAGAGGGCACCCAAAGGAAGGGAAAGGCAAGTAGAATTCTATAGTCAATTAACCACCATCAGGTATCTAATCAGCACATAGTTGGGTAACTAATCAGCACATACCTGCTTAGTTCTGGTGCCCCTGCCCAGCCAGCAGACACAGAGGCGGGTACAAAAAGAGATGGGATGGGAAGAGGATTGGGGGTTATTGCAGAGAGTGGTAATCTGAATTGAGCCCAGTGTTATATCAGCAGGATATACACATATATAGCCACAAACACATCTGAAACTGAAGTTCATTAATTCTCCTTGGAAAAACAATTCCTTCAGGGAGGGTTTGCATGGGGGCTTATGCCTGGAAGGAAAGCAGTGTCACCACTCTGCATGAACTTGTGTAAAAGTTGAGCATAAGATCCCGACACCCTGATATCTGGCATGGTGGCCATGCCTCTGTAATGGCTATATTAGAGCTTAATCACTTAATAAGTACTAATGTATGAAGGGAACTTCCCAGATTAAGAAGAAACAGCAAAGGTGCCGCAGTGCCCTCCTCCAAGCTCCTCCTTCCATACCATCTCTATGGGGAGGCACCAGCATCTGTTTGAGCCTGCAGCAACACACATCCCAGTGCTCCAGCTGTCGTTGTTTTATTCACTAACATGGGGGGTGGGGGTGAATTGCTCCCCCTGCGCTCCCGAGGAAGGCTGCACACGCAGAACCTGTGTTATGCACAGCAGGCCCCTTGGCTTTGCTGTACCACAAACACCAAACAGGGGAAGTGGGGTACGGCACATGCCATGGGGGTACAGGCTGGCAGCATCCTCCCCTGTGAGCAGGCATGGGTCCAAAGTGGCATCCCCCCAGCCAGCAATGCAAACTACAAAGTGGAGCTTCCCAACACGCTCTCTGTAAGGCAATGATAGGAATGATAGGAAGGAAACCTTGCAGCATAAGGAGATTGTTGTTAGGATGAAATCTCAAGGAGAAGGAGAAGTTTAAAGAAGAATTTGTGCTCAGCTCACTGAGTAAGAATAGAACAGGAAGCTGCGAATGACAGCGGTGGTTTGGATTGTATGATTAAGTAACTGCCCTCCTTTTTAATGAAGTTACTTGAGTACAACTGCACAGCAAAGCAAAGCAGTAAAGTCAATAAAGTCCCTCAGTTTTGAAGAAGCCTGGCCAGTTACAGGGCTTCTCAGAAAACGGCATCTCCATCCCCACACCGGGAGATTTCATTTCTTTGAGCGGCTGGGCTAGAACAAAGAGCTGTGAGCTCTGAAACAGTCCATGACCTGACCCTGCCAGTACTGAGGGGTCAATAAATTATAAAGTTGAAGATAGTTAATGTGCAAACACCATCAAACTTCACACCGCAGAGGTAACTCAGTATCCCTACCCCTGTGCCGGTGTGGCAGTGTGGTGCAACATGTGGGAAGCTGACAGGGGACGGGGCGGGGGGGAAAGGGGGGTAGAGGAGGCTGAGGGGCCAGCATCTGCCCCAAAACGCTTTTACCTATGGAACATGACCCGTTTTCAAGAAGAGCTTCCTGCTTTCCCATGCGCAGTTAACCCAGCCAAGGGACAGTGCCACAGCTCCTGACTCTCTCTGCAGGTCACTGTCTTCCCTCCCTGTTTGGAAGGAACAGTCCTGTGCAAATCCAAACTGCTTCCCAAAACCTCTGTGTGTAACACCCTACATCAGCTTATTCAGACTGAACACTGAGTGTTGAGTAATCCTTGGTCACATATTCCTCTTGTGCCTTAATGTGAAGCTGAGAAATAAGATTGTGACCTTTCGTATCAGCAGGGTGGTGAACAGATGCCGTGCCTGGGCTGGCTGGCTGCAGCTCCAGGGATGTCAGGGAAAACTCAGATAAACACGTGTGTGTAAACTCAGATAAACCCGTGTGTGTAAATGTGTTCAGTGATGTTTTATTAAATGATATTTTATGGTAAGGCCAATGGTTAAACAATGTTATCAAGATGAAAAACGCAGTCGTGGATTTTCTGTTGCTTTACTTAGCCCATGAAATATTTCAAATGCTGTCCATCTTTAAGGAGAGCAGAAGCTGCTCAACTTCCTACAGCAAAGCAAAGCAGGAGGAGCTGACAGCCATAAAAAGGAAGTTGCATGTCACATAAGAAATGAGTTAGAGCTGTCTGCAGTATTAATAGGCAAACAGCAAAAGGGAAAGTAGCAAACAAAATGTACCTGGAAAAAAAATGAACGTACTCAAACCAAAAGCAGAACTTCAGAAGAGCTAGATCCTCAATTGGTGGCCATACCTCTGAAAAGACAAAGCAAATCAGTGGACTGATTAATCCTAGAAGCAAATTGAAATCTTGTTAGGGATTTGTGCTTGCAAAAGAGGGTGGAGGGAAATCAGGCAAGAATAATGAGTAGGAAGAAACCTTTCCCTTCCCAGAAAAAAACACACCGAGCCTGAGATGGCAATCATAAGGGAAACCCTGCTTCCACTGAAGCAGACAGCAACCTGACAAGTCCTTTCACTAAGATTAGGACCTCAGCCGAGTCTGTAGACTCAGTTCTGGAGGTACTGCCTTTAATGAAGGAAAAAGCCCTACGATGACTGGTGGGATTCTTAACATACAGCAGGGACATATCTGTGTGATGGCAGGGAACGGGTACTGCCATCAGAGGCTCCAAGCTGGGGCCTGTCCTGTGCTCAGGGCATCCAGACCCCAAGGGAAATGAGGAACAGCCGCTGGCAGAACACATCCAGCAGTTTAACACAGTGTTTGCCCGGCACAGCAGAAGAGTAGCAGGAGTGTGGGGCTTACACTGGTGAAGTTGGGGGGGGGGTGTGTGTCAGCTGCAGAACCCCCAAGCCACACACCACAGTGATTCATATGAATTAATGCTTGCACGCAAATTTCCTGATTTTTACTATTCCATTATCTGGGAAATTCTGGGGAAATCCTGGATCCTTTGACATCGGGAGCAAAACTCATTTTCAAGAAGACCCAGAAAGTATTCCTATCAGAGCCAGATCCCCACAGTTACTAGGTTCCATATTCAAGACTGTATTTTCAGGATGATGAAAATTAGGCTGAATTTAGATATCCATCCCCGTGTGATACTTATTCAAACCAGATGCCTTGAATTCCTTATGAATGGTTACAATAACTATTAATCGAGTATTCATGTTGTACAGATCACAATCGAGTGCTCAGATCTGCAGGCTGCTTCAGACAGCAAGAAACAGGGATTTTTATTTTTATTTTTCAAACTTCCTTTGCCAAAAAAGGATCAAAGAAAGATATGGTAAACAACACGTAGCTCCCATGAGCAATCACATAGAATTGGCCTGGAAAATTCCTACGGAAAAGAAAATATTCGGAGTGAGATCTTAGGTGACGTGTGCTGGGTCGTACTGGTGAGTCCTGGTGATGAACCAGCACCCCAGAAGATCCTACGACTTGGCTGAAGAGGTCTGGCCCCAGAAGCACCACCACAGTTTAGGGATTATGGGGTTCTAGATATTAAAGGGGAGCGTTTTCTTCAGGAGTCAGTTAAGAAAATCACACCCACAAGAGAAATTGTCTGGTTTGTGTTCTTTCCAGTGACACAGCACCCTCCAGACCACAGCTGCTGCAGCGTGGGCTCTTCATTGAGAAAGCTGCGATGCTGAGGAGTCTAGAGCTGAGTAACATAAATATCCCCCGAAATGAATTAGTGCGGCTGACGCATGCCTTACGCATGCCCATTGAGCTGCTGGTGTGATCTTTCACTTTGGAAACCATTCACAAAGTAATATCGAGCGTTGAGGTGTGGGGAGAGGGTGCCCTGGACTGCAGACTGGGGGAAAACACTGTCCTGGTGACTGTTTCTGGTGCAGAAGGATATGAAAACAAAGCCGCTATAAAACCTGCCCATGCTACGTACTAACCTAAGCGTAACTGCTCCGTGGAATGGCCGAATCCTGGGGCATGCAGGAAATAAAGTTTTCTAGCAGGATGTTATCAGAAGGAAATCAAGTAACTCAGATTCTCAGCTATATTTACACTTGTTGCTATTAATTCTCCTGAATACCACAGCTGAGACCTTCCTCGTCACACCTGACTCACTCACTGATTTATTTTCAGGCAAAAAAAAAAGTAGTAAGTCTGTTATATGGCTAATTACTAAGTTTAACTGTAAATAAGGCTGTTTACAGTATAAACGTGCTCACCCCGATATAGAAAGAACTGCAGTAAGTGATGTTCAGTAGTTCTTTACGCCCAGATAACAGCCTAGAGAAATGCAGGATGTATCACAGTAGCAAACACCCAACACTGAAAAAACTCCTTGTTTCCTCCCAGGCCTGGGAGCATCCCTCCTTTTGGAGATGTGAAAAACCCTATTTCTGAGCCAAAAGTCCTCTGTTAGTGCAGCATGGTGACAGGGTTACCGCAGGCTTGGGAGGAAAAAGCAGCAGTGCTGGATCTCATCACACACCTGAAACAATTCTTGTGACCACTCTGTGAAGTGCTGATCAATTGATCTCAGATTGTATCAGTACTTAGGTATGCCAGCCATTGATCGGACTGCCCTACCTGTTACAGCAAGGGGTCTTTATTCCAACTCTGTTGTTGCCTCATAGTCATTGGGTTTTTTTATTAAAGCCAACATGAAAATAAGAGGTTTTTGTTGGATTTTCTGAAGTTGGCTCTTCACCCCGTGGGTGAGAGTTTGGAAGGGTAACTTCTGTTCAGCTGCTTTGGATTTGCTGAAACCCGGCTGGTTCTGTAGTGCCCTGACCCAGCTCTCAGGTGCATCCATGCTCTGTGGGTGGGACAGTGGTGTAACACAGCAGCAGGAGTGAGTGTGAATGTACCTGGAACAGGACACCAGGCTGCCACAGCAGCCATCCAGCTCATTCCTGCGGGTTCCCTACCCGGGTTTCAGGGGGTGCCATGCCCCTCAGCCTGGCACAGGTTATTTCCCACCTCCCTGAGGTACAAAGCACAGTGAAGGAGTCAATCTCCCAGGCCCGGAGGATGTCACCGCTAAGGATGTCACCGCTAAGACATCACGTGCACACACCTACAAGAAAGTGGCAGCGGGCAATAAAACCTGCTGAGTTACAAAAATAATCCACAAAAGGTCAGGGACAGAGAAAACGGGAATGTGCCAAGTCCTGCCTGCCCGGTGGCAAGCACCGGCCCCTCAGGGTTTTTGGGTTTCATATTTGGCAGCTGTAAAAAATCAAGCCCCCTCCCTCCCTCCCTCCCCATTGCTGGCGGTCAGGCGTCCGCTGCGCGGTCTGCTGGGACATCAAGAGTCTTCCTCATTCAGAGCCGCCGCGGGACGCCTGGGAGAAGCGGGATCCAATTAAGGTGGGGCCCAGCCTTACCCAGGACAGCGGATTGTGGGAGAGGCAATGACACTATCGAGCTCTTGCAAAATAATTAAGGAAACTGTTCTTCATATGAGAGGCCACTTGTGGCTGTCAGAAAAGCCATAAAAGAAAAGAAAAAAAAAAAAAAGAAAAGTTGATTTATCAGCACAAGAAAGAGGAGGTTATTTTAGTGTAGGAATGCCAGTGTAAAACTGTGAGAGTTTAAGCTTAGACCTGCTTCAAAAGGCACAAAAACTAAATAGGATCACAACATTTCATTAAATTGATGCTTAAATTGTTCCTGTTTTCTGGTCTGCAGTTGCTCAGGCCCCTGAGAATTTGGCACCAGAAACAGCTCTCAAGAATATAGCTTTCCACTTATAGAAAGGCTATATGTGTTCCCCACTGAGAGCCAAACCTAAAGCTGAGAGCATGCTATATTGTCATTAGATTGTCATCAGTGCCTGCACTGGGAACTGAAATGGGAAGACTATGCCAATAATTTTTTTTAAAACTTTTTTATTTAATAAAACCCAGTGAACCATGTGCCTAAAGCTAAGCACATGTTTAAAGTGCTTAAGGAAATAAGGATAGTTTAACGTATGTCTTTGGAGGGACAGAGTTGATAAGAGAGATTATAGTTTTACCACAGAACTAACACAAAAATGGATTCCATCCTCTTTTGAAGTTAAACCCAGCTATAATACAATCTTTGTCTGCACCAAAGACTTCTGGCTTCATAACCAGCCAACTGGCTTTTTATTGCATAAATTTCCCCCCAAAAAACTCACTAGCTGGGCCTTCACATCATTGTTAGCTCTTCTGAACACAAATCTAAAGTCTCATTTATAGGGTCCTGACATCATCCGTACAGACCTAGCAGGGACTTCAAGCCACCCCAGTATAACCTCACTGGCAGCTCTTTGCATTGGAAGCCAGGCAGACAGACAGCTGAGCACGGCAGTGCCTGTGTGTGGGGAGCTCGGGATGATGGAAAATCTGGGGTGTGGGCAGCCCATGTGAGTGTTGTCCTGGCATACAGTCCCTAGTGTTGGCCGGGGGGCTCCTGGGGGAAAGGACTTGTCTTCCCCATTTTGCTTTTTAAGTGGCTAGCTCGGTATCCTGATCCATGACTGCACGGATTAACTAATGTTAACCATTTTTTGTTATCACTGGCATTATTAATTAGGATGCTACAGGTAGTCCCAGCACGTTGCACTCCAGCCTACAGGGTCTGGTGCTGACATGCTCCTGAGGGACAGCAGGGTGTGGGACTGGGAAACACCCTGAACAAGGGGAACACCGGGCACCCTGCAGTGTAAGGGGGACCCCCGTTCAGGCCAAGCCTGCCTCTCTTCCCTACTCATCCTGCTAGAGCTGGGGGAGAACTTAAACCATGCAGTGGGGTTGCCTGGTTTGAGGTCCAAGCTCAGCAGGGCACTGGGGGGCTTGGAAAAGCAGGAGTCACAAGCCCAACTGCACATACAGCTGTTCCCTGGCCCCAGGATTCCAAACGGACCCCGGACCCCACGTAAGCAAAGAGGAAGATTAAAGCACATCGGGAGCAACTACTCGATATCTGGCCAAGGGAGAGGAAGTCACAGCCCAGGGCAGGAGGAAAGGAGCCTTGTCGATCAGCTCTGCAGCAGCCAGCACAGCACAGTTGTCCACAGTCCGAGTTGTATTCCTGTTCTGCCACCCCTCCCTCTGCCCTGCCAGCACCAAGGAAAAAAAAAACAAAAACAGTCAGTATTAAAATTGGAGGTCGTTAGACAACTTAGCTAAATTTATATCCGCGCTCCAGTGCAGCCTTACAGGATGGCTTTCCTATGGGGGCTGTTGGTTTACATCCATCATCCTCTTTTCCAGCCTGTACAATGGTAAACACCTGTTCACTTAGCAGCTGATGGAAGACATAATAGCTGTGTAACTGTAAATAGTCAGCAGCTGTAAACGCTGATGCAAATCATACCTAAATGATTGAAAGAGCTGACAGAGCCCATTATGCATCCTGCGAGCAACGCCGCTCCACTCCCATGCCATTCCACTTTCCCTGAGCAGTGGTAAGCCTGGTTTTGCTCAAGTTTGGGATGGAAGTACATTCTTTATTAGATCTAAGAACCTGTAACACCTTACTCCTGTGGTTGAAGTTTTAAAGTGATCTCTTGATAAGAATTACTGCACTCTGGCTCCTGTCCCAGCCCTGCTGAGGGCAGTGGCTGAAAGATATATTTGAAGTTGCCTTGCTAGGAAATTAGTTGCGGGTGGAGGAGAACGGCAAAGCTGCCTGTTCTAACTGGGAATGACACCGGTTTCCAAAATATCTGTGGTAACGCCGTTTAGCAAACCCATTTTTAAAAGCAGATCAACGCAGGCAAACTACCTCTCCTGGGAGTTTTTTTGGCTCAAGACTTACTACACCAAAGCAGGGAGCAGCTGTAATTGGAACCGACGCGCATGCGCACTTCCCCCGCCCCCCTTGCACTCTGCATGTCGTAGCTAGTAGGAAGTAGCATGGTTTAACAGATAAATCACTGGAGCAGAGTTCAGGAAGCTTTAGCTGTATCAGTGCTATTAACTCAAGCTATGTCCAGCTCCTTGGGAAAAGGCCCTCGTGGTGCAGGGATGGGGCAGCTCGCCAGGCACTCTGTGCTCCCCCCTGCCTACCAGTCAGCTCTGACAATGGTTTTCTGTACCAAGCAGTGCTCTGTCGCTGCAGGTCAAACACGTTGTTCAAGCAGCCTTGGTGTTGGTCTTCATCTCTACCTCATTTCTCTGCAAGAAGGGGGAAATGTTGGTGCTGCATCCTGGAGCGCCCGGGAGGGAGCACCGGAGTGTGGATCCTGCTGCCGCTGCTGCTCCGGGTGAAGCCACCCAGGGTCTGGGTTGCACCATGGCCATACCATAGGCATATCATGGCCGTACCACCTCCCCTCATTCCTTCCTCCTCATGCTCACATGCATGCCAGAGCAGGGAGATGACCTGGCACAGACAAACATGGATATGGGGAGGATTTGTGCCAGCTTAAAGATGCCGTAAAGCCACTGCCTGCCCGAAAGGTTTGTGTTCACACTAAAACTGCCACCTGAAAATGGCATCACCTGGTTCGGCGCAACTAGACTGAGAAATGTTTCTTCTGATGTCTCCTAAACACCTTACAGAGATTAATTAAATCCATCTGAACGCAGAGATACTGGCTGAAGATGTTTCTGCATCATCGATTGCCCAGATAAAATATTTACGAGCAGGGATCTTATTATTGCATTACCTGTTTTTATAAAGTCCAATTTAAAGAGAGAAACCCATAAACCAGGAAATTGCATTTTAAAGGACACTTCTTTAGCAATGACTGCTAAAATCTTGAGAATTTTACCCTTCAACCAATGATACATGATCTGTGACAACGGAAAAACCTGTAAAACATAATTACTTGCAAAACATTGCTTGTAAATATATTTTTTTCACAGAACATTGTTTAATCAAATACCGATCAAATGTCATAAAATAGTATCTCATGTTACAAATAACTGCGCTAATGTCTTTAAGCTGCATGTCTTCTTTCTTTCTGGCTCCCTCTTCCTCCTACTCTGGTAGTGTCAGATTGCATTGCAGTCAATTAGGAACTGCTCATTTATTATACACACCTTGTTAAAGCAAGAGGGATAATTGAATGCCAAGACTCCCTTTCCTTCATGTCCGTGATTTAAAGTAACACGATAGGTAATAAGGATTTTTGAGATTAGATGGCTTATAAATCGATGTATAGGATTTTTTTTTAAAGGCCCCATTGTCTGAAGGGCCGTTTCTTTGATTTTAACTATTGGAGTGTGTATTAACCTGTGGGGCTGATGCTGCAGGCGCAGGGGGATTAAGCCCTTTAGCCCCTTTTTTTTTCTTTTTTTTTTTTTTAAATTTCTGTAAGTAAAAGGTTTTATTGGAGGAGGAGAATGAGGAGAGTGGCAAAGGCAAGAAGACAGCTGGGGAATGAGTGATAAGCAGAGCCCTTTGTGCCACCATTTGGTTCTAATGCTGGGATCGCTGTGAAATGGTGGTTGCTGCTAATGCAGTGGCAGCACGAAAACATCCCAGCTGTGATCCCTTCTGGCTGAGCAAGGTAAAAGGAGAGAGAGAAGGGATCTCTCAAATGTCTTTCTGGCAATTCTTGCTTTTGGCAATTATGAAAACCAAACCTCTGTCTCCTGGGCACGCACAGCTTGGTCCACTCATACTGGTGCAGCATCGCCGAAGGGCTACAGATGAACTGTTAAAAAGTGATGCCATAGCAATGCCTGTACCTGGATGCCACCTAATAACCTTGTGCTATTAAATAAGGACATTGGGAGGGTCTGCAGAGGTACCATAGACCCAGCCAGCTAGCCAGGCTCATGGGAAGGAGTTTAGTTTTGCCTCCTGAAAGCAAAGGAAAGCCCCCAGTAGCCTCATCCACTGTGGCCAAGCAAGCTGCCTGCGGGCGGTGATGGTCCATCTGTGGGCACATGCCAGGAAGTCCCCCTGTTATGAAAATCTTCCATTTCAGTAGTGTCTTTTGCCAGAAAAACACGAATTCAAACACAAACCACCCCAAACCCCGCCTCAGCAGTGCCTGCTCTCCTGCTCTCATACTGTTCTCTTTCAGACTTCTCCGTACAAGCAAAAACTCGAATAGTCACTTTTGTCCCCCTGAGGACTGTGCATAGAGATCAGATAAAGCCAGGCTCAGGCTACTCAGGTTTTGCGCCCATAAATTACAGTTCTGACAGGAAAGCCTTGCCCAAGCCATGCTGGAAAACATCTCCTTAAATGTTCCTTCCTCCTGAGCGAAAGCAGTCCAGTTCATTCAAGGTGACTCATTTAAATACATATTTAAGGCCAAATGTCACCCCACTATTATTTATTAGCTGAACACAAAGTCCCCAAACAGAGCTGGGAAGCCACAACCCCAAACTGGAGGACTCTGCAACACGCTCATTGCGGATTTATTCTGCTGCTTCTGGGAGAGTAATTGACTCCAGAGGCTTTAAAATACTAATTCTCAGGTGTGATTAAAAAATTAAATAACAAAACCAAGAACCCAGCCCAAACCCAGCCCACCCTCTAGAAGAAGTTACCGTTTCCCCACACCAGCTGCCCATAAAGGTGAGGGTGTTGGGGGATTTCTCAAGCCACATGAAACAATTAGGCTCCCTGGGGTTTAATGTTTCTCCCAATGGCTTTTTTTGTTCTCTTCCTATCACATCGCGGATGATAAGATGCATGGTTGCTCACGAGGTTTTTATACGAATTCATTCCTGACAGCTTCTTCCCCTCAAGGAAATAATAGCATGGAGTAAATAAATAAACAAACAAGCAATTAAGAAACTGCCATTCTCCTATTTCCTATTTCCTGGAAGAAAGCAGAGCTGCCTTGGCTTTTTTTGTTTGGTTGGTTGCTTTTGTTTGTTTCTTTCCCCTTACTTTATTTTTACTTTGCTGCTTCCCCCCAACAGCCTCCTCCTCCCCATGCAGGGGCAGTTTGTGGTACCGAAGTTTTCAGTGCTGATGCTCAGTGGCTCAGGGCAGCGGCTGAGCCTCTGCACTTGCTGAAGCAGCTGGCAATAGGTGCAATATAAATATATGTTAATATAAATGTCAGTATAAATGTAAATATTTTTTATATATATATATATAATATAGCAGCCCCCTCGTGGATGGGTGTCGTGGGAGTTGGTGACAGTTCACAGGGAGTTGATAAACACCATTCCCAGGGATGAGAAACATAACCCAAACCTCAACCCCTCCAGCAATTTATTAACAAATCCAATTATTTTATGTAACATTTTAAATCTAAGGGACTGCGAATTGTAAAAAGCAGCAACGGGACGTGGCATTTGATTAGAAGCACCAAGAAAGACATGATGTAAAACCCAAAACTCAGCCCAAAATGTTAGGAGGGAGACATTAATATTCTTTACTTGTAGAGGTCCTGATGACATCATGTGCTCATCATAACAACTGACTCCAAGGCCAGAACTGCTGAGCAAGCCCTTGTCTTTTCCAAAGCCGTAACATCTTTAAAAGATTTGAAGGAGCAGGTGAATTTCTGAGCCTATCGAGAGGGCTACAGCACACCTACCATGAGCACTCTCAGTAACACAGGCTCTACTTCACCAGGACCCCCAGCACAGCACCCGCAGCCCAGGGACCCTCAGTTCTGAACCAGCTGTAGGACCTGGGCAGATACAGCATGTCACACTGTGTCCCTCAGGGCCTGGCAAGCCTAGGAACTACCAGAGGTGCAACCAAGCATTTGTGAAAGTACCGAACTCACCCAGCCATGCCCTGCTCCCGCAGAAGCAGCAGCTGCCCAGGGGTGTGAATACAGGCTAGTTTTCCAGGGTTGCGGGCAGGACCGTCTTGATGGGACCCTTCTTGTGTGGTTCTGCACACAGCAGCATGCTCATGCAGTGCTCTGCTCCTCGGGAACCTCTGGTGGGGTTGGGGCAATACCTGGAGCAATGTTTGGTGGGGCTGGGCAATACCTGGGGCATTTGGTTCTGTAAACAACATTGGCAACTTGGTACAGGACTGCAGTTCTGCTGAAAGACACTTCAGGGCACTATGCCTTTCTTACAGCTAGATTCTCATATAATATTACAGTTTGTTTATTTATATTAAGCAATGAGACGACCTATATTTTACCAGTACACTGAAATGTCCTTCTGTGGTTTTAAACTTATGTGGAAACCTCAGACTTCAGTCATAAAGATGCTGGGCATGGTTCTATGTTAGCTTGGGAAAATGACGTATGGAGCCATGAAATGTAAGCTGCTCACATGCACACCACAGAAAAACCAAACACCCCCACAAAAAAGAAGGAAAAAGGCAAAGGCCCTAACACCTCCTGCTTTCTTTTTGGTCATTACTGCATGTAAGCACAGCGAGACAAAAGCCCAGCGCAGGCGTTGGGAGGTGTCTGGCCAGTTGTGCTGTGCAATACTATTGGCACATGCAGATCGGCTTTCCCTTCCTTTTTTTTTTTCTTTTCTTTTTTTCCCCCCCTCCCAGTGTACATGCAGCACAGTGCTCATCAGTTTTCACATACCTGAATTATGTAAAGCTAAATATTTGCTGTGAACACACAATGTGGGTCAGTGCAGGATCAGGAAGTGAAGGGCCTCAACTCTGCTTCGTGCATCCTGAACTTCACTCAAGTGATTTCTCCTTTTCTTTTGGCACTGGTTCTAAAAGGGTGATCCTTTGGTTTGCATATTTTCAGGAATACCTCCTTTACAAAAAAAAAAAAGCCTGCTCCACAAACAAAGTGTGCTGCTGCTTGTGAATGCTCTTTGCAGTTATAAAAAGGATCAGCAAGGAAAGGTTTTGGGATAAGCAAGGAAAAGTTTCCATGCTGGGATAGCAGAAACTAAAACCGAGTATCTGAGACACGTAACAGAGACCTGGGATACACACAGGTTGTCTCCACTCATGACAACACCTGACTCTGTTATGGCTTTGATTGAAATCGAAGAAATTGCATCAGATCTGGGTGTACTGAACTTGCTCAGTAACCCCTTCACCTGGTACTTAAGTACCGGTTGTTCCCCTGGTATATCAAATACGCCCTCACATGACAGCATGAAACAGTCTCCAACATGTCCTGGGCTGTTGTTTCGTACTAAAACACATCAATGGAGCTGCACATGCCTACCAGAGCCTGCATAGGTGCACCAGGCCATGAGGCAGGCCATGTTTGAGAGGCCCTGCTTGGCCCCAGCCCCAATGGGCAGTTCAGTGAGCACATAAAAAGAAACCTGCCATAATCCAGGGATGAGGTTCCTGAATACTCTTGTTCTGAGATGCCACCCCAACCCCCAGCTACCTCTCCCTTCAGAAACATGTTTGACTGATTCTCCCACTGGGCAGTTACATGTTCCGGTGCACGGATGCTCACACAGGAGTGGAAGCACTCACCACGTGTGACTCTACAGTGAAAATTTTATCTGAATCGACAAAAGTCATTTATTATGGATGTTGTTGTTGTTGTTGTTGTTGTGTCTGTTGACCGAGAAGAAGGACATCTCGGGCAGAGGAGTGTGTGGGGAGGGAATCACTCCCTCTATGTGGTTTAAAATTCTTTCATATGGGTTGCTCCACTCCTTTGGCTCTACTGGAGGTAGAAATCCATGCAGATTTATTTCAATGTGGAACTATTTAGAGAGATTCAACACTTTTTTATCTTTTTTTTTTTTTAATCAGGATGGCATCTTAATGACTCATTTGGAGTGCTTACACACCAAACCCCCTCGAGCGACGACTTACAGTAAAAATGTGTAGGTATGTGTCAACAACTGGAGCACGGGCAGCATCACAATTTGTTAAAAGCTATCTGGTGTCTGGGCAAGCTTTCTAGCTAAGAAAGGCTTCCGATTGTCTAAAGCATTTTGGGGTATTTTCATCAGGAAAATCTGAAGCTCATTGTTCTCTACTGCTGTCTGCCTACAGATGGGAAGTGTCCTCATTCCCACCGATGTCACAACTTGTTCAGCTGCATGTATGAAAGGCGGGAGCCGTGTTTAGCCAAACTACCGGATTTCAGTGGCTCTGTTCTACGTCAGTGACTCTCACCACAGACAGCAGAGTTCCTCAAAAGTTGCTGTGCAGTTTGGTAAGGAAGCAGCTTTATCAAGGCTTTATCAATGTCCACTGGACTGAGGTACAGACATTGATGATATGGTTTGCTTTGAGATCACAAGTTAATTCAGCATCATGGATAGAATCCAGAGCTCCTGGGTGGTTATAATGGAGCAGTCTATTTCTGATTCAGTTTTAGTTGGTAGATTCCAGCAAAAAGTACAGTTTCTATGTTCTGAACAATGCAGAGTCTCCCGAATTCCAGTGAAATATTTTGTCCCACTCAGGGCACATAACTGCTTTCTAATTACACACCCTATTTCTTCTTGCAGTATAACACCCAAATTCTTTTTGATTGTAAGCACCCTGTTTTCTGGTCATTGATTTCTTTTCTCACATACTGACACTTCAATCTTAGGAGACTTATCATAAAAATTACCATTTATGCCCCATTTTATAGTCCATCTACTTTAATTATAAGGTCAGTAAAAATGGCAATAGACAAATAGCAACACAAGCAACATGGCTCTAAATAGTCTATTACTTTGCATAAAAATGTGTCATTTATTATTATCCAAACCCTCCCACACATTAAAATATTTCTTAGCCCAACTGTCCCTGCAGAAAACTTTCAGAGAAAAGCTTTGTTTCTAACTAAGAATGATGCATTACTTCTGTCCAGCCAAGTACTGTACCTAATGCTGGGGCTCCTGAGCTCTTCAGTCATGGAAAGGAAAGAAGGCATTACTGCATCCACACAACACTTGTCTGGGGCTCAGGAGTAGAAATGACCTTTGGATCTACAGTTCCTCACCCAAACAGGCAAAACTGCTAGTGAAAATTCTAAAATTAGGGTTTAAGGTGATGGTCTCTGTTTTCAAAAGAGAAAGGAAAAGCCACACACTCAGAAGTGGCTTGTTCTGTGCAGCATCACTGTAAATCACTGGCGAGGTCGAGGGAAAACTCCAATAATAACAAGTGAATCCAGAACTGCCTTGCTGCAAGTTGTCTTGGGCTCCCAATTAGGAAAATTACACAGGTGATTAAAAGCCAGCACTGCTCAAAGTGCAGTAAATTAATTCTGTTATTTATCTGAAGAAAGTGCTACTTCGTATAAGTGCAGAACTCACCATATCGAACATGATCTCACTAGATAAGCATCTTCTCCTCAGTCCAGTGTTTGGGCTATCCAAGGTCCTCGCAGAAGATCCCATCAATAGCAGATTTGTTTTCTACCCCACATCTGTTAGTAATGTCCTCTGCCTTGGAGCCTGAAGAGCTGTAATTTCTTTTCTTTGCCCTGTCTAATGTACCTGTGGCTATTTGTGATACACATCTAACTTTTTGGGGCTCCGAGAACATCTTGGGATAATGAGTTCCATGGGATATTTGTGTTGCACTGAAAAAAATATTTCCTTTAGCCATTTTAAACATGTCACTCATCTCTTAGCCACCTTTATTTATGAAGTACTGCTTGCTGAAATAAGATTGAACACAGTATTCCAGATGACATCACACCATCAATGTTTTATATTTTATCTTCTATCACATTCCTTATACAGTCTAATATTTTAAAAGAGAAATTGAAATCCTGACTGAATGCTGGATGCAGATCCCATTAAACTGTCCTCAATAACACTCAGGTCTTTTTTCACTCTTGTAGAGCTCACTGGAAAAAAAATAGGCCTTTTCTTTGGAAACAGATGTCAATGGAGTTGTTAGTGCACTCACTCTCCTTAGGTATATTTTAAAATGTTGTTAGAATGAAAACAAATATCAAGACATTGGCCTTTTTCACAAAAGGGAACCATTTTTGTGAGGACTCTCCAGCTTGCCTCCCTCTTCCCTAACATTACCCTCTGCTTAGGACCAAGAAGCAGCATAACTGGAGGAAATTCAGTATTTCTGAAGCTATGGCCACATATTCGGGAAAATAGATACAGAACTAGAGCACTGTACATCACCAATTGTTTCTGAAAACCCATAACTGGGTAATTTTACACAGTGTCAGGAACTTAGCTAAAATTTTAACTTTCCAACCATGAGTTCAGGGCCCGTTTTTCAAAGTGATGAGCACCCTTAGGATATACAAAAGCCACTGTGGACTATAGCACCTCATAAAAATTGGGCCCCATGTTGTTTATTTAATTTATTTTAAAAAAGATTCTCTTTGCTTTAGTCTACTAACAACTAATTAAGCTGCCTGCAGATTAAGAGGCTGAGCCAAGAATCGCAGGATATACCACATGCTTTCTCAAGGCAAATATTTACAGTTGTTTGTTGGGTTGATGCCTTTGACGTCTATCTTCTACACATAGGCCATTAAAAAAACGCAACATCACAAAAATCGCCACATGACATTATGTGAAGGGTTTGCTTTTTGAAAAGCAAGATGTATTCAACACCCGCTTGCAAATTGTTTTGCAGATGCTATTTCTATAATGCTGGCATGGCTCCTTTCAGCAGGGGTGGGGGGGTTGGTGGTGGTGGTGGGGAGAAAGAAACATAAAAGACTTAGATCAAAGATTCTTTTTTGGTAGGCAAAGGCTTCTGGCTTCTTTTTCCTAATAGAAAAAGTTTGTGATATCAGAGGAGACCGCACATCAAGCAGGGTTATGTGGCCCAGCTTTAGCATTCCCTTTATTTGTGCTCTGTGCTCGCTGCCACTCCCTCCTCTCTGTGCTGGTGTTTGGCAGGGACTCGGCGGGCCTTGGAGAACACAGGGAGAAGGCACTGTAGATGTAAAGGCTTCTAGTAATTGGTTTATCATTGCTGTTAAACTATCCAACGACTGACCCTCCTTGCTAAGACTACCCCAGTGACAGGCTCCAACGGTTCTGTGATGATTTCAACAGCCTAACAGTGTGGCAAACGCATCCCTGTGTGGAGAAGGCAGGCTTTGCCCCTGGGAAATCACGTGCATTTCTGACTCCAACAGAAGCCAGCAACAGCTTGCTCCCTTGGAAGGACCAGAGACTTATGGAAACAGGATTTAAGGTAAACAGACATGTGTCTAGTGCAAGGCTGTCCAAAACCCCCCTCACTGCCTCAGCTTTGCACCCATTCCAGGTTAAGATAAAGCTCCCACCACCTCGGTGGGCAGTGCCTAGTGTCCATATGCCTGAGCGAGGCCATGACCAAGGAGATGACCAAATGCTCTCCTGGTGGGCCGTGGACCAGACCAGACCAGGCAGTGCCCATTGTCCCTACACTGACACCCGCTGTGGGACAGTGGCTTCTCTGATGGCCAGCAGCTCCGCTCACACTGAGCCGTACGTGCCTCTAACAGCCAGCATGGCAAACAGAGCTTGTCGAGTTACTAAATATATTAAAGTATAGACTTCAAAAGCCTCTGGTCGGGAGATGGTGACAACGAAGGACAGTGTGCAAACAAATAATCTAACACTGTAGACCTGTTCAAGAGCTGGAAGAAGTGTAGAGAAGATTTTCTCCCCCTCACCCCCATGGTTTTCAAGAAAAGGTCTTTGAACTTCTTTATCTGAGCACTTATATTTTTATTACAGGAAATTAAGAGGCTGAATGATGTGTGATTCAACTGTAGATCCCTGGACATGAAATGAAGCCATAATAAAACATTTTAATATGAAATCAAAACCATAAGCTTGATTCTCTCCTACTTCTGACCTCTGCTCTATGCAGGAGCAAGTACATCGTGGGAGCCAACAATTGCTCCCTCGCTCTATTTCACCAGTAAGTCTTATGAAGGTTATGAGCCGCTTTAAATGATCTAAACACGAGTCTGTGTTGGGTAGCAGAAGGCAGCACAGGGATGCTGGGCTGCTGCAGGCCCATGGCAAGGTGGCTCCCCACTAGCACATACTACATGTGCACTGACAGGTCTTGGGACTCCAACCTGAGTCCAGTCTGCTAATTTACTCTGCCTTCTCCTACCAAAGGTCCAAGACAGAGGTTTTGGTCTTAACTTCAGAAGGATGCAGTCAAGAAATGGGATTAGGCATGAGAAGGTTGCTGCACAGATTGGGTTTTTCTACTTTGAACATTGCTACCAAGGAAGAACAAACACAGACACATGGTGTTGTGCTGCTGCTCGCTGAGCTGGCACAGAAAAACATGCAGGAACCGTAAGCATGAGCCAAGGGAATCGTGCTAAAGCAGGATGACACAGCAGGACAACTGTCCCTTTCACTAAAAAGTCTTTACTTCTGCTCATGTGGTGTGCTAAGAAAGTGTACATGACCCACACTGACAGCCTTGGTTGCTCAGGGTAGTAGCATCACCAGGCTTGTCAAACCTGGGAGAGGGAGCACTGCAAAGCGGTACCCAAAGAGGGCAGAAACAGGACATGGAGAAGTGATACAGAAACAGAGATAAGGAAACAGAGGAAAGTAAAACAATAAAAAAACAAACCCCAAGGTTCTTTTAACTGTTATTCAAATGTGAAGTGAAGGACTTGTTCATTGTGGTCTTTGGCTTTTTACACTCTTGTCACGTCATGTGTTGTCCAGAGTGCTCACAATCATGGTCAGAAGCTGTGAGGATGCAAAGGATGGGAGGACAGAGACCGCAAAGGATGGGGGGACAGGGACTGCAAAGGACAGGGGGACAGACTGCAAAGGATGGGAGGACAGGGATTGCTGCTTTCAGTGTAGCATCTGCATCAGCATGTTTCTGGTTTGTGAACAATGATTAAAAAACAAGACACATCTATCAAAGAGCTGATCCTGCAGCATCTCTGTCAGGGCTACAGAAAACTGTGCCCACCTGTAGGGCTGGTTCGTCATTTACATTGAGAAGGATGTGACATGCACAGTAACAAAACAGTACTAGAACAAATAAACCCAAGGAGACAGCTAGAAGAGGAAGTGAAAGGCTTAAAAAGTAAAAATAAGAATGAGACATAGTGTTTGTCTCTGACAATATTTGCTGATATGTTCAAATGGAAATGTCATATGGAAATGGTGCAATTTTTGCTTCAGATATGAGTGAACTCATCTGCCAGATACTTTCCTCTTCTCCTCAGTCCACCTATGAATGAAATTGAGGACTTCTAAGGTTGGTAACCTGCTGTCAGCCTTCCAGGCATGATGCCATGAAGCCAAGGCTTTTCCACACTACGGGAAATCTTGGAGCAGTTTTTATTCCCAGACTAAATCAGAATAAAGGAAATCTGAGAACATCAGAATTTTGCCATGATCCCTAATAGATTCTCTGTCAGATGACTGTGCTAGAAATGCTTCTCCCAGTCATCCAGCCATGAAGTTCCCAAGTGTAGCTCACTGTTATTTTCTCCAAAGGCCATAACTGTGCTGGACCATGAGAGCAGACACACAGGATGCTACTCTGGTTTGCATGACTGAAACCTGCCTCTTTCCCAAACTTCTCCTCTCACACAGTGGAGAAAGCAGAGGCAGGTACTGAGCCATGAGTACTATGTGGCCAACTACCACCTCCACTGGGGAGAAGTCGACAGGATAGATTATTTCCTCAGTGTACCACTCTGGAAGCATAGAATTTATTTGATTGGAGTCATAAGATATCCCAAACCTTTCACAATCCATATAAATGACTCATAGAGAAAATCCAAATACCAAATGCAGAGGCCAAACAGAAAGTGAAAGTCAGGTGACAACCAGGGATTGGAACAGGATTTCCTCAATCCCAGCATCCCATGTTCACTAGGTCATATCCATCTCATATGGGCCAATCACTCCAGGACTCTTACTTCATGTTGGAACATCTACAAGCCATCATCAAGCATTTATAACTTCAACTAGACTTTTGTGCAATGCGAGCACACTGTCAGGCTTAGGGCAAGTTAGCGTATTTGGGAGTTGAGGTCTCCCAAAGTTTGGGGAACACTTCTCAGTTCATCACCAAAGCATCTCCTGATTTCACACCATACATTTGAAGCCACAGCCTGAGTTACTGTGGTTATCAAAGTCCACTGACCTTTTCAAAGCACCTCTAAATCTCTCAGCAAAATTCAAGAACAGAACAAAGAGGATTATGGCAGTTGTAATATAGAAGGCTTTCCTTAATTTACATGGATACATGCAAGATACATGCCCTTTAAATAATAATAATAATAATAATAATAATAATAATAATAATAATAATAATAATAATAATAGTAGTAGTAGTAGTAGTAGTAGTAGTAGTAGTAGTAGTAGTAGTAGTAGTATTCTAAGCTGAAAGAGGTCTTCTCCTGCTCGCCAATTTTATTGTGACTCCTGAACCTGAACACTTCCCAGTAGATACCAGCTTGATGGGAATCAGCATCACAGTACCCAAGACCACTGAGGTGTAAGGAGGAGGGAAGGGTCCTTACCTGAGGAGCACATATCAAGTGGTGCCAATGTCAGTAAACATTTAAAAAAAGTTATCAACTGGCATGTTAATGAAGTTATTAACTTGCAGGCTAATGAAATGCCACTCTGGCAGAGTCCAACCTCTCCTGGCACTTCAAGCAGTGCAAGAGATTGCAATAAATGTTTTCACACTTCTTCAGAGACAAAAGCCTTGTTATTGCTAAAACACAAACAAAGCAAACCCACAAAAGAGAAGAAATTAAAAGCAAAATAACTTTTAAAAGTGCCCAGTTCTTCTCAAAATAAACAGACAATAAACCTCAACAACCCTCCTTCTGCCAGCTTCCACTTTCTATGACTTTCTCATTAGAAAGAATCATTTTAAAAGCCATAACAAATCCTTTGTTGATCTTTTCAGAGTCTTTTCACTTACACTGTATAGATCTCCCAAACAAATCTCCTACATTACACACCCTCTTTATTTAGGAAGCTTTTCCGAGGTTATTTCAAGGAAAACAAAACTAGGAAATGACAATATTTGCTGCTGTTTCAGTACCAGGGTGGGTTGGGGTTTTTTTGTTCTTTTTCTAATGTGGTCATCCATCGACGACCGGAATGTCCAGGAACAACCCAATACTCAGAAGAATAAAGTTCAAAAATAATTATATCACAGGCTCCAAAAAAAAAAAAAAAATTAAAAAATTGCAAGCCTGGTAATTTCTCCTAATTCCTTCTGCCAAGAAATAGAAATGCTTTCTGGTTCATTGAGCAAATTGGTGGGTCTGAATTCCAGAAATTCAGATATCCTCACAAAGGCAGCATTATGACCAAACAGGTTACGTGGTCGGAATTCTGGCTGGGTGCCACTTTGTTAATAAATACAAACGTTGAATTCAGATGGATTTAAGGATTGTGTTCTGTGCTTGGGCAAGTCGGAAAGTGCCAGAGTTGTAAAATTATCGGTGTGGCTTGTGCTTTGAACCTTGGAGACACCTTCGCAGATAAAAAGCCGGTCTCTGATCCTGGGTAGAGAATCAGATGGGCAGGGCTCACTCTGAGCCCCGCTGGCTTCAGTGACCTGCACCAGCCCTTTGCTACAAGAAGATTGCACAACCTGTAACAAATTAAACACCCTGATGAACCCCAAAACATATTTAATCTGGATTCTTTTTTAAATACTAATTTTAGAAAAAGAAGTCAAACAAAAAAAAAACCCTGATCATAGATCAGAGCAAAAAGGGTTTTTTTGGGGGGGTTCTCTGTGCTCTGCTTCATTGAAAGGAATTTAATTTTCATCAATAAAATGGATTATATTCCATCATTAACAGCAGCAATTAGAACATCAGTAAGACTCGCACGATTATAGTTTGTTGTTGTGGTGGGGGATTTTTTTGTTGGTTTTTTTTGGGGTTGTTTTGGGGTTTCTTTTAGCTAAAATAGAGTTGATTGATAGCTTTAGAAAACTCTTCTGTGTCTTAATTACACAGGCCATTTGTACTTTACTTTGTACAATGGCTGTTATCAGAGCTGAACAATTCCAGGCAAATGATTTATTTTCCTATCTGCTCCAGCTCATGGATAAATGTGAAGTACTCCAAATACATTCGTTCAAGATGGGTCAGTAAGTGCTGCTCGGGTTGGTGGCCAGTGGTGCAGTGTACCGTGGGGCTTTATGCGTGTAGATACACACACATATGTGTGCCAACATCCAAGTTATATCAGTCCCAGTTTCTACACACATAGGATTTAACAGCTCCAGCTTTGTTTTTATTTTTTATTTGGTTTTAAACAAGTGTAAGTGCCAGGGAGCTACCATCACTTAAGTAGCCCAAGGGCAATCCCTCCTTCATCAGCCATTTCATGTCTTCTAAGTGCTTTGTACTCTCTTGAACTCTTGCTAAGAACCTGAAACTACACAGATACTAGCAAGGAAGAGAGATTTTGTCCCAATCCTCCTCCCAACTCTGGCACAGCTAGAGTCTCAGACTGGAGTGAAAGCCTTGTTTCATGAGAAAACAAATTATTTGATTTGAAATGACTCAAATAAGGAGTCAGTTCTGAATGGCTACAGGAATAACTTCATAAAACCCTCTTGCTATTAGCAGAGATGGTTTATTATTGGCATACAGTAACAAAAAGGTACATCTGGACTGTCACTGCCTGCGGGAGAGACGTCTGTGTATGATGCTCCCATCAGGGGCCGAAAGCTTCGACCTCTGGATTCAAGTGTGTGCAACGCAGCATAGTTCCCTGTAGGAACTTGCAGCAAATCTTTGCAACCTGTAGTAGCAAGATGCAGACAGGCACCCAGTGGGAAATAACAGAAAATTCCTATTTTTCCCTGCCCTGGGAACACTTAAGTATTACAAGGACAAGATACTCATCATCGTCTAGGAGGACGTGGTAAAAATGACTGTGCCAAACAGGCCCCAGCAGTAATAATGCTAGTTTAATTCTTCTATATTATTTTTGGCTCTACATGTGGCTGCCAGCATAGCTGTGCCCATGTTCCTGGGACACACAAGGTGATACCAGCACCATGCCAGGAGCATCAGCCCCCAGAGCATCAGGATCCTGTGTTATGGGGGCAGCAGGAGCCTTTAAGAACATCACAGAAGCTCCTTGCGGCCAGCAAAGGATTTAATTGCAGCCGCAGAAGGAAAAGTCTTGCCATGGACCTTGCTTCTTCCCCAGGGGATGGGACACTGGGGACCGAGGGAGGGGAAGGAGTAATATTGCTTATCTGAACACTTTGCTAGGTGCTTGGCATTACATTGTGGTAGCTAATCTGGTCAAAATCTTCTAAACATCTAGTGAGAGAGATGGGTTTTTGCACAATGCAACCCTGCAAGACATTTGCTCCTCTTTCAGACACCACCCACGGACCCGTTTGAAGATTTCCCCACTTTTCCCCCCCAATTAAGCACATTTAAAGTCACAGCTCCTCCAGCTGCACCTCATCATTTACAATGCTTTCCTCACAAATGAAAGTGCCTGCAAGCACACATATGTACATACATAAATACACACATGTACATGCAAAATGAAGTACACCGTTTGCAGAAGTGCATGCACATATTAAACCAAGCTGTGTGTCTTACTTCTGTATTTGTATAGCCCAGAAAAAGGAACAGTGCAGCTCTAGCACTGTTATGCTCATGATTTTAACCCAAATCCTCAGAAGATGTGCACATTACCACCTCTCATTGCAGCCGTGTCGTACTGTGCAGTGTGGGGAAGCATTTTTATTCACAGAAACGTCAGCCATGAGAGCTGCCTCTCTGAGATGCTTTATGCTCCTCAGGTGAGGATCGGTCACAAATAACTGGTTTGGTTGTTAATCAGTGTCATGATGCTGCTGGAATTTAGTTAGTGTCTGTCCACATTAGGGAGCTAACGGATCTGCCTCGACATTAAAAATACATGAAGAGACTTCTGCTGCTCTAAGCCAGGACAAAAAGCTTTTAATTGCTTTACAGATGACTTGAAGCTCTATACCACATCAGTGGGCAGAAAACAAAACCACCTGTAATGACAGCTCAGTGTCTATTTTTGCTCTAAGATATACTTGTCTCTACAGGGCAAAGCTCTCAGATCTCGCTTTTTCCTTCCCAGTTCACCTCCTGCTGCTCAGCCTTTGCAGAAGGGGTGAGAACTGGTCTTTGGCCCAGGTATTCCATGCACCCTGGGTGAAAGAACTGTGCTGTGGCATGGCTTTAGATAGAGCTTTTATGGTTAACCTTCAGAAACCTCTTGCTTTCTCTCCACTTCTTATTCCTTAATAACATTTTCAGTATGAGCACCCCTATATTTAATTGCTGTAGTCCAAACAGCACCATGAGGATCTTAACACAGAGGCAGGAGAGGGGCTCCTCCTCTTCTTACCTCATCATCCAAGCAGCAAAGTGTCCTTCATCCAGTCAGCATTTTCAGGGCTGTAAAAAGCATTCTGAAGGTAAAAATAACTTATGCCTTCTCTTGACTTGAGAAGGATCAGATCAACTAGATTCCATTCCTTGTCAGAAAGAATGATTAGGTCTGCAATGATTAGGTCTGCAGTGTGTAAACATCTTTCTCCAAAGTACTTCCTCAACACCAGATCAGCCTTCTAGCTGCAGTCTGCTTGCCTGACAGTTTGTGATATTGAGATTTTGCTCTTTTCTTCCGCTGTTTCACTGAAGTGCAGCCCACTGAACCTGGATAAAAGGGATGAATTTACTGAGCTTGGAGAGATTTACCAAATATGATGAGAGGCTAACCTGCCCAGAGTCCAGCCCTGCACCCTCTGAGCAGAGCTCACACTTTCAGCTGTTGTGCTACTTTTTTCTTCAGGAAGTGCAGATTTTTAAAGTTTAGCAGATAATAATGCACAGGCCCAGGTGGGGTTTTTTTTAACCCAATGAACAAAGGAAGTGGTTTTGTTGCTAGCAGGTACCCTGTTTGGGATACGAAGGCAATGAAAGTTCATCAGCACAGACAAATCGCGGCTGTGTCCCATCCAATCTGACCTCAGACCTGAGTTACTGAACAAGGAGACATGTTTTTAACAACCCTCCTTAATCCCCCAATAAATCAAATTCACCTCCCTGAGCTGTTGGGGAACTTTTATATGCACCTAGATTTAGAGGAAGAAGGAAGAAAATCTGCCCTGTGAGAAAGAACAGTTTCCCTATGTGCATGCAAATTAAAGTTCAAACTTTAATCACATGTAGCTTTTTCTTTCTTCCAGCAATGGCTCAGTTCCTTAGAACAGTCTCATTTCCAGGAAGGATAAACTGGGAGGGACACCGAGGGATGGGAAATGTCGCACACGGACCCCTAGAACTGCAAAGCCAGCTTCTCACCCAAAGGTTTAGCTTCTACAGAAACAGAAGATTTTAAAATAGCACAAGGAAATACAGAAAAGCATCGGCACGTGTAGAGTCACAGCAACTGAGGAACTGGGCTGAACAAACTGCTAGCACTCCCAGGCTCTGTCAGAGGGTTTCTGGGCAGGCAGTGCTTCTCCTGCGCCGTGCCTTGCTAGGATGACAGTAGGAAGAACATCACCATCTCACAGGATGACCTGGTAACCCCGCTGAAGGCACTTTCTCTCTAACCCAAAACGTTCACTTTTCCTGATTAAACTGCGTAAAAAATAATTTATGTCGGTGGTTACAGATTAAATAGCCTGGTGTACTTCAAAAGCCTGTTTACCTGTGATTTAAACCCAGGATCTTTTGATCAGGGAGATAAGCTGTCTCCACGCTGTCTGGGGATGGCTCCTTTCCTAAGGCCTTTTCCCCCGTTAACTTCTTTTAGTTTGACTGGAGTGTGAAGGTACATGAGTTTAGGGTCCGTCCATGTGAGTTTACACACAAAATCTCACTAGGGTATATCACGCTGCATGGGAGATAATCTTTCAGCAATTTAAGATTTAACAGCTGCTGCCAAGAATCACAGTGGGATAATCTCAGGGCTGCCGTGCCTTTGAAGTTGTCAAGTCACAATAAAACCCCCAGCTCCTCGGGAGCACTGCGTTTGGGATTATTATCAGTTAATTGGAAGATCTTTTGAAAAATATTGAAAAGAAAGCACTAAACTGGTAATCTGCTGCTCGATGCAGCTTGAAACCTGCAGCAAAACAGATCCAAACTTGATTATTTGGAATGACAGCGTGGGGTGGTGATGCTGTGGAGAAAAGGAAGAGGTGAGAGTTTGACTTCTTTTGGTGCTTGTGATGTCATTGGAGCAGAAAGAATCTCAGTGCCTGGCAGCCCACTTCCTGAGGGCGGAAAAGGCAAGAGAGAGAAAAAAAAAGGCAAAAAAAAAAATAAAGGGGGGGCAAAAAAAAAAAAAGAGAAGCCCCATTTACTGCAGATTGAATTGAGATGGCGAAGCTCTGATATCACAAGTCATTGATCTGGTGAAGTGTTAAAAGACAGATGTGAGACTTCTCCTTTTTAGTTACAAATTCCAGCACAGCAGACAAGAAAACAACTCTCCTTGCCCTGCCGGGATGATATTTTTCCTCCTTGGGAGAATTACCCACACTATTTTTATATTTTTACTATTTTAATTTTTTTTTTTTTTTTTTCTGATGGCAACAAACAATTTGTTAAACATAAATTGCTGGAGCCAAGCTACTTGGAGGGCATCACCACTGATAAATATTTACTTGAAAATATGGTCAGAGTTGAAACTCCGTGGAAATGCTCGAGCTCTGTTTGCTTCCCGGCCCAGCAGCTGAAACAACAAAACCAGTCAGGCAACTTCAGGGTTGGTTTTTTTATTTGGTCAGGTATGTGCTGAATTACTGACGAAAAGCTTTGGGGTTCTCACAGGAGCTGCAACACCCAAGGGATCTCTCCCAGCTCTGGGCGGAATGCCTTCAGATCACTCTCTCTTTTGGACTGACCCCTGATCTGCTCTGTGGGCAGCTCAAGTGTGCAAACACCACTGGAAGCCCCTCTCTCAAACCACTGAAAGGTTTACAGATGGGAGCATTCAAGGTTTCTACACAAGCAGTTTGTGAGTGGAAAGGGGTCTGTCTGGGTTTGCTGTGAGCCTCTCCCTCCGCGTAAGTGAGGGCTGTGGAGATAAAAAGCTCCGTTCTTTATATTTCACTCCCCGTTTTTTGTGTTTTCTGGGTACAATGAAATTTCTGAAGTGCCATGGTGAGTTGTGACACTTTATCAAATCCTTGTGCTCAGTAGCTACATTTTGTTAAACCTTTAAAACTTTTTAATGCTGTTTTAAGAAATGGCTGGAGCAGCTGTAAATACACAAGTGCAGACTTCCATAAAGTACTCTTACTCCTCCTCTGCCTCAGTGTGTTAATGTCAAGTAAGTGCCACTGCCTCCATTTCATAGGTGGAAAACTTTGGCACTGCTCCTCAAAAGATATGTAGGGACTTCTGTGCTGTCCTCATCCCAGACTGGGAGCACTTAGGCAAGCCTCTGCTGAGTTCAGCTCCCTGAGTTGGTCACTCAGCATCCTCCAGACCTTACCTGGCCCTTTCCCTGGGTCTAGGGATTCTGGCTGGAAGCAGATTTTGATGGGCACAGATAGAAAAGAGGTTTCAGTGTTTAAAGGAGGAGGAGCAATGCCTTAGAGTATCGTGAAAACAATTAAGAGCACTTCTTCTTCCTGCTGACTTTTCACATTGCTATTGTTTACCTGTGCTACCTGAATTAAAACCAGCCACAGCCAGTATATACTATGGTACTGCTCCTCTTTCACTCTGGTGTAAACTCAGACTTAGTTTCTACTGCTCCAGTGCTTAAAATACTTATTTATCCTAGCCTAAAGCAACCCAAACTGGAGAAAGCTTATAGGTCAGGATTCAGGAACGCAAAGAAGTCTAAGTAAGGGAAATATTCCTAGACAATTTGACCTTCCAACCAAGGGAAGATGAGGAGGAGCAGACATCTAACCTGCTCAGATGCTTGAAAACCCCAGCGCTGACCAAGTTCCCCAGTGTGGGAAAAACACATCACAGCCTAGCTTCTGTTTTCAAGTTTTCCTCTTAGCTCTGCAGTACTAGAAACACACGTAAATACCACAGAGACACAAAAAAACAAACCAAGAAATAAAAAAAAGAGACACCTCAGCTCCAGCAGCCTTACTTTCAATTATACACCAGAGACCTTCACGAAACCCATGACAGCTTGAAAGACAGCAATCATTTGCAACACTGACGTGAGGTGTGGAGTGGGGAGGACTACACAGGACAGGGGTTGTTTTGGCTTCTGCAGCAGCTACAGCAGGTGAGAAAATTAAGGCACTGGAGAAATACAATAATTTTTTTTAAAAAAAGTATCAATTGTATCCAGACAGCACAGAGCTAAATGGGATGAGGAGTGTGCCAGTGTCTGCACCATGGGCAAGACCCTCTTCAAGATGTTTTTTTTGTGCAAGATTTTTCCAGTTATAGGTGTGTGTCACACACACACACCCCCTTGCAGAAAGAAAAGGGAGAAACCCAAAAATTATTACTCTGTGTTTCTCTTCTAATACGTAAAGATTCTCTTACGTTTCATACAGAAACTCTGGTGATGCATACCAGGATGTGGGTGACTCAAAGGTTAGAGTTAATATTATGAAAAAAGACACATGTAAGAGATGGGGAAATAAAATCTACAGAAGAGACGTATTAAAAATTTTCTAGAGCCCTCATTAGAAATTCCCACCCACACAAAGCCAGGCAAATATTCCTGTGTTTTGCCTCTTTTTCAATAAGCTTTTTTTTCTTCTTCTCTAAAGAGCTTTTTAAATGGCTGACAGAGTAATAACCACCATCACCAGAGCACGTGTCTTTGATTGCTGGTCCATGTTCTCAGGTAAGGCAGTTCAAAGGAAGCACAATACAGGTATTGAGAGCTTCATGACATCAGACAGACTGGCAGATTCAGACCCAACAGCAGGAAACCTGAAGTCCGCAGCAGTTAGGGACAAGTGTAGCATCTTATTCCACATTTATTGCCACCAACAGCAATAAATCAACTTGGCAAAATGATGATAAAGGATATGGAAAACCATTGATAAAGTATGATGCAGGGATAAAGGGCTTCTGTTGGGAAGCACTGATCGCATTGATGCTGAAGTGTTAGGCAGTGTCTCAATAAAATGAGAGCCATGAGACCTGGACCACCAAAGGGCAGCACAGGCGTGCAGATGTGATCTGGCTTTTACACCAAACTTCTGGTCTATTAAGAACACTAAACATCTAAATATGTTCTCTTGGATTCTCCTCGTGAGGCTTTCTCTTAGGACACTCACACCTAATTCACACCAGATCTACAATCCCCTACATCTGAAAATGAAACTACAAGAGATTATTGCTATTTTTGTGGCAGTTTTTCAAGAACAACCAGGTTGTGCTGGGGCACACTATTTTATTAGTGGGGGTTTCCCCATCCACCCGATATACTGGGGAAATGATGGGGATATTATATAGTGTGCTGGAAGATTCTCCACCTGCAAATAGAAACCTAAAGGTAACGAGCGGGTGAAGAGAATCACCAGTGTAAACACTAGACAGCCAGCAGAAGAAAACAGTCCATCTTGATAAGGAAATCACATCAAAAAGCACCATTTCAGAGCACAGAGCTGGGTGATCTCAAGAAAACAACATGACTTTGAATGCTCTCTGACCAGGGAAGTCTGTGCCCTCTACCCAGGTCCTCCTCCAAGCTACCTTCTCTTCTAAAGCATTTGGCATCCTGACAGAGCAAAAGGAAGCCCCCACAGACCCCAGCCCCAGACCACAGCCACCTCACGCCCTGCAGCACAGGGGTGCGTTTCACTCCTGTCTCTGGGCGCGACTTGGGCTTGAACAAAAGAGGTAGAATTCCTTCATGATGTGTAACGTCACCTGGGTCCCATGCTTGTGAGGCCATGAAGCCACAGCTAACAGGACAAGGAGAGCAGTCATGGCATTAATGATTTATCTGTGATAATTTGGGAATATCAGCTGTACCTTCTTTTCCCATGGTAGGAATCCATTATTAATATTTACAAGCAATTCTCTAGTAAGCAGGTAGAGGCTCATAACCAGAATCAAATTATCATACTCCTGATGATACTTCACAAGATGAGCACTTTATTAGGAAACAAGAGCTTCCAGAGAGACTATTTAATAAGTACATCGGTTTCCTTAATATTCGAATGGTAATTGCCAATGAGACTATTATTTTTCTTGCCCTATGATTTCCCCCTCGCAGTGAGAATAGTTGTACTCAATGCTTGAAGCATAATATAATTATTCAGAGTTCATTAATAGACAATATTGCTTTTCCTTTCATTAAACCAGATCTGTGCATCTGTTTGAGTAAGGATATATGACATCAGCCAAGCAGTATACATTGTTCCTTCCTTAACAGTTAAAAAACTCCCAATTTACAAACTCTGTGAACCTGACATTTACTATTCAATGCATGGAGGAAACCTGACTCCTGGTTACAGCTTGCTGTTCAGGGCAGTGTGAGCAAATCTCTATCTCTCAGCACATCTGCTCTGCTTCAGCTTCCCACATGTCAGACAAGGACAATCCTTCCCCAGGGTTGTAGGAAGATCTGGGAATTTAGAGATGAATGATAGCAAATGACTTAACACTCTCTCTTAACTTCTGTCGGGCAGTACTGAGGACAGGGAGCAGAGATGATATGGCCAGAGTGATGGGCAAGCTGGGTGGCTCTGTACTCCTGTGGGCCTTCTGGTACCCAGAGGACAATGGCTATGGCAGCAAGCAATATTTTGCCAGCAGCATTCCTTTCCACCATGGGATCTCCCCACCGAGTCCTCCTCAGCCAAGTAAGTCCCTATTAGAAACACAGCGGTGAGACTCCTGCGTGGGATTTAGGAGAACAGGAGTAATAGTCAAACGTTCTCCCCTTGGCACACCTACACCAGTGTCCACCACGCTCACGCTGGGTGGTACTAACGAGAGGCAAGGGCTAAGTGCATTCAAATGGGCAATAGGCAGATGAAGAAAGCACTCATGTGGGTAACATCCACACAGTGCTCCTCTCACTGGGGCAGGAACACAGAAGCTGCAGCTGCTACCAGTTATTTAAGGAACCTGCTTCACCTTGGAATACCAAACCAGCCTCCTCCCAGTGCCCAAGCCCTCCCTGTGGCTCTAACTCCACTGTGTGATTAAAGATGGCGCATACCAATTTTTCTAAACCCCTGTAACTCTTCTTAAAAGAAACGTGTTTACTCTTAAGTCCTTTGATTCCATTTGGCCTGTTCACCCCACAGAGCCCTCCTCCTTCCTACAGCTCCAGTTAAGCAGTCGGAGTAGAGGGAAAAGCAGCTCTGACGCTGAGCAAGCAGACCGAGGCACATACTTCTACTGAATGCTCAATGCGGTGCCAGTAATTACTGCCTGCAATGAGGGAAAACAAGCTAACACATCCATCTGCAGTTGTATCACAGTACCGCAGCGCACAGCACTGTTTGAGTTTCCCTTCTGTATGTTTTTGCATGCGAGGTGCTGATAAAGATCTTTTCCTCTAGCTTCATGTTTGCATGGTATTCTTGTGTAATGGCCAAACCTGTTTGGGTACAGATTCCTCTGTCTGCCCTGATTAATGTCCTCCTCTTTGGACCCCATGAGGGAACCTGGGGAGCTTTTGCTGCTTTTTTGGCCATTTGTTGCGTTATCTGGGCTGTCATTCTTTATTTCAGCTGTGGATTGACCAAAAATACCCACTGGGGTCTGCTCCATGCATCACTTGAGGTTTTACTTGGCTTCCCTGTTCTCTAGTGTGACTTTGAATAGGTACTGAAAACAGCTTTAGGAGTAATCACTGTTATGAGAGTGTGATGTAGATACCCTTGTGTCTCTTCAGCAAAGGATTTTAAGTCCCATGTCTGTAGGGAACTGGGAAAAGCACAGCTCTTACACACCACATCTGATTCCAGGCCTGTGAACTCCCTAACAGCCAGTAGTAGTGAACAAGAAACCCTGGGTGCTGGTTAGGTTTTTAAATGAAGAGACACCTCATACAAGATATTAACAGCAATGGGAAGAGCACAATGTGGAGGCATCCCAGTCCCAGCGAGAGGTGAAGCAGTGGTAGTAAAGTCCTCTCCTGGGGGACAAACTACCTCCCAGAATGGTTAGATATTCATTAATTCCTACCAACCTTCAGAAAAACAAGCGCAGTGCAAAGTGAGTTACACCTGTCCTGCAGAGTACTGGTACTTCAGCCAGAAGAACCGGGCTGTATAGGAGCGCTAGGCAAGAGAAGGTGAATTAAATAAAGTTGCTTTGACATGACAGCCCCACAGAGGCAGCTGCTGCAGCAGCAAGACCTTCAGTTCCTCAAGTCACTTAAAAATAAATGATACTAGTAAAAAGAGACTTTGCTTCCCGAGCTGTTACGAAGTTTCCAAAACCCAAGATTTCAGAGGAGAAGAACTTGGAATGACCACAGATACCCTAGCTCATCACACAGCCAGCAGGTACAGAACATCTCAGTGCTGCATCCACAGCTTATCCAGGGGCAGTTTGTTAGCCTCTTAATTAACAGCGTATGTTAACACCACCTCCTCCCACCCCCCCCAAAGTATGAGAGGAAAAGAAACCGATGCATTTGACTATAATACACGGGTTTGAGAAATGGGGGAGGGTACACGTGTGAAAAATGAAACGTATATTTATTACTGATGCTCGCTATTAAATTTGACAGAGAGCGTTTGCCTCCAACCTTTCAAGCCAGAAGTGGAACAGATGTTCATGAAAAGCCAGTTAATTTCCTGCCATTTGTGAACCGATTAGAAACTGAAACATTAGCACACCGACACTTCCTTATTTTTAATCTTGCTCATATTTTGAAAGGAAAAGAACCCCAGGAGCTAAAGTCAGGTTTTCAAGATAGGAATGGCTGCACATTTTTTGTTTCCTCTTTTAACCCAAATTCCCCCTCTGTTAAGAAAACAGAACAGAGCAAACCTGATGCCATGCAGAGAGTAGCAGCTTGGTGCTGCACACCCATCGGCACAGGCGATGCTATACTGCCAGCGTGGTGCATGCGGGAGGAAGAGCTGATCTGCTGCTTCCTCGCACACCTAGCTACTGGTAGAGCTGCTCAGCAAATGAACAAAGGCTCTACGGCTGTTGTCAGGCGCTGGGAGTAAACAGGCAGTTCCGCCTGTACGAGTCATTGTTAAAAACGAAGTCTTCAGCCCCGTGATGGGGAACAGGGAATGAGGAACTCTTCCAAGTTCTAGTTTTCAGAAGGGTTGTTAGGGGGCTGCACTCACACAGGGCTGCAGTAGTGCCCAGAAGCTCCGGCCCGCACACAGCTCAAGGAAGCTCAATTCCACACGGAGACAAACAGCACCTCCAGATCGGATTCAAGGACAACTTACTTTTGTTATAAATATTTACATACTGTTATTAGTCCCAGTGGGAGAACCTTGGGCATGCACTATCAGTTATTTATGCTCTGCCTACCCCAAGCCAGCCCAGGTTTTTAATCTCATGGGTCAGACGCAGAGAGTTGCTCAAAAGTAAAGCTGGACAGAAACTTTCTAGCAAAGCAAGGCTTTGTTGGATAATCTCAGTTTGCTAAACCTGGGACATGTTCTCTAAACCATCACGGGATTTGATGAACAACCACCATGGCCAGGGCAGGGCCCAGCCCAGCCGGGGCAAATACTGGCCCAGCCAGCCACCACAGTGCTTCTACCACTGCCCTTGGCAGTTCAGGCTGCGGAGCCGAGGGGCCACATGGCAGCAGGTTCAGAAAATGCTGTTGCTCCAGAACCCAGAGCAGGCTCAGAATAAGCAAGCAAACAAACAACAAAATAATAATAATAATAATAATAAAAAACAAAAAAAAGGAGAAAGAAATCCCTGGAAACCCTGCTTTTCAACCCAGCTGTACTCAAAAGTAATTAAAACAAGAGCTTTGCCTGTGAAACCAAGATTTAATGGAGGAGAATTGACAGGGAAAGTTTCTTCCCTGGACAGCATGCTGGTCCATAGCATATGTACCCTTTGCCTATGTTGTGTGTACATCTACAGCTGGAGCGGCACATGTTTTCCAGCACATAACGTATGCTTTGCTTATCTTTGCTTATCTGCACAGTCTGAACAGTGCAACTGCGATCAAACAGAAGATTCAGTGAGCAGTGCGTTTGGCCTGAGTGCGTGCATGCACGTGTGTGTGTGTGTGCATGCATATGCGTGTGCACATGCGTGTGCAGGGAGCCAGGGGACAAAACCCCAGAGAAACTGTGCTGGCATACGCTGGCAGCTGCTGGAAGCAGCTTGCCTTGGAGGACAAAAGCTGTTGTGTTCCCTACAAAAATGTTCTTGGCTCTGCAGTTATTTCACCCAAGGTGCGCCGTCCTGTGTGCATCTGGAAAGGTGTGTGATTGTTTTTCTGAGTGAGTTTCATGTTTTAGTAACAGGTGGTTGAGCTAATCCTCAGAAAACAGCGTGCAACATACAGAGCTTAACTCACCCTGAGTGCTGCTTGTACCACACTGAATCAGCACACACCCAGCTTAAAGGTTATGAAACCTCTTGGGTGAAACCATCCGAGTGCCTTACCTCTCCCCTAATATATGAACAGTGAGGATGGTTCACAAATATTCCCATCTGCGCTTTAATCCGAAACCTTTAGGCCCCGCCCTCAGCGGGAGTAGAGCAGAGGCACAGCAATGTTGTCAGCGGGGCAATGCGCACACTGGGAATTACAGAACATGGCTTGTGAAATCCAGGCTTTTTGCTGCCTCCCAGAATCCAGCCCTACTTCCAAGGGCTTGCTGAAAAGTGTAGTTCCCCTTTAAATTCCTTTTCTTACTCCACTTTCAAGTTTTCTTTACTTTTTAATTCCTTTCTTCTTCCTACTTCTACCACCACTCCTCTGCTTCCTCCCTCAGCTGGGGGAGGGGAAAGGGAAGAATAAGTGCTTTGTTGTTGTTACTCCCCTCCCCCAGCTTATAAAGTTTTCTTCTCCTATCCCACTGCAAAATAGCATCCCCCCAACCATTTGAAAAACTCCTGCAGCTTGTAAGAGACGATTAGATGTCTGAAGAAAGAGAATTTCAAAAAGAAAAGGAAAAGGAAAAAAGAAGAAGAAAGGCTTTGTGGGGAGAAAGGCTGCATCACTTTGTTGTTGGTGTTGGGCACGTGATGTGTAGCAGGGCTGCACATCACCCGCTCTATGCCCCTGGTCTCATCACTCCCAGCAAACCGAACTGATAGCAAAGCACGAGCAGCTCCATCCTTCCCCAGTGCCTCACTCTTGAGGTCTTTCACTTCTCTCTTCTCTCTTCTGTGGGAATTTTCTATTCCCAGCTGTTTCAGTCCCTTCCACCTTACAGAGGGATCAGCCCTCCAGCGATTCCCACTGACAGGAAGTGCAGCTTGGACCCTTCATGTTCCGGATGCGGAGGGAACGCGGGGCAGCCCGCACCAGCCACCCTGCCTGCTCAAAGACCGTCCAGTATCGGTTTAAAATTCCAAGCAGTCCCTCCTGTATTATCTGCTGACTCCTCGTTCAGCATGAACTGCGCTCCAGAAGCCAGACAATTGCTCAAAAGGGGCAATTTATTGTCTCACATGAGGTCAGCTGCATAATGAATAATTTCACATAAATCATAAATGTGCTAAATTGAATCAGAAGACTCTGGAAGAAAAACAAACCCAGGGCCAAAAAACGTAAGTCACTAAGTAATTTGTCATACAAAGCTGAGCACTGAAAGGAGCTCTGGAGTGACAGGGAGGGGATTGTTAAACACAACTAAAACAAAACACCACAATTCACACCACTGTTGTGATCTCTGCAGAGAGGCTTCTAGCCAAAAAAACCCACCCTTAATCCTTTTATTTAAATTAAAAAAAGTTTATTACATAGCTGATGATATTATAATATTTCTGTATGAACTCTCTTTGATTTTTATAAATTACCACTTCTCCCTCTCCCCCCCCCCGCCCCACACCTCTGTCCATCTGTTTATAGGGTTCTGGTGCTAACCAGGAAAATAACCAGGCTTCTGGGTAAATTAATTTATTTTTTTCTAAAAAAAAAAGGAAGACAATTAAAAAAAACCCAGAAAAAATATGACAACAGAATGCATGTAATTGGGTAAAATGATGACTAAGGGAGGATATGATAACAGCCTAAATATTTGACGTGTGTAAACATTAAATGAAACACTGTGGGCTGGAAGGAAATTAGACAGAATAGCAACACAGTCTACCAGACTATGGAATATTTTGCTAACAGGAGCGGTGTTTGAATCACTTGAAGCTAGACTGGACAAGGGACGGGAGAGCATGCTACATGGCTAGAGACACAGCTACATCAAAGGGTGGTTTTTGGGCTCTGAGTCACCGTGACAGCTGTGCCCCGCTGGGAAAATGCAGATCACAAAGCTCAGGATGAAGCACATGAGAGCCAGAGACAAAGCTTTCTCTGTCGAGGGGAGCTGGCTGCACAGCCGGCTTCCACCCAGGAGCAGGCAGATCGAGTCCAAGCATCTCTAGGACATGCTGCAAAACCAAAACCGTCACCCTTCAGAAGTGTCTCCTTAAGGAGGCGAGACAATATCCACAGTCCCGTCCACTCCCCAAGTGCAACCACCAAATGAAGTGAAGAAAACAGACACCTCCTTTCATCTCCTACCCTGGACTTCTCCAGGAACAAATACCTCATCCCAGAAGAGATTCTGAAATGCAAAAAGTGACCAGCACACTGTGAAGTCCACACTCCTGAACAGAGCTGCCCACACACTGGCCTCTGAGTAAGACTCCTTGACCTGCAATAAGGGTTATTCCAGCAGTTATTAAATGCCTGTGTCCTAACAGTTGATTTTCTGATACAAAACACCTTGCAGGGCCAGCACACAGAAGTAAGCCGGCCATTTGTCCAAACATCTTTCATTTTTAAATTTTAAAATAGCAATTTAAAATATGGCACATACAGTCTGCCCTGTAGAAGGTGCCACTTAAAATCGGCACACTGAATGAAGGTAAACTGAGGCACGCACTGATTTACACTCAGACTCTACGTACGTGTCACAAAATCAAAGTTTGCTAGCATTGTTTTATTAGATTTATGTTGTGTATATCCAACCTCACATCAAGGCCTCACGTAGCCAGTGGAGTTTGCTGTGATGATTTCTGATGTTTACAGCCTCTGGGTAACTCTTGATGTTTAATGACCAGCAAGAAAGCAACCCTTCCACCCAGGCTCCACAAAACCATAAGCTGTAACACCAGAAATCCCCTTTCTTCATCTAAAGTGACTACAGCTGTAAATTACCCATGACCAGTCTCATCGTTACGAAATCCACTTTCATTTGAAAGCTGCTCCTGGTGCACCCCCAGGGAAGTCCACCCTGCTCCAACAGTCACAGGCATGGCCATCCCACAGGCCCAGATTTCTGCAAACAATACTCCTCCTGTACCAGTCAATTCACCTCAAAATTGCAAATACTTCCTTCACTCGCTGGGGTTTTAAGTGGTGGATTTCTATTCCAACCTAATTATGACAAAATTTATGTAGCCACCGCCACTCTCAATAGACCTCAAACCAGAGAGATAAAACTAGAGTTTGGCAGAAAGTTTGACTTGACTTTGGGCTGAGAGATACTGGATTTATTCTGAATTTATAAGAGATCCAACATTTTTAGAATAGGAACATTTGTTATCTTTCATTTTGGAACAGAGAGGACTGTAGTCTAAACCATCAAATAAATAGACAAAACCAAATACCACATTTTCCTCTTAAAAATTAGTTGATGTGCAACCTTACCAACTCTCCCCAGCCTGGACATGAGCAGGCTCCTGCTCACACTGCTGTGACCTCATACATTAACCCCAAGAGTCCTGCATGAAAAGAGCTCTCTCTGTCACACAGGTGAATCTCCTGGTTGGCAGATTGAGCCCCCACCACCCTCAGAACCACCCGTGCCACAGGGACATGGCACAGGGTACGTGCCATGTTGCTGGCCCTTCCGTGCTGTTAACTCAGGGTTTTTCAAGATGGGAATTGAACATCTATTGGTGGTCTAAGCTGCTGTCTGCTCCATACACGGGGCTGGGCTCAGGCAGTGTTCTCCAGCCCATTTCCAAAGGGAACGGGCCCACAGCAATGAGCATGTAGGGTCTGGCCACAAAACTGCGTGTTTGCTGATGGGCACGGCTTGAACTGCTCCTCAAGTATCTTCACACTAAAAGTGCCTTCGTAAGAAGTGTCTTTTATTGGCAGGCACAGAATTAGTTTAGCAACCTTTGTTTTTTCTGCGATCTTATCTTGCGGTCTTTCATTTTCATTTAAGCCAACGTTAAGCGATGTGGCTGAGATTATTAAAAGAATCGTTATGTAGGCTACAGGAAAACGAACGTGGGATTGTTTTAAATCTCTTCCTCAACCATCCTTTATTTGTACTATTGTTTTTCCTTTTTTGGTTCAATCACTAACAGACGATAACGCTGGGGGCTGTAACAGCACAGGCACCGCACCCAGAAGGTCTATTTCTGTAGGGCCTGGCAGGGCTGCAGCGTTCCTGCTGCTTTAGCACAAGCAGTTCCACGTCTAATTTAAAATATATTAGTGCCAGTGGCAACACATCGCCACTTGTGCATGTGGAATCCTTACATGAAATCCTCATGCCACTGGCATCTCTATAGGGAGAGGAAGAAGGAGGGCTGCCCAGCCTGGGACCTCTTAAATCGAAGATGCATAAAGCACTGCCAGAGGAATAAAGCAAGGTAGACTAAGTGTGGGGAGGAAAGATTTGCACGTTCCTAATCCCCAGACCACAGAGGAAAAACGGCTTTTGAGTGCTGACACAAAACATGGATCGGGTCGAACACGCAGAAGGGAAAAGTGTTCTCGGGACAGTTCTCAAAAGCTGGGGGTTTATTTGCATAATAGATCAGATCATCTGCAAGACCTGCCATCTCTTATTTCTGTCATCAAACAGGAAACAGAAACAGCAGCGTGACTCGTGGCGCAGCCACTCACGTGACAGAGCAGCAGCTCCTCCTGGACCAGCTACGGAAAAAAAAAATCACAGGACACGGGGTTGTTTGCACAAGCTGTTTGATGAATCATTGTGAACAAATATACTTGAGTCAGGTGATTTAAAAGCAAAAAAAAAAAAAAAACGACTCAAATTAGATTATTCACAATGACTGAGAGTAAATCTGTAAGAGGCTTATTGCATCTCATTCCACAAAACACTACTTTTTGTCACGACATAACCCCACAAGTAGTTTAATGCATTGAAGCACCTCCCAGTGAAGTGGGCCGTGCTGAGCAACGTTTGGAGTGAAGAAGAAGAAAGTTTTGAGCCTCCTGAAGTTCAAATTCAGGTCGCTTATTTTGTTCAGCTCATTCCAAACCCAAACTTGATTCTCACTGAGGCTATATACATCTCTTCCTCTGCTCCAGCTACTGCCAGTCTTTTTTTTTTTTTTTTAAACTTCTCCTTCCTTTCTTTCTAAGCACACTGATATTCAAAAACCTTCTGCATGGGAACAAGACCTGCAGTTTCTCTTTCCGTAGCTATGCCTGACCTCAAAGCACCAGCGACCTCCGGGACCAGCAGGCAGAGCCACAGGTTAGCCCAGGGCTGCCAGCGCTGCAGGCACACAGGGCACAGATCCCCACCTCTTCCTGCACAGATCAAGTTCCAGAATTAGGGTTCCTGGCTCAATTCCTTGTCACTTGGCAGGATTGGAAGAAGGAGCTGCTGTTCCTCCTTCAGAGAATAAATCATCCTGCAAGATATTGACTGCCCAGTTCCAATAAACTGCTCCATATCCCCAGCTGTACTCAGTGGATTGCTCTGCTTTGGGTACTCTCCTTTTCCCTTTCTCTCTCTCCAGAGTTTTATTGACAAGCCCGAGAGAAATGATTTCTCAGCGCACAGACACCCTCTTTCTAAGAACACAGATATCTCTGAAGAAAATCTGCACCAAGACACTCAAAAAGCATTGCTGCATGTGGGAAGTTGCATTTCACAAGCCTCTCACGACACTGCCGCCATTATGCATGCCAAGAAATGCAGGGCACAGGCCCTCGAAGGCAAGCACTGCATTTATTTGGCCTTTGAGCTCTGATAGAGCATTAGCTGCCGTGTGATCTTTAACACAGTGCAGTTTCTTGGGCACTAGCGGATGGGAAGGAGCATGTGAGGTTGTTTTGTTTTGCTTTTTACTCCTGGCATGTTCTGAGCCCTGTGGACAAACATTTGGCCAGACACTGTCATTGGCCAGTTGCTTTTATTTCAAACTTTCATTCCCAGTAGTGGGGTTATGGTCTGAAAAGCACTGTCTCCAATCGTGCCCTTCCTCACTACACTTCCTGCTGCCTTTTCAACCACAACTTTTACCGTATCTGCTCACACGACGCAGGTACAGGCACATGGGGAGGGAAGCACACAGAATAGGGCTATGGTGGATGCCCAGACTGACCCCAGAGGCACTCCCCATTTTGTGTAATGAATCAACACCTCCCTGTGGAAAAAAAGCTGGAGGCACCTTATCACACAGGCAGGTCTCCATCCCCACTTTGTTGCCATCGCAGAGCTTGCTGGTAAACTGGGTTTTATGGCTCATTCAGGCTGAAGTCAATTAACTTCGACAGAGAGTCAAGAAGTTTTCTGCCAACCTGGCTCCTTTTGTACGTGGTGGGCTCAGGACCAAGCCCATAAACAGCTTAGCCCCCACAACCAGGCAGAGGACCATTCACCATCCTGCAGTGGGTGCAGATGTCTGCATCCTGGGCACTGCTCCATACTCCCCAAGCACCCCAAAAGCATGGAGGAAGCCTGTGCCACCTCTTCCCTTTCAGGATGGCTGAGTGACAGGGATATTTGAAGAAGTTTGCTTCACGAAGTGCAATAGGGACACCCGAGTGGGTCATCTCACCCTTCTTTACACCAGGCAAAGCAGAGGGAAATGTAGTACTCCTTACTAGACCAACTGACAAAATATCCTTCTCTTTCCAGACTGTTAAAAAATATAAATAACGCTCTCTCTGCTCTGATATCTTGGCCTTTGTCTGTTGTTCAGAGGGGTTCACCTGCACACAGAGTCAGAAATATGCTCCAAACTTTCCAGGAATGAACACACAGCAGCTGTAAGCATGAGGACCTCAAATTATATTTAGTTTGGGTTTTTCTCCATGTTAGCTACATACCTACCCCCTTCCAATAACTCCTCTTTTACCCAGTGAGTTGTGATTAAAGGGTAAACTGCTAATTGTTCCAGCCAACAGGCTTAAATACTACTTCTTATCACCGAAGAAATCTCAGTGTGGAGATGTGCCTGTCAGAACCTGAACACTGCCTCACTTACACAAAAATTTGATCTGGATCCATGACTCATATTTGCCTGAACCAGAAAGTTGACTGAATGCTGGGAACTTCAGAGACCATGCTTAGTAGGAGCCATCCTTTACCTTTAAAGAAAGGGTTCAGAATATACTTTTTCCGTTATTAACCTGAAGCACATATTAGTCAGTTTTAGAAGAGTTTCACCGTTCTCAATCTCAGGAAATACGGTAGTTCCCAAGAGCCATGGCGACAAACTAGAACACCCTTATACGAACCAAAGGCCAAGACACTTTTGCAGAGACAATGCCTCCTCTGATTTATAATGAAAGTCGGAAATTAAAAATGTTCCTTTATGCCAAAAGGGCACAACTGATGCTGCACACTCTGCGGGCCCTGCTCAGTGTGCTTTTTAAACCCAGTTGAATTTGCACAAGAAAAAAATACCGGAAACATTGGCAAATTATTTCTCAGCTTCAGCTTAGGGCAAGGACCTTGAATACTTTGGACTGGTGCTGGCTGCAGGATAAGAATACTTCCTCTTAGGAGCGACTGACTCCTCGGCAGCTGTTCTGCTGAGGTTACACAGACGATAAGTTATGGACGATAAGTTACAGACTCCAGTTGTCCCAGTATACGCAAGGCTTTCTCACTAACAGCCCAGCCTATTGTGGCAGGTATGACCACACTCCTATTTTACTCCTGCAGTTACAACAGCATACGGTATTTAATTGCTTACATAACCAGGCAATTATCTATCTTCCTAAGCGGTTATACAGTTATCTGACTTACATGTGAACTGAAAGCACAGGACTGACTGTATATACACTCAGGACGGGTGTAAATCACAAATCAGTTATCTTTGCTCAACTGCAGGCAATCCAAGGCACCGGCCCTGTTTATGTTTCGCACCAGACATGCTTCGGTTACTTTTATGAGGTAAGAGTTGTCCCAGCTGGATGGCAGGGTCGGGAGAGAAGGGTTTGCACAGGACCCAAGCAGAAAACCGTAAGCTGCTTTCTGAGAAGGACACGGTGAGGGTGAGCAGTGCAGCTTTTCTTCAAAGCAATGTGGGGAATACACAGGTAAGATGTATCCTCGGAGCCAGCCATCCCTCCCGGCACAGCTCTGTCCCTCTCTTGTCATTAGCATTGTTCTTATTTCGTTCTTAATAAGGACATGGTAAGAGAAGAACAGTAATACATCCACAATAGTACAAGAAGTGACTTCCCTCTTACGGTGGACCAAATCTCCCTTGACCCTTTTGTTTCTTCTGCATTTGAAAGACAAAGGCAGAATGGAGAGGGGAATATGTCTTTTCATATACATAAGGCCCTTATTCTCATTTATCCCCTCTCCTTTTCAATTTAAAAGCACTTCTGTGGCACTTGCTTGCTTAACATTCATGCCCTGCTGTGCAGAGACACATTTTGAGGCACCTTATTACTTTTTTCTGTCACAAGTCTGTTGTTTTTTGGGTGGCAGCAGCCAAAAGAAGCCTGAGCCCTCTCATTTCCCCTTTGCCATCCCTGCCCTTGGGTGACACCCCTTCACTCTTGCCTGCCCCACTCCCCCAATCGCACACCCCACACCACCTGCTTGCCAGCAGCACCCCAGAACAGGTACTGAACGACATCCCACTGCCAGTGCATGGTCCTGAGCAGGAGCATCTCTTAATCCTTTGGTAAGGAGGGTGGGATTAACAGCACATCTGATCAGAGATTACTGGGAACAGCATCTAGTTTGAGCTGTAAATCCCGACAAAAATCCTAAAAACAAACAAACAAACAAAAAATCAAAGAAAGAATAAATGGAGGGAGAAGCGGGGTGGTTTGGAGGAGTGTACCCCTGTCCTGTGCTCAGTGTGATGCTCCTGTCAGGATAAGCTAGTATTTCACTAAAGCTGCAGGAGCATTATTTACCCAAGGGCACCACTGCGAAGAAATTGCTCAGAAAACATTTTGGGGGACCGTTTTATTAACCTCCCTCTGCTAAAGAGAGATCCTCCTAAAGAAAGCAGGGAGCTTGGGGCTCTCCAGGACAGTGTCCCCTAGCCCTACACCTCTGCAGCTACAGGAACCCTCTCCCCAGTCATGTAGGTTTGGGGTTTGCTGGTTTTATTGATTGGGGCTTACTGGTTTGATGATCGTGGTTTACTAGTTTTTACTGGTTTGGGTTTGTATTTACTTTTCTGGTCTCCAGATTTCTATGAATGGGACCACAGGGGAAAAAACCCAACCCCACACCCCCTCTCCACCCCCCCAACCTGCAAGTGCAGCCGCTTCAGCTGCTTTACCGGCTCGCACCGGCCGCGGAACGAGTGCCAGTGCCCTCTGCTGGCACCGGGGGCGGGGTACGGGGACACGGGGCGGGGGTGGGCTGGGAGCGGCGGGACCGGAACGCGTCAGCACGGGCCGGGCTGTGCCGGAGGGGCAGGATGCTGAGACAGCTTCTCTAGGGGAGGGGGACAAGGGGGGAGAGAATGAAGCTTTTTATCACGAAGCAACGTCACCACTTCTGATACAGAAGTGGTTTTTTTTTTTTTTCTTCTCCTTTTCCCCTAATTTCTGTCTTTCAAATTTCACACTGGAAAAAATTAGTGAGAGAGGCAAGGAGGGAAACTTCTGATTATTTAGTACTTAAAGCCTGTATTTTAAAGCTGAGGAAAGCAGAGTTGTGCAACAATGACATTACCATATGAATCTGGTCCTGGAAGAAATTATATCATGTGTGCTTATGGGAACTTAATCCATGAGGTCCCAGGAATGCTGGGATTGTGTGTGTGTACATGCACGCACACACGCTGACAAAACAGTGCATGGAAAATCTGTTTCAGACAGTCATTTTTGGACAGGACAAGTCATTCTTGCCCCGTTAGCAAAGCAGCTAACGGTTTTATTGGTACCACTGTGCTGACATTTGGTGAATTTGCAACATCAGAGAGTACAGTGCAGCCCCAGTTAGCAGGCACATAGATCATCCTGAGCCCAGCGATCCTTGGGACCTTACCAACTGCCTCCATAAAAGCTAGAACAAACCTAATGTTATAGATAAACAGATGAACTGCAGCCAAACAGCAGGGCTGTGTGTATGAAGAGAGTTTAACAGAAATTCAAGCAGCAAACTTCAATAAACTAGTGGTTTAAAATATATGTAATTCCAGGAAAGTGCTTTTCAATTCCCCTAATAACAGCAGCAACTTCTCCCCCCACCCCTCCCTTCCCTTCAGATTTACTGAAGAGACCCTGTCAGGAATGGGGAGTCACACAGCATTCACAAGACACAAAGGCGGCGCTGGGGAAGTGAAGCCCAGAACAGGAGAGCTGGACGGAGATGGGATTCAGCTGTTGCATGAGGAAGCAACTGGGAAGTGACAATTTTGTCTGTTTTTCTGCCAGGAAGGCAGGGGAGGAGACTGTTCTGTACAGCCTGAATGGGACTGCAGCCGCTCACTGGGAGATTGAGGCAACGGCTGTAAATCTGTGTACAGGGTCCACTTTCCCTTACTGTGTCCAGAATCAGTTTCACAAATATCGTATGCTAAGTAATTCAGAAGTAGCTGCAGTGCTTATCACACTGGGGGAGGACAAGCACCACTCCAGATTTGCAGCACCACATCTGTTCTGCACTCTGCGACTCAAATTCAGTTTCAGTAATCCTGATGTACCCCCATGTAATTACAGCAAAAGCAAGCCAGTTTTTTCACATCTAAGTTACCCTAACAGAAATGGTGACAAGACCCTGCATGAAATCAGGTTCTGCATTATACTTTTTCTTAAAAAAAACATATTAAGCATTTGTTAGACTGGAACTTGAGGTGAGGAGGTCATCAGGTTCCTGGCAGCCACCACCAAACCAGGCACACAAAATCAGCCTAGAAAAGTTTAAGATCTTGGTCAGCTTTCAGATATAAAAGTAAATACAATATCTCCTCTGCTAGCCAGCTAGCTTCAGGTCTCTTGCTGTATGAAACACATGTTGGTATTTGGTTACTCCCTTTAATAGTGTCCATCTGTGGAAGGGCTTGCAGTGCTAAGGTATGAAGGCAGGAATCTTATTTTCAATACCAAGGACTGTTTTATCTGCTTGATCTTTAACATTTCACTGCTGAGAACAGGTTGTACCTATGGTTCCGTGGCAGCTTGCTTGTGGTCCAGTTCATCACGAGCATTTCCCTTGTCACACCTTCCCTTTTTCCACCCTGGGCTGATCCTTTACACAGCATGGCTACACCAGCTTTATGCAGTGCTCATCTGGCCTGAGCCTAAACCTCCTCATGGGCCGGATATTAAATCATAAACAACTCAGGCCCAGCTCTGATAATGGCAGTTAAATATCCCACCAAGTGGAACAGGGAAAGAAGACAAAGGCTGTCTGGCCTAAGGTCGGACCCATGGCGCTCAAGCACAGGCCCCATGCAAGCCAGGGCAATCATGAAGATGGAAACATCCTCCCAAAGCTGGCTGCTGGAGAAGTATCTCAAGTGTAAATTATACCAGGAAGAGCAAATTAAACACATACACGTGTAGCTGTGTTCTCACACATTCAGGGCGCACTGCTCAGGGAAGAGCCTGGCTCACAGCCTTGCCCCTGGTGTGGGAGCCTCATGTCCCACCCAGAGCAGCAGGGGACAAGCAAGCCCCCATCCCAGTGTTAGCTACACAGTGCTGGCAGTCTCAGGATGCACTTGGAGGTGAGGAGAGGCCCGAGGGCGACATGGGGTGTTCTCCCAGCACCACAAACCCTCTCCTCTGCCAAGCAGTGCTTTCCACATCTCTGCTTTAACATTCAGGAGCTCAATTACATCCGAGGTATAAATAAGCATAGGAATGATAAGATTACCCTACTACAGAGGTCTATTTGGAAGTCAGACACTGCATTAACTCACAAAAAAACCCAACTTATCTTTGCAGCCAGCGCAGCTTTTTTTATCCCACTATACACAGTTAGCATTAGAATCCAAATTCAAGACTAGCGACGGACTAAAGATCTCGCTTTAAATATCCAAGATACTTGTAGGTAACCACTGGGTTGCTCAGAGTAGTTTGAATTTTCACGTCAGATCGCAGCTTGAGATCTTTCAGCAGTACTTCAATACTTCATGTTCTGCTGTTGGTAGGGCAGAGAGCGACTAGATGTATCAAGAGGGGGTCAGATATAAGAAGTACTCAGATAAGAGTGACCAGCGCATGGAGTCCAACAATAAATTTTTAATCCCAGAAACACAGAAAATATTCCCCAGAAACAGACAGCGAGTTGTTCCCAAACCTACAAACCTGGTTCCAAACAAACACCACATTTTTCAGCATTTATAGAAACTAAGACACTGCAGTCTCATGAAGGTTCAACTCGGGGGAGTAAATTCAGAGTAAATGAGAAGGTGGAAAGTATGCTAATAATGTCAGTTTGGGGCGACCTTTACAATATCTCACTGCCAAAGAATCAGCATTCATAGAAGGCTAAGTTCTTTGAGAAGTTACAAGCCCAATACCCCAAAACTGAAGCATGCATAATCATTAGTTGCTTAGGAAATTCTTGGCAAATGTGTGTACATAAGAACAAAGATACATCTGTGAACAAAAACCGTAAGGAACACTTTCTGCAAAACCCTAAATACTATTTCCATCCTTGAATATAGACATTTACAAGTAATTCTGCCAGTAACCAGTAGTAATTTTAGTACAATGTTTGTTTCCAAGTACTTGAAAGCACCTACTCTTGTGTAATGGACTAGGAATAGTAACTACCATCTTTACCCTGTCTACAGCAATTACTTTTTTTTAAGCTAGAAAAGTGAGGCACAGACTGGATGTAAATTTTTCCTAAATTCTACTTACAGCATATGGTTTAGCTTCAGTTTCCTCTGAGCTAGAACAATGTGCTTTACAGGAGACAAGATGATGAATGCTTAATTTTGGGTTCAGTTAAAACAAACAACTTTCTCTAAAAGCACATGCTTTGTTTCAAAGTGACGTTTGTTAAAAGCCTCAGTGTCCATGTTCTATTACATCACTGCAGGTCAGCTATGGTGACTGACACGGTGACATGGGATGATGAAGGAAGGCAGATCTGCCCTAACCCTCACATGCTACATCTCCTGGATGCTCCAAACACACCACAGACTTCAGGGCCCATTTCCACTGTTACTAAGCCTCTCTGCAGCAATCAAGACAAGATTGCAAACCTCAGGGATTTGGGGACTTGTTGAGAAAGAAAAATACCTGCAAACAGCCCCCCTCCCCAAGATGAACCCAATAAAATAGACTAAGGAAGCGCTTACTAGAGAGCACACACCAAGAAGGGGAGTTTGGTGCTGGCACAGGCACACTTTCTGATGGGGATGTGCCAAAATCCTCTATCACTCTCTCACATCAAGCTACTCAGCTCAAGCGCTACTCAGGGCTCAGTGCGGCTCTAAAGTGCGACATCCCCCACTTAAAAGACACCGGCACATTTTACAGGGAAAGGCAGCTTTAAAAAGCAAGCCAGTTATTTCCTGCACACTTCTGGGCTTCAGCAAGCCTATGTTTCAGTGTCACCATTCACTACTTGAAAAGCCACTGCTGAGGCCAAAGACACTGATGCTTTCACACTGCAGTTTGGTGCCTCACCATACATTTAGGCTTACCAACAGAAGAGAGCACACCACTTCCCTGGGCTACAGGCATGCAACACAGTGCATCTGAGGAGAAACAGCACAGCACACACAAACACACAAACTCCAGGTGAGACCCATAGAAGCTTCTCAAGGGCTGCTGCCTCCTCAGGATTCCACAGAGGGACTCAACACAACAGGCAGAGCACATGCTCCAGACTGAGAAGACACAAGCCAAGCCCACACCAGCCCAGGGAAGGGTTTAGTGACACACAGCTCCTACCTGGTCCTGCCCAAGTGCAGCCTTTCCCCTGGCAGCCAAAACAGAAACTCTGCCTTTCTTTCCAAGCCCTTGTGAAGGCACTTAAGCCTTAGCAGCTCCTAGATAAAACCCACCTGGCTGATTGCCCTCCCAGCTGTGATTAATTAGCCCTCCCCAGGTCTCTGTGGGTCCTGTAGACTCCGTTGCAGCACTGGATTGTTGTTGGCAAAGCCCTAGATGTGTGGAGGTGAGAGGGTGGGAGAAGGGAGTGGAGAAAGGTTTTCAAGCACAGCCAGAGATCGATACAAGCTGTGGTGTGAAATTAGTCACACTGCAATCAGAGTCGTGTGGCTCCTGCCTCAGCTGCCCTCACCAAAATACTTATTGTGTTCATGGCAGGGGTGTTTCTCTGGCTATGGGGAATTGCTTCTGTAGCATCTAAATCCAGGTTCTGCTCCTTGATGGCATTGTTAAATGGGTGCTCATGTAGTTACCTGGACTTGATTACTGCATTTGATGATGAGTGCCTGCTGCTAATGTGTGCTGTGGGGGTTTAAGAAGAGGTTCGTGTCTCCACCTGCTTCCTCTTCTCTTCTGAGTAAGAGGATGCATTTCCCTCATCTCTGGTCACAGCCAAGGATTTTAATTGACCCAGATAAACATCCCAGGCTGTGAAATGCTTTCACTGCAGCCAGCACAGAGTACTGCCTGTGGTGGTCCCACAGAGTCACCAGTCTTTAGGAGCTCACCATGTATCTTTTTATCCTGTGTTTTTATGAACCCAGTCTCCTCAGCAGTGAGGCGTGATGTGTGCTCATACATAGCAGGTGCCACCTCCAGAATGGTGACAATGAGCACTTACATGCAGCTATTTACTAGAAATAGTGTAAACTATGTAGAGAGAGAAGAATTTATGGTCTCCTACCTGGAGGCTGAGTGAGAGGGTTTGAGAAGGAACAGATACGGGTTGGAAGCGGGCAGGGGGACACCTGCGAGCTAAAGTCTCACCGTTGCTACAAGCCTTGTGTCATAACGGTGATCATGGGCTGCCCACTGCCCTAATAACAGGGGGAGATTGGAGGCAGCAACAGCATCCCACCCTTCCTTCCCAACTCTGTGACCTTGATGGGAGATTCTCCCTGCCTGGAGGAATCATGACAGCAGTGTTTTGATTTCAGCCTCCTAAGGAGGATGAATGAGAGGAAGATTTTCAGTTCTACCAGACAGACCTTTGTCCTTATTTCTATCGGTCTTTTGCTTATCAGGGGTTATATCATCTATCTGTGTAGGAACAGGGTGTTTGATAATTGCAACTTTGGAAGCTTGATAACTCCCAAGCAGTGGTTTAAAAAGAAAAATTAAAGGGAAAAAAAAAAAAAGAAAAAAGAAAAGTTGTTTCAGCAACAAGTTCAATTTCACACACAAATTTTTCACAAGTAATCTTTTCTCTTGGCTTATGACAGCCACTGCTCTCATAAACTGCAAGGAGAAGTCCTAGGATGACGGTGCCTCAATGTACCCTGTTGCTTCAATTTCATTTATTCAAGTAATACAATTTCAGTTTATACCAACTAAGAATCTATTTCTCAGATTGACTAGAAACACCTGACAGAAAAAAAAAAGTGAAAACTCTGCACCTTGATCCTCACTTCCCTTATGTTTTCCAAACAACTCTAATGAAGGAATCAGAAACATCCTCAAAATTTGCAATGCACCAAGACAAAGATGAGTCTGCAAAGTTCTAATTGTGTGTGTTAAATGTCCTGAAGTGTCTGGTTGTCTGTCTGCTGCCTTTATTGTTCCCCATGCACTGCGATAATCATAAAGGACTTTCCTCCTGTTGCATGTAAAGGGAGGTGAAGGGGTAGTGCATCACCTGCTGCATCACCTGCTGCAGTGGGATGTGATAAAGAGGAATTTGGACTTTGTACTTTTGTGCTTTAAAGTCAGGTCACTAATGCTTCCTGTGCTGTAGCCTGGTAGGTGACAAACTTAATAGGAAATGATGAAGTAAAAGCAAAGGGTGTTGATAAGGGATTTAATCTTCTTCTTGGCTTTTGATAATTTGTTTGCAGAAAATAATACAACCTGTCAGGAATTTCTGCACATCTTCAGCCTCCGTCAAGGCTGCTGCAGAATTTCCTGTTTTTGTGTTCTCAGAACTGCTGAACTGCTGAAGTTGCCAGTAAAGACCTGGGTGTGTTATCCAGAAGAGGTGGAGTCTATAGCAAATCCAGATTCTTCACTTCAAACGAGCATGCGGAAATTAGAGCTATTCCATCTCTAACCTCTCTAATGGACTAACTTCCCACTCTGTGCATTAATCCTCTCTATCTCCTGTCATGCTTTTCTTTTGCATGTCTTTTCTCTGTATAAACCCATGGATCTTGTGTAAGTTGCCTCAAAGCCAGCCATAAAGATGTAAGTTTAAGAAGGTATAATATATATACATGTAAGGCGATATTAAGGTGTTGGTGCAACACATTCTGTACCCCACATGTAGAGGCAGCCCTGTAAGCAGCTTTGTACTCCCTCAGGTGTTGGGTCCTGGTCTCAGACCATGAGCAAAGTACCTCATGCGTGCACAGGCCAAGATCCTGATCAGATTCCCTGTTGGAAAGCTGCTTGAGCCCAGTGCCAGGCTGAGGGTGGATATGGCCTGGTGTGCTCCAAAGGGAGAAGAGCTGTGCTGTCTAGATCCTCTTGAGGTGTTGGTTGCTCTGCAGAGCTCCCTGGGAATGCAAATGCAGCGTTACTGACAGACACAGCTCGACAGAAGAAACGGTTTGGGTAGAGCTGCCCCACAGGAGCCTTGGAAGATCCTCACTTGCTGGAATAGACGTGTTGTTATGACATTTTCAGGGTGCCTCAGTTTCCCTCCCACCCCTAAAATGTGGGGGGAAGTGTGCCAACTCTGCCAGACCCCTCCTCACCCTGGGGACGGAGACATGCAACCTTGGGCCAGGTGGTCAGCTGGATGTGGGGACAGACCTGGCCATGGAGACAGACCCGGCCCCACCACGTGGCCCCATCACAGCCAACCCCTCAGCCACAGACAGGACAATGTGTGGACATGGCAGACTGAGAAACCACTGGGCTCTGGGGCTATTTCTTCAGGCAGGGGTCTGTAGACAATGGTTCCACCAGGTAAGTAATTGCTGCTGAAGTGCAGTTACCCGTTAGTGTGTGCTGGTAATTAACTGCTGGTTACCTGCAGAATTAATGGGCGGACTGGTCAGTGCCAGAAATCCCAGTGTTCTACCTGGCCTGTGCATTGCAGCAGGCAGCACAGGGCAGTTTTGCCAGGAATTATCTATGAAAACCTTCTTGAAGTGCAGTGAAGTTAAGCACCTGGGCACCTTCCAGAGGAGATGGATTGAGCTCAGATAGACTTTCATGGGAGATAATTTGCTTTCAGGATACAAAAGCCCCAGGTACTCAACCTGTGGTGGAACTGCTTGCTTCTCCCTGCTCTGGCAGTGAGCTCTGCTCATCGAGGGCTCATCCTGCAACACAGATGAACATTAGCAGGGAAATAAACATCTGGGTGGTGGAGGGAACAATTTCTTACACAAAAAGTAGCAATTTTAATCCATTCCCTGGATTTTTATGTTTCTGAGATTGCATTAGCTTCTGAAAATTCTTCTGAAATGCCCACATGAAACACCGTAAGATCCTTGGAGCAGTCTGATCTGCTTGGGCTCCCCTCTAAAAGCCCTAAGCATAAAACCAGAGCTTATTTGTTGACATCAGCAAGAAATATATTGCTTTGGCTGCTCCTTCTCTTTGTCTTGGGTTGCAGCTTCTTCCAAAGCTTTGATTTCCAGAGGACTTGTTAAGCTTTACCCACGGAACTGCAGAGCTGTACTTTTATGTTCAGTACACGGCATGTGGAATGCGGAAGCTCAACTTAGCTGGGGATGCATCTCCTAAGACCACTCTTCCTCCTGGGGCTCCATGTGTTGCTGCTTTATGAGAAGGCTGCCTGGCTTCTTCAAAGCTTGTGTCGCTCCTCTTATCAGAGAGGAATCAAACAAAACAGGGAGTTTCTGCATGGGAGGCAGTGCCAACACTAACCGTTATTTCACCGGCAGTCGTAGCTCAGTGGCACAAGGGGCATCCTCAGCCAAACCGGCTGCTTTTCTTGTTTTTCTGCCAAGAGGATTTCCTGATTCCTGGAATTGCCCCATCACCAAGCGATACGGTCAGACCACGTGGTCAGCAGTCCTAATTGTTTTGGGAATACCGAATCCAGTCAATGCTCCTAAAGTGTGGGCTAAGGAGGAGTCGTTCTCTTCCACAGATCAGTCCATACAACATTGTCAAAATCTACACTGCCTAGAACGTAATAACCTATAAATACAGCCTACAGTATAATTAATTAGCGAGAGCATGTTTTCATTTGAGAACCGCTTACATGCTATTCTAATCCGGAGTTAATTACAGCAGGACAAACTCTGCGATCGCATGATAGCTTATTCCTCTTCCCTGATAACACTTGCTGTGCTGACATCTGGCACTTTCATACCAGCATGTAACCATGGAGTTTGTCTCACTGTATGTAGCTTTATATGCACTGATTTAATTAAAGCTGTATACTCTTGCCGTGTAGACAAAGCCAGAGCCTTTCTTTGCGGAGCAGAGCAGGATACAACAAGCCCAGTTCTCTCATGCTACCATAAATGGGGATGCACAGAAGTCACCGGTCCTACGCAGATGTAGAAGTAGGTTGTTACGAATCAGGTTTGAAATCTGTAAGCAGCCTTGATTGATATCGCTTTATATGGCATCAAAGGCCCATTGTGCTGGGGAGGAGAACAGAAAGTGCTATTATAACTGAGGGACCTTTTGTCTGTGCTCTCTGAGCGTAGAACCAGCAGCGAGGTTTTGGTTGTCTGCCCCAAGCCCACAGGTTTGCAGAGGGAAATATATGTGCAAAAATGCCACCAACCTGCGCCAGCTCACGTGGAGCAGCAACGCTCTTCTACCTCTGCCTTCTGACACCAGGTAGAGACACAGTTCTGCAGATGTTACAGAGTTCTTACTTGATTTCCCGTTGCAGCCTTTACTCAAATAAAGAATGACAGCGATTCATGCCGTAGGCAGGGTCTTTATGTGTTGATTTATGCCTTAATGTCACATCAATCGTTGGAAAACGGGGATGTAAATAACAAACTTTAAGAGTAAAGCAGCAAATTATTATTTTTTCTTTGTTTTTTTTTAAAGATAAGTACTCATTTATTTAATCACAAGGTCAAAATATACAGTACTGCATCACCTGGGTTCTAGTGTGGATTAAAACATCAGGCCCACAGTTCCCCATCCAGATTATCTCAGGATAAAATAAACCACAGAAATCTTAATTTTCTGTAAAATTTATTAACTGCAGTTATTACAGGAGTCTTGTGAAGCAGGGGGTGCCTGAACAACCTTGATTTTGGTTTTTATTAGGATTAATTACAGGTATGGATATAAACAAATAGCTGGCGAAAGAACTATGTTTCCTATCATCCACAAAACACTAACAAGGGGATTGAATGGGGGTTGGGGGAGTTAGGGCTGCAGGGGTGTGGGTGCCCCCTCCTGTCCTATTAGAGCTGTAAATGGGTTTTAATCTGTTATCCCACCTCCCCCAGACAGGAGAGAAGTTGTCCTGATCACATAAAGCCTTTGCATTTTAGCGTTTTAATTTACATTAATAACTGATATGAAGCATAACCTTATAGCCACTGATTCTGTTACGCTGCAGAACTGTTCTAACTTCAGCTCTATGGAAACCCACAGAAAGTGACTGGGCTGTTTTTACATTAAGTATAACATTTATCAAAGGAGATTTTTTTTTTTTCCTTTTTCCTTCCTGGCTGCTTTAAAGCTCTCCAAAGCCAAGGATTTGCTGCTCCTGCCTTGCTGCATTCCTTTGTCACATGCGGTTTTTTTCCCTGCCATGTATTTAATTCACTGCCGCTTTCTTACCTTACATACTCTGCCCTCTATGGACTTAAAATCATCTGCCCGACCTTGCTTTAAATATACTACACCTCGCTTCGTGATCTTCAGAGTCGCTTTCTAACATCTAAGGAACAAACCCTGTAAATGATACACCTCAAATGATACACCAATGTTTGCTTTAGCCTCAGGCATTTGATGACAGCCGCAGAAAGGAAAATAATGAGTCATCTCTGCTGCAGGGGAGCTCACAGAGAGCTGCCCATCCTTCAGCAGACACGTGTATTCCCTACTTGGATTTCCCGGCAGGTAGGATGGACACTGGATCTGTTTGCACTTCTGCATCGGACATCCTCTTGGAGCCCTGTGGAATGGGATACAGAAATTCATAAAAAGTTTCAAGCAGTTCAGAACACTTAAGGCTGGGATTACAAGTTAAGAGTTTTGCTAGCAGGTGTTTTCCACTCGTGTCACCTCTCTGCTTTTCTCAAATTATGTTTTATTTCACAGAATTGTAGGGGTTGGAAGGGACCTCCGGAGATCATCAGGTCCAACCCCCCTACCAAAGCAGGTTCCCTAGGACAGATTGCACAGGTCAGTGTCCAGATGAGACTCCACACTCCCCTGGGCAGCCTGTCTCAGGGCTCCATCACCCTCACCATGAAGAAGTTCTTCCGCATATTGGTGCGGAACTTCCCATGCTCCAACTTGAAGCCATTGCCCCTTGTTCTGTCCCCACAGATCATTGAAAAGTGGATGGCCATTTCCCCCTGTGTCCCACCCTTCAGATATTGTTAACCATTGATCAGATCCCCTCTCAGTCTTCTTTTCTCAAAGCTGAACAGCCCCAGGTCACTCAGTCTTTCCTCGTAGGGGAGAGGCTTCCATCCTTTAATCATCTCCTTAGCCCTCCGCTTGACTCTCTGCAAGAGATCCCTGTCTATTTTATAGCAGAGAGCCCAGAACTGGATACAGTACTCCAGGTGGGGCCTGACCAGGACACAGTAGAGGGGGAATTATTTAACCTGCATAGGTGCATGAGCACCATTGGTATCATGACAGCCCTGGGAAGCCACTGCCTGTGGCTCTGCCTAACTCTGCTGGTCACTTTAACATCATTTTCCTAGCCAGCAGAGAGCAATTGCCTGTAGAAACTGGACGACTGTACCAGAGCTGTGTTGCTGTGTGCTGGCAGGGTTGGACTTTCGGCATAACTTTCTCTAAAATTTCCCTGGCCTGAACGGTTCACTGAAACCACGCTGAGAGTCCTTCAAGCATGATTAATAGCGTATTATAGCCAGCCTTGGTCTGCTCTAAGTTAAAGGAACATTAAATACTTTCATGCATGACAGGTATTTGACAATGTTAGAGTGATAAAGCTGTTTTACACTACAAATATAATTCTGGTTTTGGAACCAGTTCAAGCCGCTAATCCGGCTTAGATGAAGGAAATGCACTGATCGAGCTATACCCACTAAATTTTTGGCCAGTAATTGATAAAAACTTGGCTTTAGCCTAAGATGCATTGACCTAATTTTACTGCCCTTGAAGCAATTGAAACTTCAGAACATGATAGCAGGAGGAGAGTTTTGGAGGTCGCCGTTAGCACTGCATAGGATGCCAATCCCATCTGGATCCAGATGCCCGACCCTGTTACATGCTAAACAGGGACATGGTAGAGCTAAAGATGACCTGCACGGGATTACACACTAGGTGTCCTTCCACACCATGCAGTTTCACACTGGAAACCTGACTCATCACTCCAGGTCAACATAGGACTATTCCGTGCCTGGCTGGGAAAGCAAAAGATCTCAATTTCCTCATCCTGTGCAGGGAAGTAAAATCAGTGGGGCTTTTATCCTTAACAGGCTCCAGCTTGCTGCTACCTTATTCACTTGTCGCCTTTGCAAGGGTAAGTATAAAAAAGAGCAGCCAAAAAAAATGATGAATTAAAGTTTTAAACTAACCATAATCTTGTGCAGCTCAACCAGCTCCCTTCTGCTTGTGCTGATGATGAGTTTGGAAGAGGCTCCAGAATGGAATACTTTTTTTTGGGCTGCTTATATGTAGTGGACACACAAAAATGTGCCCTGGGTCCTAATATCCATCAAACCATACCAAATGAGCTGGGCATTCCAAATGTATCCAGAACACCTACACATCAGTACAATGAGGAAGGTGGTGGGACCTGGCAGCTGCAGCTGTTCAGAAGGCATGGAGCCATCTCTCAACTGGTCTTAGAGATGGTGATACTATTTGCTGTTCTTCCTATCAGTGGGCGTAGGGAGGAGCAGAGGAGGGGGAACTCATCTGAGAGAATCCCAGCTTTGACTCACTCAGTGCATCTGCGGAGGTGTCATATGTTATTTGTTCATGCTACAGTCTCCCTGCTGCACCCATCTCAAGGTGGTTCCTGATGAAAGCAGGAAGCTAAGAGGGAGACTGCCTGATGATTCTTGTTCAACTGGAATTTTCAAGCCCAGTCTGAAATAAAGAACTTTGTTCCAGCCCTTTGCAGGACAAATCCCACCTCCATCCTTGAATGCAGGAGCACAGGTACCACAGCTCACACCCTGCCCTCTTGTTACATCCCCTAACCAACCCCTCCGGCGCAGTGGAAGCTGCCCTCGTGTGACAGCTAAGCTGGAACACATTACTCTGTGCTTTGAAGCACACATGCAGGAATGTCCTGCTATTGGAGTATATTTTCTTTTCCAGTTTGTGCTCAGGAGAAGTTCGTGTCGGTGTACCAGCTACACTGATCAGAAGAGGTCAGAATAGTTTCCGCCTGCTAAGCACTCCCAGCTTCTGACAACTTCAGCACGAGTTATTCCAGCTCAGAAAACAATGCCATTATTCTTCTGGTTTGGGGTGGTTTGGGTTTTTTTCTCCTCTCTTCTTTTTTTCTTCTTCTCCCTTTCCTTTTTTCTTCTTTTTTCCTTTTCTCTTCTTTCTAATCTAATATTTCTAAGTCCCACTAAATACCTTTTCATTTTATATAGATGATAAATTCATCTCTTTTACCATAGGAACAGCTGCTGAACCCCATGCTCTGTGCTAAGCCCATGGAGCTGGGCCATAGCACGCTTTGCTTACATAAGGGGCTCTGTTCCTGCCCAAAGCTTCAGCATTTCTTCTCCCAACTGGGGGCAGATGCTCAAACTGAAGCATTCTCATTGGCTGCGTTCCTGACTGTGACACCCTCTCTGCCCTTTCCCAGAGGAATCAATGGATTCAGGAGACAGTGGTGTTAAAATAGCTGCTGTGGAAATGGCTCAGCAGAATTTGGGAGGAGCTCCCTGGGTATGGATTCATGAGCAAGTAAGGCCCCTCTTAAATAGCTCCTGCTCCCATGTTATCAGCGTAAAGCTTAATATTTCTGCTGAGCTGTTACCAGATATTTGAGCCGGTATCTTGAAAGGAAAATTCTGGCATTGGTTTGTGTGAGACTTAATACTTTTCAATTAATAATTACACATTCCTGGGATTTAGTATGATCACCCAGGTGACGTCTAGAGTGATTTTTAGAAGGATTGCAGGACTCTGAGGCGTGGGCAATCTTCTTGGGGGTACTCAAAAGGGGGCAGTCATTTTCTGAGGGGTATTTTCCACACCCAGACCTCATTGCTCTGGGTTTCTTCCCCAGTTCAGAAGCAGAATAAACTGATCAAATCAGCTACACTGTTATCATAAATATGACTTTTGGGTTTTCTTAAGTGCCATCTCTTGTTAATGGGTGCAGGAACCTGTGGGAACCCTTTTGGCCTCTCCAATTGCCACGGAAGAGAGAGGGCTGTACTGCCAAACTGCCTGGTGTACTACTCAAGTGAGCAAGAGTATCTCACAGAACATCTCTACTTCCTCTACTTTTATTCTGCATTTCCCCTCCCCCTCCCCCCCCCCCAAATGTCTTTTAACCTTTTCACAATCATCTCCCTTGATCATAAATAATTTTCTTGCCCTTTGAACCCCAGTCACCTCTCCTGCCTCTCTCTTTCAGGAGCTTGCACCTGCGAGTGTGTTTCCTCGCTGGCTTGCATGCCCTCCTACCTCCCTTTCTGGAGTTACTAGATTTGTATCTACGGTTAAACTCTATGAACAAATGCTGGGGACAGCTCGGGTGGGTGACACCACACAGAAGCATAGTTGGCAGCAGACAAACTCTCACAGACAGCGGCTACAGCAAGGATTCTGACAAAGCAGGGCTGTCTGTGTCTCATTTCAATGAGACCAGAAAAACAAATCTCAATTATCTCCAGAAATAACAGAGGCAGTTAACATTTGCCCCGCTTCTGGATAACCTGTGCCAGCAAAACATGGCTGTCTTCCCCACCTCCAGTTGTAGGAGATGTGTTACCATCATCCCAGCAGTGTGACATGACTCCTGCTCTCACTGCCGGGAGTGGGCTGCCCATACCCATGGCAGGATATGACACCTACACCCCACACTCCCCAGCTCAGATGTTACTCACGTGCGCTGACGGTGTGCACAAGGGAAATTTCACACAGAACGTGGAGGCCAAGGGAGCAGGGAATGAAAAGCAAACGTGAGCACACACGTGTGTGACAACTTCCATCAGCCACTACCACTCACAGAAGCACATAAACAATGCCCTGGCCTTTCACACTGTGCTAAGCAAAGATTTCTCCTCCTGACTTCACTGGGAGCCAAGATGAGGAGAAGCCAATGCAAGTTAATAGTTACTCCAGGACTTCCTCGCTCCATTGAAACCACAGGAAAATCCCATCGCTTCATGGCTGACCAGGATTTTACCCCAGAACAATGAGGTGAAACAGAAAGGAGAAGTGGCCAAACTGTTGCTAATCAATATTGCAGAAAGTTATTTTTCTCTTTTTTTTTTTTCTTAATTCCCCTTCTAATATGGAAGTATTTTGGTAATGCAAATCACTGTCTGAAGGGTACAGAGTAATTCTGTGAAAGGTGTGCAAATTAAACACTTGGTATGATATGGAAAAACATCTGCCTCTGAATGAGTCACACCAGTCTGGAGCACAGCCTGACTTCAAAACCCTGTGTCCTGACAGGGCTAAGCATCAAATCTGCCTTACCATGTCAAGCCACACTGCTCAGCTTCTCCTTTCTGTCCTGGAGACAGCCTAGCTCCTTTTCTCTCCTGACAGCCTCAGAAGGTAGGGAGGAAGAAAAAAAAACCCAAATCACCCAGGGAGCCAGATTCACTTGGAATCATTGCCAGGAACAGTTAAATCTGCTTAGGTCCTTTGCATCATCTGAAGTTTGTGATGATGCTCAGCTTACACACAGGGTTTCCAAAAGATGCCAAAAATGACCCTGTGGATTCATCGCTGCCATGACAGAGTGATGAGAAAGGAGCAAACTGCATCCTCCTGGTTTCTTTGTAAAAAGCAATGGAAATCTGCCCAAGTCCAACCTCAGCTTTTGTTTCTATGTAGCCCCTGAATATGGGCAAGGGAGGGCAAAGGAAGAAAAGATTCCATCTATTTCATGCTCCGCGGCATCACTTAGAGAAACTCCAATTTTTAGCGTGCTGAAGTCTTTCATTTCTGTGTTTCAGGTTTCAGTGAAGGGGCCAAAGCAAATTTAGGGTAAAGTTTAGCAAAAATAAAGCAGGAAGAAAAAATACCACGTGTACTTTTTTGTGTGCTTTAACTGGTCTATAATGGGTGGCTAACACGAGGTGTGGATCGTGAGCGCACCATGCTGATTCCTACATCTTGCTTTTTGCCTTGGCAGGATTTTGGTTTGCAGGGATGAAGCGGCCCCTGGATGGCCATCGAGGCAGGCAGGCAGGCTACTCAGGGAAACCCGTACCACCTCCGCTTTCCCTAAGCAAACACGCCGTAATTTGTGGGTGGCTCAGTACCTGTTACAGGAACAGTTGAGTCATCCCTGTAGCCACAGCTTGAACCTCTAACACAGGGTTGTGGGAACAACAGCAGCTCTCCCATATAAACCTGGACCTGCCTTCAAATCACTGCCCCGAGGCCCAATTTTTCTCCCCTTTGCCTAAAAACCTGCTGTCCTTTGCAAGCTGCCGGCAGTCACCTTCTATCCCCCATCACTGACAGCGTGCGAGCTGGGAACCTACATCAACTGGAAAGGGACTGAAAAGATAATACCAAGTCAACGTACAAGGCCCTTAAAGAACCCTCCAAGTGACTGCCTCTTCTCTGTCTTCTTGAAGGAGGGTTCCTTTGCAGCATCTCCCCCGTCGTGGATGGAGTCGGTCTCGGCTGGTGGCTGCTCCCTGGGGTTGGGCTGCTCCCTGGCTTCCTGCTTGCTGCCTTTCTGCTTGCTCAGCTCCGCCGCAGACTTCTTGTCTTTTGAACTCTCTTTGCTCTTTTGGCCCACGGGTTCACTTTCAGCTGGGGCGACTGGCCTCTCTGTGGAGTTTAATGTCTAAAGCAGTTTCAAACAATGGTTATTTTTAGTGTGAAATGTAAACATTTTGGAAGGCAATCCATAAATACATTAAAAAAATGCAAGGCCACCTGGCCGGGAGAAGTCCTGCTGTTCAACAGGTTTTCATTTACAGGGGCTGGGCTGTGATCCCGCAGCCTTGACTCCAGACAGGACTTCCAGGGAGCCGATAGAATTACTTCCACGAGCAAAGGCTGTAAGAGCCGACCATCCCTGCAGTGACTTGCTGTATTTACACGTGTGCTGGGGCCTTTTCAGGAGGCAGAGCCCATGCGTGGAAAGATGCAGTCACAAGCATACGCTGCCGACTGAGATTCCCTCGACTATTGCATCCCAGTCTGGGAAAAGCACCCAAAAAGTGCAAGGAAAAGATTCAGGAGAGAAAAGAAGTAAAGGACACCATATAAAGCAAAGAAAAAAGCCAGCTTCTGCTATAGAACTGCAGCACTAGGCTAAAAAACCTGACAGGGTGGAGTTTGGCCATGAAAGACCGCAGCAGCCTGTAAAGCTTCTACAAGTGCAAACGAGGAGAGAGCAAATATTGCAAAGGCAGCCACAACGGCAGAGCACCTGTTTGTAGTAAAGGAGAAGATTCTGAAACTCAGGGAAGTAAGGGATAAGTCTGAGGGTCATGGGGGAAAAATCGGATCTTGCAAATGAAGGATAAGTCAACAAAGCAGCTGCTGTTCGTGGATGGCTGGGTATGGTTTTTGCTAGGAGATCTGTTTTCAAATGGGATTTTTTCTTATGCCCTCCCAATAATAAAAAAATCACATTGCCTTATTAATGTAATAATTAAGATAGCACACATATTTACCATGGTGAAAAGTTGGAAATCTTACATCTGCCCCAGGGCACAGCCCAGAGCTTAATGCTGAGTAGTTTTTCTAATTTGTGGGATTTTACCAGAAGTCTTGAAATATTTGGTGTTCTTCTAAAGGCCTATAGTTGCACACTTACATGACAAGCTCAGCTTTCATTTAAAAAAAAATTAAATACATTTTTAGACATAATGATTTCAGAGAAAAACCTGAAAGCAGAAACTCCAGAGAAACCAAATGCAAATACAAGTCTCATATCTATTTAAAAAAAATCAAACCCTCAAGCCACTCTAATTTTAGGGAAACAAGAATGAGAGGTGGTAGCAGTGCTACCGCTGGCCTTTTTCACTTTATTCACCTTTCTTCCCCACTTAACCTTAAAAACCCCCCACATTTCCATTACAGAACCTGCAAGCACCTCCTACATTCAGTCTTGACCGGTTTACTCAAGTCCTCCCCAAAACATGTTTCTATTTAACTCTGTCCTTTCCTAAAGGACAGGCATAGAATCCCCATCACAAAATGGCCTGGGCAGGAAGGGACCTCAAAGACCATTTGCTCACGTCTGGGTTTGCTTTTAGACTTAAAAAGGTTCGGTCCTGCAGTGCTGCAGGAGACGCAGGAGGGCGGCAGGTGAGACCTGGAGGTGCCCAGGATGGAGAGCCCCGGCCAGCTCAGGCAGGCACCCCATGACCGCGGGTACTTCGTCAAAGAAAGCTCAGTGCCCTCAGTACAGAGCTATCAGTGGGGCTGTGCATCTCGCTCAGCTCACTTGAGGATGGGCTGCGGTGCTGAGCGCTGGGCAGCACAGTGCTCCCAGCAGGAAGACCAGCTGAGCTTCACAAAAACCCAGATTTAATTCTGTCCCTTCCCTCCTGAGTCATTTTAGCTCTCGGACAGGAGGGAATCTCAGTCGCTGAACCCATAGGTTAGTCTGACAGCACCCTCCTTACCCTGTCTCACCTTAACCCCCTTTTGAAGTGTTTCTCCTTGGCACAATTCAATGCAAAAATAACCACAGTATCCAAAATACAGCTACAAGACAGTACATCTGTGCTCAAGAGTGCCAGGACAACTTCTAACCCTTATTAACATTCTGGGAGTAAATTGAAAGTGGAGTTGTCCTCACTGCATGTGTTTCTGTAGGTGCCAGAGGAGTTGCAGTCCTGCAGCCAGATCTGGACTGGATGCAGCAGGACTGTTTCTGTGAGAGGGTTTGGGCCTTTGATGTTAATCAAACAAAACACTTGAAAAAAAATATTAATAATACATTTTCCAGGCAAAATAAGAAAAAAAAATCCAATCAGATAATCTCTTTGAGGTGTTTCATATTAACCTTGAAAGGCAGGAAATTGGCATATTTTATATTGGTGGGATCAGCTCAGGAAATACAAAGTGAAGCCTATGAATAATGAAACATGCTAATGTTTCTTATTCTAAGGGGTGATCTGCACCTGACAGCTTGCTTTTACTCTCTCAACGGTGCCATAGGGAAGGGGAAAAAAAGAAGAAAAAAGGTTAACAGGATAGCATTCTTCCCAGTCTCCGTCCAGGAGAGCTGTTTCCAAGGCTGTTCTTTAGGTGCAAAAGGCAGCCCCTGAATTCTGACAGATTTTGGATCCGTGCTGTGATGTATTTCTGTAGCATGCAGAATGGCAGTGATGAAGAGTGAGGAAGAATCACGGCATCGCAGGGATGTGATGGGATAATTTAGGGAGGCCATTGCACAGAAATTCTGAAGAAGGAAGAAGCCAGCAGTGGATACAGGTTTCCTCTAGCTCCTCTCTGTATCAAAACTGGGTTAAGTTACACCAGTGTGAGCGAGAGAAGGAGGAATACATTGATTAAAAAAAATAAATGGAAGAAATCTGGCTGCTAATTAAAAGAATAAAATAACAAAAAGCAGACCCAGGGCTGTAACTTTCAGTGACTTACCCAGATCGCTTCCCAAAGCTGCTGTATGCAATGTGTCACAAGACAAGACCTTGTATATTTGGGTGCTTTTAGGGAAAGGATTAAGTTTACCTTCGTAGGACATCGTGGAAGTAGGAAGAGTGAGAAAATAATTCTATCATTAATTACAGAAGGAAATGAAGAAGGAAATGCTGAAAGGCCAGTTTGCAGTGCAGCTTCAGTTCTGCTCTGAGGTTAAAGGAAACTCTACGCAGAACTTGCGTTTCGTCTCTTGTTACCAAAGGTCATTATTCTGGGTATCCTGACACGCAGCAGATGAGGGTTTGAGTCTCAGAAAAGGTAACAGCATTTGCATTTCTAACGAAAACACGATCTTTCTGAAGCATTTTTAAAGCCATAAAGAATATAAGGTAAAGGTCACATCCAAGGTTTCGGTTTAGCTTTTATGAAGGCACAAAAAGAGAAGAAGAAAAACACATTTTCATGGCTTCTGCTAAGTTGCAGTGAACGGTTTTCATTCTCACTTTCATTTCTCTTCTGCAGAGTTTCCACCTAAATGATCCTTTCCTCAGCAGACAAGTACATCAACAAAGGGAAAATTATTCTAGCTGTGTGTATTTAGTTTCACTGCCTAAGCCAGGGCACACGCAGCAGGTGAGAGAGCAGCAAGAGAAGATTGGACATAACCCCCCCAAGTTGTTCTAAGCAAGGAGCACGCCTGGGAAAAAGCATTTTTTTCATCTGATAGTGACCTTTTAAAATCATGTTTAGTGGTAGGACTGGGTAAAATAAATAGGCAAGTAAAGAAACATGGAAATATTGGAAGCTCAGCAAGCAAGCGGCACGTTTCTTGTGGTGATTTTTACACTTCAAATGCTGGAGCTGTGTGGAGGCAGGGGACAGCAACCCATCACCAAAGGATGAAAAAATCCAGGCACTTACTTGGTGACTGGGGCTTGGGCCATTTACCTCTTCCGAACTGGTTGTGCCTCCATCACCCTTGACTGACTAAAACAACAAAGGATTATAGGACTTCTAACTGGGTTCCTTTTTGAGGTGTTAATTCAATATGAACACACATGCACACACCCAAAAACGTGAGGTTTGACATAAGGATTCACTTCACACCACCAAACCAGAGCCAGACATGTCAGAAGCTCTACCAAGAATTCTGAAAGACCCACACCTCCCAGGCAGAACATCTCCAGCTCTTCTCCACATGAAGCGATTGTCTCTGGCAAGTAAATTTTCTCACTGAGGCCTGAGAAGTAAACGTGAGGTCTCAGTGGACCGGTGATCATATCAGCCAGTGAATGAGACAGCGCTATCAGCCCTGCCACCAAGTTTTCTAGGAAAGAGCCTTTGCTTGCTTTTCAGAGGCAATAATCTGTCTTAGAAGATCTAGTGGGACTTCCTTCCTATTTAACTAAGTGCATATCTCATGAATAATTAAAACCCACTTGGCTTTATAGATATATTTTTGGTATTTTATCATCACTATCTGATTTTCCCAGTTTGTGCTTTCCGTCTCTCTCCTTGCATCCAAGGAACAGCCCTTCTTGGTGCCCACTCGACCTTCCAGCCCTGAGGATGTAGCTCTGGCAGGTCATTCAGAGCAAATCCTGACTCTGAAAGATGCTTTTAAGGTACGGTCCCCTTTTTCCATCTAGATTTAGAAACAAGAAAAAAAACACCCTGTTTGACAAAACTGGCTCAGTGATTATATATGACAAAATTGGTGATGATTAGATTAAGGTTTAGTTACAATTAGCCATACAAAAGGAACAGTATGTCCATTTTCAATTGAAAAGTGTGCTAGAGGGGTCGACATGGTATTCTCCTGAGTGCCATATAAGCCACAGAGCTCAGCAGCAAAGCAGAAAATAAATCCAGAATTTCAAAGTGCCCAAATTTAAATGTCATTTTTCATTGCATAAGCTCAATGAAAACAATGAAAGGATGTGACTTTTGTTCTAAAGATAGATCAGGCAGATTTGTGGTTTTCTGCAGCTTGTAGATTTGTTACTTGAAGCACAACAGCATCAGCTCGATCCCCCGTACAGTGTTACTGCAGGGACCTGCTCCGGTCTCCAATTTCCCTATAAAACCACAGAAAAATCAATAGGCAGCAGCAGCACGGTAGAAAACTAAACCACTGAGTGGCAATTCATTACTGGTCACAAATTGTGGGGAAAATCCTCTTTCTGGACCGTGCTGCTGTTCGGCCTCTCACACGTTTGTGCTCGTGACTCTTATCTGTGGAAGAGGCTGCAGAAATGGAGGGGAGGAAGCACAGTGTGGTCTGTCTTAACATTACAGGATAGAAACTCAGTCCAGAGTGTACAAAGCCCTATTGTGATAAGATCTACTTCGCATTTCTATTTCAGAAGTCTTTAAAAAAAAAAAACTAACAACCACCCCAAAACAACGTTGATGCTATAGCAGCAACCATGTTGCTGCCCCTTCTTTTTTTCTTCCTAAAAACAAAGAGGAAACAGAAAAAGAAAGAAAACCCCCTGCTCTAGCCAACCTTTCATAATCCAGCTCTCTTATTTTTTTTTGTTACCCAGAATATAAATAACAGAGTAAAGACCTTGAGGTCTTTGCCTAGGCAAAGTTTCCTCTTGCCTTCAGTGAGATGTGTATGCAGTGATCACGAGGGTTTCTCTCTGCTGACCTCTTTTCCTTGCCGTTGGTCATTTAGGATTGCTGCTGCTGAAATCTCCCTGGGAGGGGGTTCTGCTTTCTGCAGCAAGAAGGGTGGATCAGCACATCTTTGAGGGGAGGAGAGTGGGGACAGGCAATGGACTTAGTACACTTTGATGTATAACAAAGGAAAATTAAGGTGGGATGGCGTAAAATAATTATTGTTGATTCCAAATGCTACTGACTGGGGAGAAGCTCATTCACACAGAGAAGCCAGCCAGCATGGACACTGCAGACAATTTGGGAAGAATTTCTTTGTTATTCCAGAAGGATGCATTGTCCTTCAGAGCATCTTCCCTAACCCAGATGCAGGACATGTTGATTTGCAGAGCACTCAGACCCACCATGCTGCCGGTTACCTTCCTGGCTGAGGACAAGGGCTGCAGCCTCACTTGGTTTTGAATCAGAACAAGTAGCTTTACACCCTTCTTAGCTCCACAAAACGTCTCCAAACAGACATCTGGGGAGGGTTTATCTCCCCTAGCTCTGTACCTGTATATATTCTGTGGAGGAAAGAGGCGCTTCCAGGGCTCACATCATCTGACATACAGCTCCTGGGCCCTCAGAGCTGCCCACCTTTGAAGGGAACCTGCAGGGACTACCTCAGGTGTGGCCATTCTATAGGTAAAACTGATTCAGGTCTGATGTCTCCCACCCTGTAAATCAGAAAATGGCTCTCTGGTTTTGGTTAATGAGGCAGGAGTGACTTTCAGCTGAAAGCATGGGATGTCTCATCCATGTAGGTGGGGATTAGACAGAAGAGTGGCAGTATTTCTTCTTCTCTTACTGCTTCACAGGGCTTCAGCTAATACTTGATATCTTTCTGTGATTTCCCAATAGCTCTTATAGCATCAGTTGGCCCTCTCCCATTTTAACCACAGCCCAAGAGTTACTCAGAGGAAACCGCCTGGGACATATCGTAAGGACACTAAATACATTGAAATAATCCAGGATCTGTTTGGAAATTGATAGCCAGAAGCAAAGCAGATGAATGCTAAAGGTTCCAGAGGTAATACAGCTCTGCGTCCCAGTGTGTGTGGGGTTTGCCCATGTACCAGTTCTGGTCTTCTAGGACAAAGCCTGGACCAAGCCCCTGCGCTGATTCGAGCACCGTTACCTCCACCACTTTTAACACAGCTCGTTTTCTTCCACAGTGACTAAGGAGGGTGTGGAGCATGGCTTTAGTTTTTAACCGGTGCTATTTATTTATGTGGAGTGACCTGGCTTGAAGCTATGGTTGCCACAGGCATCAGCGCTCGATACGCATTGTTCCTGTGTCACCTTCTGCATGCGTGTCATGAGTGATGGCGACAAGTCTCTACACAGGATGCCCACCAGCCCCCTCAGACTTTGCAATAAGGTTGAGCTTTTCCCAGATTGACTAATTTGTAAAATCTTAATTTAAAGGCCCGTTGGGTGCACAGCTCCTTGGTTGATATTAAGAATTTCAGCTTTGATCCCCAAACGCACCAGAAGGGCTAAGTAGCAGAGTAACTCCGAGGAACAAAAAGTAAATGCTTCCACCTAACCAACAACTGAAAATAAAAGAAGCACCAATCTTTTTGGAAAGAGAAGATAAATCCAGATTTGGGTTGGTGTGGGTCTGACTCGGGAATGTGATGTGACTGTTCACCACAGTGTGTAGCAGCATGTACCTGTGAGCAGGCAGTGCGGACAGCCCGGGCTATTTATGACAGCATGTTATGGGAAACTACATTGTTCACATCTTAACATATAAGCTACTCTGACACCCACAGCATGTCGCTGCCTGAAAACAAACCGGCATTGATTAAAAACAGAAATCACAGCTTCAATTAAAAATAGAATGCACATTTGCAAACCTTGCCAAAATAGATCAATGGCTATGTAAATCCTCGAGGCTGGATGCAGCATTAATCAGAAGAATGTTGGTTCTAGATGTGGACTATTTTCTTGGCCACTCTTCTAGAGACTTTGAGGACCGCTGTCTGTCCATCATTTGTGTGCAGTTCATCAGGACACTTTCATACCCATCACTGCACACTTAACCCAGCACTTTCCTTCCCCTCCCCCTCTCTAGTCACCTGCTGAGAAGGAGCACTGGGCTCCACTCGGTGCCTTTCCTTGCTCCATCTGATGTCTTTGAGCAGCCACATATCCTTTCCCAAGCCAGTTTAGCTAACCTAGTGTAACCTGTCAAAGGACTAAAGTTTCACTACTAAAAGGGTGTGAAGCTGCACCGGGGGAGGTTTAGCCTGGGTGTTAGGAAGAGGTTCTGCACTGAGAGGGGGTCAAATGCTGGCACAGGCTCCCCAGGGAAGGGGTCACAACCCTGAGCCGGGCTGAGGGCAAGCAGTGTATGGATGATGCTCAGTCCCATCTCGGACTTGGCTGGGCCTGTGTGGAGCCAGCAGAGGGACTGATGGTCCTTACGGGGCCCTCTCAGTTCAGGAGATTCGATGGTTCTATGGAAACCGCGACTCCCCGAAGAGGGACTCTCGGGAGCAGCGAGTGCGGGGTGGTCGCTGCCGAGCCCCGGGAGCCCCTGCCCGTGGCTCAGGGCACCGGCCGAGGCCGTCTGAGCTCCCTCGATGGCAATCGGGGGTGAACGCTGGCCCCAGCCCCCAACCGCCCTGGGCCTTCCCGGCGGAGCGGTCTCACGGCCCCGGGACGAGCGAAGCGGCGGGATGCTCGGCGCGGGGAGCGGCGGCGCCGGGGCCGTTCCCGGCGGAGCCACAAGAGGGAGATGGAGAACACGAAATGAGCGGGGGGCCCGAACACACAGCTCCGTCCCTGCTCACAAACACCGGCCCGAGGGGTTGCAAGATCCTCCCCCTGCCTCCCCCAGCCCTGCACGAACTCCGCACCCCCAGAGCCTTGCTCACCAGCTTAAAGAACTTCCTCAGGTTTGCTTTGGGGGTTTTGCTTTCTTCTCTTCTGGGCTTCACTTCTGCAGCCTCTGGGCTCTTGCCATCATCTTTGTCAGGAGCTGCTGCTTCCAAAGATGCATCTGCTTTTTCATTGCTTACCACCTCTGCCTCCTCCGATGCATTCTGGGTTATTTTTTGTAAATATTAAGAAAATAGAGGGGGAAAAAATATCAGTCAATCATACTTAATCAGTATTCAGCTTTTAAAGAGGTTTAAAGAGTTTTCAATTCAGTGCTTCAGCAGCATCACGAACAAGCACATGGAAACAGCCTCAGCATCACTGTCTCAGTACAGGTTTCTTTAGGAATTTAAGCCATCCCAATTCAATAAAGTCTACAAGATGGTGGAGTCTGAAGCACTTGTTTAAACAGAAGAACCAGCCTTCCCTGAATTGCAGTACCAGTTCCCAAACACAGTAAGTTGCCCTTAATGATTTAAAAAGACAACTTGAAGAAAACTACTTACGGCACTGAGCAGATGGCACCCTGGTAAAAATCAGTAAAATGGGAAAGGTGTTGGCAAGAAAGAATAGAATTAATTAAAACACACCACGAACTTTGCTAACTATTAGAACTTGGCAAAGCACCTTTCCCAGCGAGACCCAGAAGTGCAGTGTCCCAGCACAGAGTTCCCAGGCTGGTCACACAATGCCAGTCCCTATTCCAGGGTGCAAAGCTGTAAGGGCTTCTTGTGCTGTGGGGGGGTTATGTAGCTCAGGTGTTCCTTCACCTAACCAATGAACCGCAGCCATGCTTTTATAGCCTCAGCCCTCACCTGAGTCACAGTGACATTGCCTTTGGGTCCCACTGACAAGTTCCATCTGCGGTAACTACCCCTCAGTGGGAGGTGTGTGGTTTGTAAATCCCTCCAAAACATGGATCCCTGTAAAACTTATTGATCAATCTCCCATGCATCTCATCCCACAGCCTCCTCCAGGCTATCCTGGGGATGTCCACAGCGTTTCATGAATGAGATGACCTGTGCAGAGCTGGATACATGAGTGGGGGGCACAGTTCTGCTGCAGGAGGTGAGGGCACAGTGGGGCAAGAGGCTGAAGACCGATTTCCTTAGCTGACTCTGCTACTTTTTGTGAGCACCTTTGTCAATAAAACTCTTCTGCGCCCTCAAGAACTACTAATTCATTCCCACCCCACTGTAAATGTATAAAGTATCTTCCTTTTTGCTGTAAAAAGAAGCTGTTATGCCAGTAACCAGGTAATCTGACCTGAAGCAACCCCTTCATCATTTTGCAGCCTAGTGCAGAACACTGTAAAAGCAGAAGTCACACTCAGCCTCCAATATCAAATCAAACACAGGCAGTCACCCTGGGTATCAGCACTTAAAAACGATTATTGGTATAAAAATCACCTCTTAAAAACACAGCACAGTTACAGCTGAAACATATACTGGAGTTACTATGAGAAAACTGCTATAAATAAATCTCAGAATGATCTATATTTCCTAAGTTTTACATATCCTTACAGGAACTCACATTTAATGCATATTCTCAGTTATTTTGATCAAATTAATTTCAGCCACACAAACATGAGAATTTAAAAGCTAACACTGAAGATGCACGACAGCCCCATATCCTGACTCAACATGTTGAGCAACGGGTGCCTTCTTCAGCACCAGCTTGTGGTGCTGCCACCCCCTTATTCCTCCCGGCACCTTAACCTCGGTGATTCTCATGTTGCAAATTTGATTTAATGCATGTATTTGTTTTTTTCCTACAGAAATTTAGCTAAGCATTTTCTGAATTGGCATGTTCCTGACATCCAGCAGCACCCCATGGCAGAGTTCTACAGCTAAATTATGGGGGGGGGGGGGTGTTTAAAGCTTTTTAAAGTTATCTCTTTTTAAAAGTTTTTTTTTTACAGTTATCTTTTTTTTGAAGTACTTATTTTTGTTTGCCAGCAAATAATTTTATCTGACACTATTTGCTTTTATTTTGAGCAATGACTGATCTTTCCTGTTCACTTTTCACGTCACAGCAGTCATTCTGTATGCTGCTGTCATCTTCCTTTCTGCCAAATCCTTTCTGAGCCAACCCCCCATTTATGTAGCTCTGCATACAGAAGCCATTCGGTATCTTTCTGCAATTTTTCTCTCAATATTATATCTCTTTGTTCTATAATCTTCTTTTTCAGTTAAAGGAGACCCCCACATGTGAGATGGAGACTCACCATGGCCTTCTACATCAGCACAAGAGACGCTTTGTTCTTTGCTCATCTTTTGTGGAAGGAGAGAATGTTTTTGAGGTGGGGTAGAGGATGAAGAGGGAATAAATATTCCTTGTCCCGTGCTGCCTGAGATGGCTCCAGCACAGTCCACTTCCCTGTGGAATTGTGGATTTAATTTCTATTTATGAACATTTTTGAGATAATCGATCTGTAATAATTTTAACCTGTACCTCTGCCTATTCATGTGTCCATGTAATCAGTTCCCCATCTATTTGCTCGAGGGCAGTGATACCTTGCCTGAGTTGAAACACTGGCTCAATAAAGCAGCAGCTTCGCTTCTGGGGGTTCATGGCAAAATCCTCTCAAGGCCGACCACAGTGGCACCTTCTTGGAGTCTGGTGACACGTGAGCACAGAACACCACGTCCTTCAGTGATGCTGAAAATGCCTGCGTGTGCTCTCACAACAGAAGGGAAAACCCCTGCCAGCTAAAAGAGTTTTCTGACATACTTTTAAGAACAAATTTTTAAATTCTTGTTCCTGTTTCCCCAAAGAAACTAAAAGAATTATTTCCATTTGTGCATTCAGGAGAATCTCCTGGATGTCTCTGACACGAATTCAAAGTGTCACAGGAAGCGATTGACAAAGACAAAAACTCAATAAACTCGTGATACAATAACCTAAAGGGTTCTCTGGAGCAAAGGGCTGAGTTACTGTACTTCACTGGGAGACAAAAATTACATCAAGTTTCGTGGTTAATTTTAGGAGGAAACTGCAGTTTGTACAGAACAGCGGTTTAAAAACAGCCCAGCTCCATTGGCTTCACAAGGCTTTAAGGCATAATAAGCGTTGTCATAAGCGTAAGTTATCACCTCATACCCGTCAGCTGAGGCTTGCTGGATACACAGGTCCAAATTCCGCCTCCAGTTCCCTTAGGAACAAATCAAAATAAATCCAACCTAAGCCAGCAGCTTTGTTAGGCACCTCAGAGAGTATTTTAGTGGGCTCCTGATTTCCTTATGTTTGGGAAGCTCTCTTCCATCTCTCAAATGACAGCAGTCCTAATTTTCTTCTAGCAATAAGCTTGCTTAAAACAGTTATGGTGGAAGGTCTGTGTCCACTCAGTTTCTTCTGGTTCTTCCAAACCTTCCCATTGTTGGGGGGAACAATCTCTACCCCAGTTTTTCTCCAGGTTCCTGACCATACAATTTGTTGCCCTATGATGGTGTAACTTACTCTGTGACTGGGATAACTTTAACAGGGATATCCCTTTTGCATGCTGCATCTTTCCCCAAACCTGAGGTAAACACTGTGTCTTGTTTTGATCCCCTGCTAGAGCCCGGACCTGCACTCTCCACAGCATTTCATTAGACATGAGGCACTGTGGTTCTGTTTTTCCTGGGTCATAGCTTCTTTACTGAGCAGCTTTCCTTTTATCTTAACAATATCTATGAGAGATGACCTTTTGCTCAAGACATTTCCACTTAAAAGAGCAGCCATGCTTGAGATCTGTTCCTGCCGCCCACGGACGCTCTGGCAGGAAGCGGAGAGGGCTGGGGAGACTAACCCACCTTCCTGCCCTCCTCTGCCCATGCCAGGATGACAGAGGTAAAACTGCTCCCATCCTGGAATATACGGGAACTTGATAAGTCCTCAGCAATTTTAGCACTTATCTCTCATGCTCCAACCAAATATTTATCTTGGCTTTCCCGTGGAGGAGGAGGGTGGCAGGCACAGCAATAAAAGGTGTTATTCTGCTTCACTTAATAGCTAACCAGCCTGCTGCTTTATTATCAGTGCATAAATACCTCTGCCCAGCAGAAAGGGCATGATTTTCCTGTGCTAGTGTGGTGACAGGACTGCAACAGCTCAAACTTCCAGTTTTTAAAATACATACCTCCTTTTAAAGTGAATTCTCAGGGCAGCCTAAGCAGTTTCCCATCAATCACCCCCTTCCATTCAGATCAGATATAAATGAATCTTTGATCAGAGATAAATGAAGCGCCACATTTCCCTGCCCAGATCAGATACCTACAAGGTCTTGAAAACCAAGTTTCCAACACAAAGATGTGACATTACTAACTGCAATTTTCTATTTATTTGTCAAAAAACCCAACTGGTATGACAAACACTCGAGTCAGAGCCATGAAAACTCTTGAGCAGCCTGAGGAGGAAGGGACAAACACAGTTGGAGCCGTTTCCACCTCAGGAGTCGAATGAGGATTTTTTTTTTCTTGTCTTTTTCTTTTTCTTTTAGAAATTTAGTCATCTGTAGCCAGAGCAGCAGCAATAACTGCAATGCACCGACAGGCACTTCATTAGCTTTGCTTTGAAGTGACAGCTCACCAGAAGATGGATATTGGAGAGGCTGCCTGGAAAGAGAGAACCTGGCTTTGAGCCCTGGGGCTAGTGAGTGTTGTGGTTGCTATTTGTTATTCCACAGAAAAAACTACAGGGTTGAATTATACACCTATTTAAAACAGTTGTTACCATTGATTCCCTATCCTGGCAAGAGGGCAGTGTCTTAAGAGTGCCAGAAAGATCACCACAGGAAACAACAAAAAAAGACAGAATCCTTGAACCAAGCTGAGTTTGATGCTACCCTGTTGTCTAAGAACTTTTTTTTCATATCTATCTTCATTGGTTGGGTTTTTTTAGATGCAAGCTGACTGGGTCACCAAGGTCTTTCATCAAAGGAAATATAATATTATTCTCTGTCAGGAAAATACAGTAAAGCAAAATCAGCTTTTTACAGGTAAGGATTCAATGCTCAGACAGGCAGACGGACTTATTTATTTATTTATTTAAAATCCTTGGGGCTAAATTCAGTTCCTACTGCAGAGATTTGCTCCAGAAAACTTGCCAAAGTATTTTGTCTCAGGACAATTCCAGGCCTTGGAAGTTTAACTAAGAAGAAATGGGCATGTTTGGCCAAGTTAAGCACATTTGGGTAATAATTTAACTAGCCCTTAATATTTTTGGTAGCAACCAAAACCTGCTCCGAGTTGTAGACAGTTCCCTCCACTTCCCATCTGCTGATGTAAGCAGCTTTATTTTAATGATGATGTTGGATGAATTAATCCCCAAATTACAAAGGAAGAGAAATAAAAGTATTATACCCCTGAGACGTTTGAGATCCCAGGATGTCAGTGGAGATTGCTGTGTGGTTACAGACATGGGGCAGGTACCTGCTTGGCTACGAGGCACAGAGAGCTGGTGTTCACTCTGGGCAGAACCCACACAGGCAAAGCAGTAGAACATCTATAACTATATAAGGTCCTGGTAATGTTTCAAAACTTTATTTTGAAAGATTAACCCAAACTAATCAGATTTGGTTTTTTAACCCTCCCATCACCACTGGTCGCTCCTCCCCAGGAATGATTTTTACCATTTTTCTGCAAGAAAGTATTCCTTTCTCACATTTTTTCCCCTTTCTTAAACACAAAAGGCCTTGTTATTTCCTTATGAAAATCCTGAACTTCAAACCAGATTTATTGCTCTGTTTTACACTGAAACCCTTTGCCAGAAGACTTATTTTTCTTATTTTGTCCTGATGTTCAGCATACATCCTGCTTCCCATCTCTGTTTCCCAATAAGCCAGGCTGCTCAGACAGAGGAGGCGGCTTCCGTAGCAATAATGAAATAAAAACCTCCCCCTCCCTTTTCTTCACAACTTCCAAGTATCCAATTCTCCCAGTTTCACAGGAAATGAAGTCCCAAACAGAAAATATTTCAAGCTTAGATTGTTTTTAAGCACCTTCACCCTGCAAATATCTAAATACCTGAGAGTGTTATTTTTGTTTGGGTGGTTTGGGGTTTTTTTAATGCAATTAACAGACCTAAAGTGTACCTCCAGTGCCACTGCTTGGTAGGGAAAACACAGCAGAGAAGCTGCAGCGCTGGCTGCTCAGGCAGCATCTGTGTGTTTGGAAACAGCTCATTTCTGAACTTGAACAGAAGCCCAGGAAAGCAGTTATTCATCACACGGGGGTTCAGTGAGCTTTAATGCAGCTCTTCTCATGGACGAGAATAAACCTTCAGCTTATAAACTGCTAAGGATTGTGGAAACAAGAGCCATGCTTTCAAAGTTAATCCTAATTTTAGTTAAAATCGTTATTTAACCTGAGGAAAAATATGTCTTCCCAAGCAATCCCCAAAATGTAAAAACTGATCTACTCCGGTGTGACAAGCAGTCTATTGAGAGCAGGCCCTCCAGATTCCAGGTTTTCAGACATTTAGAACTAAATCAAACAATTTTCACAGAAATAGGTTTCAGAGCTCTCTCTCTATTAGTGAGATAATTTGGTAAAAATCACTGCAATCACCAGGGAATTTTTAACAGCTGTGATGGGTGAGCAGAGAGCAGTGTTCCTTTTCCCATAACATCATTTTGTGGGGAGACCTCATTGCAGTCTTCCAGTACCCGAAGGGAGCTTATAAACAGGAGGGGAATCAACTTTTTAAAAGGGTAGACAATGGCAGGACAAGAGGAATTTATTGAAGCTAGAGGAAGGAAGGCTTAAATGAGATATTAGGGGGGAGTTCTTTACAGAGGGAATGGTGAGGGCCTGGAACAGACTGTCCAGAGAGGTGGTGGATATGCTGTCCCAGGAGATTTTCAAGGCCGGGTTGGATGGGGCCCTGGGCAACCTTGTGTAGATCCAGGCCTGGAGGTTGGTGTTCCTGCCTGTGGCAGGGGGTTGGAGCTTTCTGATCCTTGGGGTCCCTTCCAACCCAGACCATTCTATGATTGTATGATTCTAAATAAATACCACGCATAGGTTTCAAAGACCACACTTTATCCAATCAATCCTTCTGCAGGAGCCCTGCTGCCATCACCAGCCGCAGGGATTGGTGACCACCCAAAGCTCATGTACACATTTGTAGCTGCATATATTATTTATGCCCCTTGTGTGTTGAGCTGTTCTCAACTTTGAAGACCAACCCGCTTTACTTTGACCCCCGATGCTGTGGGAATGGCCCAGCTCCCAAATCCAATTACCTTTTTCCAGAAGAGCTTGCTCAGCGGCATAGGAGTGGATGATGCTTTCTCCTTGGGCCCCTCTTTGGGGGCTTCGGTGGCTGCTGCCTGCTGTTGAGCTGTGGGCTCAGGGGCTTTTGTGGGCTGCTTCGTCACCTGCGTCTCTTGAGAGGGAGGGGCAGTTTTGTCTGATTTCACAGAGGTAGCAGGCTGCTGCTCAGCGCTCTAGGAAGAAACACAAACACATAGGCTATAGGAAATTTGGGGGTTGGGCTCAATGATCTCTTGAGGTCCCTTCCAACCCCTACAATTCAGTGAAAATTCTGTGAAACGTGTGAAGGATGAGAACCTCCAGCACGCTCCAGCATCGGCTGGTGCCAATTGCACAGGACACCCCTAAACCAAGGTGCAGCTTAGGAGCAGCATCCCAATCCTCTCAAATGAAGGAACGCCTTGGACACAGGAAGAAAATTACCTAGCAACCCACCCTTCATAACAGAGATGATTAATTAAGAAGTTAAAACCGTGTCTTTGAGACTGAAAATGACAGCAAGAGTAATCACCCTCTGACTGCATTATTCATACAGATAACTTGAATCATCCTACTCACTTTGGTATTAGCTGTCTGTTGGGTCTCTTTTGCAGCCTGAAGGGAAACAAAACACAAAGAGAAGTCTGTCTGCGGCAGCGTCAGTGCTCACAGTCTCACAGCACGGGAATTGTGTGTGTCACAAATTATTTTATTTTTAGGGAATGTTTGTGAAATCCTGGCTCCTGCAGCCATGGAGACTGCTCCAGGGCAGAGCGGGGTTGCCTGAAGGGATTGCGGGCTCACATACCGCTACCTGTGGCAGCCCCATGGCCCTGGGAACAGCTCTACACTCGTCCTGCAAAGAGAAGCTCCACAGGTGCTGGAGATGGGTTTAGTCCATCCGCTCATGGGATTTGTTCTTTTGTAAACATAAAAATCATGCAGAATCCTGGTCTCATCAAATACACAAAGCCAGTAGGGCTCCAGTTTGTGAAGCTCCTTCCTGGCCAGTGAGACAGATCACATCCTACTGATCCTAACATCCAGCACAGCTTATGCTAAAGATTCATGTCTGAGCTGTACAAGAGGAGGAGAAGCAAGCCCCAGACCCAACAGATGGGAGCCCAGCACCCCAGGTGCTTAGGCATCCTGCACGTGCTCTGCAGATTTCTTGGAAGAATAGGTGAGAGGTGTTTTACAGGAGCCAAGATCTTCTTGTTGTGGTTAGCTCTAAGAAAAGAGATCCAGGGCAAGAGGTAAAAGTAGGGTAATGCCAGTACTGATGCTGAAAACAAGTGATTAACCCTTCCCAGCCAGTACAGTATTACTGGCATGTGATGCAGGGCAGATACACACAGAGGGGAGTAAAAGAACTGAGAGGGACCCAGCCATCAAGTGGCCAAACCCCGTCAGCATATGTTATGGGTTATATTAGGATTCACGTAGCTGTTTGTTTGAAAACAGTATTCACAAGTTGGTTTAAAGTTAGTCTTTATGTAAACACAGGGCACCGAAAAACAATGTTTGTTAACTGAGTAGTCCATCTATTCTTACCTAAAGCAGGGAGAAATGCTTTTTGGAAGGCTTGCAGAGAGCTTTCAGAAGAGAGAGTGAAGTGCTTAAAATGAGATATGACTGATATACTGAAATGATAATTTCTAATAAAGGAATTCAGTACCTGTTCATCTAGTTGGCACATCGTGCTAAGGCATTTCACGTGAGAGAGACAGAACTATGTTTTGTTTCCTAGGGGTGATGACTTCAGGGTGGCCTGTCACACCACTGCTCTGATTTAAGTTTCCCCTTTCCATCAGCCTTACAAGGAAACTCTTGGTACTGTTTTAATCCATCTCCTTTATTCTACATCTGTCATATATGATACCCTACTAAGTGCTTCTGAATTCTGTACGTGGAAATCAAGCTGTGGAAATAAACTTAGAAGCAAGAAAAAGCTGTTTAAAAAATAAGGGCATTTTAAAAAACAGGATTTATTACTGTAAACACTCAGTGCTGTTACATTCCTTCGAGATAACCGCTTTCATTCCAGACCAAAAGCCTTTCAAATTCCACCAGCCAGCCTAGTGAAAAGCAATCATCTCTCCCAACAGCTCAGTTGTAAGATTTTCAACTATTGTAAAGAGCCTTAGCATCTTAAAAAAAAAAAGTTACCCAGGAATATTTTTTTACTTAGCAGGAAGCCCTAATTCATTATGAACTCATAATTCATATTTTAATTGCATTAAATATCAAAACTATTAGCTCCCAATTAGCAGATAGGAGACCTTATGAGCTGCTGGCAACATCTGCAGCCTTAAGTGCATTGAGAAGATTATCAGTCCTTCAGTGATATGCAGATGATGTTTTTATCTCAAAAATGAGAAGACAGTGGAAAGAACATTTTTGTTTAGAAAAAAAAATAATCTTAAAGAACTCCCTTTGCCTCGTGCCCTTGATTATAAAGCCCCCTACTCACCAGAAATTCTATGTGGGTGTTTTGAGTGAGTGTTAAATATTAATTACTTCCCTCCCCCAGTGGAAGGGTCTCTGCTTCTACATTCTTTGGGCTAAAAAGCTACAATTCTCTGCTCTCATGCCACAGGACTTTGTGGCAGATCATCTTCAGAGGATGCAGAAATGCCCAAGTATAAACCTTGGGAGTGAAGCTTGTGAGAAGTTTTCAGTGATTTGTTTTAGTTGTTAAGATTTTATTCTGTGACTGGGGAGTTGGACTCTATCTCTTGAGGTCCCTTCCAACCCCTAGAATTCTGTGATTGTGTGAAGATAAAAGCTTCTGTTGCCCAACACAACCATTTGCAGCATGCAGCTCGAGCAGCTTTAGGTATCCTTGAAAACCAAACTTTTCCCATCTAAACTAAGCTTAGAAGTCAATGGCTTTTCTTGCTTCCAGTGAAAACTAACTCTCTTGGAAGGAAACCCCATGTTCCAGATTTCCCTGTGCCAGATCAGATGCCCCAGCTCACCAAATCACCACTTTAGCCACTCCACAGTGCCTGTTAAGCCTTAATTTTATTTGGACTGAGCTCTTAAGCTCCTCCCACAATCACAGGCACTGTTCACATCCCTGTAACTCACTGTTTCTCGGTACCTTTTAATTTATTTTTAATTTTAAGCTGTCAGGGAAGTTTGGTTAGCGTTAGTACATGTGACTGGGAAGGACGTAGCAGGCAAGGGTAAAGGGCTTCTCAGAATCCTGAGGTCACAGATGGCATAATGAGAGAAACCTTGCACACGAAGGTGGTTTTCATAAGGCACAGCCCAGAACCACTCACACCAGTAGCTCCCAGCACATGGCACGGCTGGCCAGGTGCTCATTCCAGTTGCCAATTGAATAGTTTTGCTCTGCAACAGGAGCCATCTGCTACTGCTCAGGGTTCTGCTCTTGCTAGAGCTTCATACAGACCTTGTGCCTAAAGAGTTTGCTAAAGGTACTGTGACCTAGCTTGGGGCTCTCTGCCTTCTTTTTCTTGGCTCCTTTGGGTTGGGATTCAGCCGCTGTTGGAGCAGGTTGCCCACCATGGCCTCTCTCCGCTTTCGATCCCTTTTGTACAACAGCATTGAAGTTGAGTGCTTAATTGGTCACGAAAATCAGTCAAACCCTCAGTAGACACAGTATTAAACCCAAACATTTCATTTTCTCCCTAGACGAGGTTATGTTTCCTTCTGAGCCACTGCTCCTCTCCCTTAGACCTTCTTCCACATGAGTAGTGAAAGAAATACAAGAGCTAGGGCAGTCTGACTGACTCAGAACTAACCATCACTTTGCACCCCATCTTCATTCAGTTGAGACCCAAATCCCACAAAGGCCAAGACTTCTGTATTGTTTTAAGTTCACAAGTAACCAGCTGAACTTTGGATTTATAAGTTTAAAACAGGCATATATAGAAATATTTGAAAATACCTCCATTCTTTTTAGACTGTGTTATAGGGACTTGAAAATGGTTTGCATGATGCATTATTTATGAGAAAAGCGTTATGAATATTCATGGTACATGCTACATAAAACATCTCAAACTTGCACTAAAGTTCATGACATAAGTTAGAAATAAAAGCATCAGAAAAGCAGTACTGATAGGCTGATACTGAAAGTGTTGCATCGGAAAGCACAGCTTCCTTCTCATTCCACTGTCAATGCCCATGTTGCCCACTGACACCAGAGACTGGATCTCTACAAATCCAGGCAGCACACTGAAAAATTCACTATAAAGGGCTATAAATTAAAGCAAAGCTTTGATATTTATATCTAGATGGAAAAGGAGCATTGAGCTGTTTTAAAGACTACCTGCAGCTCACTGCAGAATAAGTTATCCTGCGTAGGGGAGAGGTGACTTTTGTACAAGGTCTTGAGAAAACTTGCATAACATTTGCTAATATCTTCCATTGGAAAAAATATATGAATTATTGAATAATAGATTCAAGAACCTCTTCCAAACTTCTCTGTTCAAATTTCCTCCCTCCACAATCTTCAACGCAACCCTCTGGATTTATTGGTCTAAGATAAAAGCTTAGTTTGCTTGGTAGGGCCAGCAGGGTTTTTTACCCCTCTTCCTTCCCACCTTTTTCACCAACAAAAGGAGGGGGACACAAAGCCACAAGTTTTCCAGGTGGCTTAACTGGGCTCCAACACACCATACATGTTAACACAGGAGCCTGTGCTATGGTAACAGCACTGTACCTATGCCCACAGTATATGACTAATCACAAGTAACGCAGGGTAGCATTCTTCCCTCTTCTGCATCTCACTGTCAGGTTTTAAAGGAGTAAGATGCCTTTGATTACCTAGTACAAAGGACGATGTAGTATTCTTTTACTTACTGCTTCCTAATATCCTGGACTTCATTCTGACCACTCTTAGGCAATTTATTTTATGATTTAATTAAGAACCAGGACCATATATAGCAAAGAAATAAAAATTTAAAAAAATCTCAATGAAAAATACCTCAAGGGTTCACTCTGGGCAATCAACTTGTGCCTTTGCAAGCATCATTCTGCTTTCTTTTGCACTTGAACAAGGCAAAAATAAAAGCTTCCAACCAGTAGAAAGCTTTAAAGTGAGTTGAAACACTTTCCAGGAGCCACAAAAGACAAGAGGACCCAAACTCCAAAGAACCCACCAGCCTATAGTACTGACAACGTGAAGGATCAGCCAAGCGCTGTGGTTGACCACAAGCGGTAGGGAAAAGAGTCCAGAACGTAACAGGTATGAGCATGTGAAGTGGAGATCTGGGTCTCAAGACTGTTTCATTTAGCATGATGGCATCTTCCTACCAAGCCTCTCGCATCAAGGTGCCTTTCCTCTGCGGCCAGGCACATCAAGACCAGGCATTTCCCTGTGCTGCGCTCCCTACTATGGGAATGGGTATTCCCAAAGGTGCAGTGATGTGGGAACAAGTCAGGCTCTGCTACAGAATGGTCAAAGAAACAGTGCGGGGCAGATCTGCTCTGAACATGGTGCTGGCGAGGATAAACTTGCAAAGGATCAATTCACCCAAGGAAGTATGACTCAGCTCACATTAAACTCTCATGTTTGCACGGATGAAGTGACAACCATTAAGGGTGTTCCCGAGCTGCTGAAAGCACACATGTCAAAAGCCAGAGGCATCACTGATGGCGGCGTGTTGCTACAAAGACACCGAGTCTGGCTCTGCTGATGCCGCACGCCTCTGCATTTCAGCAAGAGGGAGAGTGCCACCATGCAATGCCAACGTGGGCTGTAGCTGCTCCTCGCCATGAGAATGTTTCTGTCCTCTTGGCCATGGGTGAGTATCGCTGAGCAACACTGGGAACCACCAGCCCTTGTGTGACAAATCCCAGCTTCCCCCACCAAGGGGGTGCACAAGCCACAACATGAAAGTGCCACCAGCATGGAAAGGCATGGCAGTCCCCAGGTCAGCCAAACCCCCATAAATCTCAGAAGAGGCTCAGACTGTGTGAGGGGGAAAGCCTTGCTTTTGACTTATTGGTAAAGTTGTGTTCTGAAGTTATTTCTTAAGGGAAACAATGGCCATTAAATAATTGTGGCTGCCTCAGCTGTAGACTCCACAGCTGTTCTATATGGCAGTTGCAATGTTACCCTTTTAACACTTTTTCTTTTTAATGTAGTGAAAATGGCATTCCACGTATCAGGAAAACACTAGTGGAGATAAAGGAATACTTCATAAAAAGACCCCTCCCATTTAACCTCAACATAATGAGTTTGCATATCCTGCTAGTCACCCTAGGCTGTTTGCCCTCCCAGGCGTGACAGCAAACCAAACCCAAACAGCATATTTGTTCCAAACTAGTCCACCTGCCCCAGTCACCTGCTATAGAAGTGTGTGTGATAACATCAGGTATGCCCACAGTGCCAGCAACTGGAGGTTTCAGCAGCTACGGAGCTATAAGTCTTGCAGAAACAGGGCAGTTTGATAGCTGCCCTTTTCTGGGAGTCACAGAAGACCTCAGCCCTGGTTGAAGAATTACAGAGTGATGTGTGTACCCCACACACTCCCCAAGCTTTGTGGAAAGACTGTCTGCATTTTAGTATCAGCCTATGCTAAAGTTGAATGGGACAAAAAGGGATTAAAAAAAGGCATGAAAACAAAATTGCTGATGCCAGTAATGACTTTGGTTACCTAATATCTGCCTGGAAAGACCGTTTCCTTCCTTAAGGTTTTCTTCTTTATGTGTTGTTAAATTTTATCATAGGCATTGCAAGGAATATACTGCAGTTGTTCTAGTCATAACAATGTGTAAGGACATTTAACCTGGAAGCTCCTAGCTATGCAGTCACTGATGTGCCCATAGGCCATGCAATTCCAGAAGAGAGGAGGCAGCTTAACACAAATTGTCTCACATCTATGTTTTAGCACTAACTTAACAGGAAAGCAGGTGAAAGGAGAAGTCTTTAAACACCTACGTTTTCCCATTACAGAAGATTATGTTTTCTGCTTCAAGGTTTTCTTTTTTCTTTACAGTTCAGGTTTTCCCATAGTTTGATTAAATTCAGTAAACATGTTGTCTCAATTGGATATTTTCAATATCTGTGATAACATATGAAAGCTATGATATTGAAGCTTATCTGAATTCACATCTAAATAACCATCACTGTTCATGGCTGTTAAAATGAGTTTCCTCTTACCAGAAGAATCCAACAGCAAGTTATCCATAAAGAGGAAAGCATGGAGCACATCTACCTGCTACATGGATGAGCGTTTCTAAGACTGGCTCCGTACCGGTCCAGGCAATACGGGTTTCAGGTGTCAGTGGGATCACCAAACGCCTCCACACAGCCTAATGCCTAGCATTGGAACAGCTTGACTGGTCAATTCACCCTGCTTAGAAACCCCAGTCCTCACCTCTGCGTGTAAAGTGAAGAACCTTTATTTATTCAGGGGGAAATATTTTAAATTACTTCAAAATTATAACATCAACTGAAGAAAAAGCAGCACAGAGAGGAAATACCCACATCAAAGCCACATAATAATCAGGGACAGAATGTGGAATCTGCCTACCTTGTCTTCAGAGTCACTTTTGGCTTCAGCTTTACTTGGGGAGACCTTAAACATATTTAAAAAAAACAGTCACACCCACTCCCTCTTTCAAAAGACCTCAAGCTCATCTGTTTGGAAGGAACAGTTTTTTCCTAGCACAAAGGTGAAAGAAGTGCAAATATTGCTCCCCCCACCCCATGTGGGAAAGTTTGTACTGTAACTGGTTTTTGATAGCAACTCAAAGTCAACAGCTAAAATTAAAGATATCTGGGCCAAATATATTCAAGCTTATACATCCAATTAATCCGTAAAAGTGAACATGCAGAAAATATGTTAAGACAGCTAAGTATCTCCAGGTTTACAAGAAGAGGGAGTTTCCAGAGTAGGCATCTGGTCGCAACTGCACAGTACCTACACATCTCTCAGTCTTGAGTAATGCTCCAAGGCACCTGCTTGGCTTCGTTATTTTTCAGCACCCATCACAGGGGACACGTTACATCTAGATCAACATGCCCACATGGGATTTTTATAAGCAATTCAAAGCACATCCAAGAGATGGAAAGGAAAAGTAAAGGCTTACCAGTGTCTTAAGGAAACTCATGACGGAGTTGTCTGCTGCTGCACCTGCTGGGGGGTTGTGTTGTTTCACCTCTGCCTTGTCAGGTTGCCCAGCAGCAAGACCGTTGATACCCACCGAGTCCTGCCGTAGGTCTTTTCGGTTGCAATCATCTATCTCCTAAAAAAAAAAAAAAGAAGGGGGCAGAGCTTCCTCAGTCCTAGCTCGCTTAGATTCCAGTGGAATGCAAAAGCAACGTTTGTGACTTGCATTATGTTGCCCCGAGAGTCACAACCCTAATTCCAACCATAGTTCTTCAGCCTACGTACTCCGAACAATCAGCCATTTATACATGTCTTGCCCCTCTTTTCTAATACATTCGGCATTTGCCATTGGTTGGCTGGACATTGTTCTCAGCTACCAAGTATAACAAACGCAGGGAAACTCACACACACCATCCCAAACAACCACTTTTCTCTTTCCAAGGCAGCACTTGTGAATAGGGACAAGTGCTGGCAGTCTGGCCTCTGACAGCTCACTGTCCGACTGTACCGTTCAAAGATCGCTTCCCATAGGCTCCAGTCTGCAGTTCCAGAAATAATTTTTATCTAGCAAACACAAACATGGTACGGATGAAAAGAATGAGAGAGGCAACAGCCCAGAGGGATTCTTCTCAGCCAGATGGAGCTGCCGCCTCTCTCCTTAGAATTGCAGCTCCCAGAGCCCCAAAATGGCTTTCTGATGCTCAAGCGCTCACAAGCATTTAACGCTGATCTACTCAGTTTCTCTTTAGGCACCTAAACCAGGGTTTGTTTTTTTAAATAAAGACCACTTGGACAAGTTTTGTGCTGAATTTGCCTGTGGTTCTGGCCACTTTTGCCTTGAGCCTGCACAGGTAAAGCCAACACAGATGTTTCGTGGGGCAGTGCAGCTTGGGACAAGTCCTTCAGCATTTCCTTTTTGAATGTATGTCTGAGTCTGTTATCAGTAATACTCCTCCCTTCTGTTTATCTGTCTACATCCTAAGTACAGGGCTGGACCTCTTAATTAAAGTAAATGGTGTGTGGCATGACAGTGGCCTCAGCTTTAGTGAAGGTTTGAGTCATTGAACAGACAATCACAGCAGCACCATAACTTTTCAGCAGCAGTTGTCATCCCACCTATTTAGACAGTTGTACACATCTGGTCACTTAGGAAACAGGGGCTGGAGATGCAGCAATTTGGGTACTAGAGAAAAAATTTAGGACAAGAAATAAAATGGATGATTCTGTCCAGGTGTCTCCAGAGAACAGCATCTTTGAAGCACTGCCTCCCAAAGACTGCCTGGAGGGCTAAGTGACACCAAGGGGTTTTTCCTGATCTGCCAACTCAACATACATGTTCAGTGCCATTTTTACCAGGAAAATTTTAAATTGTACTCTTGGGAACCTCTCCTTGCACGAGGGGATTTAAAACCGGTGTTTATGTCGGATTTGTGGAGAATATACCTCTCTGTGGGTCACTAAAGGAACAAGCAAAGATGTGCAAGTTAAAACTTCAGAGGGCTGATCTGGCACCAGGAAAGATGAACACAAAGCAGCCAGCCTCTGTGCAGCGTTTAAGGAGTCAAAATACACAAGGATTTAATTTGAGAACAGACATCTAATTCTCCACCCACCATTTTCCAGATTTACCCAGGAAGAAGCACAGCACAGTAACTTGGAAGCTCAGGACCCTTCAACAGCCAGTTTAGAAGTTTCACACAAGGGTCTAACGTGCCACTTCATCTGGCTGCCAGTTATGGCCCAAGCAGCTCCTAGAACAGCCCGTCCCATGCAGAGCATGTGTGGCCACGCCAGCCCTGCTTGTGGGAGAGCTGCTGGCTCCACTTCAACACTGAAGGGGCAATGATGGAGGGAGGCGGGAGACCAAGGCAGCACAAATTATGTCGCTCAGCAAAACTTGCTGCAGTACTGGAGACCTTGGTGCTATCAAACCTGTCCCTACTTGATGTTATCAAACAAAAATTAGCAGTCTTCACACACAGAAGCCCCAGCTGGGATGCCAGGCTGCACCCTGGTTAGAAGGGAGGGATCTTTTTGCAGCTGTTTGCAGCTGCAGGTACCACCAGGGCAGGTGCAGAGGTGATGGTGACCACCACCACCACTACGTGTTCCAGTATGTCCCTGCTTTGCCTGGTGGATGCAAAAACTATTGCAGACTCTGGGGAGCTTGAGGCACAATGCCATCCAAACTCCGACTTGCAGAGCTCCAAGGGGCCCCATAACACCCTGCACCAGAGCAAGCTATCGAGACAGGGCTTCAATAGATGCTTCAATCCACCTTGCACTTTGGTGGGGATACTGCTGGAGGAAGGGGCAGGCCACCACCAGATAAATTGGGGAGCGATAACATGGATCCCTACAATACCCTGTTTTCAGAGCTGAAGTAAAATAGCCACAGCTCACTGCACAACGTGCCATGCAAAGCACCAGGGGCAAATAATAAAGAAAGGAAACGCTAGCAGTAAGAGAAGTCAGTATTAGAAGTTAGATACTGTGTAAATGTTGAATTCATCTCTTTGGGAAGCCAGATTTGGGGGTAATAAACACCTTAAATACTTATACTGTAGTTTCAGTTCAGTCATTCGAAAAGCATATCAAAAGAATGTATTCCTGCCAGCACTTTTGTTTGCATGAATCATGGCTCAGTGAAACATTTCAGGCATATAATTTATCTTTTCTTTGGCTTACATAGTAAATGCCTCATGAATTCATGAATTCTGTCCTTGTTTTAATTATGCTGTGTTCTGAATGTAGTTTTGTAGACCACAAAAATAAAGAGTGGTTCACCAAACACAGAATGTTTGTGCAGCTCTTAAGCTACAACTGTGGAACCTCTCTCTTACTTACCAGCAATGCTGTTTGTTTTGTTTTGGCACTCAGTGCAGGGAAACTTTGCTTTGCCTTTAGTTTTTACAGATACAAGTCAAAATCCACCAAAAAAAGAGAAAAAAAATGGAAAAAAGAAACTGTTGGCAGCAATATCTGGATTTTAGTATGATTATATGGTCATAGTTTGTAGTTACTACAGTAACAGCAATTAAATTAGATTTGGTCATCCTCCCATCCTACATGAGAACCAGCAACTTCAGAAGGAACAGAGGGCAACTGTGCTGCAAGGTAGAGCCACAGCCTTTGTTTCACAAATAGAATTAAAGTAAGTTTGGCACCACATCAGAAGTGCTTGGTGGGTATATTTTTTTCTCAGAAAAGATCCTCACTTCCTCTCTGCCCCAAGTGTATTCCTTCTCATATTTAAAACAAGATCTATAGACCAGAAATTTGGGAGTAAGGTTAAAATGTTTTTCTCCCCTGCACAAGTTCTGCCACTGCTGTTTGCCCTAAGCAATGGGCACCCTGACCTCACGAGCCTCCTAACACTGTCAGTGGCACAGCTTTAGGCACACACATAAGAGATGCACAGGCAGTTTTGTGTCACAGGAGACCTGTCCTCACACAGGGACCAAAAGCTGTGGCACGGGCTACGGCCCTGCAAGCACTTCCACACACCCAGCCAGCCTCCTGCTGACATGCACCAGGGATTTCCCGATCATTCCCATGAGAGAGGTTTAGGATGTGGATAGGAGGAAGATGAAGACTGGAACAGACCCCCAAATTAATAAAAGAGCTAGGCAGTATTGATATAAAACCAGTTCAACTGGAACAAGCCACTTCTGGTATCCACTTGAAGTGGCAGAGTAAGATGTGGATGATCTTGTCCTGTCCCTGACAACTGCTCATGACAGAGGCTCACTCACCTGAGCTGTCCCAGGATGACTGCTTCCTACCAGCACTTATGTAACTCTTGATTCTAGTTAAAGCTACTCCAGATAGTTATTTCTTTATGGATTTTCACACTGTGCTAATTCAACAGCACAAAATACTGTTTCATGCTCTGGAGTTTGCGATCACAGCAAGGTAAGAAATTATAAATTTTGCATTGAATGGTAAAAGTAACGATGCTTGTGAACTATAGGCAGCTCATTCTGTGTGTGAGTCAAAAATATCTTCAGGAATTTACAGGGTTGGGAAGCTTTGCTCTTACAGCTACACACAGAAGCACTGAGTAGATCATTCATTCTGAATTATTCATCCCGTTCTGTTTATGTAGTGAATGATTTGATTTGCTGCCAGGCTTCTTTAAACGTGGGTACAGAGCTGCCTGACACCAGTGATGGGTCCTGCTTTTCAGGGGCAAGGGTAAAAACCACATCAGTTTAGTGTCACAGATTAATTGTCGGAAAAAAAAATATCTTACTGAGTTCATACAAGAAATCTGACCTTGAGGTTTGAGGACCTACAACATAGAGAACACATGGTGGAGGAGCGAGTGAAGAGACCTTTTAGGGACAACCTGCAATGTCTCCAGTGCAAGAGGTGAGTATCTTGTGAGCATCTCACCTCTGCCCCAAGCACCAGCAGTTATACAGCAGCCTGATACGTAAGCCTGAGCCAGGCACACAAGAAAAAATTACTATTAAAATGGCATTTGCATACAGATGCTGATCAAGGGGTCATGCAGCTACTTTCCCCCTCCTCTTCCTGACTTTGGGCAGGACTAGATCACAGGTAACATACTCCAGCACCTCTCCAGCAGAGGATAATAAGCATTGTGCCACTTATCCCTGTCCAGGAGATGGACTATTTCAGTAGTTAATTACTTGATCATTGATCCTCTGCCATATTTGCTGATATCAAACTTTGTAGGAAGTGTAAATACCTAAACTCACAAGGTGCTCAGGTCCTTCCTTTTAATTAGTGTGCTTTCAGATAAGTTACCTAATTCCTTATCTTGCACTCTCACCCTGTAAAATCACTTCTAAGGACCATATTTCCTTGATTAAAAAAACCCAAATCACAACAGCCAAGACTGCAAAAATTACTACTTCATGATATTCCCTAGTCCAGGATACAGCCAAGCAAGAAGCAGCTGCTGTTCAAGAAGTTGCTGTTTTATATGAATGGCACAAAACATGCTAAAGAATTTCTTTTAAACCATCTAGTGTCAAACTCCAAGCTATCAGAGCAGAAGAAAGCGTTTCACTTTCAGGTGTCTCTACTTTCACTTGCAGCTGGCTGCTGCTCATCCTCCCAGCAGCAATCCCAGACCGACCTGGCCAGACATCCCAAAGTGGCACCAGTGACCTGAGACTGGAGGTCTGATACCAGCACCCAGGCACGAAGCTGACAGAGCTATTGCCATCCCGCCACAGGTTCTTCTTCCCCCACCTCCAATCAGTCACCCCTCCGGGGGTTCCCTGTGACAATTTAAGAGCACCAGTGATCAATTCACACAGCCATCACGATATCAAGCTGTATTGAGCTATTAATACTCCCGAGAGGTTTCATTAAGAGTGAAATGGAGATTCCTATCCAAGCACTTGCCTTCCCCCGTGGGACATAGTCTGACGTGCTCTGTAATCCAGCCGCCTCTTCCACTGCGATGTGCCCGTCAGGCAGCTCTGCACTCTGCCTTTCCTCCTGGGGATCAATTTGCAGTTTACTCCTTTCCTTTCCCTTCTCCAGCTTGAAGATCCTGTCAAAGAAGGTTACTTGTTTCGGCTTTGAGGCAGCCTCATCCTCTCCCTCAGGTGTCACCGATGCTGTGAGATCGATGTCGTGAAGCGATGCTGCCGGTGGGGCCTGGGTCAAGTTTTTATGTGTGCCTTCCTGCGGCGCAGCTGCCGCGGGAGCCTCCGCGCTGTCACTTGGGGCTTTGTTCACGCTGGGCGACGCTGAGCTGACATCAAGCTTTGCTGGTCCAACCGATGAATCTGTAGCTGGATCTTCAGTACGCCCTGGTACAGACCATGAAAACGCGAAGACGGAGCGGGATGTAGCAGATGGCCGGGCTCTCCTGGCAGCGCTCCCAAGGCTCTGCCCGCCCGCCTCGGGAGCAGGGCTCTGCTCCATTGTCTTCAGGGAAGAAACGGCCACATTATCCCGTGCAACACTTGCCTTTGCATCCACTACAAACAGAGGCATAAAACAGTAATTATCCAGCACAGCAAAGAAGTTATACTGGTTGCACCATTAATCATGGTGACCTCGCTCTTTAATAAACTAATTCTGAAATGTGGAGCCTCGGGGGGGACGGGGACGGGGCGAGGGACAGGATGGTGACCCCACAGAGCACAGCTTGTTCAGAGACCCTCTTGTCTTCCTGTGCTACATAGTAGCTCCGCTCATCTATCAGACCTGCCCCTCTGATTGTCTTTCCTGACGCTCCTCATTGAAGTTGATGCAAATTCTGCATCCTCCGCAGCCCCTGCTCAGTTGCCAAAGGCAGAAAGGGCCAGGCTTTCCACTACTTGCCCAGCAGACCTGCTGAGGACATTATACTTTCCAATTACAATTAAAGAAGTGATTTACAAAAAACCCATAGTTTGAGACAAAGTTTATTATATAAATTACACTTTCTCCTGTTATATACTATATATTTTACTTTCCTCTGTGGAAGTTAAATAGGAAAAAAGAACAGAACCTGTGAGGGCTCACTTTTGCCCTGGCTTTCCAAGCTCTCCACAGAGCTTCACAGTCATAACTTCACTCATCTTCCCAATCCTGCTCCCTACTCCCCTCACATCCCTCTGCTGTCTGCAGGTCACTTTCAGCCTGGTCTGAGTAGTTGTGAATCACATCTGCACTGGGATTCTTATCCTTATGCTTCCAACTCTTCTTGCCCAGTGGCAACGTGGCCCTTAATCCCCTTGACATTCTCCCCAGAAATTCCCCCTGACTTACACACGTGGCCATCACACTTGGGATGTGGAAAAAAATCTTTCATCTTAAAAGTATATTGTATGGTTTTATGTTCCAATGGCACTTTGATAACATAGCTGAGGTGAAAATCCCTGATACTGTGTATGCAGAGGGGAGGGGAAGGCTCCTGCTTCACAGAAGACAAAAGAAAGAGAAAAAGAAAAAAAATATCTTTTCTATACCCATTTTTGTGGATGGGAGACTGAATCACAGACAACGTGGTGCAGAACCCAGTGAACAAGAGGCGCTTGTCGAGGGAAGCCTCACTGTTCCTCCCCAGCCTGAGCTTCTCCCCCTTTAACTAGGTGTATCTCCGATTTCCCTGTCAAATCACCGTGGGTTTCAAGGATGAATTTAGATCTACTTAATTATAACTGAAAAACTGACAGGCTCATGCTGACTTGCTAAATTAGGATTGTAAAATTGTCAGTTCCAGTGTAAAATTGAAATTATTTCAAATGATAACTGTAACAATAGTCTAGTCAATATTATGCCTTCACGTTCTAATCCAACAGAAACAACCCCCCTGATGCCAGCATACCCTGCCTGAACCGCCTGTCTTCCCCAGAGCTCATCTTCCATGTTCAGTTTAATTTTTTAAACTCCTTTGTGGCAAGGAAAGCAGGACACGCACCACAGCTTTCAAAACTACCCTTTAGGGTTTTTTCTTCCTTATCACAATTTCCCACCCCCTCACCCTCCCCTCAAGGATTTTGCCTAAAACACAGGAGCATTTCAGGTGCCATACAGCCTGTGCCTGTACCACTTCAAGGCTGCTTTCCTATGGCACTGCCCAAGTACCCTGACCACATCCCTGGGAAAATGTGTGAGGAGAACAGAGCCCAAGCATCCAGCTGTGACACCCCATCCTCACACCCTTAACCCAGTGACTGAGAGTCCTCGCCGGACTCCTGCTCTGCAGCTCAGCATTGTCCCAGCTAGCAGGAGGTGGGAGCATCCGTACACCAGAGATATGTCGAGTGTGCCGGCATGCCAGCATGAATCCCAAGTGACCTCACTGAAACCCTTACCAGCAGCCGGCAGAATAAGGGCTACAGTGGCAGGATTCCCATCTGCAGCCAGCATCTTACCAGCTGCCAGGGAGCTGGCTCCAAACTTCCTTATTTATAACGTTTTTAATCTGTCATTTGCTTTCTTATTGCATTTCGGGTGTCCGCAGGCACACAGAGGGGCCAGAGGGCTGCAGCACAGCCTGTCCTCTCCAGGTAAACAGACTTCCACTTCTTTGTGTGCACTCCAATAGACGAAAAATTCTTTCTTTGGATTCTCTGTTGCTATCCATGTAAGAAAGTGACTCATGCTGGCAAGAATCCTTTGCCAGTAATATTCCTCTGCAATATTTCATGAGCCCCTATTGCAACATGACAACGTGCAGAGAGGAGGCACAAATAACTTGCTGTTCAACCAACCATTCAGCTACTCAGCCAGGGTCGCTAAGTATCAGTGGAGTTTTCCAGGCCTCCTGTAGCACACTATGAACAAAGATCTGGAGCACTAACTCCTAATTGTAGTTGGAAACTTGGGAAGGAAGCAAAAAATCAAACCCTTCCCCAGCTAGAGAAAGCAGAAACAATATGCATTGGAAAATAATTGCAATAGACGAAGCTGAACTTCTGCTTTATGTAACAGATAAAAATGAAACACAAGAAAACTCTCTTTAGTATAAAAATAGGAATATAAGCTCATCATTAAGAAAACTAACCAACCAAAGAGTAGCTCATGAACCTATCAAGCTCCTTTTATCTCTAATTATCATGGAAGGAATGAAAGACCTGGAAAGTTTCACTGGTGTGAGCTCTGCAGCATGTCTCTTGTGTCAAAACAGTGCTGAGTGTTTCAGGGAAAGTCTGCTCAGGCCCCAGGCAGAGCAAATCCCACCACCAGAAAGGAGACACTTCTACGGTGGCACAAACAGGAGGCTGCCTTGTGCCGCAGTCATGGCAAACTGAAGGAAAAAGTCCTTGAAATGGCACTGTTTGGATGAAAGCACTGAGGCTTTGGCAATGCTGTTCGATCTCTCAGCACATTTTGATTCAGTCTTTGACCCCACTCAGAGATTCAGCTGCATGCAGAGTCCCTACAATTGCTTGTAAAGGCATGGAGATGCCCACAAGCCTTGAGAGCATCTTCACAGATGCTCCAGATGCGCTAAGTGGTGTCATCTCCAAGTGTATCTTGTGTTTGTGTGGCAGACACCCCAAAGTTGTTGACAAGACTAAATGACTGAGTTATCAGAAGCATTAGAGAGCTCCAAAATAAGGCATTCCCTCCCTATCTTACACTAATACTCTTTTGCAGTCTTCCTCAGGTACTCCATTCAAAGTAAGTTGACAGTACATTTTTGCTCTAAGAATAGTTTTGTTTTACCTAGGGAGCTAGCATTGTTATTTACCTAACAGACTTACTGGAACTAATGGAAAGAGCAATAAGAGCAGCGATAATCATTCTTTCAAAAAAACCAACCCAACTACAACTCATTGTTCACACCCTAGAGGCACATAGCATTTCTGCAGCACACACAGCTCTGTTAGATGCTGGCTAGCAGCAGAATGTCCTGGATCGGGTTTATCCGCTGGAACAATGGACCTGCATCTTAGTTGAACTTTTCTTCCTTGTGCAATCTGTGAGCATCAGTAAACTGCTCACTGGATTAGGGATTTGCACATAACGGTTGACTGAATGCAAACTTAATTTCTCCTATTTTGCCCTGAGACATTCCTACTCTCTGCAGCAAAATCTTAGCTATACAGCTGTACGTTCTGGCTCTTTTCCCTTTTCCTGTTTTCCACCAAGTACTGCTGTTGTTTGAAGTTCTGCAAGGCCAACACAAGCCGTTAGGAAAAGTTGGGATGCCGTTCCCCACAGAGCATTGCGTCACAAAGCAGCAGCAAGGGCACCGCTGCTATTTAAACGGCCTTGCCTGTGAGCGCTCTGCGCAGTGTCTGCGTCCCTGCTAATCAATTGGAGCAGGAAAGGCAAGTCATGGAAAGAATCCCTAAGCCCACACATCTGTCAGCCTGTTTGAGCAGAAGCAGCAAGCGGAGGGAACCAGTCACCAATCTGCTCGGCCAGATGTGAAGCAGATGGTGACAGGACTCTTCCAAATAACATTACTTCCTCTGGTCAGATTAAGTTAACTCTCTGGATTCTTTTTTTCATTATATTAGCTGATATAGATTTCAGACTCATTTATCAGCAATGCAGTTTAATGTGCAGCACATGGGCAGCTCACTGGCAGTCACAGAAACACGAGCTAACGAGGCAGAGACCACAAACGTGCACCCAACGCTGTCAGTAAAATCCTCTTGCTTCACTTGCCTTTTTTGCAGCTCTTTTGTCTTCTCCAGAAGTGCTCGCTTTATGACCATAAAATATATTACAGCACTAGTTCTTACACTGTTTCCTATTAGAAATACTCTCCACTATGTTTTCTGTGGGACTAACAGCGATCTCCAAACACCACTTGCACTTTTACTTCCCCAAGACCTTGGTTTTCTCAGTATTTCAGCGGTATCCAAACAGTTAATGATTTTAGCTGCTCTTTAAACATTAATGAACTTAAAATATGAGTAATATCAACACAGGACAGTTAAATTTTTCAACTTGCTACTTAAACGGATTTAGTAATTACATTAATTAGGTAATCCATTTAAGTAAAACAATACCATATGCTTCATTTTATATGTTAAGGGTAAAACATACACTTATTTTCTAGGTCTTCAGACAGCGTAAATCATCTGGCTCCTATTTACTTCCCAGAGCTCTGCTGGTTTACACCAGCAGAAACACACAGATACAGGCTTTTATCTTCTCATAGGCAACAGTTTAAGCTGCCTTACTGAAGCTAGATGGCATTAGGAAATGAGCCACAGAGCAGAGATGCGGAGCTGTAATCGGTACCATCTGCATGTTTCCGTGCCAGTCTTTGAGTGGTTTTGTCCAAACTTAGATTTTGCAACTGGACGTAACAGGCTGTGAGTGTTCTCTTAACAATGAGCAAGAAAATAATGTTTGTCTTTCCTTGCAGAGCCCAGAGCAGATTGTTGGGTGCTGCTGCGTTCTGAAAGCAGGCAGAAATCCCTTGCAAGGAAAGCACTGGCAAAACGAACGTGGCCGAATCTGCAGAGATGAGAACTCAAGCAGCACTGCTCCAAGCTGCTCAGAGAAGCTCCAGAGCCAGCATGAGGGGCACTGAGACAGGAATGAGGTGCTGAAAAGTGAGGAGAGACACTCGTGTCTACAGATGAGCATGACTACCCATGGCTATGTGGAGATAACTTCTCAAAGCTACTTGGATCCAAGTTTTTGGTGCTTGAACTGTACAGGTCACAGCAGGTGCTCAGGATGCCATCCCTAGAAGCGGGGCTCAGCTGCTGACAGGCACCTTTCCAAAGGACCAGAGGGTCCAGCCTGCTTCTGGTGGGACCATTCGAGAACCTGGTTGCTGTCCCACTGTGACCACCACCCAAATTAGTCTGAGATGGGCTGCAGACCAATGAAAAAGTGCTTTACCATCCCCCAAAGCACCTGATACCTCCTGCTCCTCTCACCACACAGAGCAGCATTGTGCCAGAGAAGCCAAGCTGTGCCAGACACTGTCCAGCTTCCACCCTCACACCCACGGCTCGCACAGAACAGGGGCACATCAGCCTGGCTCCGTCGGGAGAACAAGCACACTCTGAGGCTCTGCCCTGATTGAGGTCTAACACACCCCTAGCAGTGATGCAGAGAGGTGGTTGGGGTTACATCAGTCTTGTGACAAAGGGTGAAGAGCTCATGGTAAATAGACTGAAGTCCTGAATATACGTTGCCAGCCAGGCTGCATTCCCAGCAGCACACAATTCTGGCACTGTACCCCTTCTAAAATCTCCAGAGCCCAAACACCAGCACCTGACACCATTAAATTATGTTTACAAGGATCTCACTGCACATTCAATGCACTCTGCTCTCTTAAAGTGTCTCCTACCCAGCTGAGGATCAGAAGTAGCATCACACTGCAAAACCTCAGGTCAGGCAGCAGTGACGTACTGACATCGCTGCATGCATCATGCCTACAACCTTATGGCATTTACAGCCAACCACTTTTTCTAAATGACCACCAGAACAGGGAAATGTACCCCTATACGTGTTCTATCATTAACAAATAATCACCTGGTATGTTTGAAGCTGAAGCAATGCACCTACACCAGAGCACAGGGCCACAAATCAGAGAGCAAGGCAGAACAGCTGAGACACAGAAAAAGGCACTCACACTTCCATCATACCACTTGTTGAAGATGCTAACTTCAATTTCTGAACTGTAAGTATCAGAAATAATGTTTCACAAGCACACACAAAGAAGCAGAGGTGGTTTCTAAGAATTTATGGTCTTGTGAGTGAGAACATGTAGGTAGGACCTGGATTTCATTTTCTTTCATTTTTTTGTAACCAACAGGCAAAGAATTTTGCCCAATTGTCTATTATTAATGTTAAACTGCCCAAAACATCCTGAGAAAGCTGAGTGCATGTAGGGTGCTTCAAAACGCCTTTTAGTGCAGTCACTAAACAAAGTCCCCCCAAACAGTTTCCCACTCCCTTCTTTTCTTTTGTTTCCTCAATACAACATTACTCTGGCCTTTAATTTACACTACTTTCCTCATTCCTTTTGGGCTCATGGGATTCCATCAGTCCACACTCAATATTCTAACAACAGCTCCCAGGGGACCTTGGAAATATTTTCCTATTTTACTCATTATTATTAGTCTTTATTATTATTATGTCTTTATTACTACTCTTTATTATTACCATTAAACATCCAAGCTTCAGAAAAGCTGCATGCACTGACTCACAAGTAAGAGCTGAAACGTGGCTTCCCCTTTTAATCTGAGGCCAGGCACCAATATTTATTGTTGCCCCAGCATAAACCACTCCCTGTCTGTAGGCAAAGGAGGTGCAGACACACCACCCTTCTGTGGTACGTACCTTCACCATTCATTGCAGGAGGATGAGCCTGAACAAACACAACAGATCCGTTTTTAACGTTGTCAGGAGATTCAGACAGAGCCTGGAATAGTAAATGATACAGTTCTGAGGACCAGGCATACCATGGGAGAGGGAAAGCAGGGGCAGCCACAGACAGCAGCCAGGGAAGATGAGAGCAGGCAGCTCCTTGTTACCTGGTAGCTCTTCACTGTGCATGTGTTGTCTTCTTCAGCTGCCTCCGGGACACTCATTGTATTCCCCATTGTTCCTGTAAGATGGAGTAGAAAACAACCAAGCCCAAATAACCCTTCCCTTCTCATTGATAGGAATTTGCTGCCCAATTCAAATCAAGAGGCAGCCAACGCCAATGGGCTTTGGCAGGCTGGGTGACACCTAAGGAGCCCTGCCTGCCATCCCAAAGGCACCTGCCCTGGCCAGGCAGCACACACCAGCCCTCTCTGACCCCATTGGGCTCACAGCTGCTTACTCAAAGTGGTGCAAACAGAGTAACTTCCCTTGTGCACTGGGGAAAACTGAGAGTAATCACACCTGCACCATTCATTAGGGATCAGCTGACGGCAGGAAGGGGTTAGCAGCAGGTTAAAGTGGAAAGGACCAAAGTATAGAAATAAATTAGAGCAGTTTTGGGGGGGGGGGGGGTCTGGGTATTTTTTTTGTTTCTGTTTGGTTTTCATTTAAAAAAAGAAGAGGGAAAAGAGGCAGCTGGTCAGTTTAAAGTCGCTTTCTTATGCTCATTCCCACTGGAGTCAGTGCTCTGACAACAACCCTGGTGTGGGCTTGGCTGGTTCATCGCTCTTAGCCCCTTAGATAACTCATCACTTAGTGAAACTGTTCTGACTCCTTTAAACTTAATTTCAGGAGCAATGGGCTCCTGAAAATATGTGTACTGTTATGCAAAGGAAGCCTCTTCTCTGCGTATCAGTACACGTAAACATCTTGGAGGCTTTTGTTTTGTGCTTTCTCTTTTCTTTTCCCCTTAACTTACAAGACATTTATGCACCATCTGAGCTCACTGTGCTTTCAGGCTGCAAGTTGTTTGGGGTCAAACACTCTCCCTGCAATATGGTCAAAGCACAAACTATGCTGAAGAGGAGGGTTCCTATTGACTTTGGTTTAGGATGTATATGTATAAGTGCTATTAAACCTAAGCAAATAAACAAGGAGAAATTGCTGTGAGCCACACCTTGAAAGAGGAAGGTCTCTGAAGAGAGGAAGGCAGAGGGCTGGAGCCAGCTCCAGCTCTGTGCTGACCCTGTCAGGCGCCCAGCACAGCCACCGAGGAGCCTCTCTGCTCTTCCATTATCGTTCTGGATTTTGCCTGCACCTATTGGTGAAGCCGCAGAATCATAGAATCATAGAATGGTCTGGGTTGGAAGGGACCCCAAGGATCAGGGAGCTCCAACCCCCCTGCTACAGGCAGGGACACCAACCTCCAGGTCTGGATCTACACAAGGTTGCCCAGGGCCCCATCCAACCTGGCTTTGAAAATCTCCAGGGACAGGGCATTCCCCACCTCTCTGGACAGCCTGTTCCAGGCCCTCACCATTCCCTCTGTAAAAAACTTCCCCCTAATATCTCATCTAAACCTTTCCTCCTTTAGCTTTAGTCCATGTGTGCACAAGGGAGCCTGCTTCAGTGTTTTAATTAAACACCCTCCTCCCCTTGGCTATTGGAGAAAAGGAGGAGTCATGTTGCTGAATGATGTTAGGCAGAATTTGACTGTGGGCACGGGAGCAGCTCCCCTTCCACCTCCAGTCCCATGCGTCTGCTTCCAGTTACTCCTTACAGAGCCAGGGCTGGGGGGGGTGCTGACCCCGGCCTCCAAATCTATGCTTTACAGGGATGGTCCAGATCCGGTTTCTATTGTATGCTGCATCCTAGATGACGTGAGATCCACGCTGGGACTGTCTCCAGGGATGGGTATTACTCTGCACGGAGTGCCCGGTGCTGTGCCGGACACTGAGCAGCCCCCACTGATGCTGAAACATGAACTGCTGAGAACCGCCTCTTAAATACAGGCTTTGGGACTGCACCTTGGCTTCAGGGCACAGTTACTTTGCGGGGGTTTTATCTTCTCAGCTGATATTTCCACTATAAAACAGAACTTCTGATTGATGGTGGAGAAAAGCCAACATTTCCCCATGGATGTACAGTGGCCCCTTGTCCTTGCTATGTAATTCCGTTTCCTAGCAACTTTAAGCATTACCCTATCGGAAGAGAAAGGAACAAGATTCAAATCCTGCTGCTTAGTCTCGACAGTAAATTTAGTATCTGCTTGAATCTGGAGGATTTACTTTTGTTTTCCATTCACAAGGCTGCCTGGTTTATGCCAAGAGACAACTTAAGCAGTGGATGGAATATTTGCAGGTTATGTGCTTCCTTTTTCATATGTGCTGTGAAATCAGTGCAGGGAGTAGGAGAAGCAAATTCCTTGTTGCATTTTATTCTCTTGTTTTGACAGTGATTTGTAGCCTGATTCTCAATTACTCCAGTTTCCTGTTGATGCAGCTCTACTCACGTCAAGTGAGTTATCTTTAACTGATGCAGAGCAGAGATCACAGGCTCTGATCTCTGGCATATTTTACTCAAGGAGAGATTACCCGCTTTCCACAATCAAGTTTATAATGCTCACTGATATAAAACACACACAGCGGTCGAGTGGAAATTCAAAAGATTTTCCTTCAGCAGAACTCTCTCTCTCATAGGAAGCCGAACAAGGCTTTGAGGGTGGGTTTTTTTGCTAACAATGGGACAAACTTGCTACATAACCCCCTTGGAATAAGATTCCCAAACACCAAACACAGTTCTCCACCGTGCGCACATCCCTATAGCATCCCTTTGGACTTTTTTCCCTCCTTGCAACAGTAACTGCTCATTGTACTCCGCTGATCTTTACCTTGCATGAGCACCATGACACCCCTGGGGCACAGGGGCAAGGGCAGAAGGTGACCCTAATCCTCTGGGTACAGCGCTCAGTCAATGGCTCAGCCTCCTGGCCCCTGATCCCGTAGGAGCACCAGTAAGGTAAGCATCCATGGGTATACAGGTGTAGAAGATACAGGTGTATGGGTGTAGAAGATATGGGTGTATGGGTGTAGAAGATACAGGTTTATGGGTGTCCTTGTGCTTTCGCCCTGTTTTACAGAAAAAAATGAAAGATCGCTGCCACCTATGGACAGAAGTGGGTATCAGCAGAAGTGATGACATGCGCATGCAAAATGGTATCAAAGTGGCAGTGTCTCCAGCTGCCAAGAGAGTAGTGTCACAGGTATTTGCTGCTGCCATCGCATCGAGAAACGGCCGCTGCAGAGACCATTGCACCGGATCACACGCGGCTCCAGATCTGTGCAAACGAGTGTGCCTGGCTTGGTCACTAATGTGGAATGGTCATGTTTTTCCCGAAGCACTCAGCTCTCCAGGTTATATAACCAAATGTCCTTAAATGTGGAGCCAAGGAGGGTTTTGGGAAAATAAGGGGCTCCAGCGAGGCTCTCACTTGGTGTCTTTGTTCACCTGTGTGTTTAAAAAGACCACCTTTTCGATGGTGGGCTGCCAAAACCTAAGCTCCAAGCCCCACTTTGCCACCCAGCTGAAATCCATGCTCAGGCAAAGGGTCTTTCCGAAAAGATGCTGAGGACACCCGGTGTGAAGTGACTTGCACCACGAGTTTCTGGGACATGTCAGGATCTGGCCACACACACGCTCCTGACAGGCAGAATCGGATGTTGTGAACCACTGAGGACCTCCATCCAGCTGTGAGCCCTATGCTGCCTCTTGGGCTTCTGCCTTGGTCTCTCCATTGGCTGTCTTTGTTCTGTCTTGGCTACAATCATGGTTATTTATTAGCAGTTCAGCCACCAGGCAGGACCTCTTTGTGCCCTTTGTTCTACCTCGGAGCAGCACAAAGCTCATCTCCATAGTAAGCTGTGAGTATGGAGCAAACCTCCACCAAACGTGTGAGGTGCTGCTGGCAAGACGTCTATTTTATGAGGGGAGGTTTGACAACATTTAGAGACAAGACAGCTTTCAGGGATTGAGAGTGGAAAAAAGATGATCCCGCTGCAAGACCACTTTTCCCCAAGAGGAGAAGAAACCCCTTAGAAGCCAAGAGGAACTGGAGCAAGCTCATTCTCATCCTCAGGATTCCTTTCTGGACACAGGTTTTTTGATGAAGTTTCAAGGATATTATCCTCATTCAGAGCAGCGGGAATGCAGCCCGACTGGTTTCTAAAGGAACATGTGCTACCAGCCTCAGAAGGAGTTCCCTTCCTAACACATGCTTCACTGCGTCCATTGTAAGGCAGAAAATAATCCAAAAAAGAAAATGGTATTTTTAAAGATTTTTTAAAGTGCCACTACATGAAGCACAGCTTGAGGCTTGGGAAAACCCTCCTCTTTTTCCTCCCCCTCTCCAAAATCATTGTTTTGGTCCTGGCAGAGCAGTGAAAGCTTTGGAAACCAGGAGAGAAAATTACAGCAAAAAGCATGATCTACTGGGTGATGTGGAGAAAGCCAGGCACTCCTCACCTTCCAAATGCCACCAGCCCCGAGCACTGCAACCGCCTGCCTCACCCTGCCTGTTAACATCTACAGCCCCCAATTCTTTCCTCCCTAAAACTTGCCATATGTTGACCTTAAACATTGGAAAATACTTAATGATCAACTTCACTTGGTTCCCTTTGCATCTATTTTCACTGTAGATTCGTCTGCTTGACAAGCATTGGGGAAGACCTGAATATTAACCTGTGTGTGTTCAGGGGCAGAGGAAGGACCTCGCACACGTCAATTGGTCCAGGAGGCAGCTGGGTTTGTGGCCACGGAGCAAGGACTGGATCCCCTTTAGTGTGTCCGTGTCCCTTATCCCACCTCTTGGAAAGGAGATGAACATGGGGACATGTCCATCAGTGCCCAGCTAGAAATGCAGAAGCTCCTGCTCTGTTTCAAGTGGAGTCAAGGAAGGACTCAAGATAGGATAGGGCTTTGGAAAGTCTCCTTACCTTCCTTCAGCGCAGCTCTCAGTCGCTCTCCTGCAGAAAAAAGGTAACTCAGACACGTGTTGGGTGTGATGAAACCAGGGGACAGGTGGTTCTGAGCATTGTCAGTGGCTGAAGAGGAGAAATGGACACACAATAGACAGTAGTGAAGGGGCAGGAGAAGGAAGGATTGAGATGACTCACCCAGGGCAAACAAGAAACACCCAGGAGGGATTTGAATAGCAACCTGGCAGCTGGCCGTGTATCCAGGACATGCAGAGGTGCATACAGAATTCAGTCCTTCAGGCTTTGGGCAGTTTTTAATAGAATTCTTTTGGCCACTGTGCATTGTAGCCAAATGGGAAAAGGAAAACAGCTCAAACACTCACACTCCGGGCTCTCCAGGAGGGAACAGTTTAACAATGGCACACAGGTGAACAATCCCAACCCAGCTGGTAGAAATGCTCTCTTGAAAAGCCGGTCTTTTTATTCTTCTGTCCTTTTGCAGAGAAAGCCAGGGTGCCCAGAGGGAAAATTCATAGCAGGCACTTTAAAGCCCCAACCAAAGAAGCCAAGCACTTGCAGGAGCTCCCAAGATCATTCAGTGCAAGAGCAGATGTAGGACTCTACCCAAGCATGGGACAGAAGTGGTGGCAGAGGAAGAGCAAGAGCAGAACCCAAGAAAAGCCAAACCAGGAGCAGGAGCTGGGGAGGGGAGCCAGGGCACCCAGACCCCTGGGAGATGGAGCTGGTCAGTGCTGCTCTCCTGGTCCCTGTGTCCCTGTCCCTGCCTCCCGTAATCAGCCCAGGGAGTGCTCTCAAACACTAGGTGCGAACACACGGAGGGGTGGGGTAGTCCACCTGCCCAGCCCTCCTCAAAATGCTCTCTGTTCTCAAGCGCTCTGGCCACCCAGCCCTGTTCAAATGCAGACTTGGCTCTGCAGCCCTTGGGAAGCCCAGCACGAACACTCTGGGGGTGAAAATTGCATCCTTGTGCCCACTGGCCAAACCCCCTTTCAGATCTGTATTCTTCCCACCATGGCAGAAAAAACCCAAAGTACATTTAATGACATAACTATCTGCTGCAGTCAAAGTAGATCTTAATAATCCTTCCGTAACATGTAAACTGACTGTTAACATTTTAAACCTATTGTCCCAATTTACTGCTCCCTCCGTGAGTCACTGAGCCCACGCACAGGCTGGGGGTGTCTGGAGTAGGGAAAGGCTTTCTGTTCCCAGTTTTCACACAACCTCAGCCAATAAATCTTGGGTTTGGAAAGCAGGGTTCCCACAGGCTGTTGTAATAGCAACAACAACAAAAAATCCTTATTTTATAGTTTGAGAAAGTGATTGTGGAGAGTTGTGAAATGCTCACGTGGGGCGATACCGTAACCCAGTTTGGGGACTGGCTGGAGCTTCTGTGGTGAAGCTCCGAGAGAGACCACGCTGCTCCCCAGCACGACAGGGAACAGCAGCAGTGCTGTAACCCTGCCACGGTGTGAAGGTACTAGAAGCACAATGTCAACTTCTCCTTCATTATTAATGAAGTATCCCGAGGCCGGGGGTTCCCAGAAGTCCCCTTCAGGCTTCCTTTCATCCAAGCCTGGTACATCGATTGCTTGTCAGTCAGCTTCAGCTGCTCAAATATATTAATGAGGCTGTGCGTTATCTGCACAGTGTGTGCCTCAAGATTCCAGTGAATGGGAACACCACCACCACCCCCTGCGATCCAGTTCCGTATCGACTTTCTCCCATCTTCCAGATGTCACTTTTATCTCTCTGCTGCTTTATGGTTTTGAATATAATTCCCCGTAATAAAGAAGCGGAAACAGATCTGTAACAAGGGTAATGGGCTGGCTGGGGATGGTGTCAGGTGCTTCAGAGGGTGACGAAGAAACTACAGGCATGAAAAGAGCTTCTGATAAGCTCAGGAGTGCATGGGAGGATGAGTGGATATTCTGATTCCCTCAGGTCTTCAAGCATCTTTATATTTTTCCCCTTATTTTACCGCCTTGGATATTGTAACCTTTGCCCACAAGCTCAGATGATACCCCACAAGGTCAGTCACATATTCCTGTCCAGGGAAAGAATTTGATGTGGGGAATGGTCTCTGGATGGCACGTGCTGGTGGTGCACAAAAACTTATCTGCAGGTTAAGGCACAAAATACCAGCCTGGCTCTGGAACCAGTCACCCCTTCAGGGACTCTGGACTAGTTTTCATTCACTGGCTTTTGTATTTTTTGGTATTGCTCCTTGGGTTTAAGTATTATAATGAAATAATTTTGAATTTTGAATAATTTTGAATTTCATTCTGGAAATATTTCTTTAAGGAAATGTCATTAAGATTCAGCACATGTTTGCACCCTGGTTTGCTTTCCATGAAGTGATTTGCTCCTAAAAAGTCATCAAATTCGTTCCTAAAAACTAATATGCAGCATGGAAAAAAAATAAATTGGATTATCATGTAGTTAGGCTCCTGGCATGTGCTGTGAATATAAGAATAAAAATACTGCTTTTCCTCAAAAAGGGCTATTCTTAGGCTTGAGCCTAAACAGATGCTGGTATTGCAGAGGATGTTTGTATGCTTTTCCTTGGTTTTCCAGAAAACTGTGTTTGCTGTTATTCATCGAGGAATTTCCCCCCTTCATGTCTGGGACTGGGCAGGAATGAGTTCAACCTTTTTAAAGGAAAAGGTCACTAAATACCCAGTACTGGGTATTTAATCCAGGTGCTTACAGGAGTGGATGGATCTCCTCTGGATGCCACATAGGACCTACATTCCCCTGGCCACCTGTCTGAAGTGCCTTTCTCTCAGGTCCAACCCCTGGGCAAGCTGGATGCTAGAGACCAGACAATGTGAATACCCCTGTGTCCCTGGGTGTCTTTCCGCAGTGTCACAGCTATCTGTGTTGAGATCAAAGCCGTTTCTCCCTCTCCTCTTCCTCCACAGCTCATCCATCTCTGACCTGGCTTTGCAGCACTCTCAAGGACCAAAACAACTCCAACAAGTACCAGAGGAAGTGTGTGTGTGCTGTGACTCACCGCCACCAGCACAATCACACAGGGTGGCTGAGATGCTCTTCTTGATTACTTATGAATGCAGTTTGGTATATACTTAAAATTAGAGAGATCAGAGTGAGGTTTGTCCTGGTTCAGTTTATCCCACTTACATGATTCTGATCGACAATTACCCATCCATCCTTTGAGGCGTGTTCCAGCTCTGCCTTCGTTATTCTTTCATGTCCATTTCAAAGGCATCCCATGTCTTCATCCAGGAAGGAGCAGGGATATATGCACCGAGTTCTGTGTTGCCTTGTGCTCAGGAATTATTTACCTGGGTGGCAGGGGTGGGAGGACGACGGCCACTGAGGAGAAACCTCTCCAAAACAGAGCAAACCAGGGTTTATTTTGTGATTCTCTTTTTTCAGTGATCAAACTGCATTTTTTTCCTCTCCAAAATCTCTAATGAAACCAGAACCAAATAAATCCTTCCCCTGTGCAGGAAATGCTCAGCTTGTGCATCTGACAGCTGCAGCAAACTTCCTGCTATTGGAGGCACAGCACTCCAGACAATTACATATGATTAACCAGCTTCTTTTATTACTGTCCGGAACGAGAGCCAACACCATTCAGACACTGACAATTGGAAAGCAGATTACTACTGGTCTATATCTGCATATCCTTGTGCTATATGTAGCCTGGGAAGGGGCTGGCCTGCTAATTTAAGGTGAGGGCTTCCATCTGGTTGCTATGGTCAAGGTTTATTTAGCTGAGTGGGAGAGACAAGCAGCAATACGCCATTAGGGACACTGGAGAGGGCTGGGAGGAGGAACCTGCAGGAGAACGGCTGAGGAAAAGAAATAAATTAGGCTCAAATCCACAAATTCTGACAGTTTCAGACAAAATACAAGCGAAGCTTTGACTCAGCCTGTCCTGGTTCAGCCCCAAGAGGATGGATGAAGTGAGTCACGGGCTTTCTTCTTCTTTCTGATGAGGGAGGAAAAGCCAAACATTTGCATTGCTTAATTTATCCTGGATCCTGAGCAGGGAGAGCCACGTGAGCCACCTAAATCCCTGAGGCAGGACCTGCCTGCCCTCAGCATATGGGCAGGTTTGGGCCAACTGCCCGAGGGGTGACCCAGTGGGCTCTCAGGTCTGGAGGTTTGCCCTGCACTGATGGCTGAGTCACAGCTGTGACCAGGGTTGAGTTGTGCAACAAAAGATGCTTTGTTTACACTGAAAAACTCCTCCAAGTTCATCAAGTTCAATTTCACTCCTGCCCAAGAATGCTGTGGAAAGGGTAAACTGGGTACATTTGTGCTGCCTCTGGTCAGAGAAACAGGCTGAGGTACCAGGAATCCAGCCAGGTGGCATGTCTGAAGTAGGTGGTTAGGTTGCAGACAGCACTTGAAGGAAGCAGACACCAAATTAAATGGAGTCGGTGTAGAGTCATTTCTTGTAGAAGCTCAGTAAATCAATCAGGATCTATGTAACCATCTCCCTTTGCACCATTCCATGGTTTCATCTCAAACTGAACATCCAAACCACATTTAGCAATGTCTGCCTACCCCAGTGGGAATTTTCCCCAATAAAAATGTTGGCTAAATGTGTCATTTAACCCCCCAGCTTGGGGAAGGCTGTCCTGGCAGTGCACTTAGCTCAGTGAGAAAGGGAGAGCCACTGTCCCGTCCGGCATCACAGCGTGGATGGCAGATGGCAAACCCCAGGGAGACTCTGGGATGTCAGACATGGCCTTGCATTTCTAGGGAACCTGGAGTGAGAGCACTGAGGCTCAGATTTGTCAGGTCAGGTAAGTTACTTCAGTAACCCACTGTAGAGCAGGTTCCCAGAAACCCAGAGGCAGCGCAGCGACCAATGTAGTTACAGACCTGGGGCTTCCACAAGCACTGCACCCCAAAATAAGACGCTGATGTTCCCTTATGCTTGGTCCCTAGAGTGAGACCCGCAATCCTTGGGGCAGGAGTGAGCTCAGAAGATGGTGCAGGGGGTAGAGGCAGTCACATCACAACAGCAATGCAAGTGTCCCCATCCTTTGGAGAGCAGGTGCTGGTTTGAACTAGACAGAGAAAAGCACATCTGAACTCATGTGCCTCCTAAACTGAAATGCCTGACTCAGAGTTACGGGGAAAACTGTTTCTGCTTAAGTTCTGCTTAAGTTTTAAGCTTTATTGGATCTGGCTCCCTTACAGTTACCGATTCCGAGTGATTACTGAAGAATTATGCTTTCAGCAAGTAGGTTTTCCCCGTCTGCCTCTTATGGAGTCCATATTAATTGCTGAATCTGTCTTGTATTTAGCCAATGTGGTCTGAATGGGTAATGAAAAGGAGAGAATAATTGCTTCAGCACGGGGAGCTCCAAGGAAGCAGAATCATCCGTAATTATTACCATGCTCCCCATGGCTCGCAGCAGGGACGGCGAGGGAGGCTGCAGCCGGAGTTACTGCGGTCTCGCTTGGAAATATCTCCTCCAGACCCAGTGGAATCCCTCCAGATTCACGCTGACGTGAAAGCCAAATCTGGCTCTGGCCCTTCGGCTGCAGCACCACACTGGATGAGAAACATTTGCTTGTGCTGCTTACCAGAAAGAGCCTGAACATGATTTTTCAAGCTCCCTATTGCAGCCTCTGGTTTCTCCAGACGCTGACTGTGGTTCACAGTGTTGATGTAGGGAGAGGACTGGTAATGTGTTACTGTCTCTCCTTCCCCCACCGCAAAAAAGCAGCAGGTTCCTGCTGTGAAGAGGGAGAATTACAGAATATATACCACCTATTTCTTCATGTGGGAGCTTCTAGGACAGATAAAAGGTTACTGTGTCAGGACTGAAACAGAGACGTATTGTACGCACAGTCCCTAAGTGCGTGGGACAGGCATTTGAACCGCAATTATTCTCCTGTATGAGCATTTTATGTTCCTATCAAATATGCACTGATGGTAACAATGCTATGTGAAATACTTCATTAATACAGCTTCTGCGCAGGCTGGGTGACGACTTCCACCAGCTGTCACGGCTTGACAGCCGGCTGGGTGTCCTTCCCCCCGAGTCTATCACCCTTTCCCTTCCCGAGACTGAAATACCAAACGTGAGGAGCTTGGCTGGCAGAAAAGGAAAAGCAGAGGGGGAAAAGGCTTGGTGCAGGCTGTGTGTTACCAGCCTATTCACAGTCAGCACATCAGCAGCAAGAGAAGTCAGTATCTTTAAGAGGGTGGATGATCCGTGTGGACCACATCTATGACACTTTTCCATCCCGGGGGTAGCCAGGCGTGAGGTTCAGACTGTAGCAGAAGACAATGGGGTGGGCTGAGCTGTGGATGAGTGCTGGCTGTCAGGCACAGTTGGGTTTTGGATGGGCAAATGCCTGGTGCCAATTGCCTTGAAGGTGGTGTCAGCAGTCCTGCCTTTCTGTCATGGTGCTGATTTTAAAACTTTGTTTCACCAAGAGCTGCCCTCGTAGCTCTGGGACCAGGAAAATGTCCAAATTCCTTCCCTTCCCTTCCCTTCCCTTCCCTTCCCTTCCCTTCCCTTCCCTTCCCTTCCCTTCCCTTCCCTTCCCACTTCCCTATGCTGAAGGGATAAAAAGGCTATCAGCTGAGGGAGGAAGCAATCGTTTAGGTGAATGACTGTGAGGTTTAAGACCATTACACTGTTTTATTGCTACTACTGCAGATGAGCTTCCACTGACTCATGAGTGTGACCTCTGCCAGCCCTACACTGCTCCTTTCTCTCTCTGAAACCATCATCTCAGCACTTCAGCCAAACTCTGTGACCCTGCTGCATTACTCAGCAAGTTCTTGGTTGCTACTAGCTAAAGTTTTATTTCAGGATAATTCCCAGCCCCACCAAAGCCCATGACATCCCACCAGTGGATTAACTCAGCAGATAATGAACGTGACACAAGCGAGCAGGAATTTCAGGCAGCACGGGAGGACTTCTTGTAAATCCTCCTGCTTCAGGAAACCAGTTGTTCTGTAGGAAAAAATATGGCACACATCTCAGGTTTTCATAGCTTTAACAGTCCTGTGGTTGAATTCCATGTTTGAAGGCATTGAGGGAGGTTTCGGTAGGTTTGGGCTTTCTTTTAAATTAATTATCAACTGGAAAAACACTGTCAGGATGAAAAAATGAGGTGAAGAGGAGTTATTGAATAGTCAGAATTCCTACTTCAATCCAGGAGCTCTGTGGTCTGAGTCTCTCTCAGTAAGATCAGTCATACTCCCATCCAGTAATACTCCACATTCCTGAAGGGGACAGTATTACCAGGTAGGAATTTTGTAACTACTTTTAGCATTTAAAACAGTAAATTCTCAAAAGCCAAAGTGAGAACTCTGCCTGAGGTGGGTAGCAGCTAATGACACACAGCTCTGACACAGCCCAGCTCAAACCTCCCAGTGTGATTCCTCCTACCAGTGCTCAGAGCTGTGATGAACTCTCTGACAGTCGTGTTATCAGACCTGAAACTGAGTTGATTTTCATTTGTCACATCTGAATTTGAAATTGGCAACAAAGCCCCCAAACATTAGAAGATGTCTGGGTCAGGTGTCATTTTTCAGGATTCAAAACCAGGTTTTGCACTTTAAATGAAGATAATTCACCTAATTTAAACGGAGCTCTCCAGGAACAAGATGTTATTATGGGACACACTTTGCCACTGGATCCCCATGATGTGATCTGACCTCTCCTCCATGGCCAAGGCTTGAGATTTCTGCTTCCCACGTAACCTTCACCATTGCACTTCGTTGTGCCCACATGTAAAATGGACTGATGGCTTTACCTCCAACCACAGCATCAGTTTGCAGAGGGTGGGGAAGCACCAGGTGTTACTGCACAGGGAATCTCAAGCATCCAAAGAGATGACGAACCTCAAGCCCTTGTTCTTGGGCTTAAAAAAAAAAGCCCAGACATTCAGACTCTTGGAGAAATGCAGAGACGTTTGTTCTTTCCCCGTTTCAAAGACACATCCCCAAACACTGCTGACTGCTCTTCATTAGCCAGTTAAATTGTGTCTCCTCCCAAATGATCCTGAAGATGTATAAGATGCAGGTTGTTAAGGCAAGAACTTAATGCCAAGTCCTCCTGTCCCTGTCCTTCAGGACTGGTTATAATGACACTCTGCCTCACTACAGCCCTCATCACACCCAAAATTCAGTTCAAGGACAAGCTCTGGATGACAGAGGTGACATTCTGACTGCCAGCAAAAAACCCTGGCAGGTATTCTGGGGGATTCCCTCCTGCCCTCCCTGCTCTGCATCGAGGATTTGTTTGGCTTCAATCTATCAGTGTATTCTAGAGTATCAGCAACTGGGCCAGAGGTGCTGGTGTCACTGTGACAGAGGTTTGCTCAGAGCGGAACTGGTGGCTGTGTGATATTTAGACAACACACCTTTCGCAGCTGGGCTGTTTGGAAGGAGCTCATTATACACTCACATGAGCAGAATGACTTTCTTTTGGATATCGTGGGTCTGTAGCAGCCTAAACTTTAAGATTCCTTCCCATTATATATATATATAAAAAAATGTATGGCAAATATTTCCAGATTCCTGTAGTACCATAAAGCCCCACACGTCTCTACAAACCAACACCGAGGCAATGCAATAAAGCAATCCAGGTGATAGCTGAGTGAGTAACACTCTCAAAAGTAAGCAAATTATAGAGCAGGTAAACAAAGCCCAGGAGCAAATGTGGGTTGGGTGAAAGCACCTATTGGTCTTGTTAGCAGAGTGACCACACTTTGCCTTTGGGAAAGGTGCCAAGGGGAATGCCTTCTGGGTGGAAACACATGTCTCCTGGCTAAGGCCAGAACTGGATTGGGCTGGGGCTACAGACTGAATGTCTCCACCAGTTTAATCTTCCAGTAAGGAAGGGAAATGTGAGCAACTCAGATCTGACTGTAAGAAACACAATCAACACTAACCTGGGACTGGCTGGAGGGCCTTGGCCACCAACACTGCGTACAACGGATCCCATGGGAGCGCAGGATGGGACATCCCCCTACCTGCCCATCAGCCCCAATGTGCACCTCGGTGCTTACATGGATAATTAGGACTAAGTAAAGATGCAACTGCATGGAAGCACTTGTACTTCAGAAAAACCCAGCACAGGGTGGGTTGTGGCCAGAGAACTGCAGCACGATAGGAACTATACAAAGGTAGATGTGAGATGGTGCCTGTTGCTCCCTCATTTCTTGCCCCCACAGTCACACAGCTTTTACCCAGGCAACTCCCAGACGGAACTGTTTGCAGAGCTGGGAGTTGGTGTGTGCCAACTTCCAGCCCAGCCTCTGGCTGTGACTAAACTGGGTGGCACTGTGCTGTGTCCCCGTGCAGAGTGGGGGTCCTCCAGTGACCCCCATATAGCCTTGGTGGGTGTGCTTCTTTCACACGAAGGGAATGGGCATTGGGAGCCCTCCTGTACATCATGCCCTTCCAGGAGACCCAAAACCTTCCCAGAAGATTCTTGGCATAGTCCCCATTTTACAGTAGAACTTAGTCAGCCTAGCTTTAAGATACTCTATTAAGAGGATTTGAGGGTTTCCTTATGTATCTTTAAACTGTGAAACACAGAGTGCAAATACATGACTTGTCCACCACTTTGTTCCTCCCAAGGTGTCCTTAATGGCCAGAGATATGTAGGAGGTTGTTTTGTTGACACCTTTCTCTTACTGCATCTTAGCCTTAGGAGTAGTTCTTGTCACTCTGTGATTTATTTTAATTTCATCATCCTCTGATAACCATGAACCACCCAGCTTTTCCTCTCACAGCAAAACGTGAGGAGTTCTTTTAATGTTTCTTTTTCTGTCAAGCTCCAGTTCACTGTGAGTGTTATCCCTGGGCCCAGCTCCACTTTGCCAGTTTGGAAATGATGCACACAGACTAAATGCATAAAGGTCACCTTAATTCCAGAGGAGAACACAAGAAGGTTAAGTCGTACTTATGAATGCAGTTTGGTATATACTTTTATGTACTTACACTATAAATCAAATGATTAATTTGTTGTTCTCTGCTACTTGGGCCCTTTTGTCTTGATTATATCCTGCTTTTCTTCTTCCTGACAGGTCTCCACATTGGAGTGTGTTATTTTGTTATAGTTCTGGTCTGTTTTGCTTTGGTTTTTTTTTTTTTTTTTTTTATTTCCTAGTGTGAACTATTCTTTATCCTCCAAACTGCTTCTTCACAGACTCCTTACAACAGCTCACTACATGGTGACTGCACCCCACATCATTTTTCCTGCTAATTCAATAAAATGAAAGTTTACCTTGAACAAGTTGAGTCATTGTCAGGTGAGTCAGGGCTGGTGAGAAATCACATGAATGAAGGAAAACTAACACTAAAGCCAGGCTTTCTATAGCTCTATTGTGACAAACAGGAGGAAAAAAAGCTCCTTGTGCACCCAGACTCTCTAATTTTTTGACTTCCGGGCATTTGCAAGCTCAGGCAGCCCTCTGAACAGGAGCCAAAGTATCACCTAGGATTTCTGCTGAGAGACAGACAAGAAGAAATTAATTCTTCACAAACACCTCTTCCACTACAGAGACTTAAGCCCCTTCCTGTTAGTAAGCTGCTCCAGCTGTTGGTAGGAATATTTGCTTATGGAAGCTGTCAGCCCATGGCAGCTCTTCTCACAGTCTCAGAAGCCTCTTGTCTGCTCTACACCTTCTGTTCCCCTGCTCAGCTCCCCGGTGCTGCCGCTCCCATGCCGAGACGGAGTGGGGAAGAGACCGAGCTGTGCTGGTGGTGTCTGTACAGCACGAAGTACAGGGCAGTGTGAGTCCAAAACTGCTCTACAGCACCTCAACATTACACACTGTGACTCCTCCAAGCAGTGTTTGACAGAGACGCTGGGTGTTTGTGGCTGTCACAGAGACTGAGAGCACAGATCAGGATGCTGATCCATCATTCATTCACCTATAAAAGCTAATTTACCTTATAGATTCTATTTGGAAATAGAATTACAGTTTTATTCCTCGAGTTACAGCATCACCACTTTTGTAGCCATGTCACCTTGTTGCTTTATTTTCTTTTCCAGTTTTAAAATTGCGACGTAGGGAGATGATGGCATCTGTAACATGCGGGACAAAGCGAAAATAGAGAAAGGCCCACCCCGCGCACCCCGCAGGGATTCTGGAGTGCGGAGCCGGGGTTGAACCCACGCAGCGGGAAGCATCCGGCCCGCCCCGGAGCAGGAGCGAGGAGAGAAGCGCCGGGGATGCTGCTGCCCGCGTCCCGGCAGCCTGTCGGCAGGTGGCAGCCTTAAGTCGCGACAGGAGAGCGGTCTGCGCGGTGTGCGGTGCTGTAGCCCAAAAGGGGCAGCAGTGGAAGAGCCGCCGGGATTTGGAGGGCAGCACCCACTCGAGGCGGTTTGGGGGGTTGGAATACGTGTGTTGGAGGCTGCCACCTGCTCCTGCTGCGGCACCCAGCCTGTCTCACGAGTGAAATGCGCCTGGGTGCTGATGCTTGGGGCTGCTTTCGAGCAGCTTAGCCTGATCACTGGTATTGTGAGAGGCCAGAGATGTTCCCAGGAAGGACAAAATGCCTTCAGGCAGCAAAGGTTTCCATTTGGGGCTTTAGAATAAAAGATGGGAACCCCTTTTTCTTCTTCTGCATACTCTGGTGTACGTTCGCTGATGATGTGGGAAATGTCTCAACTCTGCTCAGCAAGAGGAAAAGTCACTCAGGGGTGACTCAGAGTGAAAAATAGTTCTCAAAAAAAGTGAAAAAGAAATCCTCAAGGGAGCAAGGTCACCCAGAAGATTTTAATTGATAAGAAACTACGCATTACATTACCCACTGCTATTCATAAAGAAAACTCCAAACCAAACCAGAATGTCAGGAATTTACAAAACAAAACCAAAACTGAATTAATTGGAATACTTTTCTGTACCTTTTTTTCCCCTGCCAAAGTTGTTCACAGGATTTAAGTAGTTTCACCCACACCTAAGAACAATTCCCCTCCTTTATTTGCTAGTATGCTGTTTATCTGCTGGAAATAATTCACCTTAATCCTTATTAAACATGGGGTGATTTCGGCTAGACTCTTGCTCAGTACATGTGTGCCTGTGTAACTTCCCCTGAGTCACTTTGCATTCATCTATTAACAAATTGGCTGCTCCCACGCCTGGAAGAGTGAGACCTAAACATTTGGGCCAGACAAAAGGTCGTTATGACGCTGCTGGGATGAGGGATACATAGCTCTTGCACTTGTTGGTACTTAGAGCAAGAATGCCCTAAGTCAAATGGGAGCCTGTTGTCTGGCAATGCCTCTGCTGCAAATTCTGTCAGTGGATTTAGGAAAATATGTGCCTCACTAGCTAGGGGAGAGAGACGTGGGCAGCTGGAGGGAGCGCCCGCCTCTGCACTGTGAATGGGGATTCTCTGAGACCAAACTCCCTGAGTCCCACGGTGGCAATCCATTCCCTCTGCTGGCTGGTGAGATCGGCAGGCAGGTGATTGACAGGGAGGAGCTGCTGGGAGGGGATAGTTCAACAACAGCATGAGAAAGATGCGTGAAGGGGATTCTGAGGAAGCAGTATCTGGGGGAAAAAAGGTCAAATTGGCAGCCAGCATCTCCCTTGCTGTTATCTGCTGGCACAGTGACTCACCTGGAGTGCCTGCAACACTGTGTCTGCTCTGCATTTCACTTTCCCCATCGATCAGGTCAGCTCTGTGTGTCACGGGGTGAAACACCACAAGCAGCAATCCTTACGGACTTGGGATTTTTGGATTTAACCACCAGAGCCATATTTCAGATACACACAGCTGCGTCATCATTTGGCTCCTTTATCTCCCTGATAAGCTGCAGAGTTTATCAGTTTGGTAAACGCTCTTCCTCCTGTCTCCTTCACAACTCTGCACCCCATGCTTTCAGGCTTGGCATCCCTTTGTTTCAAGTGCTGGTGTGTTGGTGAGTTCAGTGACCTTTACACATGGCCAAGGCTGAACCATGACGTGCACAAAACAGATTTCAGAAACCCCCAAAGACAACTGGCTGCCACTTGAAAAAAAAAAAACCAAAAGAAGAAAGAGGATAGCAATGTTTTCTACTGGCAATGTTTTCTACTGGCATGCTCTTGAAATAATGTTAAATAAAACAATTTGGGGTTTAAGACAATCTCTTACTAGAGTTATGACACTTACAATAAGAAGCAGCATAATTGGTACCTAGCTAAAACTGCCTGCCTCCTGCCTTGCTTTGAAGGTCTTGAATGGCTCCTGGAGTCAACAGGATCATTGTCTGATCAAAGGTCTCACCCAGAAGAGTAATTCCATTGGTTCCATGCCTGATTGTTCGATAATTTAGGTGGCATCCAGGTAACTATAGGAAAGAAGACCATTCCTGTCACCAAGCCATTTTCTCTCATATTGTTTCCAGCAAATGATATTACAGTATCCACTGAGAAGTTCCATTGTTGCAGCAAGTTTCAGTTTTGTCCATTATTTTCTATTTTCTTCCAATTCAGGCTCAAGCCCATTACAGTGATTACAACCCAAGCATGTGGACTTCTGGCCTCCTCAATGCATCCTGCAGGTATGACTTTGGAAGCTTGTCTTCCCAAACCTGTTTGGTCTGGTTCGTGGCTGGTCACTGAGTTTGCCTTTGAGTAATTGTTTTGCAGCCAGTGGATGAATTCTGGATTAGAAAGAGCTCCATGCCTCAAGTGAAGTCCTGTTAAAAGCCCCAGTTTTTTTTCCAAGCCAGCAAAATCTGCCTGATTTCCCCAACAGAAACCACCTTTCAGCCACATGCTGTCCTTGACACCAAGCTATACGCCATCTGAAACTAGGATAATTGGAAACAGAGTTTTGCATCTTCTGTGAATTTGTCAGAAGTCACCTTGTCATGGGATTTTGAGTCATTTGGCAAGTGGTATAGGGTAGTCTGAAACCATGTTTGCCTAATCTGGCCTCAAACACGAGTGTCACCAAGGGCTGATGTTCAGGACATACTTTACACAACTATTTCTGACATCTGGGTCCTACAGCTTCCACTGCCAGAAAACAAGTCATCCCCTGCCTTGCTTTCCCCTCGCAGACAGCAGGTGTTGTGAGGTAATCAACCTAATTTTTAATTGCCTGACCCTTTCTGTGACACCACACGTGAATAACTCGCATGCAGTCTAGTGCCTTGCAGCCCTTCACGGGCACTTCCAGTCCCTTCCTCCTTCCTGCAAGGGAATTTTCTACCTGTTTTTGCTTTCAACCAGGGACAAAACTGCCCACTTAACTGTACACATACGTGCCTGGTGCACAGCTCAAACTGGAAGTGACATTTCTACTGTTTGACTGCCCATCAAGGAAGGGACTCGTCTTTCCAAGCACCCCGTTTTCCCTTTGTGCTCCTATGATGACTACTGTTTCCCTTGTGTTATTAAAATAGACAGATTGTGGTGACTGAATGGAGAGTTTGGCTGCAGAAGAGCTGTTCTTGTTATGATATACTCATGGCCAGGTCTGTTTTTAGCATCTCTAGTAAAAGTCACATCTGTGAAAACAATGCGTAGGCATCATCAGGTCAAGGACATGCACATACATCCAAGAAAATTAGGTTGTCTCTACAGAGTGTTATTGTTTTAATGGCCTTTTAAATAAAGGAATGTAACCAAAGGCCAGCAGAAGCTAGGATTTTTTCTTTGACACTTGGCTAATTACGAGTAAACGAGCATTTCTATGACTATTAAATTTCTCTCTTTAGCATTGACTGGACGGGATATGAACATGCCAGCTCTTTGATCAAGTCCTTGAGCAGCCAAACTACTTCCTATTTTGTTCTGAGTTTGAACAAAAAGGCCAATTTGGGCATGAGAACCTTTCTGAAGATGCACCTACCTCTCTCCCTCTCGCCCGGCCATGGTCCTGCTGTGTGCAAGCCATGTCAAGACTCAGGTTGTCCCTCAAGCCCCACAACTGGCTGTGTTTGGTCTGAACTAGTTTCATTCTAAAGTTAACTTTTTTTTTCAGATCCAGTTTTTTGTGTTGTTAAATTTGTTCCCTGGGGTCACGGAGTCCACACTGTCATTTTCAGGTGGGGTTAATGATTTAGTGTGACTCATATGTCAGCACTAACTCATTCAGGTCTCACAACAAATCCAACCGATGACTCAGGAAACCTTTTTATCATTGTGTTTAGATGATGTGTGCTTACAGTGCCCAAGATTTCTAAAAGAAAGAGAAGCAATACGTATTTGGCAGGTTTTTTGTCCCTACTATCTTTTTCCAACTCTGTGCAGTGATTAGATAGCCCTTATCAGAAAGAGACCACATCTCCCAGAAAACACCAGGTTATGGCCTCCTCGCTGCTGATAGTGGGTTGGGTTTAAAGAGGACACAGTGGTTAATGTTTGTGTGGTTAGCATGTGACTGCAGCTCAAGGGGACTCACAAATAAGAAGAGAAAGGGGATCCATGTGTCCTGGCACTGTCAGGGATGCCGAGTGCAGAAGACAGGATCACTTCAGGCCTCACCGAGGCAAGTTCAAACCCAATAGAAGGGAATCCACCAGGTGTAGTAGGCATCAGAAACCACCTTTGATGTGAAGGAAGATCAAAAACATTGTGGAAATGCTGTTGGGCTTGGCAGGTGATGGTGTGCACAACCCTGCATTTAGCTGGGTGCTCAAAGAAGAGAAAAATGGCCCCCAGCTTAGGTTAGAGTGCTCCCCAGAGCGAGACCTCGGCACAACTTTTCTTCCCCAAACCGAATTTCCCTGAGCCATGGTACAAAAAGGATGCTCCAGATAAATGTAGTCACCAGCCCTACCCTTGCTGTTCAGATGTAGCTGACAAGAGCTCCTAGTTCCACTGGAGAAGCATTTATTCAGTAGGATACCTTTGAGTATGCTTCCCTCTCCATCTCTGAGTTACAACAGCTTTTTATAGACATATCAGAGGGGTTTGAATGCTGCTGCAACTACACACTGAAAGCTCTCTTAGCACTTTAAAAAAAACCCAACAAAACAAACCCAAGGTTTTTAAACAACTTGGATATGAAGCATTGAACTCAATGTTTGAAATGGCACTGAGCTGGGATTGCAGTAGCTATGATGGCCACATGTCACTGTCCCTGCTGCTTTGCCAAAGGAATAGGTGGTCCAAATGGAAGCTGAGGTTTTGGCCAAAAGTAAAGAATGAGCTTGAAATGATGAGTCGTAACAGACACCACAAAGGAAAAGTATGGGCACCGGGCTGAGACCTGGGGGTGGCTCATAAAACGGGACTTAGTAACAGCTTAAATATTATGTTATATAAATGTCTTTTTTATGCTGGTGAGAGATAGGCACTACTTTTTTCCCCTGGAAAAATTTGTTTGGGAATTCTAAGGGCATCTCTGTTGCATTTGCAGATCCTGTGGTTTCATATTTAAACACTTCCGAGGAGGGATGCGATGTTTACCCAACTCCGGATTTTTAAGAGTTATAAATAACTGGTAGGAAGTACCACACGTACCACTAGTTAGTGTAATATTTAAACGAAGTCACTGTGCAATGAACTCTTCAGGTAACGGAGTCCAGTAGACAATTATTGCCTGACACTTCAGTTTTCTATTTGGATAATTTGACCTTTTAATTGAGCACTTAACCCAAAAGTTTACACAGTTTGGGGCCACTCTCAGGGGAAAAAAACCCCTCTATTATATAGATATTCCTCTCCAAATTTCCAATTAAAAGGAAAAAAAAAATTGGAAAAAATATGAAAACTTTCATTTAACTGGCTGGTGCTGAGGCTTCCAGGAAGCATCCAGGGTGTTTTTGCCACCAGACCTTCCATCAGGGCAGCATGGGTCACGTACTTGCGTCGGCGCTGGGATCAGCTGCACTCTGTGGCCTTTCCCTTATCACAAAGGATTCCTGCTCCCTATTTGCTCTGCACGCACACAGGAGACCCAGTGTGAGCTCCGTTTGCATCACACACATAACTTGCCTATATTTCATATTTTCCCAAGAACTCCACGTTTTCCTGGAAGCTCTGGATTCACCGTGTGCACGCAGTTAATTCACTCAGTGAATTCTTAAGGGGGTGCTGGGAAAAGGTGTGAGGGGGCAGCGGCCAGGACGGGGGCCATTCCTGCTGCCCAGACAGCTGAGCCTGCCTCCAACCTGCTCCCTGCCTGTTCCCAAGCTGCCCCCAAGAAAAGGTGTTTCCAAGACTGGGCTGAGTACTATTTTAATCGTCCTGACGGTCTCCATACTGACCACGAGTAGCAGGTTGAGTTGCATACCTAAGGATGGAGGTTGGTTATAAAAGGGAATTCTTCTGAAGACATTGTTTGTTTAGAAAAGCCACATCTTGATTTAAAAAAAAAAATAATTGTGTGTGTTCTGCAGCAGCTAGTTAATTTTACAGCTCTCACAGGCTGCACAGCTGGTAAAATGTGCTGTGAGACTACCCAGGAACTAGCATGGGGGTTCTGAGGCCTCAAATTCCAATGCTTTTCTTTTTTTTTCTCTTTCCCCACCCTTAATAGTGTCTAATAAAAGATAAAGAATAAAAAGCAAACTCTTTCCCCTAAGATCAACAAATGCTGAAAGCAAGGGCAGAGCTCACTCATCCATTCCTTGGCACAAATATATTCCGGTTCGGATCATGCAGTTCATTGCTGGTAAGAAGCAGGGACAAACTTTTACAATAAATTCCTATGAGATGATCATCACTTTTAGTAGCTTTTTTTCTAACAGGTTGCCCAAGAAAATTAAAGAAACCCTCAACTAGACTTTTCCACACTGCTGACGACCCAGTGCTTTTGTTGGCTGCAGTGAAGCTGGATTGTGAAGACTTTGTGCAACATGTAGCTGGAGTGGTGGTGGGGAGGGTAACAGAGTTTAGGGTGTGGGATTTAGAATGCTTCTGCTCTGGGCAAGAGAGTGAAAGAGAAAGAAGTTTGACACAGAACCAAATTGAAGAGAATATTTTCAGTAAAATTGTAGGGAATTCAAGAAGAAATGGTTTTCATGAGTTTTATAGCAGTTCTCCAAACATTGGCATAGCAAAGGCTGTAAAGACTCTTGTGTCTCTGTTGTCAAATAGACTCAATATACTTTGAAAAATATTTCCAAGTAGAAATATTTCAGGTATCTGTGAAAATTTTTACAGATATTTTTGGTATCCTCTGTGCAATAAGAAAGTGCTCTCGACTCGAGCCTCACTGGACAAGGTACCCACATCTGTCTTTATTGGTTGTTCTAGCTGGAAAATAAGCAATTAGCATGCTAAACTAATGATAGTCCCTCTTCTAGAACAAGACCGTTTGGGGAAATGCTAACAGAGCTTTAACGATGTCTATAGAGAAAATGGAAATGGTCATTCCCAGCACAGCCAGGCAGGCCAAAGCCAGGAAAGTAAGGCTGGGTACCTGGGGTACAATATGTAGCCCTGAGATGGAGGTACACAGCTAATGGAGGCATCAGAATTAAATCAAATTAATTGTAAGGAATCTTGTGGGGCAAATAAAGTAATTGGAACCTCCTTCTGCTGGAGCTGGTGACAATGACCATGGGCATTTCCTTATACCTGATCGGTTTCCTTTAATAATAAACCACAGGTGGAAAACAGATACAACAGCTGGAAAGCACTTTACAAAGAACAGCACGTAGCTACATTCCTTTATTCTCACACCACTAATAAACAACTTGCTCTGACCTTCCCATGGAGAGTCAGGGTCTGCTGGGCTGGCTGTGAACAGGAGGGGGCTGTCCGTCGATCTGTCAGTCCATCCTCTGGGCGAGGGCTATATCAACCCTTACTCTCACCAGATCCGGAGGAGTTCATACGGGCCAGCAAAGCAAAGTCGTAACCTACATGTATTTATTGTACCATCAGCCAACTCCTGGCTCCAGCTTAGCCCGGGACAGAGCCAGCCCAAACCTTGTGCTCCCACCGCGCTGGCTGCCAGAGCCTGCTCACCTTTACCCAAGGAATGGTATCTGTGTGCTCCAAACTGATAAAGGCCACTGGAAATCTTGCTCTGAGAGGATCCATGAGAAGGAGTGTTTAACTTGTAAGAGCAGGGAAGCACGACTGGTTATTCTGTATGTTTTTTATTATTTGTGTCTTAATCCTGCCCAGTTTGGAAAATTTGAAACCAAAGGATACTTTATTCCTTGTGTGAACATAAATATGGATCAATCCCTCTAACCTCACAGGAAAACTGGGGGTGTAGAGAGATCAAAAGGAGGGGAAATCCGCATGGGCCTAGAAAAATGTTAACATGTTTTACAAATAAACATGATGTGTAGTCGGATGATCAAAGTTGCTGGATTAGTTCAAATATTATTCTTGGAACAGGGCAGCAAGCACACCACTTCTGTTTCTCGCTTAACCTTTCAAGTAAAGCTACAATTAGACACGAGAGTGTCTAATTGCTCTGAAATAAGTGCCGCTCCCCTGGCCTGGTTTTCCTACTGGTTTTCTTCCTTTTGTCCGAGGTCCAGCAGCAGCCTGTGCCAGTAACCTCACACAGACTCCCACTTGCTGCACCATAACCCATGGTGGTGGGTTTGGTTTACACACAGGACCCACATTAAAGTGACTTGCATCGTTTAATTTCCTCTTAATTATGACTCTTCCCTGCTTTCCAGACTCAAACCAGCTCCCAACGTGCTAATATTGGGGAGCTGTGACCTGTGAGCCTGTATCTGCCCCTTGTCCCTGCATCCCAGTCCTTGGGGGACATCCTCCCAATGGCCTGGGCTGCCCGTCTCTGACATTAACAGGCAGGTTGAGGCAGGGAGCTTGCAGCAATCTGGCCACAGTTCTGCATGTTCACACTGTGGCTGCTGGGTCTCCAGCCAGGGGGAAGCTGCATTTGCCTCCCTGGAGCAGACGGACCAGCGCCCATCATGGCCGTGCCACCTGCAGCACCGCGGGCACCCTGCTGAGGCATCCTGGCAGAGCCTCTGATTGTTTTTAAGTGAGAATCAAGTCATAAAGTTTCCAGGAGCAGACTGTGAAGAAGCAGGTATGTATAATCACGCACTGTGAGACCGGTTACTTATTAAACCCCTTTTCTATTAATAGTAAAACACTGTCAGGAGGTTAGGAGAGCGAGTTCAGGCAGTGCATTTTTCAACTGAAGGATGCCAAAAATAGACACACAAAAGTCCAATCCTGATAAAACTTTGATTTTTTTTTAAGCAAATCCCACATACTATACTAACTCTGCGAGCCCTGGAGGCACTGATCCCTGACACTCTCTTCCCAGTTCCTCCAAAGCTATAGAATAAACACTATGTTAAAAAAGTAGGTGAGCATCACCTGCTTTATTTGTAATCTCTCTTTTGGTAGTATTTCCAAATTAATATATGCAAAGGTTTTTTCTGCTTTCCAGCTTGTGAGTTGACATGAAGTTCACAGGGTGTTTATTTTATTACCTATAGTCAAAATGAATACAAGGCAACTGTAAAGACAGATCTAAACAGCAGCACTGAAGTATTTGATTTCGGTGTCCACATTACAAGGCTGCCAGTACAAATTTCACGACTCAGTACTCCTTAGTCTGGCACATGCTAAGACACACTGAGGACTCAAACTTGCACTTCTTGGACACTCCCCAATTTACAAGAAAGTCGACAAATACTGTCAGCATTCAACAAAGACAGGATCAAACGCAGCTGCATATAGAACTAACAAAAAAGTTGTTCTCCATGTGTGGAGAACTGTTCTCCATCAGCACAGGGAAAGCATCAGACAAATGAAAGAGAAATTGCCATAAAGCTCCTAAGAAAAGCAGAACTCAGTAGCAAACTGCTGACATGAGGGGGTCCTTCACCCAGCCAGGGCTCAAAGCAGCTGCAGAAAATGTTTGAGGGATGGCATTGCCAGACACCTCTTCCCACAGGTCTCCCCTCAGAGCTAACTCCAAGGCTGACTCTCTCAGCAGGAGTTTTGAAATAAGCTTCCCAAGAGAAAAGAATCCAGCAGGTGACACTCAGCAGTGTCATGGGGTATTTTAGGAAAACCTTTAGCACAAGTCAAACCAGTTTAGTGAACATAGACCTGGAAGATGTGAGGTTGGAGAGGAAACACATGCCAGGCCAGCTCATTCAACCTGCCCTCCCCACATGGGAACTGGGAAGGAGCTGTCACCTGTATCACCAGCACCAGCACAGTAACCTCAAAATTAAAAATACACTGACACACAGTATAACGTCTCACAACTGCTCTGTTCAGCTGATGCCCAGGTCATTGTCTGGCTTCACCGTCGGCAGCCCTTATCTCCTGTAAATAACCATCTGTGATCGTTAGACTTTCGCCCAATAATTTATGCCACCACAGGACCTCCTGTGTTTATTCTGCTGCAGGTATTTCATCTCAGTGGCAATACTCACACATGGGGGCACACCTCTCTTCCCCTAAAATCCAGCCAACCATGGGGCCCAAACCTAATGAGAAAAGAGGCTGCACTGGTAACAGTTCTCATACAAAGCATACAAGGATCCATTATTATCTGAGCTTCCAGGGATTAACAGCAAAGTAGTTAAACCTCCTGTTTCTGGGATGCGCTGAATAGCACAAATGTTTGGCGTAAGAGCTGCTCCAGATCCCTCCAGACACACTCCTGACTCATTTTCCTCCATGCCCTTTGACAGGAAGAGGGGGTGACCAACACAGAGATCAGAAAGGGCCTGCAAGAAAGGACTCCTGCTGTATACAGGGCTCACACTGGCTATGCCCCATCTCCCCCCAACTATTGCAAGGTGTTGCAGAGGTTACGAATCATCACTTTGTCTAGACACATTCAGTGAATTTTTCCTCTCCTTGCAGATCAGAAGAGACGCTGTGTGCTACATTCAACACCTGCCCCTTCCCCCTTTTTTTTGTTTTGTTTGCATCTCAGCTATGGGCTGTCATTCATCCAAGGCAACAGGTTCATATTCCTTTGCAGTCACCTTCCAGCAGTAACTGTGCTAAAACTCTGGCTATAACTTGCTAGTCCAGTCATGGACACAGGCAGAATGTGCCACGTTCGTTGCCCTTTCTGGTTTTGCTCAGCTCATCTTGAGGCAGATATGGTGCAGGCTGAGAAAAAAACCCTGGGGAGTGCTAGAAAGTGGGTAGTTTGGTGAAACACACCTGTGGGGATTATCCAGGAGCAAAGGAGAAAGTCATAGGACAGGCTGAGATCAGCACTGAGAACTGATGGAACCTCCAATGCTCTCCAAGATAAACCTGTGAAGGTGCAGCACCAAGTGAGGACAGTGCTCTGGAGGAAGCAAAGGAGATGAAGCCTGCCTGCTTTGGACTCAAACTTTGAGTCAAACTCTGCTTCCTGGGCTTTTAAAATGTCTACCTGCTTTGAGTCATTAATAATATCATATTTATGGTTTCTATGCAAGCTAAGGACATTATCGAGTGATGCACAGGCTGTTGGAAATGGTTCAGAGGACAGATTTTCCCTGTGGGTGATGCTGGCTAATTAAAATACAGTCCTCCATGCCAGGTGTCCTACACAAAACACTGTAGCTCTGGGTTAGCAACTGAAAACAAACGAGCTGATTCACACCAAGACAAGAGCCTGTAGGAAAGGCAGCAATGATGGCTGCATGTTTCTGAGGGCTTACACATCACCCATGCACCAAAAAAAGGTGCAATCTTTGACAGAAGTCCAGCATGGGTTTTCTGATGAATACCCTTACTCAGGTCAGTGTGAGTTCGGTGTTTGTGTGAGGACTTGCATAAGTCTGCCCAGCACGGTTAAAAACTTCCCTGTAACTGATCACAGATGGTGTTTCTCTTGGATCTTCCCAACAGCATGGAGAGGGAAAAGCCTCACGGGGCAGGCTGTCTATCCAGGCAATCAGGAGTTTGGTGTGGAGGGAACGAAGGACACTGAGAACGTATCTGTGGAGGTGTGTGGTGTACTTGGACATTTCACACAATAAATATTGATAGTTTAAATAGCATCTGCAAACTGGAGATGCCCATCAACCATGCTGCAATCTTTAATCAAGTCAAGGAGAGTTTAGCCCAGAGAACTCATGGAGATTTGAAGTCTTTGAGGGGAAGGGGAGTTTAAAAGCAGGCTCAAGAAATTTTTGGACAATTTCTACTCAGAATGACTTTCCTCTGAGGTTTCTGCACAATTTAATGTTGCTGAATTGTGCCTGATGGTGCTGTGCCTGCCAGAGAGAAGCCTGGCTGAAAGATTGTAACAGCACTGTTATTTCTTAAAAGCAGTTCTGGGTTTTCTAAAAGATTCCTTTCCATAATATTTGCCTTCAGCCGGATGTATTTTCTCCCTCCCAAAATTGGATTTTGCTAAAAAAAAAAATTAAATAATTAGCTCTAGTTTCACTTCAGTCAAATTTCCAAACACAGAAGAGTTCTGAATTTCAAGACTGTAAAAAAAGCCCATCAAACCAAGATCCCATTCTCCAGCAGCTGCAATAAAAGGCACCAGCTCTATGCAAGGTGTGAAGACAAGGAGCTGTCAGCTTCGACAGACATCACATGCAAGTATGACATCCCTCCAGAGAGAGGAATACCAAGGGAAGGGGTGTGAGCACGGTCAGCGTTAGGCGTGTGGCTGCACATGGCTGCTCTGTTGTATTTCAAGCATCCTGTGGGACCGCAGGATCATGCCCTGGATAGTGCACATCGTTATGACCATACAAGCACATCTCTCAGCAGTGTGACAGGCCCTGACCGCTTGTCCCACACAGGGACTGCATCTGTGTCCCTTCCCAGGGCATCCAGCTGATGGATGGGGAGATGCAGGGGGCACAGCCCGGCCCCGCTGCCCCACTCACAGGCTCTGCCCCGACACGAGCACTCAGGCAGCCAAACGCAGTATCTGTCTCCTTTCATAACCCCCTTCATTCTTCTGGCTGATGGCTTGCTGTTGAGACAGGGGCACTGAGGTGGCCGTGGGACCTGCATCCACACCCTCTGCATCCAACACCTCTCCTCAGCATCTTACTTCCACTCTGCAGAATCCACACCTTTGTTTGCCCAGCAGCCCTGATTTTCCCCAGAACTGCCAGCTGCTCCTTCTATTGTTTTTTCCTGGATCCCACTGACTTCTATATATAGCACAATCCTCCTAGTATCCTCAGGAATGGGTTACCTTTTATAGTGAAGCACATCAGGTGCCAATTACAACCCAGGAGGGGCTCAGAGGAAACAGCAGCTTCCCAAGGGGTTACTGAATATGCAGGAAAATCTCTTCTCTGTTTTTCTAACGGCACCTGCCAGAACCCTGATGATGAATCAAAGCACAGATCAAATATTTGGCATCAGCTGTATCCCTCCCCCAGCATCCCTTCCTACAGGTAGCATCACACGCTATTTTTAAATATTTATTCCATTCATTCATACCTGCTCATAACCAAAACTTACCTCCTCCCCCTCAGTGAATGGCAAATTTCTGCATGCTGTTGGCACATGGCTGACTCTTTGATGCCTCAAGCCATGAGCTGATCCAGTTTCTCTTTCAATTCTGCCTTCGGGCAAGAAAAACTTTGGAAGAGTTATGAATCAATTGTACTTGAAGCTACCCTGCTTCCTGGAAAATGTCCTCGAGCGCATCTCCCCACGCGTTGGCTGCCAGGCGTCCCCCTGCCTGCCCCTGTGCTGGAAGTGCCTTTTGCCATGGTCTTTTGTAATTAGTTCTTTTCTCATTTGCTCAAAGCAGGAGGCAAGGTGCTGAGAGGTTCTTCCTTCACAAAGTGAAACTTTGGCATTTAGAGAAAAAAAATAATATCCTCCTGGATTGGCTCAATTTTACCTAAATAATTAAGAACCTGAGGGTCTTAATTAAGAACCTGAGGGTCTTAATTATTTAGGTAGTTATTATTAGCTTCATTATTCACCTAAATGATTTGGTACCCATATTTCTCTCAAGGGTGGTCTTGAAATCACTCCTGAGGAGGGTCTGTGCAACGCCAGATACAGTTACACGGTTCCTTTGGCTGATGTACAGCCCTAAAAGAGTGGCCTTGCCCTGTCCAGCCCCATGCTGTCACCCCCCAGGTACACACATATGTGCCACTTCTCTACTGTTGACTCTGACAAAACCCCAGATTACTAACACCAGCCCTGCAAAAAAGGGTTTTTGTCTGGATCAAAGTCTCACAGTTGAGAGAAATCAGGATATATGGTCATGAGAGGGGTGGAGGACAACAGCCCTTAATTAGTCCATGAACCTGCAAAGTTCCCTTGGGGTGCAATCTCTGCAGGGCTTTTATTGCAGGTTAGCTAGCCACACCTAAAAAAATTCACAGGGCTACCCTACTTACTGCTCTGCATTGACATGAAAGCCTCCAAGGGACAAGCCCTTCCCAGTTCCAGAAGCTGAACTCTCACTGACAGGTCAGTAATGCAACCCAGGGATCTAAATCAGCAAGGAAACCATCATTGAGAGGCCTCAAAAAATAAAGCAGTCCTTCTAACCATGTGCCCATGTTCTTCTTGTAACTCTACTGCTCCTCCTCCCCCTCTGAAAATTCATTGTCCATCTGCATGCAAACAGGCATTTAATGGGCAGGTGGGCTGAGCAGGAGCCTCTGCCCTCAGAGTGGCTCTAAAGAATGTTTATCAATATGGTGATGGGGACTTTATGTAAATAAATATAAATATAACATTAAAATAGAAATAGAAATAATAGAAATAGAAATAGAAATAGAAATAGAAATAGAAATAGAAATAGAAATAGAAATAGAAATAGAAATAGAAATAGAAATAGAAATAGAAATAGAAATAGAAATAGAAATGAATGCTGCCAAAGATGCAGCACTGCTTCTGGTCTTAATAAAACTGATAAAGCAATACCTCACCTCACTGCAAAGGTTTCCCTCGGTTGGCATTCTTTATCAGTCCTGAAATGTGAACTTTGAAATAAGAAATTTTCTTAGGAAAAGCAAATGCCTGATGGTACGGAGCCAAATTCCCATCTTCTCCTGAGTAACATAACTTTCAGCTTCCCATTTTCTGGGAGTTGGTGAGAAAAAGATAGTTGTTCTTAGTCTAATTATCATTTCTTTATCTTACTCAAGTTTTGGAACAGACCAACGGGGCTTACTGCAGGGACTACTGCTGGTACTGAGCTGGATGCCACTGAGAGCACTTGGATCTTTGCTATTTGCTACATAAACCATTCATGACCAGAAATCACCTTCTTCTTCCTAAAAATCCCATGTTTATTCTCAGGCTTCTCTCCAGGGAGGTATACTATTGACCTGTACCAAAATGCAACCCAGCATTACTCTGAGTTACGTAACAAATTCCCACTCCTCCAGTGAGGTGTGTCCTTCAGAACTCAATGTCAGACACCCCTGTACACCTCTTTTACTGAAACCTGAATTACTTATCATCTCCTCCTCATTTACTGCTGAATAATTTGTATTAAAATACAAATGTGACAATTTTTAGCAGAAACACCATTTTATGAAGGATTTTATTTGGCCCCTAGCTTTGCTTAGAAAATGTCCCAAGCTTCTACTAAGTATTTTTAAAGATGTTATTCATGCTTCATTACAGACTCTTGATTTTTTTATGGGAACAACCCCTCCAAATGTTTCACCCTCTGTGATTTTCAGAAGACACCATCAGTGAAACACCAGCATGAGGAAAAGCAAGTCTCTCTCATCCTATAAAAATACTGGTTTCCATTTAATTTTAAAGCAGAAAAACATCTATTTTGTCAAACTCAGAAATTATAGACAACACCCAGAATGAGTACACTATTCAGTACGGTAAAGGCACACTGATGTGGATCAGGGTTTGTTAGCAACTAAAATACATGAAGGGTGGTGGGTTTGTGTTGGGTTTTTTTAAGGAGCAGTTAATTTTGTCTTCTTTGAAATTATTTATAGATTCCACCGTTCTGCAAGCTGCCCAACCTGCTTCTATCAGGTAGAAAATCCAAGATGCTCCAGGGTTTAGTCTTTAATGATTAGAACACCTTCCTGTGGCATTCCAACCTCTTGTATGCTTGTTAAAAGGGAGAAGCTACAGTGGAAGCTCCCAATAAGGGTTTAATAATACATCCAGTGCATCCAGTTGCTTGAGAAATGAATCGGTGTTGGTTCATACTATATATCTCCTGTTTTGTTCTCTTTGTTGGGTTCTTTTGTTGGCTTCTGGATTTTATTTTTAAGTGGGGTGTGCTTTGAAGCTTTTGGCTGGCGTTGAAAAGGGGTGCAGACCATGTGTGTCACAAGGAGCCATGTGTATGTAAAGCTTTTCTTTCCTACAGCTCTGCCTTGCAAACGTAGCCAGAGGGAAGACAGGATGGTCCCAGAGTACCAAAACTTGGCATCTACTGAACGGAGCAAAATCTCTGCGTGTGAACACAACTATCTTGTCTTCCTGCCCAGAATCCTGCTCCTAAAGCCTTCCTTATCCTCCTTTGCTCTGCAGGTCCCATCTAAAATGACTAAAATTTGGGTCCTAGCTGAGGCTTCCTCCTGTGCTTTACAGCAGGACAGACACTTTAATCCTACCAGCTTGCAACTCCAATGTGAGGAGCGTGCTGACACAGTGCAGCCAGGTGTCTGCAGCCTGTGGCTGACGGCTCATACAAAGCCACCAAAGCAACTGCCAGTTGTAGGACTGAGGATGGTCTTTGCCCGCAGATTGGGCTGGCTCTTGGCTGACCCCTGATCAGATACGTGGGTACCTTTGCCCTGCACCGAGTGGGACTGAGCTTGATTCGGGCATTGACCTCACCTGCAAAACTGTTTGTGATTCCCATCAGTATAACCAAGATAACAATAAGGGCTTTTTGGTGGGGACGTGCAAGTCCAGGTAACACAGTTCAACAGCAGGATGAATCAGATGTGAACTGTTTGATTCACTATCAAGTTTCTGGGCACCAAAGTTGATAGCAGAGGGTAAAGTATCATAAACGTGCACACCAATTTGGGAAGACCAAGGGGTAACTCTCGTACTCAGAGTTCCCCTTTATTGCCTTGTTGTGCTCCCTGCCAGCGCCGCCTCCGCTGCCTTCCCTTCTCCCCTGACAGGCGGTGCCTGGAGTTCATTCAACACGTTTAACAATTAGAGGCAAAGAGTTCGAACTTGTTGAGAGGAACATGCCCAAGAAAGCAAAGTAGAACTTCCCCCCATTATAAACTGCATTCCATTCCACACTTGTTTTGACATTGTCCCTTGGAGAAAAATATTTTGGCTTGTAAAGAAACCTCTTTGTGGATTTCCTTGTCAGGAGGAGGATTGCTACATGCATGCTCAGCTCCATCCAAACCCCACAATGTAAAGATTTCTAAAACTCCTTCTGGGTCCAGATATTATAGCTCAGCTTTCCAGGGTGTTCCAAAGCCACAGGCTGGTGATCCCACAGCCACCATTTCAACCATGGGCAAGGGTTGAAAACCAGCATAGTCCTTCCTCTGCTTCCAAAGAGGAATATAGGACCATAGAAGAGTGGGTCCAGATAGGGGTTGTAAGAGGTGTTAGTGCAGTTCTGGACAAACAGACAAAGATAAAATGAACAGCAATATTCACATGGGGAGTTGTGCTGTCCTGGATTGCAATGTTGCACCTGGTCCCAGGTGTGGTGTCCATCCATTCCAGTGACACTTCTCTGCCCATTGTATTGTGCTGATGTGGTTTGTAGTGGCTGACACCAGTTCTGTGTTTACATCTCTCAGTGTCAGTGACCATACTCCTGGTCTGCGCCTCAGTGTATAAAGGGGATTTAAGGCAGTGGGACTGCAGCCCTGAGTTCCAGCACAGGAGAGCAGAGTCAGGAAGACGGGCAGGAAGGTCAAGATGTGTGCTGGTTCTGTGACAAAACAGTTCAACATCTCCCTGGTTTTGTTCTCTTCAAAGCTGATGCTCAGAAATCCCTGAGAATAAATGAAAGTGAATGAGCACAATGCTCAGTTTTGTAATGAAATCCATCTCAATATTCGTACCTTTTCCCAAGCCATGCCTGGAAGCACACATCAAAAACTCTGAATGCAGCCACCCACACTCTGGTGTATCAGTCCACAAGTTACCAGAACAGCACACACATCCAGGGTAAGAGATAAAAGAGACCACTTGCAGCTTCCATCTCAATAAGCCCTTTGTTTCAATTATCCGAAGTGAAAAGGCAGCTTTTCCTTCCAAAACTAGAACCCTTACATGAATTCTGAATAACTTTCTCCTTTTACACAAAGTGATATTCCAGTAACAACATCTCCCCCCCCCCCCCAGGAACATGCATTCCCACTGAGGTCAAGATGAGGTTTCATGTATTTAAACTTAAGCACGTGCTGGGAAGTCTCCCTAAAATTCACTCCAAAAGGTGCTTCACCCACAAATTTTCTGCACAACTAATTTTTTCAGAGCTGGGGTGTTTTGCCCCGCCAGCTAAAGCCAACAGTGGCACAGACAGGAGTTCAGTTGAGAACAAAGATGCTGCTCAGGGTGGAGGGAGCCAGAGTAGAACACATTATATGTCATCCAATGGCAGCACGGAAAGGTGCATGGTGGTGTGACCCAGAGCCTGCTCCCAGCAGCCAGCTTGGAAGGAGCAGAATGCACATAAAAAGCACCAGGCTGTCAGCCCCAAACAGCCCTTCATTATTCATAAAAACAGCACGGAGCAGTTGGCTCCAGCTTTGCCTCTCTTATTCCCACTGACATGCCTAAAGCCTGAACAAATTAACTTCCTTTTGGACAGGTAAACCGCGTTCACTTCCTTGTTGAGAGAGTTAATGTGGAGGCCAATTAATTTCAGCAGTTTTATGAGACAGCTATCTTCCTCTGAGGAATAACTGTAGGAGTGATAGCAGGGAAGTAGTGTTGACACAGTTGTTTTAATATGTAATTCTGGATGAGCAAATCATTTCAAAGAAGCAAGGAACTGAACTGCACTTATCCAGCTGACCACAGGCGAAAGGTTTCGGAGACATTTATTAATCTCAGAAGCATCACGCTGGTTTCCATACTTCCGAAATCGGAGAGAAAGCAAGCCATCAGGGTTCCTCAACATGAAAGTCTGGCTTGGTCATTCATTATCTGTCTAGTTTGATAATTACCTATTTTCCTAGCTCAATTGCTTTGGACATTTACTTTAAGGTAGCAGATTAATGAAGTTCTTTGAAAACTTTGGGCGTTTGAAAATCTACAAAGCTTCTGGACCAAGTTTTCTAGGTCAGTGGTTACTGTACTTTTAGAAATCCTGGGGGCAGCACACGCCTGCACCTCAGCTTGTGTTGACTTGGTACAAACCTTACCCAGAGCAACACTTGTACAGATCTTTGAGTCCACTAAATTTGAATAGCAAAAATAGCAGTCCAGTAAGCACCAACCTGTGATTTACTATACAGAAGCAATAAAGGATTTCGAAATCACTGATAACTAGGCTGTCAAGGTCAGTTCAAATAAATAACACCTCTTCTATTTGGTTGTCTTTATGAGTTAAATGATCGGAATGTTCACAAGCGCTGTGCCTGGAGTGGAGTGGTGGTGCTCACTGTTCACTCTTGTGTCATATGTTGACTCCAACTGAGTAACACTAGTGGATAATACCTTAGAGATACCCAGTGTGTAGGATTGCTGTAGTAGCTTGGGCTGCTCTCCACACACAGTCTTGCACCATGGCACGAGCTGCCAAAGCTCCTCCGGGATGGAGTGAGCACCCACAGTCTCCCAGCCCAGCCTGCCCAGGCTCTGGGCTCCAGTGCTCCCAGCAGTCAGACTGGTTTCAGCACATGAGCCGCAGTCACTCTCGAGTACATGCTGCAATATGATTTTCACAAAAGCGACACTCTCACACGGTGCTGTACAACTTTCCTTACACCATCGCTCACTCAGCCGGAGGCAACTTCCCTTGGCAAAGGCAGCATGGTTTGATAACTGTCAGCTCTGCTCTCTGCCGAGCCATCAGGCTGTCAGTCACAGTGCTGCTGGATGGCTTTTTTTCCCCCTATACATCATTTCTTTTGATCCTGCAAAGATTCAAACTATTTCCATCCTTCCTCAAAACTTTATATTGGTTTTATCTTATTATGATGGCAGAGGAAAGTAACAGTCCCATCCCTGGAGACCTCAGTACTGGGGAGAAACGCATTCAGGCTGTGCTGTGGCTGCAGAAAGCCTCCTACCAGAAGCATTTTCTGTGATCTATCAGGATTGTATGGGGGAAGAGGGGCTGTGGGCACAGATCGGACACATTCCTGAGGACTAGGGCTAGCCTGGGTTGAAGGAACGCCAAAACGAATGGCACAGGAGTCGTCTGGCATCAAAGCTCCAAGCTGCAGGGCTTAACTACCCTGCCCTTGCTGAGCTGGAATCCCCCTCCCCAGGGTGGTTGGGGTGCTGGGCAGTGCCCTCCATGGTGCCCTCCTGCCAGGAGCTGGGCTTTGCAAACAGTTTCCCAGCCAGGGTGTCATCACAGCACACAGTTAAGAGACTTCGGGGTATCACAAAGCAGAGGTTTCTCAGAGTTGAACTCAGTAACTTGCTTTTGTAGAATTTCAAGTTCAAACCCCTTGAGGATATTAAGCAGATGGGTGAAAGTACAAAGAACCACCGAGACTTTTTTGCAAGTCACTGTGAGAGTCAAGATTTTTGTCATGCTACAAAGAATTTATAATAAACTGCAGAAGACTATTTATAGGAAAAAAATAAAAAAATTATTTTATTACAAAATTGACTGTTACCAAAGTGGCTAGAAAGGTTCTGATATTGCTTTACATGTTGGAATATGACTGCATTTACATGGCTAACAGCAGAGGAAAACAGACAAACAAAAAACCCCACAGGAGGCAGAGCAAGAAACACTAAGAATTTTTATACCATTTTGGAATGTAAAAAAATAAAAATACCCATTTATGGTTCTAGATACAAAGCTGTACTTGAAACTGCATCATGGGAAAACTATACCAGGGACCTTAACAGCTAATGTACAGTATTACATGCAGGGCAGGGATGGCTTTAACCTTTAGATACAGGTTTTGAAAACTGCACAAGGAATGGACCTCTTGAGGCGTTTAAGATCCTTATTTCCCATGGTTCCTTGAAATACACATTTTATATTGCTCATCTGATGAAGTAACTATCCTGTTCGGATAATCGTCATTTCACAGCATCAGAACCCATAGGATTCCAGTGACACATCCATGGATAAGGCCCCTCCACACAATAACAGACCAGTTTTGGAGTAAAGGTAGGGGGGAACAGCTTGTGTGGGTGTTGGAGGCATGAAACTCCAGGGCGTGAGCAGAGGATGTGGCAGGCACAGCGTGACAACTGCTCAAATCAAAGTACCAGGCAAGCATGAGGAACAAATCCTGTTACATACCTTTGTCCTTATTTCCCTTTTATTAAGGAAGTGAGTGGTGTTAGGGAAAGTATACTTCTTTAATTATCCTATCATTTGAGCCCGGCTGTTACCCTTAGTACAGGCTGCCATCTTCCTTGTCAGTTTAACTCACGACATCGGTAATTTGGCAAGGACTGAGTGAGTTTCTGTTCCCTTACACTGACCTCCCAAAGCTCCTCAGCTCTGGGTTACCGGAGCCAGTTCAGGTGCAACTTTAGGTGCCCCAGGTGTGCTAATATGATGCCCACAGACTGGAAACCAGCTCTTCCCAGGCTGCTGTGGAGCTTGAGGCCAAAGTAATCCTGCTGTGCACTACCAAAGCTACAGGTGATGCTCCACAGCACAGTACTGAGCTCTGTCCTGTACCCATGTATTTGCACTGAACTGGCCTGTCTGCATAGGTAGACGAACACACGTGATATTTTTCTGTCCTTTTAAGATTGCTAAGTAGAGCTGAACTAACTAACCACATTTTCCCAATGAAACAGTGTGGGAGCTTTTCTTGGCACTATTTCTGGCTCAGCAGTCGTTCAGCTGGTTACTGAAGGCTTTGACTTCCCCAGTCAATGTGTATTTTTGCAGAGAAGGCAGCAGCAGGGTTGTCTTTTATTTTCTTTGAGCTGTATTATAGAGGAAAAGAACTTACATAGTGATCGATTATTTAAAAGCAAATAACACCAAACAAACTTCAGCTAAAGGAGCTGGTACCCTTACTCAGATTATATTGAGTGATTCCCTTCCCGTAATGTTGGCCAGTAAAAACCCATCTACCCCAGTACTTAAACATCACTCGATTTCTCACTCAAGGACTTAATTCCAGATTGAAGGCCCAGTTTTCCAATTTAGATTTTTACACAAATAAGCTTTTTTGTTACCTTATTTGTATAAGCTGGTGAGCAGAAGAAAACCTCACATTTGTTTTTTTAAACCAAAAATGCCTAACAAGCTGTATCATTGCACAACTATTTAAAAATAGGCAGCCCTTTCCTTGTCCTTCTGCCTAAAATGAAGTTTCTTCTCTAAACCCTGTAGTGTGCTCGTGTACTGTCCCTTCACCAGTGCATCTTCTTTTTAATCTGTATGTTGATGCTCAAAACCAAATGTCATTTTTCGGGAAAAACCTTCTAGAAATGCAGTGGAGAATTGACATTATAAGAAAACAGTGGCTATTTGTTTCTCCAACAGTATATACAGTTTGATGCCCCCATTCCTGATCTGCACCATGTGCACGGAGACCTGCTCTCTGGGAGGTTAAAAGTAGACAGATAACTTCAGACCTGTACAAAATGTACCTTCTTCTTAGCCCACTGAATCCTTTCTGTTGAGTAGCAGAACGTGGTGGCATTTAATAAACTGCATGTGGTGAGAATAAAGCTTAGAAAAAACATCTGTTCTCTCATGGATCTATGAACTCTCCGTGTGGGGTTCAAGGAAAAGGCTCATGTACTCAGGAGACCCTCCCACACGTACCTTATCGCCTGTGGAACGCAATGGGAAGCTCCCTGTTGGGAATCAGAATTCCTGAATGGAGTGTTTCTACTGCCTTGTCGTCAGTTGCTACGATTTGGTACTTGCGAACGAGCTGAAACACAAACATTTTGGTCAGCGGTGCAGGTGCTTTGGCTTCCCAACAGGGGGAACAGCCTGGTGTTGTGTAAAAATGCCGCTTTATTTACCCAGCAAAGGGCCAAGTGAAGCTGCAGCTCGGCTACACGGCGCCCAATGCACATCCTCTTCCCAATGCCAAAGGGAACGTGAGAAAAAGGATTGATGGAGTCCTTCTGAAACCAGCGCTCTGGTTTAAACTGAGTCCAGCCACTAAAATACTCCTCGTTGCATCCCAGGGCATGGGTATTTATCATCAGTACCGTCTAGAAGCAAAGCAACAGAGAGAGTCTTGTTACAAATTGGCTTTGAGCTCACAAGTGAATCAGCTTGTAGATGGAAAAAACCAATTCAATGGCAAAAGAGAGGTGGTTTCCTCAGAATATGCCCTGTAATCCTCTGAAGATCAACTCAAACACAGGAAACGTCACTGTTTCCTCAGAAAATCATGGGAAAGTTTCAAATTATTTTTTTTTTCAATCACCCACCAAAATATTTTTGTCTCAGTCCCTTGTTCCTTATCCTGGAATTCGTCCTTTGGCAGAGTCATTTGGGGACTGAGATATGACCAACTTCATCCCTTCACAGGAGATTTAATCAACAACAAAAGATTCTAATAAACTAAATTAATTGACTTACCCCTTTGGGCAGTACATAATCTCCCAGAACCATCTCTGTGTCGATGGTGCGGGTGGTAAATGGCACTGAGGGTGTTAATCTGCAGGGAAAGAAACAAAATGGGTTAAATTCCCAGCATTTTTTCTCCCTGTATCTGTTTAACAAGGTGCACCAACATATATTCTAGAAAATTCTTTCTCTCTAGCACACAGTAGCTAGTAAAACCCTTTGCAAGCGTTTTGCTCTCTTGAAATTATTTGAGCATCTTACCTCATAGATTCTTTCAGACATGCTTTTAGGTAAGGCATGTTCTTCAAGCTCTCAGCGCTCGGACTCTCATCAGCAGCCAAAACACTCTGTATTTCCTGGAAAAGCTTCTGCTGAACATGTGGATTGCGTGAAACGTTATACAGAGCCCACAGCAAACTGTTGGCAGTCTGAAAAGAAGCAAAAAAGAAATGTAAGACCTCTGTTTGTGGTGATAGAGAGAAGAAGTTGCCAGAAGTTTGAAGCAACTTTTATGGCCGGTCACCACCTTATGATATTTTGTAAGCCAAAGGGATTATCAGCCATCCCAGTTGTTCTCTAGGAGTAAGGAACAGAAGAAAGAATCGAGTGATTTCAGGTAAAGATTCCCTTGCTTTTAGGCCACTGAATTAGCTCCAGGGTTAGTGCACTCAGCTGTGCAGGGGGAAGCAGGGAGTTGGAAGGATGCTCATTTTAACAAACTCCTGGCAAGCCCAGTTTACCGTTTCGACACCAGCAATCTGGAGCTCTGCGATGGCAGCATACAGCTCCTTCTTGGAAAGTTGTCCTCCGGAATAGATGTCACACAGGAAATCCTCCTGAGGGTTTGCAGAGTGTTTTTCCAGACGACAGTCAATCGAGTGCTTGGCTGGGGAGAGAGGAGCAGGAGGAAATAAATGGGAAAGATCACTAAAAATACCACAAAAATAAAAGCCAGGCAGGATTTTGAAAGAAGGCATCGAGCTGTGCTCTTTTCTCAAGTGATGAGTGTTACACTGAGCAAGTATTTTCCTTTTTTTCAGACAAAAATTCACAAGAATCACTTCTGAACAGAAGGATCTCCTGCAAACTATTAGTAACTCCACTTTCCTAAATTTGGAAAGGAAACCAGTGATGTGCTGAGTGAAATATTTAGCAGACAGAGATACAAGTGTGTAAAATTTATTAGCTTGGATTTTCAAAGGGGATCAAGGTGTTAAAAATTCAAAGAGACTTAGCACTCAGACCCCCCCAGGGGGAAATGCAAGCCTTTGATTTACACAGGGAAGGCAAAAATAGATGCCGAATTTCTACATGCTTTTTTAAATACAGAGGATGAGATCTTGCTCACCCCCTCTCATGACTACCCTGATTGTTAAGGCCAGTTCCTAGTAAGGAGCTCCTCATGTCAAGTGAAGGTGTCAGGCTGTTTCTTCTGAACAAAACTGGTTTAAAGTGTCTTTCCTAAACCCCATAAACTAAGCAGGGATAAAATCAGTGCATGTGTGGCTTACATGACCAAAACTCCTGAAGTACCAAGTACTCAAATAGGTGCCGTTAAGAACACCGAAGTGCCAAAGCTTCCCTTCATCCTTAGCTCTGTCAGTCACCTCTAGCAAAATGCTGAAAAACATAAACTTAACCCAGAGTTCCAGCAGTTTTTGTAACCTTGAAGGATAACAGTTTAAACTCCAACCCAAAACTTAAATAGAAAGTACTGTCACAAAGCAAAACTCTACCTTGCAATTTAAATTGCTCCTGGTTTTAAAACTTAGGGCTACATTCCAGGCTGCTCAGAAAACCTATCCTGTTGTCTCTGTTTAGCAAGCAGGTTTGCGTTACACATTAAATTCTTGTTTCTCAAGAAAACCACTCCCTTTGAGGTTCCTTTGAGTGAGGTCTCTCTCCTCACTCGTATACCTTGCCTGTAAAGAGATTATACACTTTCAGGCTATTTACTTTTATGACAGATTCAAGTGGACTCATGACATTTCCGGGGCTCCCGTGGGGATTGGGTATTGTCCCAAAATGAGAGCACAGCATTAGGTGTAAGAAAACAGTGCTCCTATGCTTGGAGTAAGTTTGTGTTTAGCTGCCACGAAGATGTCTCAACTTCTGCTGGGGGGAGCAACTAACAGCAGTGTAGAGCAGTAGCAAGCATGAAGAAAGTCAGTTCCACCAAGTAGGAAAAAAAGCAGAAGAGAAAGGGGAAAAGTCGTGTTAAAAAAAATTAACCTGTTTTAAATATGTCATCCCATGCTTTAGTATGAGCTTGCCAGACTTTTGTGTTCAGACCCTTGTGAAGTTCCACGGGGGTCACCATCATCATTCCAAAAGTAGCCATCATCTGTGGTAGAGAAAGAGTTTTTAAAGTCTTTCTTTACCTACTTGTAATCTGTGAACTACATCAGAGTGTAAAGGAGGAGGCAAGTCAGGATTCTGGCAGATTTTCCATCCTGGGCAGGAAGGATGGGTCTCAGTCTACTCAGGCTGCATCCAGCTAAAATCCAGGGACAGCCAGTGGAGGACAGGAGGGTTCTCTAGTGGGTGACTCATCCTATCTATTTTAGGCACTGAGTTTAGGATGGGACAAGCCATCCTTTGGCAGTGCCTCCCTCTCCCTTGACAACCGATGGAGTGAAAGAACTAGGCTAGGCTAGATGCCTATCTTTTAGATGGCTAAAATTAGGCAGATGCGTGCTGCCAGAACCCAAGTTGCAGCAAGATGTGCAGCAGGTGTGCCTGTAGGAATGACTAATCTCCAGATCCAGCGTATTTGCATAATCCCACACAACTCCAAGAGTCCCACCCAGCACTAGCAGTGTTGCACAACAGGTGTCTCAGAGAAGAGGAAAATTAACCAACCAACCCAACAACTCTATTTCCAGGGTTACCCCAATGTCCATACAACATTTTGCCCCTACAGATGTAGGTGTCTCATAAATGGGACAGTCAGGTAGTTGGTGATAGCACTGCGCACATCACCTTGGATGCACAAGGCTGCCAGAAGCTTGAGCTTCTTTTCTCAGGTGACCTATATAAACTAGTACCCCCTCATTAGTAGCAGGGGTAGAAAATCAGAACAGCCCCAGTGGAGACCCTTCCATACCGTTTTTACAGCCTTGATGAAGTTCAAACTTTCTTCTTCTACATCCTGTTGTAGGAGACCAAACCTCTTTCCATACAGCACCAGGCAGATACCTGTTATTAAGCAATATTAGTATTAAATAATATTAAAACAGGGTACATGATGTCCCCCATTTTTTGTCAAGGAATGGCTTGGATTATCCTTATGGAAAAGGTCTCTGTTCTACGCCATGCAGCTGTGGGAGCAGCACTTGAGAACACCCTCTGCATGACCACCTTAGACCCAGGAAGCAGTGTACCCAGCTAAGGCAGGTAGTGTGTTACAGTAGTCACAACAAAGAATCACCACTGATCCTCTCACAGGTCCTTCTGCCAGGCAGGGCTGGCATATTTGGTAAGTATTGGGCAAAGCAACCAGAGAGAACCGAGTCACAGGAAAAGTGGACCTGGTGAGGCCATCTAGTCCAGCATCTCCTAAGCTTTTCCACAGACAGAAACCACTTGCAAACACTGAGTGGCAGCATGCCACATCCCACCAGCTCCCACCACTTCCACTTCTTTCCACTTGCTCTTTTTTATCTTTTTTTCCCCCAGAGCTGTCACTTCCTATATCACCCTGCCCAAAAGCAGCCATCACCACTGATACTGGAAAAACCCAACATTTAAGACATCTTCAGGTACCAGGTACAGAGGTTGCTGAGATGACCCAGCCAAGAGCAGACAGGTCTAACAGAGCCCATCCAGTTACGCACTATACCTCCCAGCTGGGAACCACCGATGCTTTTCCTTGTGCCCCAAGTCAGTCCTGGTAGATGGTATCCAACTGTCCTCTGAAAGGTTTCTAAAGCTGGATACTCCTGGCTTGGTAATTTATCCCAGTGCTTTCCAAGGTAAACCTTTTAAATGGGATCTTCCAGCCCTCATTTGCAGTGCATACTCACTGTTAATGGATCATTTCATCGACCTTGTGCCGCTCATAATTAACACATATCAAATGGACCAAGATGGCCATGTGCTACCTGATCCCACTGCAGATAAACACACTGGGATTCCCCTGGGTTGGATTTATACAACACTATTCATGTTAGATTAGTGTTTTTCTTTACAAGCTGCACAGATGACCTGACAGACCTGAATTCTGCCTGTATACTGATGTCCCCTGAGTCTTCTGCAGTCCACTTTCTATGGTCTTGTAGCTGATAGTTTGGAACTAACCAGCCTACACTGTCTTCACTGATCGTATTTTAAGTGCATTGTCACAGTAGGTACAAACTCATACCATGCTCAGGCAAAGACCAACTTACTTTCAAATGACCATTTGTTGAATTCTGAATAGACATCTTCTATTTGTCCCCTGCGGTTACAAACATCATCTATTCTGTGCATGAAGTCCTCCAGGACCTAAGTGGTGGAAAGGAGAAAGAAAAGAAAGAAATAATATGACATCAATTAATAAAAATCCTGCATAATTTAGCATTCCTACTCTCTTTTAAATAGATAACAATCTCACATAAGAGATGGATACTTAAGTTTCCTGTTCTTCGAACAGGGTTCAATTTCTCCCCTGTTAACAGATGTTTGGCTTTACAGGACCCATGCTATCGCTGGTTGTACTTTGACAGACTGTGCTTTCCTCCACAGGGATGAAATGCTTTGGCCTGATGCTGGGATAATACTGGAGTTTCACAATGAAGAAGATTAAGCTGTTTATCCCAAATGCTTCTCAAACTCCATGAGGAACACAGAGGTTAAAGAGGGAGGTGTTCCCTCATGGGAGGAACATAAGAGTGAAGAAGTAAAGGCAAAGAGTGCCGAGTGCAAGAAAAGTAAGGAAAAGCTCTGCTTGCAGGAGCCTGTATCCTTGCGGAATCATCTTACATTGCTTTGTGGAGACAGACAACCTCAACTGAAGGTTTCTATGTGGTCTCGCTTCTGGTGAGACCCTAATAATCTGTACTCATGATTCCCGAAGGGCTTTAGAGAGTGAACTCATGGGTTTACCACAGTATTGCACTGAGATGTTCTACCCAGGTAAACCGGCTCACTTGGGCTGCTGCTATTTCCCAGGTTTCCAGGGCAGTAGGAAGAGAGAGAGAACATCAGAGTGCAGCAGTACCTCATTGATCGTGGTATCCAGCTTCGCAACTTCCCTGGGTTTCATTAATTTCTTTTGAAAGGCACTTCTGACCCTCTGCCAGTCCTTTCCTTCCCTGGATTGAATTAAAAACAGCGCGGTTGGAAAGAGAAAGGCTGAAAGAAGGGAGAAAGACCCCGAAGCGCAGCATGTGCAAGAGCACCTTCGGCAGCGTCGCCGCGCCTCTTATGGCCGCGACCGGCGCAAACTTGACGCCGCAGCCGCTTCTCGGGGGGCAGGGGGTGAAATCCGCTCCGGGTGGCAGCTGGGGGCCGCGAGTCCGCCGGCACAGCCCATCCCTCGGTTCCCGCGGGAGCCAAGCCCGGACGCGGGCCCCGCGGAGCCGGGCGCGGCAGGTTGGCTGCCGGTGCCCGCCCGCCCGCAGCATCTCCCGGGCACCTCGGAAGCCGCCTTCGCCCGCATCGGCTCCCCGGCCCTCCCCGCGCCTCCCCAGGATCGCCCGGGTGCCACTTACAGTATGAGCAGCCCGTAGCCCTCGTCGCGATAGTCCCGATATGCTTTCCAGGGCTTGATCTCCAGGCGCTGGGGGCAGGCGCTCTCCCGGCGGTACAGAGCTTCCAGGAGACAGGGGGCTGCGATGTGCACCGAGTCGAAAGCCCCCAGCTTCATACGGAAAATCTTGCCGAACCTCCTGTGGTACTCAGCCTGAGGGTGCAGAAGAGACCCCCCGCCCCGGTGAGTGCGCGGTGCTCCCCCGTCCCGTCCCGCGCCATCCCCCCAGCATCCCCATCCCTCCGCCAGCCTCACCAGCGTCTCGTGCTGCCTCTTGAGCCCCCCTTCCAGAGGACGTCGGGCAGGCTACCCATCAGCGGCCATCGGGGCGGCCCGGGCAGGGCGGCCAGGGGGTGTCCGCGGCCCCGCGGAGCTGGGGGTGCCGCAGGGCGTAGGGCGCAGAGGGAGGAGGCGAGCAAGCGCTGCGCGGGGGCCGCGCGCCCGGCGGGGCTCATCGCGGTGCGGCCGCAGGTGAGGGCGGGGTGCCGGAGGAAGATGCTACAGCCTCCCGTAGCCGTGCCGACAGACACCCCTCCGCATATATGTATATATATAGCAGCCGGGAGGCTCGCTGGACTTTCATCGGGGGCCAATGGGAGCCCTGGGTGGGGTGAGGTGGGGCCGGCTGGCCCGGCCCGGCCCGGCCCGGCCCGCGGAGGCTGCGGGGCAAGCGGTTCATGAAAGGGTTCAGGCGAGGCAGGAGGGCACCGCGCCAGCACCGCCAGCGCCTCCGCCCGCGGAGCTTCCCGGGGGCTCCCGGCGGCACCGGCCCCGCCGCCCGCGGAGCTTCCCGGGGGCTGCGGCGGCTCCGGACCCCGCGGTGCCGGCGGTGAGCCGGGAGGCGGGCGGCAGGTAGCGGAACCTGCTCCCTGGGGAACCTGCGGGGCGACCGCGAGAACGGGCTCAAAAAGCAATCCGGCCGGGGTGGTTTTGCTTTTTATTTCTTTTCAATTCGGCTTTTGGGGGGACGAGGCACCGCGTGAAGCGTGGGGGGCTGCGGTGGTCATGCAGGTGGCTGAAGAGCTCAGTGTCCCTTCGGCGTTGTCACTATGAAATGATGGAATAACGAACGCGGGGAGCTGGGAGTGGGTGGACTGCTCTGCTCCATCTGGCTGACTAACCACCTATTTATGAAAAAGGCATGTGAGTGCATCATCTGAGAAAACAAAATTCCCTTCGTTGTTGGTGTTGGCATCCATCAAATTCTGACAAAAAATCAGTGCTTGCCACGAGCCTTTTAATCGGGAACTGCACAGGAACCCTCAGAGAGAGCCATAGATTCCATGCTTGGTGAAGGCGGGAGAGGTGGGAGCACGGATAAAGCAGCTCAGGTCAGCTGGGTACTTAGTGCCCTGTCCTCCCCTTGCAAGAGAAGTCAGAGAGGCTGCAGGTCTTGCTGCAAGACAAAAAGCTACCTGTAAACCACAGGATTTCCGGGAAAGACAAGTATGCTACAACCAGGACTTGATTTTCTCCCACCCCACACTAGTTTTTTTCATCTTTCCCAAGTTGTGTTTCATGAGTCAGCTCTTAATCCCCTTTATTTAAGTGTCTGACGGGAAGATGCAGAGTGTGCAGATAGATGGATGGGTGTGTTAGACAAGGGACAATCAGAACACGGGGTTGACCCGGAACCTGAGCCCCATAAAGGCACATGTCTCCAAGCCAAATTAATAACAATAAAAAGACTGAGGTAGCAGTAATCGATACACAGAAAACTACAAAAGCATGACACCTCACTGCAGGCTTCTGTGATTTTCCTGTGTCCTTCCCCAACCTGCCCCTCTATTTCAGTGATTTTCTTCCATGGGATGATACTACATGGGCCACAAGATCCGAGCACTTTCTAGGTGGGCTTTGAGACTAAAGCCAGTTCAAAGGTTTGCAAATTTTTCTTTTTTTAGGGAAATGTAACAAGAAGTTGATTTTTTTGTGATTTATTTTCTTCAAGCCAGTTCTACTTGAAAAGACATCTTGCTGTCCTTGTAGACCCAGCGTGGTTGGGGCTTCATTCGATGAGAAGATCTGAGAAATCAGACAGGAAGAGACAATTTGTGTGCCCTGTGGACACCTATCTATTTAAGGAATGAAAACGAACTCATTTGAAGGGTCACAGCCTAGTGCCCGTGAAACAATCTCTTTAGAAAAGAGGCTGGAATAGGCAAGTCGAGACTAAACTGGGCACAGGTCAGTTTTTCCATGTTTGTCACCGCGATGGAGAAAAAACCATCCTGTTAATACGAAATCTTCTCAATTAAGTTGTTTTTAAATTACAGAATGGAAAGAAAGTTTTATTTAACTTCTCTGGCCGTGATGTAACTCTCTGGCAGGAAAGCTGGTGTATTTGTAGCTCAGCTCGGGCCGGAGCTGAGAGAGCTAATGATTGCCTCAATTTCTGGTAAAGTGCAGTTCTAAGGGCATTTTCAGCCTTCACTTCTTCCTCCCCTCCCTTTCAGGAGATCTCAAAAACAAGCCTTTAATTTTCAGCAAGATCTTTTCTTGTGACCTTTAGAACATATCAAGGGTTGTCTTAAGAGTAAAGCGACACAAGTGACAGGGTTCTTGAACTGAAATTTGGGGGCAGGTCCTCACAAGAGTATCACTCCACCAAGGCACCTGAAGCACCGAAGATGTCACCATTGTCCCACAGATGTCTATCCACAAGGCTTACCAATAATTTCTAATAATTGTAACAGCTAATGACAAATGTGAGTGAGTGAAAAGCCCTCTTCACTTCTGAGCTACGGCAAGGAGCATTTTTAGGTCAAAGACCAGGAAATATCTAAAGATCAAAACTAAACAGCTTATGATACATGTTCTTCCATGCTTCCCCTCTGCTACAGAAAAAAAAGCATTTTGATTTCTGCAGTCTCAGATGTCAGGAGAGATTTTCCCTTGAAAAACACTCTGCCAGTGTGATGCTTCAGTAGAAGATGTGACGGACTGCAGCAGAGGCACAGAAAGGCTCTACCACAGCCTGTCTTTTTCATCACTACAGTATTTAATCAGTTCCTGAATTCCAAGTTTTAGAGTTGCTTCCTAAGCAGAAGTAATTGCTAGTCCTACCTCTTGGGAAACAATAGTAACACATTCTTTACATAAAGCTTGGAAATCCATCCTGCTAAGGACACCTCACCAGGATTTAATGGACTAAGGTGTGCTCGGAAATCTCACTGAAACACAAGAGCTGAACTTCCAATCTGTTGTAAAACCTATCAAAAGCATGGAGCTTGGGCAAAGTGAACTGGCAGCTTTTCATACAGTGCACTTCAAATACACCAAGTATTACCAAAATAACTCCTGAGCAGAAAAGGGGTTTAGACTGGTAGTGGATTTCCCTCCTTAATACCTGTAAATCCAGGAGGTTTGCTTTGTGACTTATTCCACAATTCCCATCTCCTGACCTCTACTCTTTCTCCTTCTTGGAAAAAGCTTTTTGCTATTTTTGGCCCTTAAAAAAGCTTTTAAAGTCTCCTGTGTTTTCTGAAATGCTACAATAAAAGCGCTATAGGAGAATGGATAGAGAACACAGGGAGTATCCCAGCCATAGGAAGGTATTTCACAATGCTGGGGAAGACAAGCTGAATGTGACTTGTAAACTCTAGTGTCAAAACACAAAGTTGTTGTTCCAGGTTTTTGCTCGTGTTTGTTTATACACTTTTAGTCCTACATCTCTTTCCAGCTGAGAATCTTAAGGTTCAGTAAATACTGACAAATTAAGTCTCAGCTTAGGAAATGGGAAAGTACAGTAATTCCCATTCTACAGAAGAGAAACTGAAATGCATTTGAAAAATTGAGATCTCAAAGTTGTTCTACAGATACTCACTGCAAAATGAAAGCAAAAGAAATCTTCATTATATTTTTTACCCAAACACTAGCTTTTTTAACATTAAAGTCTTCTGATCTCACTGACTGCCAGATGACTACACCCCTAGAAGGCAAGAGTAGCAGCGTGGGGAAAAAGGTCTGCGGAGCAAGCTGAGAACAAGGCAGTCCTTCCAGAGGGATCCAGAAAGACAGAAAGGTAGGTGAACAGCTCAAACTCCACCAGCCAAGGAATCTTCTAGCTGGCCATGACCTGTTTGAGATATCTACCTCTGCAATAAACATTGCGACATTCAACTATTGAAAGAGTCTCTAATTAAGCGAGTAGACAGTTCAAGAAAACTAAGAGATTTCTTGACTTAAATTTTAATTACTTAAAAATAAACAGTTGAACCATCTTTTCTGTGAATAAATATTTATTATCTGCTTTACATGAGAAAAAGCAATGGTCCACACATACTTCATTCTCTAGAGAGGTGAAGCTTACAGAGGGATCAAGTCAGGGAGAAGTCGGGAGCACAGAGCAAGAAATTGATGTTTGTAACAAGATGTTCTGACAGTCAGCTTGGGAATGCTCTGGACCTGACCGGCTCTTCCCTTTTCTTCTGATAACTGGAACCACTCTCTTTTCAGCTTCTTGTCTCTCTCGGCAATCTTGGCTTCCTCGAGCAGGAAGGGAGTTGTAGCAAAGGACTTGAGCGCTAAGATGCTGCGAGAATGAGTTCCTGGCCCAAGCTAAGTTTTTTCTCTTTGGACAGAACTGACAGATGTCTAGAAGCTTTCTTCACCTACCACACAGCACTGTGGAGAGGCACGTGTCATTTAGAAAGCAGTAGCATTTAGGAATCTCTAGAATATCTCATTTTTCAAAGCATATTGTTCACCTTCAGCAGGCAGGAGTTTCACTCATGGGTGTTGTGCCATGGAAGGTGATACTGGAGGTCCTGGTTTCTCTTTACCAGTTTCCAACACTCCCATGGGAAACTGAGGGAACTCAGCATGAACCGAATCCCTCAGGGTGGCTCCTGAGTGTCTACTGGAATCATGACTTTGTGATTGAGCAAGAATCACGGGTGAGTACCTTCATACTAAGTTAGTACAGGACAAGCCCTGTTGCTTCTCTCAGCCTTGTTTCTCCCACATGTCCATAACCTGTCTTTCTCCTCTTGCCACCCATCCCATCCTTCTCTGCTCTGCAATGACTGGCAGCCTTCATGCACAACCTAACTATACATTTGTCTCGAGCAGGGATGTAGCTTGGTTATTTACCGCAAAAGAATTATGTACCATTATGACAGTGTATAAAGACAAGTGTCAATTTATTGCTGATGTTACCAGCATAATATGATGTTATGCAAAGAAAATCTCAGAGGACACAAAAAGGTGTAACATAAATAGTATTTTCCTCACCACTTGAGCAGGGTGACTTACCCTCTTACGGTGCCCAATGATCCATGACAAGGAATCACCCTGCCTTTAGATCCGGTCTATATTGAGGCATTTTGGTTTAGCAGTATCAGCAAAAGCTTTTAGAATCATATAGATTCAATAAATTACTGTTTCATTCTATTTTTTCCCCTCTTCTGTGGTGGTCTTAGTGGCTTTCCATGCTGTATCTAAGAATCAGTCCAGCTTGCGTCCACTTCAGGTGAGACCCGCAGCATTCCTGTCTAACCCCATGATATCTAGGATACGTTTACTAACTGATCCTAACAGTGAGGAGGGCAGAAGGGTCCTGGGGAGTATTAGGAGGAACCGTGAAAGATTCTGCATCAGGTCTAAAGAAGCATTTGGCTTGTCAAGTTCTGTCCAAGACTCAGGCCAAAGGAGCCAAAGTTTGCCATGTCACCTGGAGACAGGATGCGTGAAATCTCTACCCAGTTCAAAACACAGATCCTCAGGCATCCCAAATCCAAAAGGCACCTAAATTTTATAGATATTTATGTACTTATGTTTCCAGCAGTAAAAACCCTAACAGCTTCTGCCCCTGCCACGATGAATGTATGCGGTTATCTGTGTTCTGAGACAGGAACTCTTGTGAAGTTCCCCATTGGGAAATGAATTTTGAGTTTAGCTCCACTTCCAGAAACAGTGTTCTTAAGAGCAATCGTGTATGTTTGTACTACTTTTTCTGTGCAATTAAAGATTTAACCTTCTGCTAAGACATTGTGCATGTGCAGTTGCCATTTTCACATGCAGTTAATGTGCACAGTAGCATTTGTGTTACAGTACTGAGAAATAATGGGAGTGTTTTCTTTTCTAGTGGTATTATGAGCTCTACAATGTAAGTAAGTGACAAAGGCTGCTTGCCAAATGCAAGGAAAGCTTTCAGAAGCATGAAACTTTGAGTATCACTTTAACTCAAACAGCACCTGAAACTTAAAGGAAGATCTATGTTTATGAATCTGAAGGTTTTACTTTTGTGACTGTTTCTTAATTGCCTGGAAAAAATAATCGTTATATGACTTCTTGAGAGAATCTGCTAAAGCTGGTTATACAATCACTTGAATCAACCTCAAACTCAGGCAATTTACTGGATTTGTCGATTAAGCCTGTAATGTTTGCACAGATTACTTTTGGTCTGATGGATGCGCTTCTGCTGAGGTAAAGCTCATGCCAAGTTTTATGTAAGTAAACGGATGCTTGTTACTCATTAAAAATCTGAAGGCTCTATTTCCCTGAGATGCTGCTAGTCAGGCTGTCAAAGACAAGGCAGTAACAGTATTGTTCTTGCACAATTCTATTCCATTTATCTTGTAATAACAAATATTTATCTTATCGTTCCTACATTGACACAATGTTATAAAATCCCATAAAGCACAACTGTGTGAATATAGTCTTTCATGGTGTTTTGTAGTATGCTGTATTGTATTTCTAGAATTAGAGTTTCACAGATATTAATATCTGATCTCTAAATTCCCCTGTAATACCAGACAACAGGTGATGGTCTCATGAGTTCAGCGTCTTGAGTTCTTGCCAATATACAGGAAAGGTATAGTTTAGGAGGTTTAGGAGGTTACGTTGGTGACTCGGTAAGCAATGTCTCATCCAGCCAGGCCAGGACCTGCTGTTAGTAGGTTCTGTGCTGTTTGCAGCTGTCTGACATCCCCCACCACGGCTACAGATGTCTGCAAGTGTGCAGAGAGGAGGAGTGCTAATTAGTAGTACTGTCATCAGCTTGCCCATGATTTGGTAATAATATCTGGTCTCATATTTCTCTAGAAATGGCAAACAAATAAGAGATTCTTAAAGTCTGTTTACTATTACGGAGCACTGCTGCTTCTTCCCAGGGAGGGGATGTGTGAAACAACCCAAGTCTGAGGCTGTTAGAGTATTTTCTGATGAGAGGTCTAAGAGATATGTAAAAGATAGCATTAACCCAGCAGTACATCTATAAAACCACAGAGAGATGAGTCTGAACTTTAACTAGTGAATTGTTGTGAACTGAGTGTGCTTTGTTTCTATTGTCTTCACTAGAGCTGTAAGAAAATATGAAAACTCAATCTCCTTTTACCATTAGTCAGCCAAAAGGCACTTGAGCTATGCTTTGCTGAACTCAATACCCTCTGGGCCACATCCTGGTTACTCCTATTCATTGCTTTTGGAAGGATTAGAGCAGACTGCATCAGTCCTTCATCAGATAAAGCCTTTGCCTGAAATCCTGCTGGTTTTTTCAGTTCAGATGCCTGGCCACAGACCTCTCTAGGGAAGAGTTTAGTTTCCTCAGATGCATGACTACTGAATGCAACTGCTGCCTTTGGGAAAACATTTAATATGTTTATTGCTCTATTTGGTAAAGTATCAAATGAACACATGTGATACCTCCTGAGGAAAACTCTTCTCCAAAACTACTGGTAACCCCCCCACAAAAAAAACCATCCCCCAAGGGAAAAAAAGACAAATGTGTGCAGATTAAAAAATGCTGAGTAACACCACAGCCAGGGCACGGTACTGACAGACCTGCTGTGAGTTTAGAGCTCCAGATTCAGTGGCAAATAAATATGTGAGGGTTTATGAGAAGAGAGTGCAGCAGGGTGATGGTTAAGGAGGGAACGGGCCTTTATAATGTGCATTTTTCAAGAAACATACTGATTTTTGAAACCGGCACTGACAGTGCTACTCCTCAAAAGGAAATGATTTCTATTTGTGCAGGTGTAACTGAAGACCTAATCTCAGGCAGTTTGTGAGCAGTTCTTCTTGAAGGGAACCACAAAAGTGAAAACAGAGCAAGTGTGATGCTGCAGTTGTAGGCCTTATGCAGAGAGTTTCAGTATGGGTCACAGAAAGTTCCCAGCAAACTGAGAGATGTTCCCCAGCTAGAAACATTTCTGGAACAGGGTGGATGGTGGAGTAACAGAAATACATGTCTGTGCTCCCTGCTCATACTGAGATGCCAAGTAGTGATGAGGAAGGGCAAGGCTGCAGAGATAACCCTTTATTTTAAATAAACTGGCCCAGAATGATGGTATTAGAAAGCACTATGCTTACACAAAGGTGGAGTAAGGTCTTCTGCTGTGCTTCACCATAAAGGGAATTCCCAGAAAAAGGGAATCTCCAGCTTCTATCCCAGGCACAAACAGCCAACAGAAACTCCCTGTGGCTTCATGGCTCCTGCTGATGCTGCAGAACGAGGGAAAAGAGAATTTTCCTTCACAGAGGGGGATGCTTATTGGGATGACTTGCAGAAAGGAGCTAGTGCAATTTAATAGCTCTAATACTGGATATACATGAACATAGAGCAGGGCTTGAATGATGAAACAGTGATGTTGCTTTGGACTAGCAGGAGGAATTTTCTTTATCTGAAAGAGCAAGGATAGAAATGGGAGAAAACCTGCTTTCCTTTCCCCATACCACAAAAACATGAAAAACTAAAGGGCATCTGCCCTGTAAATAGTTAACACCTGATTCACTAAGAGCTGGCACATCTTTTTGGAAAAGAGAAACACCCTTAAAAGGGGATTGTTTTCCCTCAACCTCCATTCCCCAAGCAATGCTGGCACAAGAAGGGGGTACAGGGGCATTCTGATGTAGGGGATTTTATACCACAGTAAGTCAGACTGTCTAATACCAGAAAGGCCACACTACTGCTCACTCTGCACCTCTGCAACGTGGAGGCTGTATCCCTTGGACATACTGGCACAATTAAAATAGTACAACTTTGTGCAGCTTTTGCTAACAATGATCCACTTCATAAAGGGTAAATATAGATAAACCAACCACTTTGTATCCATTAAGCCCTCTGCATTTCTAATGTGTCTTGTATTAACAAACATTGTTGATGTGTGGGTGTTTCAAGATGCTCCAAGACTGAGAAAAGAGCTCTGTGTAACTTCAGGGAAAAGGGTAAAGAGTTTGGTAATTCAAAACAACTCAGGCAGCAAGGAGCATGGGAACTGAGCCGTGTTGCAAAAGGCTACAGCAAGTAACATGGAATGAAAATGTGAAAAAGAACCACAAAGGAGATGTAAGATGAAGGGTGTGGGGGTTACACACACCGTGGAAGGGATCCCACCAAAGTGCAAGGTGAAGCTAACCACACTCCCAACAACAACAAGGACCAGTACAAGAAAGAGCAAGTCCTTTTATGCAACTGAAAGAGAAATGAGGTCACTGAGTTCAATGAGTTTATCTTACTCCACCACTGGATGTTTGCACTCGTGCACTGTTTTCACTTTTATCTGCATAAGAAAGGTCTACAGTAAGTTACTCTTGGCAACATGCTCACACCACAAATCTTGCCTGAGCGTGTGGGAGAAAAAGATTTATTTTCAAAGCCTCCAAGCCATCAAATTCTTATGAAATCCACTCCTTTTCTCTTGAAGGAAATTACATTGGCTCGGACCTAACATGTATTATTCAGTTAATCCACCCATGGAAATAACTATGGGTTCGACTGTATCCTTTCCTAGTAGGATCTTGAAGGAGAGCTAAGATAGCTGATTATACACCAAAATAAAATGTAACAGTAAGCCTAAGGGGCACACAAATTATTTTCTTTTCTGTTCTGTTTTTTCTACCAGTAAACTCTACCAGTTTCCAAACAGGAGCTTGGAAATGAGCAGTCATTCTGAACTAAATAAACTCCCAAACCAGAACTTTTTCATTCAGTAAATACCCAGTCCAGAATATTTTGATAGCTCTGAAAGCCAACTAATTTTAAAGCTACAAACAAGCTGCAATCTTGCCCACAAGTAGTTGTGACTCTTACAGTTATTCAACGCAAAGAAGTTAACTGAAAGATAGCTCTCAAACCAGCTCTGCTATGTAATGAAGTTGAAGACCGTTGGGGGAAGCTCCATCTTCACAAGTAATGAAGTGGGAACCCAATCTTTTCATTCCTGCAGGCTGTAGGGCTGCTATACTCTTTCCATCTGCAATGGACGAAGTCAAGGCTGAAAGAGAACGGTGTTAGTACATGTGCTGCTAAGACTTGAAGAGAGCACGCTGTATTTCATCTTGTCCCAGTAATGCCTAATTGCAGGAAATTAATAGGAAGCTTTTAAAATATACACTCATGCTCCTGTTGGGTGTTGTCTTCAATTGTTCTCCATGGATCCCCTTTGGAATGGACTTGCATGAGCTAGTGTGGAGCAAGGATTCTCCTGCAGTGGCAGGACCGGGTTCTACCTCAGCAACAAGGTGTTCTAACAAAAGCAAACACTAGCACCCTGTTCCCCTAGTTGTTCCAATATCGCTCATTTAACCAGTCACTGGATAACATACAGTTATTTATGGTTCAGGCACTAGGAGTGTGGTGGCAGACATGAATTTGGATGCCATCAGGAAGCAGGGAACAATACATCAGCTTCCCATATCACAAATGAGTGTTTGAAGAACAAGAACCATTGCGTGCAATCAGGGTATTGGGCTTTTTGAAGCACAGCTTGAGAAATAAAGGTTATACATTTTGCCTTCCGGAAATGGTTTTGATCTTTGGACTCCAAACTGGTGGTGGCAATTGTCGGCAGCTCTGAGAAAAGGTTCAGCAGTTTTGGCTGCCTGGGACTGAACGTGCTGACCCTAAACAGTTCCTTGCTCTCAGTGCTGTCTGGTTTCTTTCTGGAGATCCAAGCCCTCCCCGGACACTGCTCAGTGAGCTGCAAACTCTAACTCAACTTTCCAAATTCTTTTCCAGACCAGACACTTTAAAAGCACACTGTCCAGGGCCATGGACTTGCTGTACCCAGGCACTTTGTGTCTAACTCTTAATGACTTTCAGCTGCAGCTCACAGGAGGGCGTAGCAGAAAGATGAATCACAGCAAAACACCTGAAGTTATTTTCAAACACCTTTCTGAATCTCACACCACAGGCTTGTTGCCATCCCCACCTGATGCTGGCACAACAGCATATCGCTCAGAAATCTTTGTAGCTGGGGCATATTTAGATTATTAAAAGCTTGTGGGTAACAGAGATGCAGATCATTCTTCTAGAAGGTCTTGGCAGACCCAAGCCAGAGCTCACGGAGCCTCTGACACTGCAGGCAGGAGCAGGGGCCAGGCCAGCCCACCTTCACAGGTGCTGTTGGCTTTGAGCCCTTGCTGAACGTTCACAAATGCCCATCCGTCAAGGGCCCACCTTTTGGGAGGGGGCTGTGTGCCCCGCAGCCAGGCACCAGGAACACACAGCACCAGGCCTGTTGTGAAACAGTTGTGAAATGTTACAATGGCTGGGTTGGGGGTTTGTTTTGTAGCTGTGGGAAGCTAAATAAACTTGAGCATGTGGAGGCAATTACACAGTGTAAATGCCAGCTATCCCTGTTCCTGCTTAGGTGCTGTCAGCCAGCCTTTTCAGAAGAGATTCTAGTTTAAAAAGTCCCTCCACAGCAATCTGAGCCTGAACTCCTCCGCCAGCAAGGCGCCTGCTTCGGCCGGCGAGAGTTGGGGGCAGCTCAGAGGAGTCTGCGGCTCGAGCCTCTGTCAGGGCACTGCCTGAGCGCTCCAGAGCTGCTCTCCCTCAGGAGATGCGCGCACCCCGCTGGGCGCTCGCTGCTCGCCCGCCGGGCCTCGTGGCTGCTGTGCCATCCTGCGGCGCCGCCTGGCGCTAATACAGGTGAGCTGCAGCCAGCGCTGGGTTTATTTCTGTCGGCGGAAGGGTGGAGCTGGGCCTCTTCACCTTTAAACAGGATGTACCAAGTGCTACAGGGTGGGCTGGGTGTTGTTGTAGGGTTTGGGGTGTTTTTTGAACAGCTGGTCAGGCTGGGGGTGGTGGAGAGAGGGAGAAGCCCCGAGCTGCGCAGGGCCGCTGCTGCTGGGCGTTTTCTCTGGTCTTTCCCGTGACAGTGGCTCCTCCTCTGCGGGGAGGGCGGGTAGTTCGGCCCTCCCGACATGGCCGCCACCATGAAGAAAGCGGTGAGTGAGGGAGGAGGGCGCGGTGGGGTACAGTTTCTCTGTCCCGTCTTTCCCTTTGCCGGGGGTTTCCCCCCGAGAAGAGCACAGCTCCTCCGCTGCCTCGCAGCGTGGGCCCTAGGGCCGTTGGGCGCCGCGTCTCGGTGCTGGCGTGGCGTGGCCGTAGGGCCCCGGCGCGGTCTCCGGCTCCCGGAGGCGCCTCCCTGAGAGCTGCCCGCGCCAGCGGCCTTCTGCGGGGCTACAGTGGGGCTGCCCCGTCCCTTAGGCCGCTGCCGTCTCAGGCCAGCCCTGTGTTAGGCCTGGCTGAATGCACCCCAGTCGCTCGTGGGCGCGTTACGGCCGTGGTGCGGCTCTCCGGGCCTGCTGACGTCACTCCTGCCGCCCAGTGTGCAAGTGTGAGGTGTCGCTGACGTCACGGAGTGCGTGCTAGAGCGGGGTGTTGTAAGCTGCCCAAAGCCCTTCATTGCCACGCAGGGCCTGGACGTGGAGGACACAGGTCGGTTGGGGCAGTGTCGGTGGGTTCAACCTGCTGGTAGCTCTGTAGTGCCAGCTGTGAGTGAGTTGATTTATGCCTAGCTGTGTGGCTGGTGCGTCCCCTGGATGTGTCACCCGGTACCCCAAAGTGGAGGTCTCTCAGCAGCTGTCATGGACATGGCCTGTGGCACTGGGATGTCATGGGCAGCTGCTGTTATAGCTGGGTGTTACTCTGGGCTGTGCCTGGTTATGTGTGGGCATCACTTGTATCCTTGGGGAGCTGCTTTAAGGAGCTAAGCGTGAGTGAAATGTGATGCCCTAAGATGTGTTTTTCAGAAGCTTTGTAGGAGTAGTCTTGTACTGAGATTCAAGTTAGTACAAGAAGTGAAGTCTTTGTTTTGACCTCTCCTTGCAGGCTGCAGAAGATGTCAATGTTACTTTTGAAGATCAACAGAAAATTAACAAGTTTGCAAGAAATACTAGCAGGATCACAGAGCTGAAAGAAGAAATAGAAGTGAAAAAGGTAGATATGCTTCAAATATCACTTATTCTTCATTGCCCAGAGTTAATTTTCAGCTGTAACATGGAAAGTAGGGGCTGGGGGTTCCTGTAAGTAATGCTTTGGTTATAAGATGGGGTGTTAGAAACTTTGACAATAACCAGGGAAGGTTAAAGTGGAAAAAGAAGTCATGAGAAATAAAGGATGCTAGTATTGAAGAATCACAGAATTGTAGGGGTTGGAAGGGACCTGAAGAGATTGAGTCCAACCCCTGTATTCCTCTTTGGTGTCGCTGATGAAGCCTGTCAGTGTATAATGGCTGTTCGTAGTGTTCTTAAAATTGTCTGCCTGAGATTGTTCCTATTTTACTACTCAAACCCACAAGGCAGTTGTTTGTGTTGTTCTTTCGATGTGTTGACAGAGACTGTCATTACGCGTGCAGGGGTTTTATTTTGCTGTGCTGAAGAGGATACACCATTCTAATTGTCTTTTTTTAGTATCCATTCACTTTCCTTCAACATCAGTCATGGTGTTTCCAAAGAAGTGTTACCAGGTTTTAAAAAACCCATTCATACTGTCACAAAATGCTTTCTCTCATGACCTTGCCCAAGATGTCTATAGTAAAAAGGCTGTCTTTTTATATTGATGCTTCTCTGATGGCTTAAGTTGCTAGGACTTAAGCAATCCTAGTTTTGCAATTAGGTAATTAACATTTATCATCTTACCTACTTTTTTCTGTTTTCTAGCTAAATTCAAAAATTCCTATGTAAAGGCATACCAGATAGTAGTGCAATTCAAACCTGCTGTGTTTTCCTTGTCTAGACAGTTAACTGTTCTGTTAATGACAGATTACGAGTAGTGACTCGACATTTCTGCTGGTACAGCTCCTTTGTATTTAATACTTATGTTGAATCACAGCACTAGAACTGTTCCATTAGACAGGTTGACAACATGCTGGTGGGTAGGATTTTTGTCCAAAATGCAGATTTACTGTGTTCATTGTTCAGCTGATAGCAGGACATTGTGTCCTTTGAAATAATTTGCCTAGTACAAAGTGACCACCTTTCTTGTGTCTTGGTAAACAGAAGCAACTTCAGAATTTGGAAGATGCTTGTGACGACATCATGATGCTTGACGATGGTGATTCTCTTCTGATACCCTACCAAATTGGAGATGTCTTCATTAGTCATTCCCAAGAAGAGACACAAGAGATGCTGGAGGAGGCAAAGGTTTGTCTGGGCAAGAGGGATCTTCTTGACTGTACTGGCTGCTGTAGTGTGATGTGCATCAGAATGGGATCATCTCTTTGGACCTTTTGCTTTCTTAAGTTCATGTTTCATTTATGCTTTGAGGAGGGGCTGTGCATGCATGGGAAGTCATGACTGGGATGTCAATGTACAGGGTCATGCTAGCCTTTGGACCCCTAATATACAGTCTGACTTGGTAAACAGTTGGCAAAGTCTTTATTGTTTAATACGTTGCTGACAAACATGACTCTGTTTTACATAAGTTGTTTGATTTTTTTTCTTTTTCAGAAAAGTTTACAAGAAGAAATTGAATCATTAGAATCCCGAGTTGAATCAATTCAGAGGGTGTTATCTGACCTGAAGGTTCAGCTCTATGCAAAGTTTGGAAATAACATAAATCTTGAGGCTGAGGACAGTTAAGGTGTTCAAAATATACCATACAACTTCTCTTTGTTTTATTAAATGTTTTTATTACACTGTTCCAATTACATTTAAAACAAAAAAAAATCCACCACTTTCTTTTCTTTTTTTTACTTTCCTGTCTTGGGTTCCATCTATTTAATGACAGCTTTCTTATTTTGGTTATTGCAGGTATTTATTTGTTCAGGAAAGTGTTAGCTTCCTACTGTTGGTAAAGCATCAAATTTGGAATATTTGCATTGTGTATTAAAGTAATAAAGCCAGGCACATACTGTAGTTTCCTTGGCCTTGTTTTCCACTCATGAAAATATTTAATGTATACAGACAAATGGGGAATTTTTGATTTGCACTGTAACGGTGTTTAGTAAAAGTTTCTCTGTGGTGCACAGGGCAGGACTCAGATGTAATGCTATTTAGGTGTTTGTAGCAGCCCTCCTGGAAATAATAAATCTGTCCTTTATCTTTTCATCTTAGCTCAGATAGTATAAACACTGTTAGCTCTGCACACAGAGTGGCAGCAAGTTGGCAGGGGAGCAAGGAGGGCTCTTTAAAGCTCACGTTGGTACTGAAGGAAAGCTTTCAGAACCAGTCATGTTCAGTCACTTACTGCTTTGTATTTGACTCATAAAAGCTGCTGTAAGTCAGAATGGTGAGTCACAACCTCTAAGTTTCCTGAAAAATAATTTTTCTAAATCCACATTAATATACCGAACTAATGTCAGAATTGTTCAGGGATGATGTTGCTACGTCAGCACCAATCCCTGGAACTATGCCTCCTTCACTGTCTCCACTATGTGGAGTTGAATGTAATCTTTAAATTTGCTGACTCCTTACATCATTAAAAAAAAAAAATCACATACCATCTCACTGTAATTCTGCTTTTGGACTCTTGCCTGCTTTGATTAATGTACTGTTCCATGGAAATACCTCCTCATTATGACTCTGTCTTTAAAAATTAAATCTCAGCATACTTAAATTGTATTTTAAAGATATTTTCCAAAGCACTGTGGACAGAGAATTGCTGAGTATTAACCTGCAGTCATTGTTATTAATATAAATAATCAGCACAAGAGATGAGTATGTTTCTATAAAGTGACTAACACCTACCTATTGTATCAGTTGCATAGCATCTCTTCACACATGGACAAAACCCCTACTTGGTTTCTCTCCTACTGAAGTAGTTTTAACAGGATTATGATAGGGAACTTGCTCAGCTCACCTGAGCAGGATCTCACTGGTGCATTGTTAATTCTGAACCACAGCATTGTAACCGATGTAGTTGTTTAAGTTGATTAATGTTGCATATAAGGCTTAGCATAGCCATTAGAGAAGACAGTCTTCGACAGTGAAAATCTAATACCTCAACACAAGCACTTGTAATACACACACTGATGGCTGTGAGTCTCCAAAGCTGTGCTATGTTCTGTCTAGCCCTGGCATTTCTCTTGGGTAGAACCCAATGGTTTGTATGCTTCTGCTGTGTGACATGGGTACAAATGCCCAGTCTACAATCAGATTTTTAACATTAGTTTTCTAACTGATTGCAGTTTTAATTCCAGCCTATGCCTCAGGGAGGAGTTTGAGGGTTTTTCTTACTTCCTGAGAGAATACATCAGCTACTCTCAGGTAACGTGGATATAGTAGCCACAGCAACTTTGCTGCTCTACCTGCCACCCAGTGCTTGCAATGAATCAGGTGTGGTGGGCCTTGAAGGATTTGTGGGTGTTTCTGAACTCCTCATCGTTTTCTGTGTTGGGCAAATGTTTGGCACTGAACTACCTAGAGCAGCTCTGGGCTGACCAATTGGAGTTATTTTAGGAGCTAAAGGAAGAAGGTGGCTAGTTATGTGAGGGGAGTGGACATAAGTATTGTGGATTTAGGTGACTGAGCTTTGCGTTTTCCTGTTTCATTAGATACATCTCTTAGTTGAAAGCTGTCTTCAAGAACAATGCAGTTTGGGACCTCAGTAATTCAAGGTTACAGTCTTAGGAGCTGCTGGTATCTTGAGTTTTTTACTAAACAGTCAAACTGCTTATTTGGTATGCTAAAGTAAACTGTCTGATGTACTTCATTTAAACCAAAGAAGCTGCAGAAGGCCTATTTCTAACTGACAACAGAGCTGGTGATGGTGCCTGACCCATGATGAGAAGCATCCAGCAGATGGCATTGGAGAACGGGGAAACTCGTATTCTTAAAAGCCGGTGCCTGGGCTGGGGGTGCCAGCTGCGAGGTCTAGTAAAGTGAAACTTTGGCTGCAATGATCACATTCTCATTAATGGGTTGGTGAGACTTTAAAAGTCACTCTTGTGTGGCTGCTGTACCTGCTCTGTGCAGGCTGCAGGTATTGGAAGTGGTGGATACGGCTTTGTTACAGAGAAGAGAAAGGCAGCTGGTAAGGTTTCACTGTAATTCTAGGGGCAGCTATAAACCTGGTAAAGGCTGTAGGTAAATAAAAGATGAGAGAGAATGCTGGCAAGGCATGGAGAGCTTGCATTTTCCCTGCTGTCCCTTGGTATCTTAGGGGGTTGTGTGTGGATGCAGACCTGGTGTTTAGGGAAAAGAAGGCTGTTATAGTTTTCTCATAAATGCCAAAGGTATTTCCTCTCTGGTGCTGGGTTTCAATCCTCTGGGATTTGTTTTGTGACCCTACATCCTCTTTTTTTTTTTTTTTCCTGGCTATCATGATGTTGATACACTTCAGGCTATTTCATTAGGCCTTCCTGCATTAGTAGAGTTTAGGGTTTTATGGGTATAACTTGATGTCTTTCCTGCTTGCTTAGTCCATACTACACACTGTATGTCTGTGCAGCCTTGAAAACCTCGGCGCCTTTTTGCATATAATCCAGTTTCCTTGTATTGTTTGGACAATTATGTTTGCAAGTCAGGCAAGAAATTATCAAACCTTTTCAAGTTTAGTTTCTGGAGTTTTGTAGTTTACAAAACATGCTGTTCTAGGCTATCACTTGATATTTTTATATGCATAAGCCAGAACATGTAGGAAAGTGGGGTTTTTTTCTTGTTATTGTGGAAGTTAATTTGCAGATCATCCATCAGTTGCTTCAAAGTATTTGGCAGAGTCCTGATCTTTTGGTTTAGGATTTTTTCTCTTCCCTTGTGAATATATGCAATTGTTTTTCAGTTGGCATTTATGTTTAGTGTCCCATCTTCAAAGTACTCCTTAGTAGGTTGGAAATTTCTGTTGTCTCTAAAAGTTTGCCTTACGGTTACCTTGTTCAGATAATACAAGTCATGAGAAAAACCTGATCCTCTGTGCACCTCTGTACATGCCAGGAATCACTTAGCTGCACTTGAAAATATACAGGGTTTTTAATACCATTGTCAGAATGCAAATTGTGTAGGGAGTCACATTTGTAAAGCACTTCAAAGATAAAACACATTGTAAAAATGCTGAGTGTTATTTTAATCCAAGGGCTTTGTTTAGAGCACTGGGGCAATGATCTTCTAATGATCAAATTAACTATGCAGGTCCATCTCTGTATTAAAGTATAGCTCCCACCCTGTTCTTGTTCTGCAAGTTGTAGAGCCACCAGTGGTGATTTTTGTTTGGTTGCAGCAGTTAAAGCAGGCAAACAGCAAACCTGCAGCCTGTGAAACACAGCTCATATCAGTGCTTGATGTCAGGGTGACTTGATTTAGCAGTTTTTCAAAGTAGCATGATAAAAAATGTAAAAAACAGTAGCACACAATTATTCTACATATTATCAGGGGCTTGTTTGTGGTTCTGTATCTTGCCAGCTGATATAAAAACGTTCTCCAGGTAATCTCTAGCATAACCTTCTCCAACAGAAGCTTCATTATTGCTCCTTGCTTTTGTACAGAAGATCCTCAGATACCATTACACTCCATAACATAAACGTGGTTGATAATTATTCAGTAATTATAGGAAGTGGTGTGTAGCCAAAGTACAGATAATTTTGTGGTATTAACTATCACTTCAAAGAGCAGAAAGATTGAATGCTGAATACTGGGGCCATGTTTGCTGTAGGAGCAACAGAATTAAGGAGTTTGGTTTGCATGAGTCAGTAGTTCAGATAATTTATCTAACGTTATTTTAATAGTCTGAATCATGGAAGAGGGGGAGAAACTGTGGATGTATATAGGCATGATAAGGCCTAACAGAAATTATTTACAACCGAGTTTGCCCTTATTGATTGTATGAGTCATACAGAAAACCAAATTATTTTATAATTAAATGGTAGCTGCTGATCAGACTGCCCAGAAAACTGCACCAAATGCTGGCTTAAGTGGCTGGGAAGGATTTCCTTCAGCAAGAGATGAAACAGGTCACAGCTAAGGGGTCTGTGCCCAGCTGCCAAGGAGAAGTAGTGAAAAATTACCTGAGTAGAACAGCAGCTGTTTTCTGCTGATTCACAGAAATCTTTTGTGTGTTATTCTCTCCAGAGCTGCTTCTCATACTATTACTTTGATCTCAATTTGTAAGCTGCAGATAGCCTTAGGTGGCCTCTTTACTCATGCCAGCGAGGCCCACACTTGGGAGTGCTGAGCAGTGAAGCGCAGGGTTATAATGTGTGTTCATCAAGGGTTTGTTTTGGGATGACTGCTGCGGTCTGCTCTGGCTTTGTCACCGCATGTTTGGCAAGAGGAGAGATGTCAGTGATGTTGAAATACAGACTTGACCAATACTAACATGTACTGGCCATTTCCTTTAGCTATTAAGAAAATTTCCTGTTTGTTTTTTTTCATTTGAGGTTCAAAACCAGAATCATATGAAGTGAGACAGTCTGTTTTTCCCCTCTTTGGCTCATACAGTCGCTTACATGGAGATACCACTTCAGAAAAGAATTGTGAACAGATGCGTGGTTAGATAGGCTGACAGAGAGATGTCCCTCAGATTCAGTAGTTGAATTCGTGTGTTGTCCTTGCTGTATCTGGAATTACTCTGCAGAGGAGAGAAATATGATTAACCCGCTCATTTCATGTTTGTGGCCAAGATCCCTTGTGAAGGCAGGCCTCCTCCAGCTCTGCAGCACTTCCTCCTCCTCCCCAGCTTCTTTTCCAACCGCAGCAGAGTAAATCTGGTCATCTTATTGAAGCTAGGTAGAAGTACAGAAATACATGTAGACTGTCTAAGCAGATGGGACCATGTTGGTATGCTGTGCACTTGGCAGAAAAAGCCACCGTGGGCAAAGCCAGATATTAAGAATTACTATTTTTTTTTAAAAAGGAGCAAAACAGACTTCACTGTAGAAAAGTTTTGGCTATGATTATATATTTTTATGGTTGTGACTTCATTTCACAGAAGTGATATGAAAATCAACTGCAGAATTTATTTTACTCATTAACTTTGTCCTACAACATTTGATGGAGCTACAGCTGTGGATGTCTTTGTTTCTGTTCTTTTCACCTTCCAGCTTTGGTACATGAGTGATACAGGGTAGCTCTGTGACTGCTTGCAGATGTTACTGTGAGGTCACTGTTGCAGGGGTTTTGCAGTTACCCCCTCTCAGATTGCAGGTCATCCTTATATTCTCCTTGTTGTTCACTCTGATGTGATACAGTGAGCAGGGACATACCCATAGTAGCCAAGGAGCACATCATAATGCTCGTGTTTACATGTCCAGTAACTTCTCTTAACACCTTGTTAGTGGTACAAAGTACCCTGAGGTGAAGTGAAGCTATGTCACTCTGCAGACAGGTGTGGGTTGGCTGGTTGTGGGGGTTTTTGTTTGGGTTTTTTTATTTTTGAAGAAAAAGTAGAATAGGTAAAGGACAGGCTTGTAGCCAGCTTTGTAAAGTCTGACAGTTACTGTGTCAAGTGTGGAGTTCAACCCCCTTTGTTTTACCTAACTGATAGGTACTTTCTACTGTGGTGGCTTCCTTGATCTCAAAGGAGACCCGAAGTGTTGCATTGCTTGTGATGCTCACCAGTTGGTGTTTGCATCCCAGCCCCTGTGCGTGGTAGAGACACTTCACTAGTGCTTTACGTTGTTACAGCTAGCTTGGGCTTTATAGCTTTCAGGTCTCCAGACAACAGGCTGCTAAGTAGCTGCGTGTGTTTCTGATGCTCCTTGGTGACACCAGCACCAGAGTTTCACATCAGGCTGACTTTTATTTACTGTCACTGGCTAAACTTCTTGACACATAATTTTATTGCCATTATATTTGATATGACAAACATCTAATAAAATGAAATTGCATTTTATATCAAAGCAAGGATTTATTTAATATCATGAAGTTTCAACTGATGCCTGTTGCTATGACAACATGCAGGAACTTTGTGGTTAGCATAGGAATTATCACAAGAATTTCCTGAGTTTCATGTCAAGTCTGAATAGCTTGTGAAGCTTTTCTGATACTAAACAGGACATGTGGGGGAGAGAGCACAGGCTCTTTTCCTCTGCTGCTTAAATGCTGGTTTCAATTCCCTCTTATTTCAAAGGTGAAGTTCTTGATGACAAAGTTGATACAGAAGTTAGGAAAATTTTCAGAATAATGTTCCTGTATCCTACTATTTTCATTAGTCCTTGGTACTGCCGTGGAGAATACACAGCTTGCTTTCTCTTCCATGTTGGATTTAATGCATTGACAATGAGCCTGGATCAGGCTTTACTAGAGCTTGTACACTTCTTAGCGCACCGGAAAAATAGGCATTTAAGCTTTTTTCTCCAGGCAGCTTCATGCTGAAATGTTTATTTCAATTAATGAAGGTGTGTGGATGCTAAGATAATTAACACCATTCACAAGTTGGAAGAAATAATCATACAGTTAAAATAATGTAAGAGGAAAGGTGATTAATTCATAGCCAAAAAGAAATCAAATTCCCCCATAGCTGTAATGAACTCTGAAAAGAGCAAGTAAGAGATTATCTGTAACTAGGTTTTTTGAAAGTTCACAGCTATTTCCAGTGACTACCTCCTCATTCATGTGCACATCTAAGTTTCTTCTGTCCTGTTTTTCAAATAAAAGTTCGTTGTTATGCATTGATGTGCCACTTCACTTACACCTAGCTGAAGTATGTGAACCAAGTCATGTCACATTCTTTCCTGTTAATCAGTATAATGAAAGGAGAAAGTTCTAGTTCAGCTTTGAAAATGCTGCTGTCTCAGTCTTTTGGTCGTGAAATAGAACTGAATTAATGAGCTATAGTAGTCTGTGTAATTATACAGGAACAATTTATTTAAAGCACAAAGCAAACACAGAAATTTGCAGCAGCTCAAAAGAGAGAGAAAGAATTATTTCCATTTCACAGCTATTATGCTTCATTTGGAAGCAGCGGAGTAAGAAAGATCTAAGGACCAACGTAGAGCTCGCTATGAAGAGGTGGCACCATCAATCTTTGGAATGTCTGTGCTGTATTTTCCAGACAACAGAGATACAGTAGGGTGTTCTGCTCACAGCTGCTAATGAGTTCCACCCCAGTTTTTTCCAAAAGGGCTTCTGAGCTCACCTGGAAGACCAGGCAAAGCTTTGGAAAAACAGATGAGCTTTATGTTTACTCGCACAGATTTCCCAAGTGCATTGCTGTGGCATTTGTACAAATCACTGGGTATGGAATTAGGCATAGAAAAAATGAGAAACTAAAGGTTTTTGTGAATTTTTTTTTCCTATTTTTTTGTTTTATATTGGTTAATATCTTCATTGAAAGGAACTGAATTTCATGGCATAAGAGAAAGCTGTGGCAGTTCCTCTGAATTCTTTATTTTATTGTGATGCAGAATTTTAGAGAGTTCATAGGGAATCTTATGACTGGAGTTGGGAACAAGAATAGATGATAGTTTTGGACATCGATGCCTCTTCTATGTCTGATCTTTGCCATTACAGAAGCAGCAGGGACATTGCCAGCACTCAGCCTGCTTTTCCCCATGGTTAGGATTTCTTTAGTTAATGAGTTAGAGGTGAGCCATTGCTAAGTGCCCCAGACGCATTAGGCTCGAGAAAGGGAGTTGAACAGGAACTTTACCTCTCTGTAGCTCATGCATGCCAAGCCCAAATGAGCCCTTGTAGAAGCAAATGTCCTCAACTCAAAGTCTGCAAAAGTTGGATGTGATTTGCATTAAGCAAATAGTTTAATTTTTCCTAGATGTTGTATTAGAATTGACACAAAATTGATCCAGGCCTGTGAGAAATGCTGATTTAGAACAAAAAGCAGTAATTGGTCTTGTCTTGAGAGAGACCAAGAGAAGCTGAAATTGAAAGAGATGGTTGGCATATACTTATTTTTTTTAAGGTCTCTGCAATGTCATTTTCAAGATTTTATTATTATTTTTTGCAAATGGAAAATTTCAAAAGCCACATGTCATTCATTACTCCTCATATTTTCTTTCTCCCCTGTGGCTTAAAAAGGGGTGCAGTCAGCAGGCACCATGACAGGACACAGCCATTTGATAAAGAATAACGAGATGAAAAGTACAGCACAGCCTACAACTGTTCCTTTCTTGATTATTGATATTGAGCTTTATTAGAGCATTTAAAAGCTTGGAAGAGATTATAGTCATAGTACTGGCTACCATGGAAATGCCACTTCAAATGATAAACCCCTTAGAGCGATGCTGGTATTTTGGAGGGTATCACAAGTAATTATTCAGGTGAAGAAGTGCATTTTTAGTAGCTCTTTGGAATTTATTTCTTTATTCTCCCCTACCCCTTTTTCTCTTGCCTGTTCAAAAGAGCTAATCTTATTTCATCTCTGTTCCCTGTAAGGCAGGTATTTGGAATGCTTATCTCAGCTTTCCAAAGCAGTGTACAGAGCAGTGATTGCAGCTAAAATATGCCCAGTGCCTGAAGAATCTTAAGTCAGAGAAGAGCAATTGTTTCTTAGTCCCTAAGGACAGGAAAATTCTTTTCCTGTGGCTGTTGTTACAGTGAGTGGACCAGAGCCAGAGAGCTGTGATGTCCCCTCTATTGTAGCTACAGACACAAAGTGCATGTCGTTGTCCTGGTTTCAGCTAGCCATGTGTCTGGATTGAGAAAAACTGGATTTCGAGCATGCAAGTCTGTTTGGAAGAGCTGGAGCTTTGGATGCCTCTTTGTTAGCCTGAGCCTGCTAGGTACAGCGGTCATTAGAAGAGGAAGCGAGGTAAAGATGTGCTGACATTTATGCAACAGTGTGTTGGGGTTTGCTTTTCAGAGGAGGTGCAAGTTGTGTTTATATTGTGTCTGAACTAGTTCATAAAAGTTGCAGATAGACAAGTATTGTGGCATGCAGAGGGTATCCTTTGGAGTACACTGCGATTTATAAACTGGCAGAAATTTAAGCTCTGCAATTCTGCTGCCCTTCTCTTAGAGGCTGCAGCCATTATTCTCTAATAATAATAATAAGCCAATCTTCTGCACAAAGATCCTGTCAGTGTTAAAGCTTTGCTAAAACAAAATAGTTACACCCAGGAACCATTTCAACGGAGACTACGTGGAGGTGACAGAAAACTAACTTGCCTCTTCAGTGATGGTAAATACAGAATTATGTGCTGCTTTAATAATGTGTCTTCTTACAGTTGACACATGAAGAAAAACCAGCCCCATGCAAAGAGTTGTTAGAACAGACTAATAATCCATGATGGACAGTTTATTCAAATGCATAGTTTCCCACTCTGTTTGCAAATTTGCCACAAATAGAGTGACTTTTTTATTAGATCAATTATTCAGGAAATTCAATAAATAATTCTTGGTCTCCAGCACTGTCACATCAGCTTTATTAAAAGTAGGAGAGGTTTGAAAAGCAACCTGTTTAATTGGACACAAATCTCATGTTAAGGATGTTGTTTGAATGATAGCAACCATTAAGTTAATTAGAATCAGGGTTTTAGTTAAATGACTGCTTTTTCATCTGACATTTGATTTTTGTCTAGGCAGCTCTATTTGTTTTGAATTTGCTTCTTTTCCTCATAGCTAGCAGCATTCTTGAGAGTAAACTCATCCACAGTGGCAACCTCCTGAGGAGCACCACCAAAGCCTCTCAGCCAAGGGTATATTACAAGTAGAAGAATTAAGACAAAATCCTAGTGAGGCTGCAAAGTGCACTTAATATCGATGGAGCCAGTCCAACTCTTACCATTAACTTCATGTTTTAAGGCGTAAGTTAACCATTAACACAGGAAAGAGACAATTTCTCTCCAGACAGATAATTTCCAACTCACTGCCTGAAGATTGCCTTCATCTTCTACATAAAAATCACAAAAATAACACCTCTGTCTGAGGAAGTCAGGGCAACGGGAACTTTGCCACCGATTGGTTCTGTTTCACACTCATGTGTGTCTTGGCCACACTGAGTCACTCTCAAAGGAATGATGAAGGCTAAAAGGATTTTTAAGCCAAGCTGGTGTAGCCTTTCTGATGCTAATGTGAACACAGAGCACTTCAGGACAGTGTTCTCAATACAACAACTGTTCTTTTTGACTGGATACTATGGGAATATTTTAATTAATTTGAATTTTTTGAAGTAAAATTTCTATTCAGTTCTCTTTATCCTCCTCAGATTAGCTTAGATGTATTTATGTATCCATTTCAGCTATTGCAAGTGTGAATTAGTCAATGTTTTCAGAGCTTCGTGAAGCATCATGGAGGTGTCAAGATTTTAAATAATGTCTCAGATAGCATTTATCACTATATTAAATAGGCTTTCAATTAGAATGCCAATTAAAACTGATTTGTTTTAAAGAAACAGACGTATTTTTAATTACAGCACTCACATTCAGCCTTGTATTTAATTGCAGCAAGATTGCTGAAATGCTCTCTTTATTCCTAGATGCACAAGGACAAAGCTTTTACTTGAATCTCTGCAATTAGGCTGAAGTAGGAACATGTCTGAGCAGGTGCAGCTCAGAAGAGCTGAGGAACAGATTTTGTGTCCCTGAGTGGCCAGATTTGGGGGCAGACCTCTTAAATTCAGGTCTAGCAAAGTCCTGAAGAGTACGTGTGTCCCTAGCCTGTAAGCAGTCTCACTGAAAACAATAGGACTATACAAATATTTTGGGAGTTTGAGAACAGCAACATGCTTTCCTAATTCAGTAGTTTAATCTGCAGTATTTGCAAACCAGAGGCTGCATTCAGTGTTCCTGCCTTCCTATCGTGCTCTCAGATCTTTGGAAGTCCTATCTGGATTTCCTTTTACTTTGGCACGTGCTGTGCTGGGATTAAAAGGCAGTCAGATTTATTCTTGAGATTTTTTTATCCATTTGTAAAGCTGCACATTGAGCCTTAATATGTCATCTATCAGCAGTTTGGATCTTGTGCTTCTGGATATTCTCCTGTCAAGGCAAACTACAGCCTTTGAAGTTTTAATACAATAATCCCCTTACCAGCCAAAGGAAAGGTTTCCAGATACCAATTTCCTTCCATTTTTCAGTGTTGTGACTAAGCACAAAAGGTGTGCTTACTACCTACAGTTAGAGAGAGCACACCTATTGTCATAGCTCTTGTATCCTGAGTAGATTTGGAATATAGCATCAGAAGTAGTGACGTGGATCGCTGGTGTGATCAGGAGCAGCCTGTAAAAATAGTTATCTTCTCACAAACATAGGGGCCTGAGTTTATCTTAGCAACTTATCACTTGTCAGCTAAGCCAGGATAACTCTGCGTGGCATTTTGCAACAGCAAAACCGATCGTTGGTGTGAACCACCACAAAGCTTCCACCATCAGTCATTCCCACTCAAGCCCACTTCACGTCAGGGCAATCTTCTTGCTGCTCAGTGCTAATATTTTCATGCTCCTTTAGAAAATAGTGGCTAAACATGGACTTTGTAGGTTACATACACACACACACACCACACACCCCCCCCCCCCCAGCACTGTGGAGTCCCACCCAGGGGAGACAGTCCACCACAAACTTCTCCAGCGTGAGTCCTTTCTATCCAGGAGTCATCTCCTCACCACAGGCCTCAGCACTGCTCCCTTCCATGGGGTGCTGACCTTCAGGCCCAGACTGCTCCAGCCTGGTTCCCCACAGAGTCACAAGTCCCTTGGCAAACCTGCTGTGGTGTGGATCAATCTCTTCACAGGCTGTAGATGGTCTCTGCTTCCTGTCCTTATCCATTGGGTGGAAGGGAAACCTGCTCCACCATGGTCTCCTCCAGGGGTTGCAGGGGAATCTCTCTGGCACCCGAAGTGCCTCATTCTTCCCCCTCCTCCTTCTTCAGTGGCCTTGGTGTCTGCGTGGTTTGTTACATCCTCTCACTCCCTTCTCCAGTGGCAAAATGCTTCTGCCTGCATTTTATTTTCTCCTATATGGATCCCCAGAGGCGCTGTGACCATTACCGATTAGCTCAGCCCTGGTCAGCAGCAACTCTGGCCTTGAATTGGACAATGTTTACGCTCCAGCACCTGCAGAGAGTTCCTAGATGCTTGCAGAAGTCATCTTGGCAGCACCCCTGTTCTCCCAGCTACACACGAAACTGCTACAGCACAGCATTGCATTACATACAGTGACTGCAGTGGTTGTACCTCTTTCCTGCAAGATCTGGAGTCACAAAACTGGTGATTTCGTAGTTTTGAAGCAGAATGTGACCAATATCTGGCCTGTGTGCTATATGCAAAATGAAACAGAGTAAACTTTTCAGGCCCTTCTATAATTTAGCAAGGCTTAATAAACCCAGAGTGGAAAATAAACTGAGCTGAGGGTATGATTACACCTAGTTTTCATGAGCTTCATGCCTCTTCATGCCTTTCTGCATTCACAGCATAATTCCCCTGTAGCACAGTTGTAAACATTTTGTTCTCCTCTGGTCATTGATTCCTCTTATCCTAAGAAACAACTTCATCCATAAGCATCAAGCGCCACATGAATGTCCAGCCCCTCTGGATGACAAATGGCATACTTTCAGGGAAAATCTGCCTTTGAGTGATTTCTCCCCCGTTGTTATATTCTTGGCACACACTCCAAATCCGAGCAAAAAAAGACAGACCTAGTCTTGTGAGTCATTTTCTTGATTGATCTAATTTACCTTGAAGGTTAATGTATTCTGAACTAATTCAGAGATTAATAACCACTTAAACATATATGAAAGACATTTAACTGTATACCAGATGAGTGTTGTAACCTAGTTTATTATCTCTTCAATGACTTTGGGAGTTGATTTGATGAGATTTAAGAGTTATTTGATTGTTTGATATAGAGTGGCAGGTACAAAGCAAAAAGCTGTTTCCAGAGCTCACTAGTTAATTCTGAAAACAAGGATGTAATTGTATTTGCTTTTTCTGCATAATTCAAACAGAACATTTATGTTCAAGGTGATAATTAATTGTAGAGTCCCAGAGTCCCAGACTGGTGTGGGTGGGCAGGACCCTTAGACTCTCCAGCCCAGGGTGCCCCAAGCCCCATCCAACCCGGCCTTGAACCCTGGAAGGGATTCCAGGGCAGCCCCAGCTTCTCTGGGCACCCTGTGCCAGGGCCTCCCCCATCCCTGGGAAGGATTTCTGCCTCTGAGCCCCTCTCCAGCTGCCCTCCTGCAGCTGAAGGCTGTTCCCCTGGGCCTGGGCCTGGGCCTCCCTCCCTTGTAACCAGCCCTGCTCCAGCTTTCAATTAATGGGGTTTTTTTCTTACAGCATTCATTAAAATTCTTTCAGTGACTAAATAATTAATTGCACCAGAACAATGCTGGACCTGTCCACTCTCCAACCTGCTTTTGACTTCCAGGACAACAGAATCGATGATGCTGGATTTCCTCTCTCTTTTTTTGCCAGGCTACACCAAGGACACACAGACAGAGCTTTGCCTTTTAAGGAGCCGTGCCAAGTTTAGGCATTACCTTTTTCAGATATAAAACCCAAGCAAGCCTGTTCGTGCCTGGTGATTTGCATGTGTCCTCTTTCTGCTGGAAACAACGGTCCAGTGATTGTCTGAAGAATTGCTGCCTGACCTGGTAGAACTAGCAGATGGAAATGGGAGATTGTACTGGATGTGCCCAGGAGCTCACACTGGGCTGCATTATGTTTGGGAATCTCAGGCATTTTCGGCTGTAAGTGGAGCTGCGAGGTGTTGGTTGGAGGTGTTTGTGTTGAATATCTGCACAGTGAACCCAGCTTTTGTTGGAAGCTCTGCATATATGCACTATCCAGAATAATTTTTGGCTTAATCACATATATTGTGCATAGACACAAAAATTGCATTACATATATGCAGTAGGCCTAAAGTTTTTCAAAACCCTGGACAGAAATAGCGTACACCAGGGTTATAAGCCACTGTGTTGTGGCTTGGCTGGCCAGCAGAGCAAAGCTGGATGAAGGCTGAGTGCTGGATGTCTTTTTGGTAGTCCACTTCCAGACTTCTTCCCATGTGGGGGAAGCAACATGGGCTGCTTAATCTACGTGACATAGATTATGTGAGAGCTTTACGCACGAGCTTGTGGCCAGGGCACTTTCCTGAGTGATGCTAAGGATCTGCTCCCAGATCAGGAACCCATTGCTGTATAAACAGAGGAGAGAGTTCTGGGATATTTACAAATGCTGAACACCTTCAGCTGCCAGGAATTGGTGGGAATTACAAATGTTAAGCAGCAGCAGCAGGAAACAGATCAGGCAAATACTGTCTAATTACTGTAAATACTTCCATTTTTACAGTTAGATAAGTACCAAAATTGTAAGAAAGCCATTAGGCATATTAATAGCTCTGAATATTGTGTGTGATCCTATCCACTGACCTTTAAAGATAACAAAGACGATACACACAAGGTGTTTGCTTGTCAAGAGCAGAGTATTCTATTGCTCATAGAGCTTGTATCATGCTTTATCTGGGATTCTTATCTCAAACCGTTGTTGCATGAACAATGTATGCACAATGAGCCCTGGCTACCTGATACATGTCTGCAAGCTCCTCCTGACTTCATAGCTCATGAGTGTCAGAGCAACACTGAGCCCAAATTGATGAAGGGTCATCAGTGAAGAGTGGAAGGAGTAATCTAGAATCAGGGTGTGCGACACTAGACTAGACAGGCACCCAGATAAAACCTGTTTGATTCCTAATCCAAACCAGGCAAACAGTCATTGAGTTATAAAATAGTTATAAATGAAGATAACCCACCACAGGCTTTGTGGAGCTTCAGGTAAAATTATGATCTATGTCCAAGGTTCTATAAATAATGTACAAGCTTTTAATTTTGAGGTTCTGCTGGGCTGGCAGAGGGAAAAAAAAGACCAATTATTAAGGTCCCTTCCAATCCTAAACATTCTGTGTTCAGAGACAGTAGAAACCTTGACAAATACTAAGAAAGAAACAGGACCAAGTGGATGAACTGCTGAATAGCTGCACAAATCTGTTAGAAAATACAGTGTACTGGTGCCTTGCTTAGTTCTCATCCCATGAGCAATAGTGAATAGCTGTATGTACCCCTCTGCTCCCTTGGGCCTTGCTTTGTCCCCTCAAAGGGAACGTGGGATTTCAAAAGTGCCATTTTCATTACCACTGACAAAAAAAAATGAACAGCAAAGATGATCCTGTCTTGGACAGCACACTGCTAGAATGCCTTTTTGAGAGTAATACAGTCCAGTGCTCAGCTCGTGGTACACCTTAAAATGCAGAAGAGATGAAGCCAGTGAGGTATGCCAGAACAGTACAGAATCACCTTTTTGTTCTCTTTCTTATCAGTGAATTTGACACTGTCAAGACCTGCCTGGGCTTTCACAGTGACCTGCAAGTTAGCTTCTTCAAGAGAAGTATCCGTAAAACCTGTAAAATTCCCTCAGGGGCCTTTGGGATTTAGCATGTCCCAGGGAAGGGAGGATTGCTTCTCAGGAATGCAACCAGAGATGGAATTGGACACAAACCAGGAAGGCATCCACAGCTAGTCAGGATGGGTTGGTGAGGGCATCATGAGACTGTTGTGTGACAGTAAACCTGGCAGATGCTGCATGCTGGCCCTTGTGCCATCAATGGGCCAGTGCTGCTTTGTGAACACAGTTAAACAGACTGTGAAGTTTTACAAGCACCTGATCCTGTTCATTTGCTGATAACTGCCCCACAGAAACAAGCATGTGCACCACAAGTTACAAAGCTGATTGTCAGCTTGGTTCAAGAGGTAGGGACTTGTAATAAACTTGGGGGAACAGGACATTACATGTGTCATTTTGTATCACAGCCTGTCATTACTCATTATAATCCACAACATATGTTAGCCATGAACATTTCTGCTGTTTTAGAAATACATTATTGGAGGGTGTCTCCTGGACAAAGAGCTGTCAGACATCATCAGTGCAGGCTGTCTGTCTTCTGTAGGTTTTGTTGGTTTTTTTCTTTTTAAAATTTTTTAAGAAATAAAGCTAGGAAGCAATATGGTACCAGTCTCTAGATTAAATTAAGGGTGTGTGAAGTGGGTACTTTCTCTTTTTTATTTTTTTTTATCTCATTTTCTCTACAAGGCATCACAGATTTGCCACTGATAATGCATACAGCTCAGGAAAGATTTCATCTGCTTACCATACTGCACATTCAAGGTGGGAAGAAGTTTTCTTTTAAATACTTTTAGGGCATAGCAGTCCTCTAGAGAGCTGAAACCCTGGTCATTACAGCACACCTCACCGTCTTATATCCGGTCTTATGTCTGGAATGGAAGACAACAGCTCTAGAAGACTGCCAGGTCTGATATTATTTGGTGCTCTGAAAGAGGGAGTATGTCAGCAGGGCAGTCAGATGAAAATGTTTGAGGAAATACTGACACACAAGCTCAACCAATATGACATTGATATCAGCACAGCTGGATTACTGCAGCAAAGTGTACATGCTGGTGTTGGCTGATGTTGGGATGGCTTGGTCTGACCAGCAACTCCCAGCTGATACCAAAGCAAATGGCACTGAAAAGTGGCAGGTTCAAAGGTGGAGGTTCCCAGGGTTCCCAGGGTTTCTGGGTTTCTTTACACCCCATCATGGAAAGCAACAAATGCCACCTGGGCACTGGATTTCTCAGGATTTGGTGACCCAAGATGCAGATTGTCTGGAATTCCAAGTATTTAGGGCTGTGACACCACTGGTTACTGCAGCAAAATACAGTAAGGCGCTTATCACAGAAGAGAGGTCCCCTCAGATGTCACCATGCGCCTCTGAAGGAAAACTCACACCTTAAGGACTTGTAGCTCTCTCAGCCTTACTGTAATCTGGCATCGCTCAGCACTGCGAGCTCCTTTTGCTGGCATGCTGCCGTCTTCACTATTAATAGCAACACCTGCAAGGATCAGATGGAGCAGTAAAAAGACCAGTAGCTTCTGCTTCCAGTTCATGAACAAACACACAGTTCTGTTCTCAAAAGTATTTTAATTTGTCATTTTTATTTTTCCCCATAGTATCAATTTGGTTCTGATGGCAGTTAAACTAGAAGCAGTTGAATCCATTTTCTGAGCATCAGCTCCAGAACTGAGCTGGATACAAAAGCAAAGCTATTCCCACTGTCAGAAGCAGGGTTAGGTTGTGTCTTTCATCCTGCCTTCGGTCAGCCTCCAGACTGGTTTCATACTTTTGGATTCTTTATAAAAAGCTTTCAAAGTTTCTATGAACAAATCATTTCTCAGTGAGAAAAGGGCAACTTTTCAGAAAAAATGGACACCTATTTTTGCCCAGTTCTGACGATGTGACAGTAGCTGGCAGCATAATTATGAAATCAGAGTATCATTCGTTAGGCATTGCAGCCCTAACAAAAAGGCTTTCTCTGTATAAAGAAACATCAGTAACACCTGTGATACATTGACACCTGCGGTGAGACTTTCTCTAATGTCCACAGACTGTGGCTCAAAGCCTTATTCTGACTCTTCCCAGAGCAGTGGTGCTGTGGGACCTCCATGCCTGGAGAGAGAAACTGCAGTTGTGACATTTCAGCATTGATGCTGAACGTTCCTGTCTATTTTAGCTTCCAGTATCAGTTCATTACTCAACAAACTTTGTAACATTTCTCTCCCTTGTGACTGTAGTCATTTAGCCAAGTTCATTGATGGTCCTGAAGCATCAGATTCAGAGAGCCTGTAGATAGGATTGATTTTTCTCTTCGAGGCAAAGTATTTTAATTACCATGTTAAAAAAAACCCCACCAAACCTGTCTCTCCTTTCAAATACAGAATGCTTTTTACATGGGACTTTGTGTGCACACAGAGCTTTCAAAAAGAAATTCCTTTGTCTTTGTCTTTCCCGTGTGATTTGCTTTGGTGTCTATGTCCATTGTATTTTTTCCTGTCTAACGTACCAGGGTGATTCTGTAATTCTTACGATTAAATGTGCAATTAAGACTGAAGCACTATTAGCACAAGGGATTTTGAAATTAGGATGAGACTGTAATGTTGATACCGAGTTTAAATGTGCGTGCTACTAGATGAGGAGGTGTGACTTTAATCTTCCAGCTGGGAGCCGCGTGGCTCTGCCATGCCAATTCCTACTGGGTATAAAGCACCATGAAGCATCAGGACTCCATGTACCCAACAGCAGCACTTAGCAGACCTATAATGGATTTACCCACAGTAATTTTTGGAATTATACTTATGCTGACAGCATACAAATGACACAGTGCAAATTATATTATTTTAACTTGTTTATCAACTTGTCATCAGAGCCCTTTCTCTTTTCTTTCTCAGTGCAGCATTGTAAATCTGACTCATGCAGAGCCAGTCACAAAGATGCACTGGCCTGTCTAGATTTCCAGCAATATTATTATGAGAAATACATTAATTTGGCTGTAAGGAAAGGATTTAAAGGTTGTTGCATTCATTTGTTACCAGAGACTGAGCACTTAATCACACGGCCTCGGTTCAGCAAGAAAATTGTCTCTTCTTCTCAAGTCCATTAACAGTACTTTTACAGAATCTCCAGAAATAAAAATATTGGAGGACATTAATGAAAATGACATTATACCTGATGTATTTGGGCCTAAAAATCTGATTAAGTGCTGTGTTAATTAACTTCTATTGCTATGATACTTGCAAAGGTGTAGTCATTTTTTAAAGCTAACTGAACTGCCTAGAGAAAGGCCACCAGGCTGATCTGGGTGAACTGTTGTGTCCTCAGATTTTTAATCATGAATAAAAGCTGGTTTGAAATCCTGGCCCTCAGGAGCTTAGGCAGGGCAGCTCGGAGGAAACGTGGCATAGCCAAGGCTTGACCCTGAGGCTCTCATATGCAGTCTGCAAGGCCACCCATGGTCTCCAGACTTCATCTTGGGTCTATGTGCAGGTATTGATGGACTTTTGATGATGAGAGGAAATCAAATCTGGGTTGGAAGGGACCCCAAGGATCACAGAGTTCCAACCCCCTGCCACAGGCAGGGCCACCAACCTCCAGGCCTGGATCTACACAAGGTTGCCCAGGGCCCCACCCAACCTGGCCTTGAACACCTCCAGGGACAGGGCATCCACCATCTCTCTAGGCAGCACCTTATCACTCTCAAAATCAAATAGTGCTTTCATTGTGAGATCTTTTACTATTTCTTCTTGACTCTAAAGTTCTCCAGTGAGTTAAGGGGATGTTGCAGGCTCAGGTGGCATGCAGCACATCTGTCCACAGCTGGCCCACATGGAGCTCAGATGTGAGGAAAAACATACGATGTGATGTGTTACGCAGGTAATTATTATGCAGAAATTTTCCCAGTTTCTCCTCAAGTTTCTCTGCCAAATCTCTGTGAACAGAGAAGACACAGGTGTGTGTTCCTGTACTGCATCAGAAAAAGGGCAAGAAACAGCCCTTTATTTCAAGAAAGTGAAGAGAATAACATTCTGAAGGGCGCCTTTTGGAGCAGTAGCTCATCCCTTCCTTGTCTGGTGGCTGGCTTTGCCATTTAGCAGTGAAATATTAATTCTCGTTAGCTTTAATCTTTTTTTTTTTTTTGGAGGAGCTTCTTTCATTGACAGAGTGACTCTAATAGCAGTTGTAAAAAATGATCACCCCAGGAGTGGAACATACTTCACCACCAAGGAGACGTTAAATTCACTCCACTGCATTTGCATTCTGTGGTTATTAATGAGTTAATGATCTGTACAGTTTTAATGAACAGAACATAAAGGAAGAGGTAGGGAAGGGTATTAGAGTGAGTGAAGCTCTGAGTGAAGGCTTTAATTACACTCCCTCTTCAGGTCATTAGCTGCGTAACTACCTGTGGACGATCTGATAATTATTCTCTCACAGCACTAATGAATTTGCATTTTGTTTGGATTGGTAAAAATGTTAATATCCTTTCTATCAACAATTAAACTCACTGACATGAGGTGCATAAGAAGTGCAGTCACCATACTTGACCAGCTCTGCCTTCCTTCACCTCTCCTGCTGCTGCTGCTGCACATGGGCTTGAATTCTAACTTTCCCAGAATGACTTCCCCTTCGTTTTAGGGCAGTTTGCCTAGGGAATCCTTGTGCTGCCCTGCAGAAAGACAAGCAACAAGCATTTCTTTTTCCCTAAAAAATTGCTGAGTGTTCTGACAGCATTTACAGACACCAGAACTGGTTATGTTATTCCTGAACTTGGAGACTGAACTTGGTTATGATTGTTTCCCCCCTAAAAAGGAGGGGAATACCTCATGTCCTTTTCTTTTTTGGTAGCATACAGTGCAAGGACTACATAGAAACAAGTTCTCTCTGAACCCCTAAATACCAATGAGAAACACTCAGCGAGCGTAGCTACATGTCCAGGGACAAACATGTTTAAACATTGAATTCAAAAATGGCTTGTGACATGATGTAGTTTTCCAGATACTTCAGAGCTGTTTGGTTTGGGGTTTTTTAAAGTTCTTTTTAAATGCTAAATGGAATTCTCAGGTTCACAGCAGCTTGGCCTGAGTAAGGGAAAGGCCATAAAGAGAAGACAGGTCTTCACTAAGCAATCACCTCATGTTCTCCATACAGCAGCAACTGAACATCATGTCAGTATTGATGTACAGGTATAGGAGCAGGTATAGCATAGAGCTTGAAATTTAGTTAGATAATCATGTAGAATGGTCTCGGGGTGAAAAGAGGGGGGGAAGCCAGACAAGTCTGTTTTTCTCTCCTAGCAGAGGGCCTGTGATAATTTCATGCTAACTCGAAAAAAAGTGAAAGGCAAGAATTCGAGGACAGAGTGGTATCAACCCACGGCTGCCCACAGAGCCGAGGCGCGTCACTATCTCTTCAACAAAGAAAAACAGAGGGCTGAAATACGTCCATGGGCCCCTCACAAGGACATCAATTAGCACAGATTGATAGAGGCACTGCAAGCTTGCAAGATCCTCGCATTCCAGGCAAGAGGTGAAAATACATCATGAGGAAGACATACAGCCTTCCTCCCAGAGACCCCTGTCTGCGACCCTCACAAGGATCTGCGCAAGCGCCAAGAACTGATAAGCTAATTAGCATGAGAAGCGAGAGTAGGCGGGTTCAGGTACTTAATATGTATAGGTGTTGATTGAATATTCATTGTTTTATTGTATAAATGTGGGGTCGGTCTGCTGCTTCGGTATGCACGCTTGTGGAGGAAGGATCCCCCGTGCATCTGCGCGCAATAAACATACCTACTTTATAACTTTGGAGTTATAGAGTCGATTTCCGTACGTCAGTATCATCTGGAAATAAGCAGGTTCCTGGGTTGTAATATATGATCCCATTAACCACAACGTATTATTTTTCCAGGGCTGAGGCAGAAAGTCAAATGACAACATTTAGGAGGTTTATAAAGGTCTTGGGGATATTGAGGTCCAGCTGCCCTCAGGTAAAGCTGCCCCTGCTCCATTCCCAGAGTCCCTTATCCCAGAGCCTGGACAGTCCCAGATCAGCAGGACACTGCCCTGCAATGGAGCAGCTCTCCTGTCCCAACACTTGGCTCACGTTTGCAGAGCATCGAGCTTGCTGTTAACACTGAGTTTCACATCACTCTTGTGCCCACTCCAAGTCACAAAGCACTGGCTGCCTGGAGAAATTAGGGCTTTTTCATGAACAGTCAGTTTGAATTCTTGAGGAGTCAGACCCAGAGAAACTGGAGAACTACTATCTGGGGGGCAATTTGGGAGGGAGGTGTTGCCAACACAGTTGGGATGCTCAGACAATTCAAAAGAGTTGTCAGATGCATACCATCAGCTCCCAGCTGCTGCATTTACAGGTACATGGAAGAGCATAGTTCTGCTGCTCGTGATTCTGCAGCCACTCAACAAAAATTCTGAGAGCTTTTTAACATACTTTTGAAAACACTAAGACTGTGGAAGGCCTACTTTGAGCTGAAACCTGATGTTTTGGCACTCTTAACGAGCATTAGGGCTGGGCAGATCCTTTTGCTGGCCTTTGATCCCACATTGCATCTGCTAATTTAGATTAAAGGGACAGACAGATGCAACTCATCAAAGCAGGATCACTACAGCCTCTGGAGGTGACCTGGTAGCGTTGTGTGACTCGTAGGAAAGCATAAGGTGTAACGTGATTGAATTACTGAGTACATTGATCATTTAAAAATGCAAGAGAAAACTTCATGGAATTTTTACCAACTGGTGACTTATATCTAGATAATAAATGAGGCAGATTATTGATCTCAGAAGTTGTACCTGCATTGGACAGGACAAAAACCAAGTGTTATTTCCAGCCCAGAAATTGGCCTGGCCAAGCAGCTCCTAGTCTGAATTTAGAAGCCTTACTGATACAATTTTTGGAAATATTTGGAGTCTCTTTTACAGCACATTTGTTTCCATACCAGAGTTAAATACCTTCCCATCTGTCTGCATTTTTTTCCCTTTTAAATACCCCTTTCCTGTTAAACCATTATTCTGCAGCTTTACGTGGGCATTTTGTAATGGAGCTACAAGTTAATCATGCTGAGTACATCAATTTTGACTACAGTTAACAAGGCATTTGTGTAACCCTGGTGACTCGAGCCCCCTTGGGAGTCCTACCATGCCCACTATGATTTACCTGAACAAAGCATCACTCTTCAGGATGGGGAATGGCAGCATTAGCAAGGAGCTAAGGCTCTGCTCCAGAGAGTGGTGAGCTTCAGTGCCCAGCTTCTGACCAGTCTGTTTACCTGAAGCTGCAGGGCTGAACTCCCAGCCTCTGTGCTTCATGGAGATCACTGTGACTTTGGCAGAGGGAGGAGGTGAGGAGGAGCAGCAGTTTAGCAGTTTACCCAACTGATGGAACACTTGTTATGTGAATACTAGAAGCTCACATAAAACCTCAACAGCAGTCTTTTCTGACCAATCTGCTCTAAGTCTGGGGATATTTTGCTTCATATCATTCAACTTTTCACTCAGAAAAACTAAAGAGTACCTGAGAGGTTCTGACTGCCATGGAATGCTCAGGGTTCCATTCTACACTGAGCTTCTCAATAAATGCCCAAGAGCACAGGCAAAACTCTGACTAGAAGATTGTACCCTTTCTCAGGAAACTCCATCAGCAGGGTTACTGTGAAATTCCAGAACAACATCTGAGTTTGGGTTTTGTAAACCAGAACAGAAACAAGCTCCAGAGAACAATTTTAAAAAATTTATTAAAGAATTAATATTTAAGAACCAAACTAAATGTGTTTCTGTGCAGTTTGTGCACTGGCTTGTGCTTGGGGTAGAGGCGTTTGCATTGTACAAGATGAAGATGGAAGGGCAGCACACAGGTATGTAGCTGTCTTTTGGAGCTTCCTGACCTAAGTTAGGCAAATTTAACCCTTTCTAATGCAAAGTGTTGTTTAGAAATTTAAAGACTTTGATCAAGAGAAGCTTAAAAAAAGGGAAGAAAATTACCCTCCAAGATTCAATAGCCACACACTTGTAAAATCCAAATTATTGCTTAATTAGAAGCTTTAAAGAGAGATGTGTTGCTCTGCCCACTAAAATATCAAGGGACATAATCTACACGCTGTGTCCTTTTTCTTGCTCTGGTTTAGTCAGTACAAGTGTGCAGACCACTAGCACTAGGCAGGTGGGTTCACAGCCTGTACAGCCAGCTCAGGCTTTAATTAAAGGAATAGTTAATTCTGGGACCCCTCTGTTTGGGGTTTGCTCAGGCACATGTTACATGTCTTGCTAAGAGGAGGAGGACTCGATTCGCAGTCAGGAAAGATACAGCATGGCACCATCTCCAAAATACAGCTCACCTGCCTTCACAGGGCAGCTGAAGAGAAGAACTGGTCCCCCGTCCTTCAGCTCCCTCTCACAGCCCTTTGCCAGGATGGTCCTCTCCAAACATCCTCTTCCCTACACTGAATGGCAAGGATAACTACTAGAAAATGAATTAACTCTATCCTAGCCAAAACCAGGACAATAACTTGGGGAGATGTGTTTCGATGGAAAGGGACTGAGATGTGCCCATGAAGTAGGTGCACTCAGATTATTACTGAGTGGGAAAAGGCTGTTAGTGAAAAAAAATTAAGCTGCACTTTTGGCTTATTCTTTGTGATTTTAAACTGGCTTGCTAGGTCTCTCTTGTATAAGTAACATGGTTCCAGTGATTTAACTGGGTTCTATAGGAAGTGGTTTATCTGGGAGTTTAAGTGACAGATGTTTTGAGTTGGGCTGTTTCTCACTTAGTTAAGCAACTAAAATGCTAACACCAGGTCCATACACAGCAACCTTAAGGTGTGACTCAAAGTAACCACAGAGCATTAAGACTTGGAAGGGAACTCGAGAGATCATCTAGTCCAACCCCCTTCCAGAGCAGGATCACCCAGACTGAATCCCACAGGAATGTTCACAAATTCAATTTTCAGATCCATTGCTGCAGACCAACAGACCAGTAATTATTTCAGGGTGTTTTGAAATGCAAACAATGGCCCAAATAAATGGTTTTCATTAATGCTAGAGAACATTCCTACACAGTAAATGAAGACAAAAATTGTGAACCTACCTACCCTGAAGCTGCTGTGGGTTTGTTTTCATCATGGCACCTCGTTTGTCTGATGCAGCCAAAGCTTTTTTTTAGTTACTTAAGCCTTTTAGTACAGCAAGATCTGTGCAATGTATTCGTTATATTAAACAAATCAGAAGTGTTTACTTACAAAAAATTGAAGTCAAAGTGTCATAGAATAGCAATTTATCACAGGGTCTCAGTTCAGTGATTCAGAACATGAAGCATTAAAAAATACTAAAGGGTTCATTGTGTAATAAAACAGCCTTGAGGGGATGTAGAATTAAAGTAAGAAATTGGTCTATGGAGTAGGATCATCAGTTTGTGTAAGCTGATTCAATTTTACAGCAATCAAAAGGCAATATCTCGATTTATCAAGAAGCAAGCATAAAATTTATGGAGACAGGCAGCTGCTTCAGCATCTGTAAAACACATTCCTGGTTCAGTGATAAGAAACTCAAATGGCAATAATACTTGGGAAAACCATGACCCAGGGAGGAAGAAAAAGTGGCCACAGATGTGGTCACACTTAGATGCATACTTTGGGATGATCACCTTGGGTCACAGCCACTTTAAAAAATAATCAGCAAAATATCACCTAGGTGGTGCAAAGTTGTGAGCTGTAATTAATGCTAGTGGTAAATCTGCAGCAGATTCAGTTGCATTATTTGATGGAGCAGCTCAGTATTGCTTTAAAATCTCTACTGAAGTCAAATAAAACATTCATGTTTTGATCAAGGCTAGCTGTCAGATTTTACAGTTCAGGTCTCCCAGTTTAATTTCTTTGTGCCCATGGGAGCACAGAGTCTTTTCCCACTGCCTTTCCCCACAGACTGACATCAGATCCTATCTCCTTTGACAGTCAGCTCAGTAGCACAGCACTGCAGTCCTCCTCTTAGGGAGCGGAGCAGAGCCTGCTCAGAGTTACTTCTGGGGAAAGAAAGCACTCTTCTAGGTGAAGAAGAGTCAAAGTTTCGTTTCATTTTAGCTGAAAATATACTTGTACCAAGAGACAGCGCTGCCAAAATGAGGTTAGCTTTCCCTAGGTCAGGAAAGCATCTTTTCTTGTACTTCCATTCTTCTGTTTCCCTGCACCCTGACAACAGCATTTCCTTTTTAAGGGGCCTGGAGTGATTCAGATTTGTTTTGTGACAACTTGGACCAGTACACAGTTCCCATGTTTGAACCATTTTTATTGCACAGTGCTTCCACGTGCAAGCACAAACACCCTCACACGGGCTGTTTTGCAAGCACAGTCATATTTCCTCCTGTTTTCTTCCATGGCAACCTTGGTCTCAATAGATCTAGTAAAAGTCCACTTGCATGAGATACAATAAGTGGGCTGAAAGAGGCAAAGAGACAGACAAACATTAAGAATAAATAGTAAGTACAAGCAGCCTTAGAGAAGGCATGAGACACGTCACATTCCTGTGCCGGTGGTACATGAACCATCCAAACAAGGACTGGCAGCATGGCAGGACTTTAGTAAGGGCATCAGGGATAAAGCTGGATGCTTAAAAAAAACATCATGGGATCTTTCACATCCTCTGTGTCATGAAGAACATTGTTACTTCCTCAGCCCTAAGGAGGCAAATTGTAGCATCAGCTGCAGCAGCATGTTTGGAGTTTTATAGATCCCAAGTCAAAAGGGAAAAATTAGCATAGGAATCTAAGGGGAACTAATGCTCCAGAAAGCAGCTCTGCTTTGTAGATTAACATAGGGTTTTTCTTAAGAAAATGCCAGAAATGTGGTAGTGTCATCACTCAGCAGCCCTGGCTGCACTCAGGTAATGCTGTTGGAGCCTAACAACATCCATACTGTTAGTGGTCACCATACAAGGATCTCACCACACATTAAACACTCCACAACTACATGTTGCGTCAACTGAGGGTAGACATCACTTTTTAATTTCTTTGATCTTTTGTTTACAGACAAGAAACAAAAGGGTTTCATTTCCCTGGCTCAGGGTCACCCAAAACAACAGAGGAGAGCACAAATGTCACGGCTCCTGTGATCATACATAAGCCAACAAACCATTTTCCCTCCACTGGATAACTCTGGAGAGGATGTTTGACAAGTGTAATGTGCTTAAGCAGAAATTATTTTAGCTGTTCTGAAGAGGCTGCTTTAAAATACTCAGAGGCTGAATTTGTTGAAAGGTTCCAAACCTGCTTGATCCATTTTTCTCCTTGCTTTGCATGTGTAACCACACTTGCATGCAAATGGTGTTTGAGTGAATGCACAGATCAAATAAGCTGACAGCTCACATACACAAATCCTGTTTGCTTCAGAGAGCTACAGGGCTGAGTGTTCTCCTGCACAAATACAGCTAATTTTTAAATATGGGCTGAAGTTACAGGGAAATCAAATGGCATCAGTCTCCTTTAGAGAGTTCATCGCCTTCTTCAGTCTCTTTCTATAAAGGAAAAACCATATTTTTAAAGTTATCCTTAGAGAATTTCAGATGTTTCAACCAAAGGAAATAAACAGGCAGGGAGTGGGGTCCTGTAACCAGCCTTCCACCTTCACAGCTCTGTTGGGTACCTGGGTTAAGCATCAACTGCCAGAAATTGTGCCTGGACCCGAAGCAGCAGCCAAGACATTAGGTATACAGCCTTTGTGGTACTCAAACTAGCAGGAAGAGGTATCACAGCCACTGCTGGGAGAGCCCCTCTGTGCGGGGAGTCAGTTATCTCCCCTTCGGTGGGACAGAATGTCTCTGCTAACTAGGCTGGCTCCTGGCTGACTGCAGGTCTAGTCTGTACAGTCAGTAAGTTATCTTGAAGACAAAAATAAATGAGAGTCCATTTGCCTTCCTTAAATGGATGCCTGATTAGTAGAAGTCGTAGTTCGTAGAGCCAGGAGAACAAGTTAAATTGGAATGACTGCTACATTTCTCTTTCTGGATCACTGTGGCTCTGAGGAGGAAATGATGCTCCTGACAGTATCATTTAAATATAGATACTTCTGTATTACTAACTCTTACTGTACCAATCCCCCTGATTTTATCCACCAGGGTATGTCCATGCAAATGTCATCTTCTCTACAACTTCATCTTTTTTCCCTCATTTACTTTAACCTGAAATTACTGTTTGGTTTGCCACTGTGCTGGGTGTTACTGATCATTCACACAATTTAAATGAAGCATTTAAAAATCAGAACTAGGTAAAATTCTCCAGATCACAGCCTGAAAGGTAGAGAGAGAGAGACTGTCTCCAAATCACACTAATTGAAGCACTGAGAATTGATTCGTCAGATGACTTGAGGTTAGCTCAGTGTATATTGGACAAGCCACAGGTGATGCAGTATACAGGAGCTTGCAGATTTATGTAGTCCAAATTCCACCCTTTTATTTCTCTTTTCCTTTGTTTTATAGATCTCTTCTGCAAGCCAAGGGCAAGGGCACAAGTTGGTCCCAGCTGAGGAACATAACCCTCTGGAAAAGGGAGAATGGAAAAGCCAGATTAAAAGCAAGCAAACTGAAATATATTCTCTCTAAATACACTGATCCCACTTTTCAGTTGAGAATCTGCTTACTGCCTGAATTCTGAAGGGATGCAGCTGCATGCACAGGCACAGAGATTTCTATAAGCCAGAGATCCTTGAGCTTAGATTCTTTCCTTCCTCTTCCGCAGCCAGTTCTGCCCAAGCTCCAACTTCCCAGCCATAAGCTGTAGCAACAATAACTTTTATTGCTATCTTTTTCAGGGAATTCCCTAGCCACCATGAAAGGTTTTAAAGAATAACTCTTACCTGAGCTCTGTTGCTGCTCCTTTTGACTTCTTTGTTGGAAGCCTAGCAGGCTTCACATCCCCTTTGGGAAAGCTTGATGCAAGAAAAGTTTTATATTTGGGTTCTTTTTAATGTTCATTAATTGACTTCATAAAACATATTAATAAGCCTAATCCATGTGATAGGTACAGAACACATTCTGTTTTGGAGAATTTCCCTTATGTACAAAGTTTCATGCACTTAGATTTCTGCATAGCTGAAGGTATACATAGTTACTTCAAGGATGAAATGGATACTTAGCTAGAAGCTGAAATAGTTTTTTTTATTCTTCTAAAAGGGATTATTTACTTTTACTTTTCAGAGATATTAATTGCTATGCTCAAAATAGAACACAATTTCTTAGCCTGAAAATATTTTCTACCACATAATAGCTAAACATCTATAGATAATTCACTAGCATTTTAGAAGTATTAATAGTAGATACACATACCTTCTAAAGACATCACTTAATATATAATAAAAGCAGAAAGCAAACCACAGTATTAAAAGCCCCTAAAAAAAAAAATCAGTTTTCTTATTTTGCTAATCATCTCTCTTTTTCTTAACAGAAGAACAGGTTTCTCTGTTAACCAGACCACACACAAGTAAAGGAAGAATCAATGCATAACTTCAATTAAGCTACTAAACACAGGAGCTACTTAAGCAGCACTCCATCCCATACTGCTGAGGCTCTGTCTTACATCGCCACAACTAAAACTGCACAGCAACAGCCCCAAACATTAGCAAAAGAAGATGCTTGCCTTTAAGCCAGGGTGTATTTATAGTCAGTCCCAAGTTAAATGATCCTAGCTGACCTTATCCCCACCCCCCCCAGCCTTCAATGTTGTCCCTATAAATGGTGGGGAGAGGCCTCCCTTTTAGGAGCTAGCTAGGAGTAGAGGTTTACTTGGTTCTAGGAGGAAAAGTAGAATAATAAAGCTTTAGGGTTTTTTTTTTAAGAAGTGAAACAACTGTGAAAAAAGCTCTTCAGGGTGGCTTTTGCTCATTTGAAGAAGTTTTTGTTTCTGAAGATGTGTGATTCAAAGGTCTGATGTAAATCCCAGGTTATTTTCTTCTGCATAACTGGGGAGTCTGCAGTTGTGTTCCTCTATGTAGAAGTTTAACTGTGGTCTTGCAGTCTTGTTTCTAAAGTCTTATATAAAGAGCAATGCCATATCATCTTCTTTCTATGCCTTTAGCTAGGTGTCCTGGTTCTGGCCAGGCCAGAGTCAACCTCCCCAAGCAGCCAGCACAGGTGAGCTGAGTTAGTCCAGGTGAGCTGAGTTAGCCTGGGCTGTTTCCACCCCACCTGACATCACTCCCCCATAAAAGTGGCAGGTTGGTGAGGGGAGCTCTTGGGTGGCTCCAGAGCAGGTTAGTCCTCATATTGTGCATTACTGTTATCACTGAGTCTAAATAAAATTTATTGTGGGCTGTTACTGGTCTCCTTCAATGGTGAATGTGTCAGTAAGCTGTCCTTATCCCAACCCACAGAGGCTCTGTCTCTTTTTCCTTTAACAGTGAGTGGTGTGTGATGCTCAGCCACTGGTTGGGGCTGAGCCACCACACCAGGTAACAGCAAGGTGTTAGAAAGCTGCAGTATAGATCTTGAGTGGAAAAAGCAGTTGAACAGCTCACTCTGCTCATATAATGAGCTCTGACTTCCATCACTAAGAATGTGTATTGATTATTTTTCCTCTTTAGCAGAAACTTTTGCAAAAATTTTTCTTCAAGATGTTTTGTTAGTGAGGAATCTCCTATAAGCTTGCTGCTCTGAGTTGGTTAGGAGCTGCTTGAAGCCCCATGTCTAGTAGCTCCTGAAGGTACCTAGTCTGGAGTTTGTGGAGCAAGTGAAAAAGCAAAAAGGAGCAAAACCTGCAACTTGAGTGTGGGGGAAGATGGTTCCAGGTTTTCTGGTCTGCTCTGTATGAAGTATTATGAGATAACATAATGGGGAGTTTTTAATGCTTATTTGTGTTCTAAACATTTAGCCTATTTTCAGTATACAGGAATGTTTTCAGCTAACTGTTTGCACTGGCTTACATTTAAACTGTATGGAGGATGAGCAGATAAACAGTGTCTGTGCATCTTGATTTTCTATATGAAATGCATCACACTTCACTCCCTTGTCTGGGTTAGGTGTACATTTTTGGGATGTATCCTGATAAGTGCATGTATGCCTCCAGTGATCATTACAAGCCTTGAGTAAAGCTACTGAGTCTTTCAATAGCAGCACCCATACTTTGAGGGGTAAGGAGGGGATGCCCCACCTCACCAAGGTGTGCCTTTGCTGACTGTTAGTGAAAGATTTAATCCTTTTCTATCTGGTCCTGGCCATGTCTAGTCTTGAACATGTGGCTTATGTTTGACTCAGGAATGGAAAGCTTGGATTTCAGTACCTTAAAGTGAAAATTGAATGATATCTTCATTTTTTCCATGAAGAACAGCTGTCTTTTTGGATTTTCCCCAGCCATTGCTGGGACCCTGCCCAACTGGTCCATATGGGGTAAAGACCTGTTCCCTGCCAAGCCCAGACTTGGTTGACCCTTAAACCAGCACCTGCCAGTTGAAATAGGTGTAACAGGTTGGAAAAAAGTGGAGGGGGAGGTGCCCAGTGTCTCAGAGCAGGTCAAAATACCACCTGTGTCCCCTTAGGTGAAGTATTTAGTAACCACACTGAGACCTGGAGTAGCTTTCTGCTCCATAGGGGAGACAGAGCTGCTTGCTCTGGTCTCTATCACTAGTGAGTTATAAAACCATCTATATCTCATGAATATAGATTCTGTTCTCCCTGGTGTAGTTGTATATAGTGATATCATTAGGGGGATGGTATATTCTATAGAAAGAGAGGGATGGAGGGTCATTCTCCTCTTTAAAAGACAGGACCAGTTTTTGAGCCCCACCAATGACCATGTGTTCAGAGAGATAGATTATTTTATTTTGCTCCCCCTGACATGCAATGTGTCAATTAAAATATTAACATATTTTTTAATTCAGCAGATTGATTTTCACTTTGCCTTATTTTTAAGTAATTCATCTTTGTTTCCTGCCTGAAAGAAACGTGGTCTATTTATTCATCCCCTGAGCTGAGATGGTGACCACTGCATGAAATCCTTGCTCCTGTCCTCTGCTGCTTTGCCCCAAAACTGACAGTGCTGCCAGCTTTTACCCCTTGGAGAAGGGAAGTGTAGCAGGAAAAAGGAGTATTTTCTATATTGTATGAAGTTATAGTTTCTGAGAAGTCCTACAGCTAGTGTATGCAGGTGGTGTGATGCTCTCATTTTGGTTTTTCTTGCTGGGAGCCCATCAAAACTGGCAATGGTGCTATCTTGTGGAAACAGCCCCAGGACAGGGCTGCTTCTGTGCAGGTGTTTGTGTAGAGAGGAGGTTAAGGACATGAGAAGCTTCCAGCTGCTAGAGCAGGAGGCAGGTAAATAGGATTGGTGGCTGCAGGTGCCTGGGTTGGGGCAAAGCAGGGGGCTTGGTTTGGACCTTGCGTTTTGAGGAGTGACAGAGGATGTGGCTTTATCGCTTCACAGGATGTGGAAAAAATAAAAATCTGTGTCCGCTCCTGTCTGCGGTGCCTTGAAATGTCTGTGCTGCTCCCAGGCCTTTCAACTTGTTTATCACTGACTCACTGAGACCAGCGCCAGGCTGACATTTTCCAGGGCAGATTTCTGAAGCTGTGCAGTGAGCTGGCACTGAAATAATTGGCCTAATTTTTCAGAAGTGACAAAGATCCCACTGACATCTTCATTGCATCCCGAGACATTTAAGAAGATAACGCCAGGCACCCACATTTGAAAATCAGAGGTTTTTACCTCAGAAGGAATTTGTGAAGATTACGGTGTTGCTAATGCCTTCTGAAATCCTTAAAAGGTTTTGCAAGTGAAGAGTAAGAACAGCAGCAGTGCTACAGGACAGTCTTCAGCAGCTCTGTTTACTTACAAGGTCAAACCCCACACTAGGCAACTGGTGATGCTGTGAACCAGAAGGCTGGGGGGTCAGAGTGTAGGGGAGGAAGATCTGCCTGTGGCATTACAGCCACAAACACCTCTGATAAATGGCATTTTGAACTGTTACAGCAGTGATACTGACTGCATGCTCTGAGCTGGATTTCCAAGGCATGATTTTAGTGCTACAAAGATGATTAAGGGTCTGGAGCATCTCCCCTACAAGGAAAGGCTGAGTGACCTGGGGCTGTTCAGCCTTGAGAAAAGAAGACTGAGAGGGGATCTGATCAATGGTTATCAATATCTGAAGGGTGGGACACAGGGGGAAATGGCCAGCCTCTTCTCAGTGGTCTGCGGGGACAGGACAAGGGGCAATGGCTGCAAGTTGGAGCACAGGAAGTTCTGCACCAATATGTGGAAGAACTTCTTCACAGTGAGGGTGAGGGAGCCCTGGGACAGGCTGCCCAGGGGGGTGTGGAGTCTCCTTGTCTGGAGAGATTCCAGCCCTGTCTGGATGCCAACCTGTGTGACCTGTCCTAGGGACCCTGCTTTCGCAGGGGGTTGGACCCGATGAGCTCTGGAGGTGCCTTCCAACCCCTACAATTCTATGATAATTTCCCACTTTTCCAGATATAGAAGCTAACAGGAGGTGTCTTGCCTTGAGTGTGCAGGGAGCATGCTGAGCCAAAGGCCTTCTGCATGTGGCAGGAAGGGGTTAGCCAGGAACATCAGCAGCGATGGGAGTACTGGGTTATCCCCAGTTTCCCAGTCACAGCGAGTTGTTGGTTATGTACATAGGGGTTTATTCTGTGTCCAAGTCAGATGTATGTTCTTCCCCCTGCTTGGTGTGCTCAGCTGTGCAGACACTTCAGAGGCTGCATTCTCTTGATTGCAGAATTTCCATAAGCTACAAGCAGAAAACAAAGGCTGTGGCTTATGATCTGTCTTGTTAGGCTTTATCTTCAAATAATGTTGGTTAAACTAGTGAACATCTCTGCCTATGGCTTTAGTGCCTTCACTTGTGTTAAAGGAAAACTCTTTCTGGACAGCTAAGCTCAACTGGCTAACTATTTTGATTGGAAGTAGACTTTTAAAAGCAATTATGAAGGTTCTTGACATGTAATATTCTCTCTGTAATTGTTTGAGGAGAACCAGCCATGGTAAGATAACTTCCAGTCTGGAAGAATTTACTGCCAAGGCTTAAAATATTTATTTTCAGCAATACTCATTTTTCAAAGAGCAGATGGCTTAATTCTCTGAACCAGCTGCCAATAAATAGGAGAAGGAAAATTAGAGGTGGGGATTGAAATAGTTGTTACCCACCTTCAAAACTCAGTTGTATTTAAAGGTGTGCAGGCATTCCAACAGACTAATGCATTTTTCTTCTATTTTCTCCAGACCAAAGTACGTGCAGCTTCAATGATTCAATGAAGTTTATAAAATGGCCACCTTAACTAGTCTAAGGAAGTAATGACAATACTTGGTTTAGATGCTCAGGAATATGGTTTTGCAGCAAAAACTTGAGGCTTAGAACATGTGTTAAATAACTAGTTGAAAGGAAGCTTGGAAGGACAGTAAGATTGTAACTAGTGAGACAACAGGCAGCTCTTACTGACATTCACTTCTGTCCCTGAAGAGATTCAGGTGCAACATTCAGCTGCAATATTTGTTCTGACCATCCTGTTAGGAAGAGCCTTTTAAGCACCCTTGGATATACAGGACATAATGCATGACAGCTGAACCTCAAGAACAAAGCCCATCAGCTCCAAAACCTTGAATGGAGACTCCAACATCACTTGCTCTGTTATTCCTTCTTCCAACAGCCTGATCTGCTCTGACTGCATGGGACCCCAGGCCTAGCTGCTAGCAGTGACACAGTTTGGGAATTTCTGAACAGATTCTTATTTCCTTCTGATTAGGCAAATAAAAACATCCTGCAGTGAACTCCAGCTGCATCTGTTCATGAGTTTTGTTTGCTGAATGCTCCCCAGGAAGCTCACACAATGCTTGTGATTGTGTGTAATTTATATCTTGCTCCTGGAAAACACTAGATACTGCCTGAGGTTTATTTGCACAAGGTTTGGGAGTGTGTGGTGAGGGCAAAATATGTCTCTGCTGCACCATGGTGCAGGAGCAATGAGTGTGCTGTTGTCTGTGGGTTTTTTAGTTTTCATAAGATCATGGGAGATTGCTTGGTATTTTTTCCTTCTCCCACTTGCATGTTTCTCCTTTGTTCTCTGGATGTTGGGATACTGCATGCTTGATGTGAGCTGGCCTGCCACTTTCTCCATTCTTATTCCCTGCTGTGCAGGTGTTTGGGGTGGTGGGTATAACTCTTGGGCTTCCATTTAATTTTAGTTTAACTAAAATGTGCGTGTCCTTTCAAAAATTCTTGAACATGCTAGCAATGGGTATTAAGCCACCCAAAATAAGTGTCTTGATTTGAAACTAAAGTTACTAGAAGCTGTAGTTCCTATCTGGAAATGACCTGTTCTGAAGGTCAGTACTGCTCTGGCGAGCAACCAAGTCTGACTGCAACCCTTGGTCTCGCTTTGCTCAGAGATAGATCCAGCGGAGAGCAGGCAGGATGTGATCAGCATGTGATGGATGGACTCCTGTGCCAGGCTCTCCTTTCAGCACACTGCAGTGATTCTGCTTTGATGCTTCTGCACAACTCACCAAAAAGCTGTAGTACCCCATGCACTGTAGTGGTTGAAGGCACATGAATTCCTTTGCCTAACTGAGTCTGAAGGCTTGGATCCAAGCAGAAAGTCCATGTGTATAACAAGTAGGGTGGGTGCAGAGAGTATGTGGGAAAGGGAACAGTGATGAATTAAAAACAAAGCAGGATCCTTGGCCATGGGATGCCAGAAGTGTCAGCATTCAGAGCAGGCTGTAAAGCAGGAGAGTCACTGAAGGAAGCTGTGCTTATAGTAAACCAGGTAAACCTAAAACCAGCCATTTGATGTTCATCCTAGTCTACAGAGTGAATCATGACTAGATCATACGAAATCCCAGAGCGGGTGGTCTTCCCCTGTGTGTCTTCTGCAATGTTTCAGTGTCACTGCACCTCTGGACTGAGAGATGCTTTCCCTCTGCACAAACCTCATAGTTGGTACCAGAGGCTTTTTAATGCTCCTCCTGACAGCAGTGGAGATGAGAACTGTGTGCTGCTTTCTGCTTCATGTCCTGTCCCTTGTGACTTAGTGGCTGATGAGTAGGGTGTTGCTGGTGCCTCTTAGGATGGCCTGATGTTTCTTACTCCGTTCTCGGCTGTCATCTTGGCAGCCATGGCCTTGGTAAATGTGGTCCCTGCAGAACAGAACAAAGTGCTATGCATCTGTCTATCAAACATCAATGTATAATTGATACTAATGATGAAATACAGCAAACCTTAAACTGCAAACAACTTTCTGGAGCACTAATGAGGTTTCAGTAGGTACTTTGCCAAGCACCGTGGCTGTGGTCTGCAGTTCCAGGTTCTCCAGCAGTAATGGTGTACAGGCTGTTGGTTCCAATCCTAGTGGCACTGGGCAGCTCTCCTTGACATTTTCTTGTGCATTTAATAACCAGTTGTTAAACCTTTTACTAATATAGGAGACCTGGCCTTCTTCATCCTCTTGTTAATCACATAATAGACTGGAAGGAAAAGGAATAGATCTATTAAAATTTTTGCCTAAGCAGAAACAATTAAAACTCCCTGGCTCAGGAGCAAAGCAGGCTAGCTGCTGTGAATCTCTGGCAGCAATGATAATCCACTCAATGAACAGCCCATCCTGGGTTTTGATGCTCTCTGAAGGAGTCCCAGCAGCCCTCCAGGGTTAGAACAGGGCATGGCCTAAACAGTGTAAAAGCCTTGTAGGTGTGATCAGATTCATTGGGCACCTAGTCTGATGATGGTGTTAAATAGGTAGTTTGCATAAGCATGTGGAAATGAACTTTAGCAATGCTTGTGTCTCCTTCACTACAGGAAACTGGAATCTGTAACTCTGGGTCTCACAATGTTACATTGCTGCTTGGACTCGTTAATTTCTGCTTGCATCTGGTTGGATACTTGAATATTCAGGAGCATGGCACAGCTCCTCTTGACTTTCTTTTTATTTTACTGATGTAGAAAAATATATATAGGGAGAGAGAAAAGTTTCCTTCATATCACTCTATTCAATAAAATGCCATTACTCCAGAGAAATCTGTACCTGTTGAACCGTTGCCTCAATGGGCTTGAAATGTGATTGTGTGCTTTCCTGGACTGAGAGCTGAACTATTTACACTTCAAATATTGTTCAGAGTGAACTGAGATTCAGAAGCTATATACTGACAGACCTTTCAATTAAATAATATGTACAGACCTTCTAGGTATTTTATAATTGCTTTAATATCACTGTGACCCCCTGCATTGTGTCTGTATCCAATAGACAGATGTAGAAATAACTAATGAATTACTGGGGTAATTTTCCTTAGAGAGAGACAGTGTTGATGCCAACTTTTAATTCTTTGAGCAAGGAAATGGCAAATGGAGAGACTGTCTGGTTCTTGCTGCTCCTTTTTGCCCGTGAGCTGAAAGGGAAGCCAGTCTAGATACTACCTGTGCTACAAATCACTTGGGCTGTGAATTGTATTAGTCACCTTTTTAAACTAATAGCACACAACAGCATGATAGTGAAGGCTTTAATTCCCTTTTCTGGTTGCCTTTCTTCAGTTTAATAACACTCCACCAAGTACTTCACTTAACCTAAATAACATCTTTCCCTATGGAATGTGTGTAACTGCTTTCCTTGATAAGCAAGCTCAGGAAAAGTGAAAGTGATTTGTCCATTAATCTCAGGGTAAGGCACAAGCACCAACCTGCATTTCAATCACAGTGTTTTAGTCAAATGATGTGCTAGCACTGCCCTGGATTATTTTTTATACTTAATAGATTAGGGCTGTTTAAGAAAATCAGGATTATTTGGCTGTCAATCGATCTGTTGAGAGACAAGCTCCATCAATAACGCCATGAGTTGCCCTACTTTAACTGTACCTCATCCAGCCCACTTGGATGGCAAAACTCGTTACTGGTGGAGTAGGGCAGTGGCACACACAAGTTTTAATAGCATCACGGGGAGCAGTGCTGAGAGATGATTTCTGCTGAATTACAGGACAAAGGTTATTTGATTCATTATTCTCAATTTGGGGCTTTCATAGTTGGGCACCTGTTATAAAAGGAGAAGGAAATTGGAAAGGGTAAGATTGGTTCAAAATGAGTATTGCAGTAGATTAAATTGGGACTCTCTCTGCCTTGCTATTCTCAAATGCAGTTTTGAAGCTCTCTGGATAGGGTTGGCAGCATTTCTTTCCCTTCTTCCTGAGAACACAAAAGAAAAATGGTCTTTAAATTGAGTAAGCCTAATTGCCACGAGGCAGAGGAACACAGACCCGGCAGTAATTTTCACTAACCTACCAGTGGTGAGAAGAGTGTGAGATTGCACCGACAGCCTTTATTAGGAGAAAAGTCCCTGCTGGGTCAAATCACATGTATTCATGCTTTCTCTGACCTGTTTTCTTCCCGTTATGAACATAGCTTTATTTTCCCCACAGTTTTGCATGTGAGCACTGGGTTATGTCTGCTTCTACCCATCGTGTTGCTCCTCAGGCTCTGCCCTTCATTCCCCATCATGCGAATAGGTGTGAAGTGCTTTGCACAAGGATGACTACTGTGTGGCTGGGAAGTCACCTTGTACTGAGCCCTTATGGAGCAACTCAACCCAGTCCAAGGTGATTTCTCTCATTTGAGTGTTTTGGGCTCCTATTTCATGGGCAAGTAGGTCAATGGGGTTTATCCCATGAACTGAGCAATGAACACACCAGCCATTTTTCATCATAAGTTTTTCAAGAGAAAACCAGAATAGATGTATTTCCCTGGATGTGTAAATTTTGGCAATGATTTTTGATGGGAAATTGTGAAAGCAGCATTTATGTTTTCTTATTTTGTTCTGACAATCTCTAATTCCTGCTTATTTTCAATTTTTAAATACAATAATTAATAATTGTGGCCTATTTAGTGAGACCTGTCATAACTAATTTTGACCTTGAGTATTTTAAACATTCCCTGTGTGAAACAATATGGACCTTTTAGTCTGAGGAACATCTGAATAGTCACTTTGTTCTGGCACAGAACAAAAATAAATGTCAAAACATACAGTACTCCATGGAATGTATGGTTGACTCTCTCAACAGAAATAAGAATAGATAACATTTCAAAATTACAAACTCTGGAAAAAGTAAACAGCTTCAGTTGGCCTTCAAAGCATAAAAAATGATCAATCATAGGTTTTTCTTACTCCTCTGCAGGCTTTGGGGGATGTTTTTCGTTTGTTTTCCTGTGATTTAGGGTTGTTCAGAGGTTAAAACATAACTAGACAGGCAACCTAAAATGATTATAAGCAAGCCATGCATAATGAGGAAAACAAGACTGCAGGAATGATTCTAAAGTTATATTGCTTCATATTTAATGTAAAAAAATCTAGAGCTTAAACTTGATTATAGGACTGAAGCAATATGTGTGGAAGTGGCAGTCAACAGTGTATTTAGCCATCTGGATTTGCGAATTCAAGTCGGCACATATGCATTTCAGCCTTGGTGGCCACCACGATAAACTTTTTCACAATTACACTGATATTTGGGTACTTGTCAACTGAAATTCTACTTATAAACGATCTTCAGGTTGTGAGAAGTACAAGAATAACCCTAGAAATGCAGATGTTGAGTTTCTCTGAATCTGTGAAATATTTTGATTTTTTGCAAGTGCAGGAAACCGCTGTTACTGTAGGGCACATCAGGAGCAAGACTGGGAAGCTGAGTGAAAGGAGGAGACAGATGGATTGACAGAAGGACCAACACAGTAAAGTTTATTTTCTTTTGGCTGAGTATTTGCTTGGCATCCAATGGAGTATTTGATTATTATTCCAATGAAACACAGGCTTTTTCCTCTTGAATGTCACTGCAGAATGTCTTGGCCTATTTTAAAGGCTATTTTCTTTGGTATTTGTTTTGCAAATTCTCTTCCATATTGCTGCATATTAATGGTTTTTATATCAGTTTGAATATACATCATTTGGTGTCAGAGTGCGGAAGTGAGGAGAATTATAAATACGTTTCTAAGGAGCAGGTAGTGATTCTCATGGTAAATAATGACTGGGGTGCCAGTAAATAGTGACTGGTGTGCACCAGCTTCCTGAGGTTGTTTTTCACCCTGGGTATATGGTGGGAGCATAGAGTGCAGGAGGATGGCAGCCTGTGGATGTGCTTGCTGACAGCTGTGTGCAACCACTGTCCTGACACCCTGATAGGGAAAAGGAGGTTTCTTGGTGTGTAACTGGAGAGAATCAGGGTTATTTCAGACCAAAATGGTGAATCCCCTTAGAGACTTCTTGACTTGACGGCAAAATAAGATTCTACTCTAACAGTGGCTTGGGGAAAGTCCTATAACAACATATGGGAAAGATCTAAAGGGATGGTCTGCAGGTGGCCCCTTGTGTTGCTCTGAAAAGGTGCAATATCCATCCCATGTGGCATCCTTAGGATGAGAAAATTACTTGTGGTCCTAGAAATCCTATTGATTTTTGTCTCAGGCACCTGGAATTGAGTGCAGCCAACACTTGAAAGGACAGAGAATGAGATGCTTTGGCCCTCTTGTCAGAGGGTGGATGGTGCAGCAGCATTTCCCTGTCAGTCACATGAACCTTAAGGGTTGATACACCTTAATAAAGGAGGTGGGGGGGAAAGATGGGTTTGTGAAGCTGAGTCTGGTGAGGAACACTGGCAGAGAAGGGATATCTATCTCCACCTAACTAATTTTCCCTTTGGTGGTATCTGGAGCGTGCTGTGTTTTGATCCCATGGTACCTCTGCAGCAGCAGTTTTGATAGCATTTATTGAGAGTTAGCATGCAGTAAGTAAAACCTGTAATATTTTATTAATCTACTTCCACTTCAACTTGCTATGTGTGTTAGGCTGTTTATAAAACGCTGTGTGGTTAGGAAAAGGATTGGATTAACAGAAAGCTACATTCATTTCTTTCTAACTTCTAGGTCAAATTTGATCAGCTTACAAGTCAATGTTTCTGCCCTAGCCACAAACACAGCTGAGGGAGAGTCAGGCTGCAGGGGGAGGAAAAAAGGCTCTGTCTCTTCTCCACATCTTTGCCTCATGCAGTTACCTTGTCAGCTAAATTCTTCTTTCAGGCTCTTTATAAGTTTGTGGTTTTTGGATGGAAGACTCAACTCCTTAATTTCAGAGAGCCAGGTTGTCTGTGCCCCAGAACGGTATGTGGCTGCTGTCAGAGATTGATCATCCTCAACAAATCACAGCTCTGTGAGTGAGGAGGGGAAGGAAAAAAAGGTGGCTTCTTTTCTTTAGTGAGGCCGAAAGATATGATTCAAAGATATAGAGGAAACAGATTTTCTTGTGTAAGGTGTTGTGGTTTTTGTCATGGTACAGCTTTCTGACAATAATCAAGCCTGTCTGCAATACTGCACAAGATAATACCCTTTATAAAGTCAGTGGAAGGTTGGTCATTTATCATCAGTTTATCAAATTCCTCTCCTCGCGCCTGGTGTACACAGCCCTCATTTGGGCTTCCAAGTGACGGAAGGGGAAGAAGATGCTGTCTCATTTCACTGAGAAAATGGGTTTGGATTGGTTGTATTAGGGGAGAGGCTTCTATCACTTGTCTGCATTGAACTTGATGAGGTGCACTCGAGCCGCAAATGTGTCACGGTACAGGCTGTGCATTGGCCTTCCCTTTGAGAAACCTTGAATGTCGATGAGGGGCGCAATAGCTGAGGGATGGGGGAATTAAGGCAATGCAATGCTCTGTAGCTGAAGAATAAGGTAAATTTTTTCTGCTTGTGCTTTGGAGAATGTGTGTGCTACTCCTGTACATCATGCACGCGTGAACTTTCCTAGTTATTAGTCCATAATTATGAGATAAATATGGAAAGAAAAGACCTATTAGATATTGAGATTAGGAAAAATAGTGAAACAGTGCAATATCTTTCACAGATCTTCCCTAATTGTGATGGTTTCAATGTACAGCCTATGAAGGGATCTATTTTCCTCTTAAGTTGGTAGTGTTTCACAAGATGATGTGTGGTACCAAGATAACATACTTTTCCCCCAAATGTCCCATTGTGCTTTCAGCCATTTGCATTTCTGATAGCTTAATGTAGACTATCTGCTTCAGATGACTTTCACTATAATAATTGTATATAATTATAATTTCTTTTATCTAATTATGTGTTCTTTTAATTGTCCCCTGGAAGAAGTTAGGTCATTATCTCATCGTGATGCTGATCCAGCCATGAGCAATTTTTGGTTTTCTTTCAACCTCTCACTTGGATGCAACAAAATAGCTCAGGGGGCTCCCAGTTCTGGCATAAGTTGTGTCCAGGTTTGTACAACATAAGGGAGGTTCTAGATGTGGAGAAGAAATGGAAATCCATGCTTGGTCTGAGCACATCCATGTCTGATTCAAGTCTTGGCTGCTTGAGGAGGCGGGAAACGCACGTGGGAAATGCAGGATGTGTTAGCCCTTTTCTGTGTTCATGAGGACAGAAAGCTAGAGAAGCAACATATTTGAATACAAACTGGTAAGAAGGGAAGAGGCAGTGCCAGAGGGAGGGAAGGGAAACAGCCCTGTTCAATTCTTGCCACCTGGCAAATGGTGAGATCTTGCCTCTCCGGATTTAAGAAAACGGTGAAGTTGCTTAGAAATTTGACATCAGTGAGGAGTCAGCCTGGGAAATAACCATCTCTGCACTTCTCTTTGTTTACTCTTTTGGCAGAGTTGCTCCTTCATTAAAAAATTAAGGTTCATTTCATCCTACAGGCTGCCAATAACCAAAGCAACGAGACAGTCCCCTTCTGCAAGCTCATCCAAATGGAACAAAACACCACATTATTTACAGTCGCAGTTGTTCTAAAGCTGTCACAGCATGGATTGACACGAATTGCAGCTGAAGGACCTTGTACTGAGTGAAAACCAAGAATGGATCAGAACCCATCCCCTTTAAATATCTGGCTCTTTAGGCTGAGCAGCAGCACAGGCATTAAGCTTGAGCAGGCTTCCTACTGCTCACACGTATGTTCAGTCTGGGAGCAGCAGGAACTCTCACCTTCTCTGGGAGTTGGCTGCTGCAGCTGTGTTTAGTCCATGATTTTGTCAGGTCTGTGGGAAATCTGCTTGGATCCTGTCCCCTCCTCTTGGTGGAACAATCCAAAGGACTTCTGCTCATTCTTGGTGGTGTTCTGAGCCACACCAGTAGTGTGCTCATCCTGAAATGATGCTGCTCCAGAGCCTGCCCTGATCCCTCTGTGTCCAGAGGTTCAGCCAGTTTTCTTGGGTTTAATCCTTCGGATATCCCTGAGGACACTGGGGGGAAAGTAACGCAGTTAGTGTCTGTCCTTTGGTTTCACAGACCCGTGTGAAGCCAAGCCAGCACAGCCTCCTCCATACTCCATGCTCTCATCCTCTATGTTCCTTTTTCTCCTTCTGATCTTTGTGAGAGTCTGAGGGAAACCAGGAATTTGAATTCTGCTGGGCTGAGACTTGGGAAAGCTGCACTTCTGCCTGCTCTTATGTCAGCCCTCTCCAGCCAGGTGAAACAAAGCTGTCATGGCCTCTGCCCCTTGTACAACAGCTTTGGTTTGAAGGAACCGCTCGTGTGCAGCACTACCTAACGCCTTTGTTATTTGTCACATGCAAAGCCTGGTTACAACTACAAACGGCTGCTCTGGCATGTTTCTGAGACGTGGGATTCAGTGAAGGCTGCTTGGGAGCTCATAAATCATTCACGGGAAGACAATGGAGCTGCCAGCAACTGTGGGAGCCTTCCTCATCTATTTGCCATCCTCTTCTTTCCATGCCCAGCAGTTTTCTCACTGGTTTTGCTGTTCCATCACTGAAATTCTCCTCTCCACAACTTAAATTCTGATTTCTTTAGACAGAAGCTCATCTAGGCTATATGCAGCACAGAGCCAGATTTTATGATGGTGTTCTTTTAAATGCTCAGGCATGTGTTTTATGATGATGCTAGCATAGCTTAACTAAAGCAAAGCAAACAGGTTCATAAAGAACCACTGTATTAATATACTGCTGCAATATTACAGGTAGCGTGATGAATGCAAATCTCATGGAACAATTTCAGCAGGATCAGTGAGTTTCCTTCTGTGTTTTTGCAAACTTCTGTTACTAGTCTAAATTAATGAAAAGTAGAATATAATTGTCTGATCACAATATTTTTCTGAAATTGTTTGTAAAGAAATAAATTGTACAGCATGTTCTGAATATTAGAAAGCACTTCCTCACTTGGGCAGGAGCCAGTAATAAAAAAAATTATAATAAGCTAATTTCACTTCAAAATGAACTCATTCCTATGCTGGCTGCTGAAAATGCATGAGACAGGCACTGTACTGGCAGAAGCAACTTGGATTCCACCTTCTTCTGCCTGTCTGCTTCCAGAAAAAAATCCAAACTATGATATTTCAAAACAAATGGGGCTTAGAACAGAATTAACAGCTGTTAATGGTATTGCCCTGTGGTCTGGCCTGTTTTCTGAGCCCCTAATCCCTTCAGAGTGCTTAAAAAGGCTGATAGGCACCAAAGCATGGTTCCTTTTAGAGTGTATGTGGTACCAACAGGTTGCACGATGCTGAGAAAATGGCATTTTGGTACCAAACTGTGGGGCATTCAAGCTTTGTTGGGACAAATCAGGTCAGGGAAGAAATGAGTGAAATAGACACCAGCTAACCCTTTGCATGGTGCCTGAAGGCAGGAAGAGGGGCACAAACATATTAAAAAACCCTGCACTGAATGTCTCACACAAAAATATCATTTTGGATACTGGTTGCTCTCTGAAGAGCAATCTGCCTCTGAAGAAGCTTTTATACCTGTGAACTGAAGTGGATTACTTATTTTAGTTTTCCCCAAGGACAAATTCTGCTGGACCTCCCCAAAAAGATCATTTGCAAACTTCAGGTTTCCCATGTCATGTTGCCCTTCTCCAGAGATATTCCAGTCCTGTCTGGATGCTGACCTGGGTGACCTGTCCTAGGGACCCTGCTTTGGCAGGGAGGTTGGTCTCGATGAGCTCTAGAGGTCCCTTCCAACCTCTATGATTCTGTGATTCTCTGCTGCTCCTGCCCTGCCCATTTAACTCTGCATACTTTTTAATAGAGAGGAAATAGTTAATTTTTCTAGGGCATTGAAAACCCAATTCATTATTCCCATTGGCCTTGGGTTTTTTCAAGCTAAAGATGGGATAAAGCTGATCCGTATTTGCTAAGCCAGTAATTGGAAAACTGATTTTGTGTTAGCAGCCCTGGTCTGTTCCGTTTGGGAAGAAGGAAGCATTGACCTTCCTACCTGTCACCATGGAGTGAGTCACAGCTGACAAATGTTTGAAGCTGATGTGCACTATTTGCAAGATAAATCAGTTTTGCAAATCGCCCTGTTTTATTTTTGTCTTAGTGCTTCAGATGGGCCCAGAAAAGCGCCTCAGGCTTCTCCTGTCTCATCCAATTACTCTCTGGGCCCAGACACGCTGTCCCAAAATAACTAATGGGATCATTTCTTGCTCTTGAGGGGCATTGAGATCCCACACAGTGCCCCCATCTTTTCCCAAGCACGTGGGCTGATGGTGCTGGTTGGGCACTGGGGAAATCTCTTGAGAGGTGGTGGGAAAATCCTCCCTGGTGGGGTGGATACAGGTTGAGTCCCATCCCCATTGGGCTGGAGCCCAGGAGCTCCTTCTCACTTTTCTGGGTGCCAAACTGGCAGTGGGTGAGGAAGCTGGAGGATGCCTCAGGTTGCTGTTGCTGGCATCTCTCACTGGTGGAGGGAGGCCCTTTTTGAGAAGGGACAGTCACATCATCTGGCTGTTTCTGATGGGGGAAAGATTGGGCAAAAATAGCAGAGAACAATTCAGGGTGCCACGTGTGCCTAGAGCAAGCCATGGTTTGTCACCTCCAGAAGATGATGAGGTTGCCCTGTGCTGTGTCTCCAGCTGATCCCAACAGAGCATCCTGGTAGATTTGGAGTAAGAACCTGGCTCTGAACATGAGAGCTTAAAGCACATAGATGCCTTGGTGAATTCACTTCCAAAATCTGTGGTGTGAGTATGGCTGAGCAACGTACCGAGGCCTACAAACTCCTGTTCTAGCCAAGGTGAAGGGCGCTCTGATTAATTTCTTCTAATTCAGTTTAATTGCAAAACGTTTGGTATGGTATTAAGTTTGGCTTGAAACTGGTGGTGTGGTAATGGTTTTAATTTTATTTCTAAGCATGAAGACTGCCTTGTAAACATTAGCTGACAGGCATATCTTTCATCTCACTGACAGCAGACCTATCTGTCAAAAATCCCAATTAATATTCAGAGAGGGAGAAAAGTAATGCAATTCAAATTAGGGTAAATCACTTGAGCTAGGATTTGGAAGTTCCCCGTACTGAATATCTCGATGTTTCTTTGAGGTGTTATTCCACATGTGTGATGTCTAGCTGTGGTGTGATGGTGGCTGTTCAATGCCATTGTGCCTCTGGAAGGATGCAGCCAGTGCAGGCAGTTTTTTTTCAGTGTCCTTGTTCAGCAGCTGCACTCCAGGCTATGAACCTGCTCATTCCCTGGTGCATATCACACGCTGCAGCATCGGTCGCTTGTGCCTTCCCCTCGGTGAAGATAAATGTTTCCTTTCCACACATCCCATTAGCTGCAGATATTTGAGTTGCTTGCTTATGTTTTGAAAGACCTGAAGTCAAACACACAGTGGGTCAGCAAGCACCATCCACGTGCTTTGAAGGGTATGTTCAGCCTTCCTGTTCTGGCTGGCCTTCAGAAAGGAATCTGTCCAGCCCCCAAAGGCCCGTTGAGATAAACACATTGTGAGTTCCTTTGAACAGGTATCCTTGACATGCACAGCAAGTCCCAGACTCAGCCTGTACAGATATATTAAACATATTTATATTGCTATTTCAGTTGTAATTTCTGTCTTAACTTGACAGTTTTGGAAATCAGTGCTCAGGTCTTCATATGACAGCTTTAGAAACCAGTAGGCAAAGCTCTTTGCCTTCAGCTCACTGCCCTCTTGAGATGGGCATTGCTCCCATTTGTGTGGGGGATACCGCAAGGGAGTTTTGATAGTGCAGTGGGTCTGAACGGGTATGTTCGTAGCTGGAACTAGCTAGACCAGGGATGCAGAAAACACCTTGTCCTCCTACTTGTTATTGTACTGAGAAGCATGACTGTCCATGGCTCTGCTCAGCCCTAATTCAAGTTGCCTGGTAAGTGGCTGCTATGTAAAAGCACATCCTGACTGCAGCTGTGTCATGTCAACTGAGAAGGGCTTCAACAAAAGCTGAGTGTCGCCCAGCTGATGCTACGAGCCATGGGGCAGTGCGGGAGCAATGCCTTAACTTGGTGCCTGTGCTCTGCATGGATGGGGCTGGCCTGAAATCCACATAACAAAAGAAAACGAAACAAAGTGTTTCTATACAAGTAGATTGTCTTGCTATAACAAGAGAAAAAAATGCTGAAATGTTTCAGGAAATAGTATTAAAACCTCGTGTGGGAGAGGTGGAGGTGTTGGGCTTAATTTATAGAAACTTAAAGTTCAGAGGTTGTATCATAGTGTGATAGAAGAGGGCGACTTGCAGAGCACCTTTCCTTGTCTGACCTGCTGCAGAGTTCTGTGAGATCAAAGGAAGACTTCAGGGGAGGTTAAGTACCTGCAGACAAAGCCAGCCCTTGTGCCAGGGTCTGTATTTCACCAGCAGAAGTTTCTAGGTAAGAGTGTCAGAGACTTAACTTCACCTTTCCTGCTGCCTTTCTTATCCCTTTGGATTTGGTAATTGCCAAAGCTCTGCAACCTATTCCACCTGGGTCAGATCCTGCATCAACTCTGCAAGTATCCCATCTCCTACGTGAGAGGGAAAAATATTACACCTGGAGAAGTCATGACAGAAATAACAGATCATTAGTAGTCCTTAGAACTAAACAAATGTGGTGATTTTCTTCATAACTGTGGCTACTGTTGTTATCAAATACAATTTTTTTTTTTAAAACGAGGAGTTTTAAAAATACAAGCCCATTTTACACCAAGTTTTAAAACTCGTCTGTTTCAGTTGAGGTTTATTTTGCAGTCAAGACAACTAACTACAGGTAGACTGGGCCCTGATTAAGCTCACTTCCAGTTGTTCCAAGCAGCACAAAAAGAAGCACAAATTCAAATATAAAATTATTTCCATTCCATTACTTCTTTACTCAATGGCTGGTGGTCTAAATTCCAAAATTGTGGTGTGCCAAATGTTGTTCCTTCAATGACTTTTCTGGCCTTGTAAAGGGGCCGACAGCAGAGTTTGATCTGGTTTCCCTGTTGTTAATCACCGTATTGGTAAACAAAACCTAATGTTATGAATGCATTAAAAATAAATGAAAAACAGCGTTGGGAAGTAAAGTGGCGGGTGGATGGGTTTGCTCATTATATACTAAATAACCCAAGCAGTTAACGCCTCTGCTGGCTAATTGCTCTGCTTTCTATTTCAGACCAGAAGTCGTTGGGCTTGAATATAAATTGGGGTGCCACATTTATCGCCTACCATTTTTTTTTAATGACTAATTAACTTTCTTTTGCATTTAAACCACTAAAGCCAATTGAACTTCAGCATCACCACCCTCACTGTTTGGGAACGCATTTTAGGTTCCAGCAAGGGATCGCTGATGGTCTGGAATTCATTACTGGCTCTTACACCGACAAGTCAGGTCACTGGGAGAACAAAGCAGCGCTGCAGAGATGATTTGTTGTGCAGTTGCTTCCAGAGCTTTCCACTCTTTGCAGGGCAACCCAGTGAAATATGGACGTGTTTACCAAAGCTTGTTTATATGGGATCTTTTGGAGCACTCCAGTTAAATCTTTCTATTTGGTACATTAATTGCTCTCTTACAATAACAGTGGGGGTTGTAAAAGAATAGTTTTGGTGTTTAAGGTGAGTTTTCTACAGAATTACAAGGTTGGAAAAGACCTTTGAGATCGAGTCCAACCATTCCTGTCCTATGCTAAACCATATACCTGAGCACCTCAATAACCCCTCTGTTAAACATATCCAGGGGCATTAACTCAACCCCCTCCCTGGGCAGCCTGTTCCAGGGCCTGGCAATACTTTCAGGGAAGAGCTTTTCCCTAACATCTGATCTGACCCTGCCCTGGCACAGCTTGAAGCCATTTCCCCTCATCCCATCTTTTGTCACCTGGCTGAGACCATCACCCACCTCTCTACAACCTCCAAATTTTTGAATTGGAGGGATTTTTTAATACATTCTTTTTTTTTTTTCCCTGTAAATATCCATGAAGGTAAGTTGAATTACTGCAGATGGCTTAGCCTGGGGGAAAGTATGTATTTTTAACAAATTGTAATTGCAAAGCACATTTCCATGACAGGCAGCTCTTGCACCATTCATATTTTGAACATGCTTCCTTATTTTATTTAACATTTTGATATCATTCATAGCTCTAAATGCATAACACTGAAAAGCCTTTCAAACAGGGTAACAGCAAATGCTCTCCCACCTCCGAGTTTTGTCCTAGTTGAGCTGTTTTATCCAGAAAGGTCTCCTGCTCTCCAGCATCGGTGGTGTCTGGGGAGAGGCAGCATCACCAGGAGTCAGCAGCCAGCCCTGCTCATCCTCCTGAGCAAATCAGGCTCTCTGTGCTGGGTGACCCTCTGAGAAATGAGAAGGAAAGCTCAGGCACCTTCTCCGTGCTGTGTCTTTGCACTGACAGGGTGTTCTCAACTGGCCTGACAGCTTTATATTCTCTGGCTCTCCTTGGGAAACGGGGGACATGGGAGACAAAGCAAATTTATTTTGTCCTGACAAGTTCTGCTCTAGCTAAATTCCAGGATAACTTGTGCCAGGTGTTTCTGGAGAACCTGGGTCCTTACACAGGGTACACCCATGTGTTGGTGTGTGGATGCTGCTGTGACTGAGTACTGACTTAGGGAAAGGGTTTTGCTCTCAGAGTGGGTTACTAAGACAACAGTTCTTTAAAAGAAATTCATTATTTGAATGAACACAAGTCCTCCTGCCACTCCTTGCATTTCTCCAGTCATTTTTAGCTTCCATGTTGCCTCAGGGTAGTTGCAGGGTGCTGGCTTGTTAATTATACAGTCTCTCTACTCTCTGAAATTCCCAAGAATATGATGCCAGATGCTGCTGTACTGGTTCTTCAGAACTGGAATGGGATGCTCATGTTGGACAGCTGTACGATGAGCATCTTTGGCCCAAAAGGCAAGAGCTGGGTTCCTGATACATATTCATGTACATGTTCATCAAAGGAATGTGGCAGCAGGTTGTGGATTCAAACCCTTGTGACTGAATTCACTGTGACACCCTGTTCCTCATAACATGCCTGGACTGAGAATCATAGCAGGATGGGAAGAAATGGATTTGGTTTGAGAAGAATTTCTTTAAGTGCACTAAACCAGGTCTCCATTGGTCCTTAAGTAAACAGGGAGGTAGGTCAGACACAGCATTACAGGAATGGAGCATTATTACAGTGCTGGTCTGTGTGACCTATCAGCAGCGTGGCATGGAGAGATTTAAAGTCATGCTTCCAACATTTTTGAGACTGAGCAGTGTAATAATTTTGTTGTCTTTATGCCTTAATTTGAGGCATAATGTTGGCCACTTCTTTTGTAACTTAGAGATGTGGCTATTGCTATAAATACTGTGTTGGGGTGCTCCAGCATAATAAAGATGGTTGGCAGGAGAAAACCTGAAGACAGGGAGAGAGGTTAGATGAAGAAAACATCCTAATCACATAAATCATTACTCCAGGGCAAAATGTAATGAGCATTTTTAAAAACATGAGCTGCCTGCGCTGTGACATCCATTTAACATCGTACCATCATGCCACACCAATAATTTGTTAACTTTAATGAAATCCTCCTCCCCCTTCAGGTCACCCATACTTTTGATTAGTCTGAGGGTATTCACAACAATACTCAGTATCGATTTCCCTATAAAGACAGCTCCTTGGGCCCCATGGATAAATGTGGGAGCAAGTGACACTTGTGACCGTGCAGATTTCAAATTAATGGGCTGCTCTGGTATGACTAAAAGAAATGATGGGTACCTTGTGGTATTAATCATCTTGTGACAGTCTCTCCTAATTGCACCATTTTTAAACCTCTCCAGGAAATTCAGCTTTCAGGGTTAAATCACCCTATTGCACATCATCCATCCTGCGTGACGCCTGTGTTTTTGATTCAAAATGCTGAATAAAAATGGTGTTGAAGTGCAGATGCTGCGTCAAGGTGTCTTCCAGGTTCTGTATCACCTCTGACTTTGGAGCAGACGTAAGTGCCCACGCTGAACACAGTGACAGAAATGCCTCTGCAGTCACAGGTGAAGATCTGGAGGAAAGCTAAAGGAACGTTTTTATTTGGTAATGGCCTCATTTGGAAGAATGATTGCACGAGGGGGATCCGAGAGGTCATATTTATCCACTTGATGCATATGTGTGTTTACTTACATTTACATAGGAAAAATAGTCTGACACGTTTGGCTTTTACTTGCCTACAGGGGAAATGCAAATATCCATTTAGCTAAATAAAATATGGCCATCTCTGTGATCATTAGCATCTTTTCCTCCTGATCTCTCATTTATAAGGTGCTCTCGAACACCAAGGATGTTGATCACTCGAATCTTGTTAATTCCCCCATGGAAAACAGGCTTTCACTGACTCCCAACCTTATCAGCAAGGAGATGAATGAAGCTCTTTGTCTTAGTGTTTTCTCTTTTATTCAATGAATTACAGGTTTGATGCAAATCCCATTAAACTCTGAGTGTGTGTTGGATCATTTTCCTATCGCAAAGCTGCTCTACTTTCTCCCAGTAGCTGTTAGGAAGAGGTGAGAGGCTTCAGCAGCCGTTCTCTGGGCTTGGTGTCACACTTCTAATGCTCCTTATCCACTTGACAGCATCACTTGCAGGACTGAGATAATGCCAACATGGTAAAATCCTGCTAAAGAAGTGACTTAGCATTTTGCCTGCATTTCAGTACCTTTAAATTGAAGAAAAGCAACCCAACCAAGCCCCCAGCAATTCACCTATATGGCAGAAGTATCAGAGAGCCTCAGTGTGGAACAAAAGATAGTGTAGTTACCACGCAGACCTCCACATGCAGGTATACAGAAAGACATTTCTCAGCACACAGGGTGCTCTCAACTGCCTTGTGCTCCTTATCTGGCAGTGATTCATGCAAGGTGTTTCTTGCAATCAAACGTGCTCTGAAGCATGAAACAGCACATCTACCCCATGAGAGATTGCCACCTAGGCCTCATGGTGTGCTGCGTGTTCTCTTTCCCTTCTGCAGATTCTGGGTCACCATGGTGCTTGTTTGCATGGTGGTGGCAAGTCCTGGGTGTTCCCTCTTTCTGGCTTTGGCCATCAGACAAGGTGCTGTGCAGACACCAGGAGAGGCTTTTTCAGACCACAAAAGGGCAACAGCATTTTGGCTGCGATTTGTACTGGGTTTAACATGGTGAGGTCAGGAAAAGAACCGAGGTTAATAAATGATGCTGCTGGGGTGACTCTGTTTAAAGGAAAGGTAGGGAGCCTTATCACAAATAAAAGGGAGGCCCAGACAGGTGAACTCCTGTGAGTCCTGTTCGGTCATCTCTGGAATACTAGAGATGGTGATGGGTCTTCTCTCAGCTTCCCCTAATCATGTCTGCACTTGGGAGGCTGACAGTGTGGCTCAGGGGGCTGTGAGTCTGCTGCTGCCAGCCTTGGCCTCTGAGCAGGTCAGTTGCTGCCCATGGAGGCTGTGGGGTTTTTCCTGGGGTCAGGGTGAGACCACCTGTGTGGACATGCACCACAGAGAGAGCAGCTCTGTGTCTCCATGCAGCCCATGCTCCCACCACAAACTGGGAGGATGTGGAGTGAGACCCAGAGCCGGGCATGGACGCTTCTGCTGTGTGTCCTTGCGTAGTAGCTTCTGCAATAGACTGAGTCCATCTCGTTAGCACACCACTTCACTAAGTTTTCTCTTTAATTGCTTCCTTGGGTTAAGCTTCAGTAAGCAGCTAAGAATGTGTTTTGCTCAGTATAGAGCAAGGAGGAGGAGTATGATGCGCGATGGAACTGGTGGGCACGGTGTCCACAGAGCAGATTTGGGGGTTTCTTCCTGTGTGTGATTAGAACAAACAGCAGTCGCTGGTGTGGCCAGGAATGAGAGTGATGGGGAATGAACGAGCAGCACTAATATGAAGCTGTGATTGCTTTATTTTTCTACTTCTTAATCTTACCAAAGGCCATGAAAATTGATCAGATCCACGATGCCAGGGGACATCAAGCTGGAAGGTTCAGTGAAACCACAGCAGCTCATCACTGAAGGACTTGGGAGTTGTAAGCAGAAGTGTAACATTTGCTCTTATCTGCCTGTCACGTTCTCACTTGCTTTGAGTTAATTTTTCACATATTTTGTAATTACCATTAGCCACACGAGATCTCTATCTGAGATGCTCTGCTGCCACGCCATTTGCAGTTATTCAATTTCAATTAAGCAGACCTTTTTAATAAACCTGACACCTCCTTTTGATCTTATTTGTAGCTTTAGAAGCTGCTTTTTAGCTTCATCATACTGGATTTTGGTTCTAGTTCATTAGTTTGGAACAGCCTTCTTGGTCAAATATCCTTAGAAATATCAGAAAGTTCACACAGGTTGATTTAATTTATATTTTTTGTATGTGTTAAGTGACGTTCTTGAACTTTTACTTTATTCCTATCTCCCTTTCATCTCTTTATCTGCAAAAATATTTCCCAACTCAATTAATTCTTTACACAGAGTTACAAGGAACTCTTTAGTTCCCATATGTGTGCACACACACAAGTTGTAGTATGACATTCTTGTGTGGAAAAGGGTTTTGTTGCTTGAAGAGTTTTCTCTGTGTGGAAACAGCTGTTTGAGAAATGAAAGGTAGCAGATTTTCCTGGTTCTATGGATCCCTGTTATCTGCACAAGGACCATTCAATGGCTTTTCACTGTCCTAACAGGATAAGATTGCAGATGGATGGTCTATGCTTCCGTAAAGGTTGGAGATGTTCCATGCTGGCTCAGTCATTGAGGGCTGAAGAAGTGCTTGCAGAGTTGAGTCCCTTGCCTTTCTGTTCTGAAGTATGATTGTTTGTGTTCTGTAACATTTGGGAAACCTCTCACTGGCAGATAACATAACATCAAAGCCTCAGAAGCTTATTTTACAAGGATATTTTGGAGCCTTTTTTCTAATCTTCTAGTATGCTTGCTTATCTCCTCTGTGGCGACTTGTGGAGTGGAAGGATGATTGTCCTTCTGGATTAGTTTAGGAATTTTTAGACCAAAAAGTCCACGGTGTCTTATACACAAGAGTATGTAAGTATGATGCTGAGGGTGATTCTGCTGAAGTTCAGTGTGACTGAGTACACTCCAGATCAGTTTGTCACCCGGTTTTGCTGGTAGCATTAACTGAAAGTGCTTAAAAAGAGTCTAAGTGAAATTGGCATAAATATATATCATAAATTTTCTGCCTTTCTTCTAGAAATCAAGGTACAGGCAAAAAATGTCCATAAATTGCAGTGAATCATTTGCAAAATGGATTTTGGGTTCACTGAGGTTGTCTGGATATACCTATTAAGAAAGTGCAAAACTCTGTGAAAACCAAAATCAAAACTCCAGTTATACATATTCTGACTGCGGTAACTAGAAGGTGGTTCAAACCAAGCTGTTATTCAGGGTCAGGTTCCTATTCTGGAATTAAAATTCTTAGAAATGCATTGGCAGACTTAAAAAAATATAAAATGAAACAAGGGGCTGGGTCCTGAGAGGTGGCAATATTACCTGAGCATATCTAAAAAGGGTTCACAGATTCCTCTAGATATATATTTTATTCTACCAGTGTTTTCAATGGGCTGTGAACAATGCAGTATAGTCACGTTCCTTAATTGAAGATAAGGTATGTGTGGGAAAAAAGCTCCTGGGGAACGTCGCTGAGTAATTCCATTCAACTAAATCACCAACTGCTTACACTTTCCAATCCCACAACCGGACCTTTGAAACTAGTAATTGTAGGTATGTGTTTTCCTCATGGAGCAGCCAATTGGTGAGTGCTTTTATAGACAATATGTGCAATTAGATCCGTAATTATACATTTTGTTTATTGGCAAACATTCCTTCTCCAGTTCGAAACAAAGAAGAAAACATGATGTAGCTCTCGGACGACACACAAATGCTTTTTAGCCAATCTACCCCGAGCAAGCCTAATAGAAACCACTGATTTTCATAAAGGGAAATAACATTTGGTTAAAGTTTAATGTTAAGGAAATGAACTGTCACAAAGTATAAGGCTTGAACAGATCGAGAAGGGATGACAGCAGCGCCTGTTTCAGACCCAAATGCTGCTAAAATGCCATGGTAACACTCATGCATTATTTATTTCCACGACTAAATATAAGCATTACTTCTGCTATCCCAAACTGAACCACAGCTGGGAATTAAGAGTTTTCTTTCAATAAGGCTCATCAGCATTTACTGATCTATCCCTCGTATCAGGCTGGCTCTTCAGTTAACTGAGGAGTTGTAGGATCCACTCGCACCAGCCCAGCCGTGAGATGGGACCTGACCTGCCCCAGGAGCTCACACCAGCAACAGAGAGATCTATGTGAGATGATTTGCCTGTATTTTCCTCAAACACACTACTGGCCATATGTGTAGTTGCAAGATCTTCAGAAAAGAGGGACCAAACTGCCCGAAAAACATGTTATTTGATGACACCTCTCCAGATCTTAAGGATTGCTCTACTAGGAAACTGGCAGAAAACTTGTTGATGGGCAGAGGAACTGCCCTGACAGCCTGTGTGTTGTTACTGGTGCCCACACTTTCTGTAGGAAGATTTTAGGTCTTCTGTGAACTCCTTCAGTAAAAGGTTAGTTGCGGATGATTACTTGACATCTTGAGTTTGCGAGATGTGTTTGGGATTGGATGAAAGCTTCCAAGACTAAAGATGAAGACTGACGTGTTCGCTAGTGCAAACTGGCATCATTCAGGGGAAGGGAATGAAATTCTGCCAGTTTAGATTTACCAAGACTCCAACCAAAAGCTCATAATAAAGTTACAATGAGAAGACACTGGTTTCTCCAGAAAAAAACCCCAAAACTAGTATAATTGATAGAGTGAGAAACAGAGGCCTTGGAATTACTCATCCGTCATTCAGGGAATCAGGCCCTGGAGCAGCCATCGCCTGAGCACATAGCAAATATTATCACATGAGTAAGACCATTAATTTATAATGTCATTAAGGAACTGCTTTAAATTTGGTTCCCAGTTAAGGCTCCTGGTGAGTCAAGGCTGCAGGGTTTCAGCACTCTCAGCCAAAAAAGACCCAGAAGAGATTTGCAGGAGAGAAACGAATCCTTCCCCGTGTCTCACCTGAGTGAAGGCCAGGGGATGCAGGGGAAGGATGAGGGGAGCGTGGCGCCTGCCTTAAGGAAAAGGATGCTTCCCAGTCAGGCATGTGCTTTAACCAGTGCCAGAGCCCCAGAGACATCCATGTCTCCAAAGCATGTTTGCTCCCTGCCCTCTTGATTGCAGCCTGTGGCCCTTCCTAAAGCTTCTCAAATGCCCATCACGCAATGGGCAAACCCTGACTGCTCCCATGTATGTCGCAAAAAACCTCCTGCAGAATGTAATAAAGGGGTTCTCTGAGGAACCCAAGGGAGGCACGCATCCAAATACCACCAAAAATTCATTAAAAGTTGGGTTTCCTTAAGCTACTTGAAAAAGCCCAATGCACACAAGTGGTTTCGGGGCCACAAAAGCGATGCTCAGCTGTTCTGCAGTGCAGAACATGTTGCCAGTTCATCTCTCCTCTTTCAGGCTCTGGCAATTGAAAGGGGCAGGAAACATTAGAGCAGAATTAGTTATAATTTTAATTTTTTTTCCACAATTTATAATTTATTCCCCACCCCTCTTCTGTTCAGAAAGAGTCAGCTCTTTGAGCTCGAGGGCATTAACACATACAGGCGGACAACCCATAACTACAGTTTGAGTTTCAGTACTTGAAGATAGAAGTCAAGTAGAGCTTGTTCATAAATTGTATGTGGAATCCTTCTATCTGATTCTGTTTCTCCATAGAGTTACTGAAATGTATGGGAAAAGCTTAATGTGAAGCTGAGTGTGGGTAACCACCAGGATGGGCACAAGCGGCTGGGAACTGCTGCCCCGGCTGCCCAGCAATCCCCTGAGTCACCCCTTTGAGGAACAATCAGTACAGCCTGGGTAAAGGAAAATTAAGTGTGGTTTGGATTTGTGTGTGCGTCAAATGTGTCATAAACTACTTACTGCAAGAATGCTAATGTAAAGTGAGATGGATGAGTCTGGGTGTGAGCAATGGCAAAGTTAAATCTGAATTAACCTAACGTTTAATTATTGGAAAGGAAGCAAAGGCAAACAGTCAGGAAACTGCTGATGAGACTTGTTAACGCTGGACAGCGTGTGTTGCTCATGTTGTCTTTGTTGGTTCTGCTTATGAATAAGCGCTCATTGTGTGTTTGTGGCTGTGCTGTTCTCCCCCTCTCTGTTCCTGCTCGTCACTTTGTGTAGGCACCATTTAGGACAACTGATGAGTCCCCAGAGCCAGCTGAGCCTTGGCAAGCAAAGTCACCTGTGTTAATGAATACTCATTTGAAATAATTTACATGAGAGATGCAATTTACAATATTTTCTGTGTAAATTGCATGAAAATCAGGGATAATTGGGCGTTAAGTCATTCTTCTCAGTTCCTCAGGGAAGTAGCTACATGAGAAAGGTCCGTAAATTCCACCCGGTACAGCCAGATGGAACCATTTATGGTGGCTTTGTTAGAAAACTTGTTAAACTCTGGCTAATAGTAAACAACGATTTTTACTGATGCTTTAGGAAAAGCCCTGTCTTTTTTGCATGGCTTTTGAGTGATCTGCTATACAATTGAACCTAACCCTTTGGCAAACTTCCCCCGTGTAAGGCAATCCATGCCTGGGCCTGAATCTGCTCCTCAAAATACCGAACAGCAGCAATCTTTGCAGCTCTCAGGAGGTGTAAGCATGTGGCGTGAATTCTCACACTGTTTCAACCGAGACCCTGGGAAATCTGAGAAATCGTTTCCCATTTGTGTAGCAGCCTTGTTGGCATGGTTTAGGAAGGGAGACTGAGAAGCACTGTGGCTGAACACAGAGAGATCCCCTTAAGTTTTCCTTGAGGCTTCACCTTCACTGTGAAATGCAGCAAGTAAATGCTGTCTCCCAAAGAAAGACACAAGTGTCACGGATGACACCAAGCTGAGAGGTACAGTTGACACAGCAGAGGGAAAGGAAGTCATCCAGAGGGATTGTGACAGGCTGGAAAGGTGGGTCTGGGTGAACCTAATGAGGTTCAACACTGCAAAGTGTAAGGTCTTGCACTTGGGCTGGAGGAATCCCAGACCTAGAATACAGACGAATCCCAGACCTAGAATCCAGAAGAGCTTCTGGAGAGCAGCCCTGCTGAGAGGGACTTGGGGGTTCTGATGGATGAGAAACTTAACATGAGCCAGCTGTGATTTAGCCATCCCTCTTCCATAGTAACTTATCTTGCTTCTGAAGGGCGGTAACTTGCTGTAGGCTTTCAGTGCATCAGAAAGCGCAACTCTTCTTGCACCACCTCCTTACAAAGGGACTGATGTGTTGGGAGAAGGACACAGGGAACAATGCCCGCCCTTCACGTTATCCCTGCTCAGCAGCTCCAGGGTTCAGGTTGTTGGGACCTTTAGCTTTTCCCTCCTGCAAGTCATGCTGCGATGGGGAATGGTGGTTGTTTTCATGTTCAGCCAGTCTATTCACGTGCCAGCTTCATGTAAATCTAACCCTGCACAATGAAACATTAAAATCCAGCCCTCAAATCTAACGAAGGTGTAAGGCAGTGCATAATATCCAACTCCACGTTGTAAGCTGACACTATTGGAAATCTTTTCCAAACGCCATCTGCAAATACTATAATTAGAATATATACTTCTTTCTAACTCATTTAACAGCAACAAAAAGATCAAAAAACTTTCAGGCATAAATTTTCAGTAGACATGCAGCAATAAATGCTTAAATATGCACCGAGTCGAGATAAGAATTTGCCTTGTAGACATATTGTTAACACAGACATCAAATTAGCTTGACATCAGCTTGGTAATGAGTATTTAGGGCAAGGCAGCAGAAAAGGAATTTTACCGAAATCAATCGGTATTGGAACATCTATAAATACATACATTGAAGCCTAATTTAGAGACAACTGCTCACGTTTAGAAGGGTGATGTAATGTAAAGAAGCTTCTATTTGAATTTTCAGGTGAAAGCTTTAACTTTTGGGTTTCAAGCAAAACTTTGGTGTGGCTTTTCTTGCAGCGTGGTAACAGTAAATTATGTTTGGATACACTGTTACAGCAACTAGCATCCTGTTGCAGCACTGATAGGCACGCTGCAGCCAGAGTGCTGGTAGTAGCCCCATGCCTTCCTCATAGGCACTACCAGAGAAGAGGATGAAGTTCCTCCAGAATGTCATGAAAGTCTTCAGATGCCATTAAGTATAGGTCCTCACTTAAATATCTCCATGCTACCATGAATACTTATATTCTCCATATTATATAACACCTATATAATATATAATATATATTATATATAGTTCTATATAATATAATATATTTCTATATAATATATGTAAGATATATTAAAGATATATTCTCCATATTATCATGAATACTTCCCCAGCCAGGTTCCTCTGTGAGCATACAACAGGCAAACCCTCCCTTTCTGGTATGATTTCCACACCTTTGCTAAATTTCACTCACAGCTTGATGTTGGCAACTCAAAGCTTGAGATCCCCATTAGTGGGCTTGTCTGTGCTCTTCCTCCCAGGAGGGATGGAGGTAGGTCCTGCTCTGAAGGATATCTTGGAGGGACCATTCAGCCTGCTGTGGGGTGTAGCTGGGCCAGCCCTGACAACAACCGTGCTACGTCATGCAGTGGAATACACCTACACAAGCAATACACCTACACAAGCAACACTGCCAAGTCCAAACACATGGATGAGAAACAGGAATGAGTCTTTTGTGTGCCTGTGACATAATGTGGCTCCATGTACCACTGAGCTCCGAGTCTTTGCACCACTGCAATGCCTACTCACAGCTTGGTGAAGACCACAGATGCATATTTTGGGACCTATTCTGGGTTTACTGTTCTTGTACTGGCTCAGACAGGAAATATCAAACAGGCAGTCGGGGAAACCATGACTGCACAGGCTCTATTGCTCCTGTGCTGTCACAGCCAAAGATCAGAGTGAGCTGCTGGTCCCAGAGCTGCGCTTTGATGCACTGCAGGCTCTGATGATTACCTGTAGGAAAGGGGAGGATGGAGGGTGACCTTCTGACCCACCACTCGGTTCTGCTTAATCCCTCCGGCCGTGTTCAGCAGATGCAGAAAGTCCCTTGATGTATGTCTTGAGGAGAGGGAGGATGAAAAAGTCACTTAAATGCTTGTAACTGTCACAGCAATACAGAGCAACAAAACGAAGTCTGGGCTTTTCAGCCGCTGACGGTACCTGGCTTCACTTCACTTGCAGATTCAGTTAGCATGTATTTATTTCTATCTTACATTCACTGTGTTGACAGTAATTCTGTTATGGACAAGATACTACAATCAGAACCAGAGTTTCTGGGCAAAGGATGCATTTCATTTGCTGCTCCCCTCCCCGCTATCTCCTCTGCCTCTACCACCTTGGTGTCCATGAAGAAAAATTATTTGGATGAATTGTGCAGAGGTGAGGTAATTTCGGTGCCTGCTGCTGCGATATTACTGTGCAAAATGACATGTTAGCCTGTTTAATAGATTAGTTATTTTCATTAAATATTGATTATCAGTGGCTTACGCTGGCAGGAACTTCCCAGTTTGCTGTGCAAGTTGCTCTATGCCGACATTCTGTAGTGGTAGGGGTATTTTTTTTAAGTTAACTGCTCAGTCTCATGAATTTTCATGTTTTGGCACTGACTGACATCTGCATAGTAATTCTGCCAGTAAGTTCTGTGTGCATTTCACTAATGCAATTTTATACCTAATGTATTCCAGAATCCCTGGAGCAAATGAGGATGTGTTAGCCGAGGATCCTGCCCTCACTTCACCAGGTAAGCTCCCTCAGAGGCTAGCCCAAATTTTACGAAGGTTTCCTAAATTCTCTGACCCAACACACTACTCCTGAAGCCCAGCAGCGCTGGCCATTGTGCTGGCAGCTTTACTGGTATATTAGGAAGAAGTTGTAACGGCAGAAAAGAGAAAAGAAATCTTCGTTTCTGCAGAATTCACTCGCTCAAAATCAATTAGCAGGATGGTAGGGGAGTGGGGAAGGAAGAGAATTTCTGAACAGCTCCGTGCCATGGATCCAGCCTACGGTGTTGTGTTAGCACCAGTGGGAGAACAAGAGACAATTGTTAGGCAAAACAAATCAAATCTCTGCATTGTGAAAGAAGTAAACCCAGAATAAGGTTCCTTTTTTTGGTTTTGGTTTTTTTTTTAAATTTTTCCAAAATTCAGTATGGCTGGCCAGACGATCTGAGGCAGCACTGCCAGTTTGGCTTTGCAAAAAGGACAGTGAGGGACATCAAGGTTTGCAGGAGCACAGGAGAAGAGTTGGGTGGGGTTTTTTAAAAGCATGGAATTCTTTCATTCATTCATTATCTCTTGTGCTTCCTTGCAGCTAGAACTAGTCCAGATTCAGAATTCCTCTTGCAGAAATCAGAATGAAATGTCAAAAATTTATCTTGTGCCAAAACAAAATTAGACATAGGAATGCCAAAGAGCTATCCATGGAGATCCTGTGTTTGAAATACCACATTCTAGTAGCCCAGAAGTACTTGATAAGGTCAGAACACTTCATTGTGATGTTATAATTTCAAAACTACTCAGAAAAATCAAAACAATAGTGGGAAAATCTTGGCGACTTGACCTTGCGGAGACAAAATATTATGGCAGCTTTTCAAAAAAAATATTGATGTATGCTATCCATTTCCAGAAAATCATTTCAGGGTGATCAAATGAGGAACTTTTTTTTTGTCAGGAAATGTTTGACTGGAGCTCCATCTGTTCAAGGAAATAACTTCCAGGGAAAATATTGCTTCCTTAAAATGGTCTCTGTGGTTTTCTTATTCTTTTACTTGGGAAGCCTCAGAGATGTTTGTCACATTTTGCCTCCAGACTGTGATGAAATAATATCAGGGACACAGGGGATGACACACTGCAAATATTATAAGGTGAATGTAACTTCTTTTTAAAATGTCAGTATGGCATTTTGGAAAAACCCAACCGATCCCCACGTTTGCAGTGAAAACATATAACAGTGATTTCCTTTTCCAGAGCCCTAAAAGCCAACGAGCTCATTGTAGGGCACTACAGTGATAGTTATTATGAGATTAGAATGTAACAATAATCCACTTAAATTATTAACAGCAGGCTAGTGCTTCAAAGTGACCCTTGACTCGTATCTTCATAAGAAATAATAGCAATAACATCGCCATTAAAAGGAAAAGAATTTGCATTTCAATGAATGCTTATTAAAAAGGTTTGAATATAGACAAACACATGCAGCATTTCCTTCTGGGGAGTGCAAATGGTCAATAGGCCCCTAGGGAAATGAAAGGAGGGCTCCTGTCAAAACAATGCGAGTGCACATTTGCATCGGCAGTGAAACCTGGTAAACAAGGTTTTTTTTAGTGATAGTATTGGGTTGAAAACCTGAACAATGAGATTTTCTGGCACATTCTTGGAACGTATTGCACACGTGGGAATTAAAATGCATTTTCTCTTTGAACTGTAGCCTGTATAAGGGATTTATGTTGTTCAAAGTGAAAACGTAAGTGGACACTAATATCCTAATTCATCAAAGAATAAGCACAGGCTTAAATCCACCTTTACTTAGCAAAGCTCTTAGGAATGTGTTTACCTGCCAGAATGTGCTAGTGGCTAATGAAATCAGCGGTAGGTATTTACAGGTACTGGAAGGGATTAGAAGAAACGTCTAAACTTGTTGAAAAGACATCTAAAGTGGCTCTGTAATTTGTTTCCTGCTACAAATGTCTTTGAAACCAAAATAAGCTCCCTCTGTTGTTCCCCACCCCCCTCCCGGATTTAGAATCTACTCGATGCTTCCAGCGTTGGATGTTTTATTGGTGCTTGAGATTGTGCAATATGTTTCCATGCTGAATGCACACTTGTACACAGGATGAAGCAGGCTGGGTGTCTTAACTTCTCCAGTTCTTGACCAGTAGTGGAATCTAACGGTGCTCCGAAACAGTGCCAACAGTGTTCTTGGGCCTGTACAACAGCAGAGGTGTGTTACCAGGTGATTTTGTGTATTATAAAGCATAGGCTCCTCCTTGCAAATTCTGTGTCCGTTTAGGGTCCTGTTACCCTGGGGGACAGGCTGGTCTCTGGAGGTTCTACCCATTTCCATCGCGTTTGGGTGCATGGGTGTGGGAGCTGTTGTTTCTAGCTGCAGCTGCTCTGTTTTGTTCTGCCTGTAAAACAGCTCTGTGAAAAGAAGAGAGAAGCGTAAAGTTCTGAGGCAAGGACTGGCTTGTCTCCTCCATCCCGAGTGAGTTAGCTAGAGAGTCCTACACTCCATCTCTGTAATCCACTCCATCAATTAATATTTCGTAAAGCCTTGCAAAGCATAATCACCTCTTCAATAAGAACTGAGGCACTGTGTTGTTGCCACTGTGGAGCAGCCACCATCACTTCTGGCTGCTCCTAAAATGAAGGGGCTACATATTTAAACTGGAAAGGGGCTGGTTGTATCATAGGGGAGTTTTGTAGCCATTGTGCAACTAAATAAAACCAGGCATGGCATCCTCGTGGCCCTGGGCTCAGCAAATTCTCTGCTCTGACTTCCTCCCTGCTCTACCCCCTTTGTAATTTCCATGGCATGGTAATTCTCAAAGTCAAAGTCATCGATCCGGCTGACCTCCTCCTCAGACTGCCTGTATTTGTGGTGCTATTAAAAGATGCTATGAAGAGATGAACGGTCCCTCTTTCCAGGACGTGGTATTTATAGCAAACCGCTAACAGGTAACCCGTGTCGAGCGAGTGAGGTCACCGGAGCCCCCTCCTCTGGGCTTGCCGGCAGAGTTGGCCATAGTCACACGTTCTTGGAAGAGGAGACCTCGGGGGATGCAGAGGGCAACCCCGAGGCCCAGTGCCAGGACACCACACGTTGCCTTGAGAATGCAGCGTATGCTGGTGTGACATTTCCAGGACATGGGGAGCGCGGCAGGACAGCAGCTGCAGTTACCAGCCTGCCGAGGGAGATCCTGGAGCTGTGCCACGGGGCAGGCTTCCAGGCACCCCACAGACTTTCTGCAGACCCCACTTTCCTGGGGAAAGCCGCAGGTCAGCTCCCATCCCCTCCGCAAGACGGGGCAGATCAGATCATTAACCCCCAGCTGCGACCCGCACCTCCCCCTGGGGCGTTTCGGCAGCTCGTAGCCCGCGATGGTGGGCACCAGGGGGTTGCTCCTCACTGTGGCCGGGGAGCTGGGACCCCTTCCGGGACGGCAGGACTGGGGTGCCGGGGAGGCTGCGGGGGGCGGGCGCTGCCGTCGGCCCTTCCCACGGCCGGGGCGCTCCGCGGGGCGGTGCGGAGCGGGGCGCGGCTCGGAGCCTGCTGCGCGCCATGCGGGCTGGCTGAACGGCGCCGGCCGCCGCCAACTTTCGCGGGGAAGGATGGCCTCCAATTTCAACGACATCGTGAAGCAGGGCTACGTGCGCATCCGGAGCAGGCGGCTGGGGGTGAGTGAGGGGCTCGCCCGAGGGGCACCTGCCCAGGGGCTTTCCCCACATCTCTCTCCCCTCGCCCCCCTTTTTTGTTCTTTGCTTTTTCTTCCCCTCCTTTGTCCTCTTCTTTTTGCAAACTGAGCTCAGCGGGTTGATCCGCAGGGGAGACACGGAACGAAAAAATCGGGGTGTGTGGGGGGAGTAGAATAAAGGCACCTGAATGCACGTATAGACACACACACGCATTGTGTATGTACACACGCACGTATATGTGCATGCCTTTTCCGTCCTCTCCCGTTGGGAGGTGGGGATGCTGCCTGCCGGGAAGGCTGTGCTGCCTCCACCTCCCGGCTCTGCCCTTCGGGAGAGCTCCTCGGGAGCAGCGCCCGGAGCCGGGCAGCCCCCGGCAACTTCGGGCTGGGGAAAGCGGAGGGCTCCGACCCGGGGGAGGAAGAGGGTGGCCGGGAGGAAGGTGGGGACCGGGAATGCCCGCGCCCTCCGGGCTGGGCGTCTGAGGGTGCGGGAGAACTTTGGGGAGGGGATGGGACTGAGAGTGGTCTCGGGGAGGGGGATGCTACAAGTCGGGTCCTTAAGGTCTTGTGTGGGACTGGTGAAGAGCTGTGGTGTCTCCAGGGCTTTGAAGTTCATTGCAGTTGAGTGGCACACAATTAAGATCTCCAGAGCCCCCTTTAGTGCCTTGTTTAATCTTAAACTTATTTTAAGGCTGTTCTTTTACTGCCATGGGGCATTCCTAATTTCAGTGGTATGTACTACACAGATCCAGGTCCCTGTGGCACCTTGCTTGGCATATGCTCTCCTAAAGCCCAGTCTATTCCAACGGTTGGTGGGCTGCTGCTCCTAGAGCTGTCCCAGTGATGGGACTGGTGTGCTCCAAGCCTCCCAGAGCCAGCCAACAGGGCCTAATGTGGACGCAAACTGGAGGGAGGGGGCTTTGGGTATATAAAATGCTTTAATTTATGTGCCTGCCTCTCGGGACAGGAACGCAACTCATTTCTTGTGTTTGCTGAGCACTGGTGGGTTGGCAATTCAGAATTGTACATAGCCTGAGTTTTGTATCATGGGGGGAGGCTGGGTGTGCGGTCACCTGGAAGCTTTTGCTGGCTCATTACAATTACAGTTGCATTCATTTGCTGCATCCACGTTCAATGGCTTCTCTACAGTTTTGATAACTTGTCTCTCCCTGGCTTGTTTGGAAACTGGAAAGCATTTGGAAGTATTGCAGCAGGCTGTTTTCCTCCTACCTGGGCTTGCAGGCATTGCTTGCTCTGTAAGAGCCACCCGGTGCGTGACAGATGGAAATAACGTCATTAGGAGAGAACTTGTAGTAAACGGGGCAGGATTAGTGTATCCTACCATTTATTAATGAATAAATGTATCTTAGTACTCACCTTGTTCCAACATAAACAAAGAGTCACATTAAACTTTGACACATCTTTCCATCCTGTGCCGGAGAATAAGGTGCATCTAACTCGAGAGGCGTCAGTTCTGTTTGTGCCTCCGACCTGCCTTTCTGAAGGCTTTCCAAAGTCCTTTGAGGGGGGTGGGTGAGGGTGGTGGGGAAGCGTTCAGTGCCCTCTCAGCAGAAATGCATTTGACAGTTGAATGGGAAAACAAAGGCAAAACCAGGGAATGACATTGTGTCGTTGGAAGGAACATGACATGTTTTCTTTGAAAAGTCAGTTTCCTTATTATATTTCGTTCCTTCTAGTTCTGAAGGTTTACATCCCTAGCAATGGCTGGGAAGTGTGAAAGGGGTGATGGGATGGAGAGTGCTGTTGTGAAGAATTCCGAGCAAAGTCCCAGGGCTGTAGATCTGTTCAAATGAAGTGCTCCAAGTCGGTCATTCCAGGCTGCCCTTGGCTCTGGGCGTGCTGTCCCGATGGCTTTCCAGCGCTGTGGAGGATGCAGGGAGGACGGGAGGTGGCTGCTGTGATGTGGCTGTCACAGCTTTAGATCTGGCAATGGAGGTTGTGCTACAAGGGAGAAGTGACCTATTCAAATCTTGCTGCTCCATTTGTTCAGAAATAAGTATTTTCATCAGCAGTAATGCTTTCCTCTCCTACTTTTGAATTTACGGTCTTGGCCCGTTACTTAAGGAGAGGTGGTTGGAACATGGCTGCGGATTTCTTCCTGTAACTTGCATTTCCTATAAGCTGCTTAAAAGCCTGGTGCCCTGATTAGAAGCACCTGAGTAGAAGTGGGTAATTACGATTAACCAGAGGTTTTAGACACAGGACAAGCTTGTGCCGCTTGTGGCAGCAGCGCAGCTCTGAGCACCCACCTCTCATATGCGGCCCTGGATAAAACATGTACTTTCTCCTCTGGGAATCCTGGTGCAGGTGTGGGGGTGCAGGGCAGGCTTTGAGGCTGGCTGAGCAGCTGGGGACGACACCTGCCTTTAGCAGGAGCTTGAATTTGGTCTTACTCAGGTGCTCCTGTGAGCTTGGCTTGTGCAGAGGGGTCAGAACTATGCAGGCAGCTTGTTTTCTGGTAGCTGCCTTGGGGAGGGCTGTGGGACAGCTGGGAGCTGGAGATGGGAGGGGAGAAAAATACTTTAGACCTTAAAATACCAACTTTCCAAATACTGTCCCGTACCCTGCATGCATCAGAAAGGACAAGCCTTCTCCGGCCCTGTGTAGGACTGCTGTTTAATTGAGAAGGATTTCAGTGCTCTGAGTGGTGAGATGCAAGTGGGAGTTCCTAAAATACACCCCAGTGTTATGGTGGCACCGCTGTAATCAGCACATTGTCTTTTCAAGCTGAATTCAGCTCCTGGGTTTTTCTCTATAATGCTATGGTAATTCCATCACCAAGGGAACTAGGAGCAGAGCTTGTATCTACAAATTATCTCAAGAAATGACTTTTCTGAATAACTGGGGTGCGGGTGGGTGCTATGTTTGGAGAGAAAGGGGTGCAGAAAAGCACCTAGCTCAAAACCAAACCTCTTTCAGAAGGGAAATGACAGCTCTGATAGGCCCTGCTTTGTAATCCCAAGATTGAATTTTGCCTAATTAGTTTTGTACCTGGACTGTTTTTGCCCACTTTAAATATGCAAATTTAATTTAATATTATTTAATAGAATAGTTTCCATAGCAACATTTGTATCACATGTGTCTTCTGCAGAGCCAAATATATTCAGGGGAAAGTGCACCCTTCCCTGTTCTTTCCATCCTTATAGGGAGAAAAAGAATTCCCTGGGCGATGGTCCCCCCGTCATGCCAGTGAGGATGTGGTGTGCTGGAAGCTGCTGGCAGTGGAAAAACATGCCCTGCTAGGGGCCCTTAAAACAAACCCAGCTTTACTCCAGAAGCAGTGCTCCTGTCAGCCTCCACCGGTCACTGCTGGGCCAGTTTGGGAAGGAAGGTGCTCAGTTGGGCTGGGTACTTTTGCTCGCAGTTACCTTTCTTCTTCCTCAAAGTGCATGAGGAGATGTGTCAGGGCCTCTGGGCCTGGGGAGGATTTCAGTGATTGTTATTTTCAAATAACATCTTGTTCTCTGATACAGAAGGGAGTTTTCTGAGGGGTGTTGTGCTCTGGGGTGTTTTCTTTCTGTTAACAAGAGTCTAGTTCTTGTGTTTCCGTCGTCAGGAAGGGTGGATGTGCTGATGACCGCACTTGGGCCTTTCTTATCAGTTGGACTGGCTTGACTGAATGTTCAGGTAGGAACTAAAAATCAACTCAGAAGCAAACGTTTGAAAGAGATGGCCTTTGAGCCTGAAGAGCTTTGAAAGGAAAGAGACCCCTCAAAGTCATCTTCAAGGTGCAGCCAGCCCACCTCCCCTTGTGGGAAGGGGTCTCCTCGCCCTGCATGTTCTTGCAGTCCAATACATTGATTCAACTCCCTGCCTTAAGGCTCAGCTTACCTTTCCCTTGTCCACACCTCAGCTCAGGTTTGCTGGATGCCATGTTCTAATGTGAGCAGCAGAAGTAGGTGTAGGACATGGTGTAGGCAGAAGAAAGTCCTGGGGGCTTGAAGTGAAGGTGGGCAACATTCCTGAAGTCTGTTCCTCAGGATACAGGCAGCAGTGTTAGGAGTGTTGATTGCTTGGCACCAGGAGGGTGCTGGCTGCCGTCCTGTGCAGGCTTTGAAGATGATGCTGTTCCCTTTGGAAGACCCTATGGAGTATGCAGGCATTTGGCCTGTCCTGGCCTCTTGATGTATGGGAGACTGCTGGAGCAAGATGCCCCAGGGTGAGCTGTCAGCCCCTGGTTTCTGGTATGCCAGTAACACACTTGGAGTGTCTTGTTGCATTGAGTGATGAACTACTGTTGGTGTCAGAGGGAAACAATCTCTTCGATGAACTGCAACTGCCCTGAGCTGTCTGCAGCTAAAAGCAAAATAGTGCTGACCAAGCAGAAGGGCTTCAGAGAACCAGCTGAGATGTGCTGGTGGTGAGCAGATATGCCTCTCTTGAGGAGTTGTACATGTCCACAGGTATGGGAAGCCTTGCAGAGTCTGCTTTGGCTCTGCACAGTACCTGACTGACTAGGAAACTTGTCTTCCCAAAATGTTCCCTCTGGCTTGCTTGGAGACTCGGTATCAGTAGAGGGTATGGCTGTGGTGGCTTACACATTGCTGCTTTCCACGAGGCTAAAATGCCATTCCAAACATAGAAATGTTGGCTGTACTCTGTCCCAGGCTTTGCCTCCTGTGAACACATCTGGCTTGTGTGCAGGTATTTCCATTGTGTCCCCATCTCATCCCTTTTAAACTCCTCAGTGTAACCATGTAGCAAAGGGTAAGCTTCCTTCCGCATTCTGTGATGCTTGACCTGCTATGGGCCAAGGTGGTTCAAAGCTCTGCCTACGCAACGTGGGATGATGATGTTACAGGACAATCTTCCAGAGACTGTCCAACAGCAAGGACTGACAGCATCTTTTTAAACATTAAGGCTTAAAAATAGACATGGAGCCACCTACAGCAGTTTGTGCTTTTATGGACTCTGTCTCCCAAATTTCCCAATGCTGAAGCAACCTTTATCTGTTTTGTTCATAGATGTCATTATTTTGGAAGAGTTTTGACAAGGGAGGTGTGTGTTGTAATGCTTACAAATCCTGACTGAAATAAGGGATGAATTAGGGGTGAACCCCTGAATGGGCAATGCATTGGCTATGACAGTGTTGGGGTTGTGAGGCTTTCTGCTTCAGCAAACACTTCTCTCTGATGTTGAAACCGTTTCTGTCCCATGGCTCTTTGCAGCACCTTACTTTTGGGTGTCTTCTCCTTAAATTCACGGTGAAGACACCAGAATTGGAGCTGTGAAACAAGTTTGGCTCTCCCAGATGTCGAAGTAGCCTTCCCAAACTGAAACGTGTGTTTTCACAGAGGGCTCAAGAAGATGCTACAGGATCTTTGGAACTAAAATCAGACTTGGGAATGCTGAAATAATTTGCATATGAAAATTAAGGTGACCTGTATTCTAGAAGAGGATGAAGTTTTTCTTCCTTTATGAAAGGCAGGGTTATTAAAATTAGAAAAGTGTAGGACAGCATATGCTGCTGAATTAATATACATAGATTACTGCTTCTGCATGACAGGAGTAGTTAAAACAAATAGCCCTGGCAATTGGCTGTTTGTTAGAGAAGCCTTGCAAAGTATTTATCTTTCTTGAGCACACACCGGTGCTAACTAGATACACTGGGTGTTTACAGCCTAGAAAAACAGTCTGAAGGCTGAAAATAACATGTGTAACTCTCAAAATTGGACATTATTAACAGGCAGCCTGAATTATTTTATTATTGCCATGATTTTATGAAGGCATTTCCAGCATGTAGAGGTCTGGGAGTCTGCTCCACAAGTTTGTATTACTATCAAATTATTACAGGCTATTAAAAACTCTCATTTGGGAGGATCCATTGGCCTTAATGGAGCTGTGCTAATAGCGAAGTGTCTGTTCCTAAAAATGCAGGTCTCTGCAGAGACTTGGAGATCTGTTGTCAGAGGATAAAGCTTACGGAGAGGAAGAGAGGGGTAAAGTGGATTTTTTTTTACCTAGCAATCTGTTTCTCGTGCCTCTGTCTGGCAAAGGAAACGCTGCTGACAGATTCTTTTTCTGCAGAATCCTGTCTCATGAGGTATCTTCCACTTTGTGCTCGGGAGGTGAGGCACAGCGCTGTTCTTGCAGTCGTATCTGTTTAACAACACTTCTAATTAAATCCGTGCTCTGCGCAGCCTGCTCTTGGGGTTGTCTGTAACCCCATCTGTTGGAGGCACCTCCTTGTTATGCAAGGAATGATCTGCCTATTAGAGTGGGTCCTCCACAGAAATTTGGGCTGGATCCAAGGCAAAGATCTGAGCACCCAGTGTCAGGGTTAGCGGGGTCTTAGCAGCTGAAGCCCAAAATGCAGTTCTGATGGCACTTGTGTTCGCCCATGGGAGTCTCCTGAGGACACGGAGATCAGCCAGTGTCCTCCAAGGTTTCAGGCAAGACACGCATGGGGTTGTCCAGCATCTGGCCTGTTCTTGCAGTCCTACCTGGGTGGCTTCTGTCAGTATCAGGGTCCAGATCTCCTGGAAATGAATGTGTAGAACAGAGTTTTAAATGACAGCTTCAGGACCTTCCTTAAAGATGGAGAAACTTCTGCCCGTGTCTAGCAAGGTTGCTATTCAAAGAGCTAAAGATGAGCTGAGCTCAGCCCAGACCTCTTCCTTCCAATGACTCCTTTTGCAGGGCACGTTCCTGGCTGTGCTGGGGACAGTGTGCACCTGGAAATTCGGCCTTTCCTCCTCACTGTCTTTGCCTTTTCTCACGGGGGAGAATAATTTGATTTTTTTGCACCTCTCCAAATCAACTTGGGCATGATAAAGTGATTTCTCATTACAAGGGTGTCCTTGTGTAAGTGCTGAATGTTACTGGAAATGTGGCTGCTGAGTAGGACGTGACTTCTTGGGGTGGTGGAAAGGAGGAAAACCAGAAACTGTGCTTCTGAAAGCAGCTTTATCTGTGCCACCCATCTCGTTGATGCAAGGGTTATGTTAGTGTGCAGTAGAAGAAATTTATGTGGGTTCAGGACGTGATTCTGAACCAGCTGAGCCAAATTCAGCCAAATCTTTTCAGAAGAAAAATACTAGCAGGCAACATCTACTGGGTCTCTTCTGAAAGGTGTGACGGCTGGAACTACAACAGGAGGCTCATTCCTTCTTTAGTATTAACCTTGTCGAGGACAGAAACTACATCTGTGCATGTCAATTTGCTTTGCTTGATGGGTCTGACTAGCTCAAAAACTCTTAATCACATCAGCGTAAAGGAATGTGGTGTAAGCGGTGCCCTCCAAGGCAGAACTAGGACCTTCTGGCCCACCCCATAGTAGGAATTTGTAGTAGTTTGGTCTTTGGATTGTGATAGGGGAAGGACCTGACATCTTCAAGGCTGAGTAACTAGGTGTGTGTTTCTAGGAAATGCACGGTTAAGTGGAGTAACAAGACCAGTACTCAGATATTCATATATTATATATACCCAGATATATATTTGGGGTTTGGACCTGATGATCTCTGGAGGTCTCTTCCAACCCCTGTGATTCTGGGATTCCTGGATTCATTGAAAAACTCAATGAAACAATCATTCATGTGTTTCTGGACTGCCGCTTCTTCCTTTATTGATGCTGTACCCCCGATGTTTAAACATAGACAGAATTAGGGGGATGTTAATCTCTTGCCTATTTGAGCATTGCATGAGAGCTTGCACATTGGACAGTAGCTATACGCTGGGTTTGAGGGGGAAATTGGAGGACTTTGTGCTGTAGGCTGGTCTTCAGGAAGTGTGGCATTCAGGCTTGCTGCAGGACTAAATGGGAAAAGCTGTGATTCATGCTTAGAAGTTTGGACGAACTTTTGGATCAAGTTTTGGACTTGTCCACTTCAAACACCTACCCCCCTTTTTTTTTTAACTTCAATGGAAATTTTCAATTGTCAAAAGCTGAAAGGAGGTGAAGCTTCCAGGGCTTTCTGCTCCTGATTTTAATTAAACTCACTTCTGGAGAACCTTCATTGAGAAGATCGGTGTTGAACGTTTAAAATGACATGTACTTTTACAAGTTTTGCATAGCACTGTTTCTGTGAAACCTTGTGGGAGGAGAGGCAAAACGGGGGAGAGACAATCTGCAGGACTCGAACCATATGGTTGAAGAAATTGGTGCTGGAAGAAGCGTGCCAGAAAGTTAATATGGGGAGTTTAGAGAATGAGCTGTGAAAACTGGAAACAAGGATGATGTAAGGCTGGGGGTGGGGAGGAGAGGGAAAAGTTGTCTGCCTGTATCTACATTTGAAGCAGCTTTATTAATAAAACTCTCGTGTTCACCTATACAGCTCCTTTCAGTCTGGAAGCACGAAGAAAAACTGAACAGATTTCTTATGTACCAACTTCAACCTGCAAGATATTAAGCCCATTGGATAGTCTTATTTTTAGAAAGCTGTTAAATAAGGTGTTGGAACATATTCACAGATATTAAGATTTCTTATTGCCTGGAACTTGTGACAGCAGGGATAGGATCCAGGAGATTGCTTAGAAAGCCTGAGTTTTTGTTCTTGAGTTGGTGAGGGAGGATTGCTGGAATACCAGCAAATGTCATTCGGGACCTAATGCAGCTCTGTCTGGTGCTGGCGTTGGTCTGCCAGCCCATGAGCAAATCCCCGTTGGATGTCATCTGGAGCAAAGTTGAATGTGATTTGGGTCCAAGTCAGTAGGTGGCATGATGGGATTACCTCTTGAAGATCTTTGAAGCAAAGAAGTTGAGTTGGGGAAGGGTGAGTGGTGTGTGTCCTTCTGGGAGCTGTTCACCTGGGTTAGAGCACCAGGGTGCTTAGTACAGTACTCAGGAGCAGTTTAAGGGAGGTTTTGCAACCCAAGTGGTGGAATTACATTTTGGCTTTAAGTCATCTTAATTTTTGTGAAAACAGGATGGAGAAGCAAGGGTCTGCTCTCTTTTCCATTGTCCCCAGTTTGTGTCACACCACATTTCCCATCTTAGTTTCATTTTGGGGCAGCATCCAGGTTTTTGTTTTGGTTATCACAGCCCAAGCCAGGGTTCTAAACTGAGCTGGGGAATCTGGAGGTTTGTCTGTCTTAAAAATAGGCAAATCTGATCTTCAGGATTGCATGCAGAGAAACATAAGAGAAACTTAATTTCATTCCAAAAACCCCCACCAAAATCCCCCCAAACAAGCCTAAAAACTGTTCTGTTTTTTCTCCAAGAAGTAGAATGTGGAAGATTATGTAGATGAAATTCCTGGTTTGTTGCTGAGCCTTTTTAGGAGCAGGAACAGCTTTCCTTGTGCTTTCCAGCCTATGTTTTCTGGTACGTTGCCTTCCACATTCTCCTCTGGAAGATGGGCTCAGGTTAACCAAAAGAAGACCTCAGATTTGCCTTTTTCCATAAACTCTGTTAACTAGTAACAAAGCAGTGCTTCCCCACTTCCTGTTTTGCTCTAAAGAAGTCTTAATTTTGATGAGTTGAATGCAAACCTGTGCACAGCACCCTTTTTCCTCTGCTTTGATCCCAAACGCTTGCCTCGTCTCCTGCCAGTTGTGGGTTCTCTCTTCCTTTGCGAGGACAGAAGTCTGGCGGTGACGGTGCTGCCGGCTGCACGCATGATGGGATGTGCCAAGACATAGAAGAGAAAAGCCAAGGCAGCAAAAGGAAAGGAAAAGCTAATTATCAATGGGTGGTATTTAGTCCTTCGTGATTTTGATGCCCTTTCATCACTGCTTTGTTACAGTGTGCAGGTAATTGTCCTCCTGGTGCATACGGCCATTGCCCTGAGGTTCAGTCAGCGATAAATTAACATTTTGTAGTGTTGGTGGAAACACTTGGAAGAAAGAGATGTGAGGTCTGCACCTGAGACTGACACCTTAATTTGATGTTTGTGTAGTTTTAGCTATACCACGGAAGCTGATGGACTGTTCCTATTATCTTCTTGTCTGACTTCATCAGGGGCTGTCAGAGATAGCAGTGAAAGTTCAAGCTATTGGAAAGAATAGTGGGGCTTTTTTCCCTTTTACTGAAAATCATGTAACCTGCTCCAATTCCAATCACTGATTTTACTGCATTGACATTTCTCCCCAGTAATGTTAATGTAGGAGATGTTGTCCTGTGACTTGCTGAGAAGTGTTTATCTGGGGAACTATCGATGCCCTGTGGTCACCAAAGGAAAAATTCCCCATAATGCTGCCGCTGATGTCTGCACTGGTGAGGATGGATGTTAGCTGGTCATACTGGATTCACTGCGCATCACTGAGTGGCGTACTCTTGGCATGGTGCTTCTGGGAAAATACAGGTGGCTGTTCTGTGTTAAATGAAGTGATGCAAATGAGGACAATGTTCCACTAAGGTTTCCTAGATGTTTTTTTATGCAGCAGTTATACTTTCTTGAGGATGGAGTCTACCTAAATGTGAAAAAACTCTTGAACTCCTCCTTTAACCAGTGCTATACTGCAGGGACCTGAGAAATTAATAGAAGTTGGGTTTGTCTGTCTGAATGAAGGTTTAGAGTAGTCTAAGCAAATACAAGAAGACGGCGAGGCCAGTGGGCGGCTGAGGTCTACCTGGGGATCTGGAATCCTTGTTTAAATCTGTGTTTATTTAAGTCAGTGTTAGTTTCCCCCGACCCAAATCAAAACAAAACCAGTAAACAAAGAAAAACCTTTACTAGGAAACTGACTGAATTTAGTGTTTTAGAGTGTTGGACAAACCGGTGACACGTTTCTTCTGGTCGGTGGCTTTGACGGTTCTGGCAGAGCTGGGGAGCACTTATGAGCAGGCTCAGCGACAATACCCAGGATGGAGTCTGTCTGCAGCTCACATCCTCGTGGGCTTTGTCCAGCTGTGGGTCCTTTGCATGCATGCTGAGGGTTATTGCTCTGAAGACAGGGCACCAAGGTGCTTGCCACTCTGACTGCTGTGGACTTCTCCTGAGCAATGGACATTGGTTCTTTGCTGCAATCCTGTCAGGCAGTGCTGAGCACTTGTTGCTGTGATTTAATGTGCTGTAATTCCATCACTTCTAACTAAGCGCTGTACTTCGGTGAAGCCTGGCTTGCAACATCTCACTTGGTAGCATTATTTGCTGTTTCATGCAGATTTGCTTTGGTTTTAAAACTGATCCAAGCTCAAGAGGTGCTGAGAATGACCCCCACTTTGTAGCCTTGATATCAGGACTGGAAGGAAAAATGGGATAAGAGAAGTTTACATTGTGTTGGGACAGTACGATGGGCTAGCCTTGAGACTTACTTGAGGTGTCTGGAGGGTGTCTGTAGGGACATGAGGGAATGTGTTCATTAAGGAAGCCCATGATGCTTTCCGGAGCTTGTGGTTAAATTAATGGTGAATGGCAAAGAGTGTCAGCAGGCCAGAAATGGGCAGTCTTACCCATCTGTTAGCTGTGAGCTTGCAGGGCATTTGTCATCCTTGGCTCTCCCAGCAGCTCGTAACAAGCATCATTAACCAAGTTTAGCAGGTGGACGCGTGGCAACAGGTACTGCTGGATCGTTCGAGTCATACGCTGCAGGAGAGAAACTGAAGCTCTTCTCCCATGTCTGGCTTTGGATGCTGGCAGCTACTGCTGGAGGACAAACTCTACTGAGATCAAGTCCTCACTCATCCTCTGACTTGGCTGGCCCTGTGTGGAGCCAGCAGTTGGACTTGATGATCCTTTCCGACTCGGGATTCTGGGATTCGTGTGTGCTTTCTGCCTTTTCTTGTTTTATTGCATGTACTCTCAAAATTATAAGCCCAGCTCTGAAGTACATCTCTTGTAAATGGTTGTGGGCTCTGAGGTACTGTGGACCAAGTCCCCTCTGTGCCTTCTGACAGGCGGGTTCAGGAGAGCATCCCCCTCTGCGCTGTAGCAGCTGAGATTGCCTTGTTCCTAAAGCCACTTGCGGCTGTTACCACGGGTTAGCAGCACATGTGTGTGCTGCAGCCTTGCGCATCTGATGTACTAATTAGTGAGCTCCATGAACTGTTAATGAGCTGTATCAATGCCATTTTCCCCCTATAGCCCATGCAATTAAAGTAACCAAGTCAAATACCTCTTGACAAAAAAAGAGTAATTCCCAGCCATAATTCATTGCTGTGATTTCAAGCCCTTCAGCAGTTACCTAACTGATACAGTACTAATTTGTGTTAATTCGCTGGACCCTGGCAATGGCCTGACCCAGCAGGACAGAGCAGCCCCAGCAGCACTCTGCGCAGCTCAGCCAGCCTCAGCTGCTCACACAGACTTGCTGTTAAGTCTGTGTTGAAGCCTTTAGTATATTTTTTTCTCTTCCTTTAGTAGTGATGAGTCCTAGGGTGATTTTGCTCCTGTCCGGTTTCATGCCTGGAATTAACTGTTCCCACATATAAAGCCCAGCAGATGTTCAAGGACCCAAATCAGATACTTAGCTCCAATCTGACTTTTTTAAAAACTGTCACTAGCAGGAGAGGATTTCGGCTGTAAATGCTTCTTGGCACTTGGAAGCTCTCTCCTCTAATGGCCTAATGCAGCCCAGAATTAGAACCTTTTCTGTGAATGGCTTTAAAGAACCAGCAGCCCTATTCTTTGAAGGCTGTAAGCCCATAAAGAAGGGCCTGTAAGTGGATATTGCAGGTAAGGCTCCTTTTCTAGTGATACTGCATCCAACTTGTCATTTTTTGCTGGAGGGGAGGGTGGAAGTTAAAATCTTACCTTTCATGTCTTTTAGGTCCTGAAATTCTAGACAGTGATTAGAGAAACTAAAAAGTGGGCTCAAGCTCTACATTGCCCTTTGCCACATTAAACAACATGGCTACTTATCCCTTCCAGCTCCTGTGTAGTTCATTACTCAGGGTAATTTATTCCCTCCCGTGAGTTGTGTTAAGGAGCCAACACGGGTTCAAGGCACCACGTGCTGAGCAGAGAAGGGGTAGAAACAACTCCTTGGCAGAACACTTGTGGGGGACAAGCAAGCCCTAAATCCCAGCCCTGTCTTCTTACAGGATTTTGCATTAGCAGCTGCCACTGCTGTGTTGGACATGCCAGCCTCCTGGGTATCCTGTGCTCCTGGAGCCCTTTCCCTGCCCCTCAGGGTGCCGAATGTCCATTTAGGTGTTCCCCCAAATCCAGTGGCTTCTCTGTGCTGCCTAGGCTGAACCGTAGTGTCCTTCCAAAGCCCTCAAAAGATTGTATGTCAGGGAGATTTCACGGGTAATGTGCTTCATCATCTGGCCGGGATCTGTCATTAAGATGCCTCTGAACTCTAGCCTTAGAGCTGCTGAGTGCATCAGCAATCTGAAGGGGTGGATTGCTTCGAAACTACTTCACTGGCAGTTGCAGTAAAGGGCACTTGTAAGCTCCTGGGTGTCTCCTTATTTATTTATTTTTAAGGTTTTTAAAAATGATCCTCTACCAGTCTGGAATATATCAGCAAATCCCTTCTTGTCTTTCAGTGAGCCCATTCCATCTTAAAATCTGCCAGAGGTGACCTGTGCTGGCAGCAGCGTCATTTTTGTTGAGAGTCTGAACCAAGACATATGTAGAGCAGCAAAACCTGTAAGATGCTGCTTGTGTTTCCCTGCCAGCATCCATGTCCACAAAGTATAAAATAATGCTAAATAAAACAAAGACTCCATTGTTGGGTGATCTTGGATGAGCCAAACCATTTACTCTCTGTGCTTAGATTATGCCCCTCAGCACCCTGCCGTGGCTCAGACAATGTGCCTTGCATCACATCATGTGGACTTTCAGTTGCTGAGGCTGTTCTGCGAATCTTGTCTGTGGAATGAGTCCCATGTAATAACGAAGGACCAAAAAAAGCCCCAACCAACGCCAAAACCCCTGACAAAAAAGATTTAGAACAAGGTTGCCTTGTGTGCCACTTGTGGCACTTGGGAAAGTATCTGTAGGCTGAAATCCAGCTGTTTGGTGTTTTAAACTAAGGGTGGAGGAATGGCTTTGAGTTCTGAGCCTGCACCATTAATGAAAACCCCACTTCTGGTTGATGCAATTCCAGTTGGGAGGCGATGGGTGGAAAGAAAGAGTTTTTGAAGAGGGTGGACTGATTAAAATGCCTTGTGCTTGAGAGCAGTAGGCATCTGTTGTGCCTCACATTAGTAAGTCTAAGAGTAAAAGGTGTACAGATTCATAACTTCCTACAAAGCATCTTTTGGTGCACTAATCTTGCAGCAAGTTCTGGCCAGTCTTGCAGCAAGTTCTGGCCAGATCTGGGTTTGTAACTCGATAAAGAACTTTGCAGTCCTGAGCAATGCTGTGCATTCTGAACAGGCACAGAGGCAGGGTGACAGCTTCGCTCCCCGTTAGCAGCTGCGGATGACTTCTTAGTGTAAAATATTGTTTCTGAGGATGCACGCCGAATGAGAGGAAGGAGTGAGGTTTATCTCTCCACAAATGTGTTTCTCGGGGGAAGGAGAAATCTAGATTAATTTCTTCAGTCCCCCAGAGAAGAAGATAGCTTGATGTAAACCCACTTTGATTTATGTAGTCATTATAACCTGATCACAATGAATAATGCAATATCGCTTACTCATAACACACTCACATTAAATGGGTATTCTGGGAAAGCCAAATTGTCTTGTTGCCAAGTGCAGTGATATCTTTACAGACAACATGTGGACAACTTTGCTGCTTATTTTACAGAGCCAGTGATCCAGCCTGCATTTCTGTGCACCATTTAAGTCATGCTAAACGCATTTCAGTACCAGCTCAGATATGCTTCCAGCTACGTGATTCTTTCTAGAAATCCATCTACTTGTAATCGTTTTGTGCTTCCATTGTGTTTTGTCAGAATGAAATAGAGCTGAACGCAGCCACTGGTGTGGGACTGCAGCAGGCAAGGGACAAAGCCAGGCTGGAAAAGCAGAGGCAATTCATGACCTTACAGAAGAAATGTGCTCAGATTGAGTGCTTCCATTCTGTGGGAAGCTACCAGGTATTCACCTGAGCCATCCAGTCCCGCTCAGTGGGGCATGTAAGCATCACCACACTTGCTGATACCTAGACATCTTGGCTAGAAAGCAGTCCTCCTGGTTTTTTTTTTCAGGAAGAAACGTTAGCCTGATGGAGATCTGCAGCTTCATCTGTGTCCAAGGGGCATGTAGGGTTAAATGAAGGAGTTGCAATCTGCCTGTCCTGGCAACAATTAATTTTTCTAGGGGCAAAGCAAAACTCTAGGTCCAGTCTCCTCATAAATTTCCTTCTGGCTAAGAATTCTTTTTCAGGGCTCTTTACCACCTTTTGTGTCAGAAGTGACATAATGAGGCACTTTGCTAAGGAGCAGAGGTGAGATGCAGGCACTTAGCTGTCGGGGGGACCGACTACCTGAAGTCCAGCCTGCCAGAGACTCCCTGGCAAAGCTGAGCAAAACCCCTCAATTTTCCATTTGTGACTGAGGTAGTTCAGTGGGTGAGCCAGCTATCACTCTGGGATAAATCAGCAGTGATTTATCCTGCAAAAAAGCAAAGTTTAGGACATGCTGTGAGAAATCCCTTGTGCTGCTGTGCTGTGCCATTACGGGGAGTATCTGTTTCTAGAGGTTATCAGAGTCACAAACGGCAAGTTCCGACAATAGTCCAGGCTTTCTGGTGCTCATCCCAGGGTGCACGGCTGTTCTTTCAGCCACTGCTTCTCAAAAAGCCCAGTGTGTGTTTATTTGACATGAGGTTTGGTGTCCCTGTGAGTGCAGGTCGCTGCAATTCTCTGGTTTGGGACAGAGAGCAGAAAATCTCAACACGGGAACAAAACAGGGTGGCTTTCCTGTAAGGCTCATGGCTTCTTTGCAAAGGAGGAATTTGCCAGATGAGACCTTTTTGAGTCTTCTTGATATCCCTCTTAAATACGAGATATGGGGTGGGGTGGTTCAGTCCCGCAGTCAAGTGGGTTTGCTTTGCCATAATGTGGGGGAAGCCACATTTCTTGGTTTAAAAAAAATACCCCCCTGCCTCCAGAAATGAAAACCAGCCTCCCCCTCCGATGCCTAAATATTTGGCTGTCTCCAGATGGTTTCTTATATCAGTTGCTGAAAAAAAAACCACTGTTGAGGGGCAAACTGGCCTTGGGCTTAAACACAAATTTTACTTCCTAATTCAAGTGTTTGTGTCTCATGTGGAAGAGCTTGTGATCCATAAATGAAGAGTGACATTTTCAGCACCCGTGGATTTAGCTCTTAGTCATCTTGCTTTTCTGATCAGCTGGGTGGGAGGTGGTGAAGCCGGACAGCCCTCCCTCCCCACACCCCTTTCCAGGGTGGTCCAGGGCTTTGGGACATCACGTAGGACACCCAGCTGCCATTTTCTATTTCCCTATCTGCGTGAGATGGTTCTCAAACCATGAATCTTGGGAAAGTCAAAAGAAATGTTTCCACTTTCTCTCAGTGCGATGCTGTCCGGTTCCAGCTGGGGTTGGCAGCTCCACACAGCACGTTTCCAGCATGAGAAGGAGCATGCAAGGCTGAGCTGCCCTGCCTGCTTTCGAAGGCCCAGCAGCGAGAGACAGGAATCCGAATACTCGGATTGCATCATTCCTTTGAAGTCGCTCCTTCTTTGACTTGGGTGGTGGTAATGATTTATATCAGCTGACCCTTGGAGCCGAAAATAGAACTGTTTTGACGTGACCTTGGACATGCATGTTGGATCACCTATCTGGGTTTCAGATGATCCACTTCATAAACAGTTGTGTTATTTTCCTCTGTTTCTGCGTTGTTGCTGGCTCGATGGGCTGTTCGCAGCTGGAATTTCCAGGATAGACCAGAGGAGGTAGTAATTTTTGATACTTGAATTAAAATTTGAGTTAGGTTTTCTGGGAAGATCTCCCAGGGAGAGCTTTGTACGTTTAGGTGCTATGCAAATGACAGCTATTACTGTTCTCTCTCAGCACATCAGATCCTGATTTGCTGTTTGGATTATCTAATCACTATCAGCACAAGTGTTTGGAGTGGAAGTAATTACAGCAGTTCTTTCAACTAATTCCTGTTCATGGAGTAGTAGTGAAAATGTTGATCTGAGGGATAAGTGAGCTAAGTATTCCTGACCGAGAAGGCACCAAAGAGCATTTGGGTCTGGTTCCTGTTGCTGCTATCACAGCAGCTGTAACAACATAAACAGCTCGCGTGCTGTCTTCAACTTGAAGAAATACTGACAAATCTGAGACACGTACAAGATCATGGTGTCACCAAAGACCGAATTACTTGCTCTGTACTGTAGCTTGTAACAGGTCTACAGATACATCTGTCTTGGGCACAACATCATCTCTTCTGTGCATCAGCTGTGTTGAAGGGCTTTCTGTGCTCCTGGGCAGATGCTGCCAAATCCGTTATTTATAGACTCGTAGAATGGTTTGGGTTGGAAGGAACCTTTAAAGGTCATCTAGTCCACCATCCACCCCCCTTTTATCGCTTTATTGCTAGAGGTTTAGGGTATCATGCTGTTTGTGCTCACTTAAGATGAATGCTTGGTGTTGTCCCATGGGATATACATGTCATGGGAGCATAGGAATGTGACTGTGATAACAGTACCCATTCAAAACAACTTAATTCTACTTTAAACTACTACTGTGGTAGAATCCTTCTGACTAGAGATTCCCTAAGAGGAGAGTGCTGACCAGCTCATGCAGGAGGAGGAGGAAGATCAAGGGAGGGACCTTAATGACCTGACTCTCCTCCAGTTTGCTCAAGTTAGTGTCTTGAAGGCTGTTGGTTCTTTACAGGTGTAGCCATGTGGGTCATGGTGATATTGCCCCAAGGCACTGACATCATGTGTTCCAACCCTGGGACTCCGTGGTTACAGAATTATTGTAATATGGGAGCGGAACCAAAACTCAAAACCAGGATATATATTGTAGGCTGATTTGGCTTTTACATCCTTGGAGATACTTATATGTAATGAGGGTTTTTTGGTTTGGTTTGGTGGTTGTTTTTTTTTTCCCTGGCGGTGCCCTGATTCTGATCTAAATCCAAGAATGAGTCTTGGATTAGTCACTGTTGAACTACAGTAATAAATTGAGTAGCATCAACTTCTTCTAGTCATGCACCATGCTTGGCTGGAGTTGACTGTTAATACTACTCACGCTTCCAGTGGCATTTGGAAGGGTGATAACTGTCCTGGATCAGTGCCCAGCTGGAGGCAGAGCAAAACTTCCATCATTATTTGTAGAAGAGTGTTACTGTCCTGTTCTGCCCCAAATTCTCTGTGCTGTTTTGGAGAGTTTTTCTTCTCAGGTGTGATGAGGTTGGCCAGCCACACAAGATTCTCCAAAGCCAAATGTAGAAGGTCTCTTCCAGGAGCAGTGGGTGTGTGTCTGAATTCCCCTTTTGGGTGGTAAGCTCTCATTTTGGTCAGTGCCTAGTGCTTCCTGCACAATTCCCTTCAAACCCTCACATTAAACCGAACAGGTTGAGCAGCCAATAAGCTGGAAAATTGGAAGAAAATCTTGGTAGGTTCAGCTGGTGCCTGGCATCGGAGCAGCCTGTCCGTATGCTCAGTGCTCTGCAGCCAAGTGGGATGGGAGCTGGAGTGCCCACGTGTGAGGCAGAATCATAAAGCTGGGGGAGAGTAAGGTGATTCCCTGAACATCTTCATAGAGACAGCTAAAAGCCAGTAAAAGAGGCACAGCTAGTCAACTAGCAGTCATTTTGGGGCACAAAAATAAATCTATAGCTACTTTTCATGGGAGTAATTGTGTTGTGATGAAGACATTGGTTAGAAACCCATCAGGGGTTCAAAGGATGGAGTTGCTGTGGCTGACAATTACTTGGTGGGTGCTGGCTTGGCTGGAGGCAGGGAGATGTTTGGATAGAGATGTCTTATCACTGATCATTCTAGTGAATTTGTGCCGGGCTGAGCTCTGCCAGAGCTGTAAACTGCTTGATCAGAACCAATCAGGTTTGGAGTTTTTCCCCTTTGAAGTCACACTAATTTTAGTGGTGATTTTGCTTTGTTTCCAACTTGCCAGGTGTTGCTTCAGAATTACTGATGGGCACAGTTGGCAAAGCCAACTTACGGTTTCAAATGTAAGAAGGGGGTAGAAAGCGCACCACAGCTAGAGAATGGCTGGGAAAACTGCAAGAAATGGGGGCAGAAGTGTGAGAGGTGAAGTGGCTTAATGCTGCAGATGGAAAGGTGGCTTTTCAACCACTCTGCTTGCAAAGTGCCTAGAATTTCAATTCAACTGCACCTCAAAGGCAGAGTACTACTTGCTGGAGTGGTCCTGGGTTCTGCAGTTAAATGTTCTGTCTTTTCCATTCCCCGGTAATTCCATTCCTTCTCCGGTGCGTATCCTCATCTACCCTTATACATTGAAGATACACGTATGGTTTTCTCTCTTACCTCTGTGGTAGAAGGTCCATTGGAACCTGTCTGCTCAAACTTCCTTCATGCCTGCCCTGAGCACACAAGACTGGATCCAGTAGCAGATGCACATGGAGAAGAGTGTCACTTTGTTTAAAAACAGCCCTCCCTTTGCAAGCACAATCGCAGCCCTACCGTCCCAGCACCTTCCATGCGAGCATGCACTGTCTTCATAAGAGTTTCTGACTGTATCATAATTCAGAAGAAATAGGATGTAACTGTCCATTAACTTCATTTTTTTTATTTTTTGTCTAAGCTACTGAGAGCCATTAATTGGAGCTCCAGAGCAAGAGCTGATTTACGAGTTGAACTTCTATGCAAATATTAGTGATATTCAAGTCATTGCAGATGCCAAGTTTATTCTCTTGTGTTTCTAGATTTACCAGAGATGCTGGTTAGTATTCAAAAAAGCTTCAAGTAAAGGGCCGAAGAGGCTGGAGAAATTCTCAGATGAACGAGCTGCTTACTTTAGATGCTATCACAAGGTAAGCATTGGTAATAAAGTTACTTCTCCAACATGTTTCTACATGCAATTGAGAATAAAATCTGAAGTTGTCATGTATTTATTGGCCTGAAAACTGGAATTTTTTTTTACTATTGAGGTCTGAGACCCACTTGTATGTTCATTCATTCAGGAAAGTAGAGGCAGACAAAGTTTTCTACCATCTGCTTTGTAGCAAACATCTTGTGAAGCTAATGGAAAACAACTTTATTTTTAGAGAAGATGTCTGCTGCTTTCCTCAGCCCTTTACATGAAGAGCTGAAATACTTCGCAGTGACTAACTACTCTTCGTAATTACTGTGGTAACCGTGCAAGGTAATGTGTGACTTCAACAAGCTGGGTTCTTAGAGGTTCCCATTTCACTAGGACTTTGTGTCTGGGGGAGATGGGAGACTGCTACAGATACGAAGGGCAACACATGAGTGTTTCTTGCAGTGGTGATGTAAAAACCTTTGCTAAATTCACTGGTATTAAAAGAAGGAAGTTTTTCCCTCTGATCTCTTCTCCGGAGTTATGTGCACATTTCATATTCATCTGAGAATTTACACGTGTAATTCTCCTGGGCATAGAGATGAAAACAAGAAACCCTTTAATTTATAATCGTTGTTGGCAAAAGCTTAATATATTAGAAGATTAAGAATTATGTGCATAAATTCCTGGGAGTCAGCGAGCACAGCTCAGCGTGAGGCTGATCTGCACTTACTCACTTTGACGTGCGTTTAGGAGGAAATCTTGAGGGAATGCTGAATCTGAATTCAGACTTGTCTGTCTACATGCCACACAACTTGTAATTGATGGGTCATAAAACCTGTGGCTATTTGTAGTCAGTCATGCCCAGAAACAGTTTGTTCACATTGATATTAAGCAACTTTTGAAAGTAAGAAGTTCATTTTTTTCCTTCCACCGCCCCCCTGGTTTGATGTGTGTGAGGGTTGCACAGTGTGTATAAGACAGTTTCCAACTTTATGGGGAACGTTGTATTGATACAAGTCCATCTCTGTCAATTATTGATGCAAATCTATTAATCAATGCAGTACAGCAGCCATACACTCTGACTTGGAGTTCCCACTAGGTAATAGGTATGAAATCCTTGAGGAGGCTGAATGAGGAGGCTGTTGAGGAGGCTGTGCTTCTTTCTCCTTGTAGCACTTATTTGTCCTGTATGTAACCTAATGGCATTTCCCATGTGTGGGTCTGCAGACTGAGGCACCATGGAAAGTCTCACTGGCTTGGAGGCATTTCAGTCAAGCTTAGTCTGTAGTTAACGGTTACTTAAACTATTGCTTCTTCCATAAATTTAGTTTCCGGGCTTCTCTGGCAGCTTACTTGACAGGAATAAACGATGGTTAAACTCCACAGATGTCACTGGGCACCAACTGTTGACTTCAGTAGTGGCAGAGTTTGTGCTTTCTGTGTTTGAAAGCCATAACTGTACGTACTCGGATCTGTAATATTAATAGTTACAGGCATTAAAGCAAACCCTGGTCTCGGCTGAAGTTTTGAGAAACACTGTCATAGCAGTAAGACACCTTACACTGATACTTTGTGGGGGTTTTTGTCAGAATTTAGCTAAATTTAGGGGTCATTTCTGGCAGGATGAAGGCCTAAGCCCAAATGTCTTGAGGGAAAACAGGCAGAGAAAAGTTTTCTTCTTTGGGGAACCCCGTTTGAAGCAGTGTCTACTCCCGAAAGCACTGGTTGCACTGGGACTCAACTGGTAGATTGAATGGGGACTGCTTTAGGGGGCAAGTGGGATCTGAGTCTTAAGCTAGATATACCCAAGATGATTGATCTGTACTTCTGTGGCTTTTGGGCAACTTGGACCTGCTGAACTCAACACCCACTTCTGTCACCCTGAGCCCTTCTCCAACCTGCCAGTGTGCAGAGATAAGCAATGGGGCTGGACCAGTCACGGACGTCCTAGGCAGGTAGACCCAAACAGCAGGGAGCAATGCTAAAGGTTCTGCCAGAACACCTGCTGCCCTGTATAACACAGAGACATCTCTCTTCCCAGCACCATCCAGCCTGGATGCTGAAGATGAGCTTGAGTGAGCACCTGGCCATGGACAGGCTGAGCACCGGGTGGTAATTGCACTGCTGTGGGGAGAGCTACCCTGAGAGCATCACCATCACATCTTGCTTGCCACTCTGCAGTGACACAGCACTCACTACAATAAGCCATTTTGACCCTAGGACAGGAAGCTGTTGCTTCTGCAGGGCTGCTGTTTCGTAGCAGGCTCCGTGTTCACCCCCCATTTATCCCTGTGATGGTAAACGAGGCTGTAGTCATCTTCCAGTTGTCAGCCCTGCAAGTTGACAGGTCCTGTTTATTTTTAATGAACCTTACTGAAAGGAAGCTAATGAATATTAAATATCATTTGCTGACTAAAACGTGTTAACTTACAAAGAGCACAGGTGGGTAAAAATGAGTTTCTTATTTTAAAGTCAGCTTTGTAAATGTGTGAAATTCTGAGGTGGTGAATGATGCAGTATTAAACGGGAGGTGTTGAAAAAGGAGAACATGTCATCACTGCTGTAGACCACTCTGGAGTTGATCTGACTCTTAAAGAAAGCATAATTATTAAAAAAAACCCAAAGGAACAAAAAAAAAATATGGCAGAGTCTTCAAGGCACACTACTTGTCATCTGGGGTTTTTTTGAATAATAGTAACAGAACTTTGGTACTCAAAACATTATCCATAAGCCCAGGGAGGTCGTTGCTGTTGCCTTGATGTACACGTGGTCAGTAGGAGCAGCTGAGGTGATAACAGCTTGATGTTGTGTAGAGGCTTTTCTGTGACCATTCCCGTTCTGTCACTCCTGGACTGGATGCTGCTTCTTCTGTCTCTGACAATAAAGTTAATCCTGCAAATGAGGAGCCCCGCCTGGACCCGTTAGCATGGCAGGTGTTGGCGTGTCAAACGCTTGTGCTAATGAATCGAAGGGTGAAGGCGTTGCGGGGCTGGTGGATGATGCTGTAAGGGGAAAACTGTGCTTGCAGATTAGCCATGGTTCAGGAATGCAGCTGGTCACTTCCCGCCTGGGCTCTGAGGTGGTGCTCGGATGCTGCATGAGCAGCAGCAAAATCCAGAAAGCTGAGGAGCCTCTGCTCACCCCATCCATCTCAGGGAAGGTTTAATCTATCAGAAAACTATAAAGGGTAGGAAAAAGGAAAATGATGAATGGAGCTAATTTTTCAATAGTACCTGCTTCCTTCACTGAAGTGCTAAGTAGTTTCCTTTGGTTGCTCTTTTGCTTCTTTCTTTCTTTATTTAATTTATTTTCTCCTCTCTATGGTGAATTGAAGTGCAAATGTTACTTTGATTTACTAGTGGAAAGTCTGTCCATGGCATTTGGCTGCTGCACCATGGTGGTACTAGTCGCCATGAACTGAGGCCACACAGCATCTCCTCACCACCTTCATCCCAGAGTGGTCTTTCCTTTTCCCAGCCCAAGTCTGGGTGACTCATGGGGTTGAGGTGTCTCAGTGGTCATTCTGCCCCGTTTGTTCCCACTGGAGTGACCCACATGTCATCTGCTGCTGCCTTGCACCAGAGAATGCAGTTTGACGTCCTCACCACGCTGTTTAAAACAACAAAAGAAATAAGGTACTCTTTTCATACAGTACTGACCTTTCAGTGCTTTATAATCTGGCTTTTTCAACATGGAAAGGTTAAAGTGTCCTAAAATACAGGTCACCTGAGAGCAGTCTGTAGCTTATGAAGTGAGCTGGAAATTTGCATACACAAAGCAAATTGCCCACTTAATTCATCTGGTCCCGCAAGGGAGGAGAAAATAATTAGGATCCAGGCTACAGAATCTGTGCAGAGAGTTGCCTTTCAGGTAGCTGTCTAGTTCTTACTTGGTAAATGTAAATAATCAACCACAGATTACCATATGCTTTAATAACATAAAATTGGAGAAGGAAGAAATTCTTTTTTCTCCCAGCGACTTTTGACTTTGCAGTGTGCCAGAAGGATCCTTAATATTCCCCTACAAACCCAACTAACTGCATACTGCTGACAGGAATATACTGATTCCTCGAGGGAATCTAAGTTTTAATCCGATTGTATTAATCACACCCTGAAACAGCAGAAGTAATTTAAACAGTCTTTCTGCCTAGTTATGGAATAATCCATTTGGAAAATTGAATTGTGTAATTTGTAATTGTTTTCCAGTCTTGCTAACGCAAAACTGTATTGGTAGCAAATTAAATGTTTAAAGTATGACCACTCCACTAATAACTGACTGTTAAACATTTATTTTAATGAATACTATCACTTACTATGAATGAAATGTCTAGTTTGAGGCTTTAAAAGACGTAAAGTAACTTGTCAGGGTGTTTTGTTATCTCTTTTTGGTATACAAGGCTCGCTGTGAGTCCCTGGGGCAGGTATGTGCACTCCCATGTGGATGAACGTACCTGTGAGGGAAGGAGCAAGGAGAAACCCAGCCTCTGAAGCTAAATCTTGCTGTTGTTCCCAGCTTTAATGTCCTGGAATGAGCAGAGTGGGGTTCTGGTCCATGTGTGAGCAGGGAAGACCGGCAGCTGATGGGTTTTCCCACTGGAGAAAAGGAGATAGGGGCATGCCCGCAGGCTTCATTCAGAGACACAGGTTTATATTTTATAATTAATATTTAAAAACAATACAGAGGTTTAGCATGTTATGTACACGTCCAAGGTTTGCCTGTAACTTACTAAGCAGAACTGGGCTGGAACTGCAGCATTGTTTTCCATTAAGCATTCCCTTGTTGCATCCTGGGAAGCGTTCGACCTGCACTCATCACACGGGGAGTTTTCTGGAGTCAGGACAGAAGCTTGAAGTCCTTAATTAGGATTGAAACATAAAATACTTGAAAACCACTGAACGTGGCAGTTGTGCAAGCAGAACACACCCTTTCTCATGCTGGTGCTGAAAGCTTACCAGTGTTTGAGAGCTTGAGAGATCATCGAGTCACCCCCCTGCCAAAGCAGGTTCCCTAGGACAGGTCACACAGGTCAGCGTCCAGACAGGTCTGGAATATCTCCAGAGAAGGAGACTCCACACCCCCCTGAGCACCTATTCCATTGCTAATAATAATATAAATGCACATTACTTATTAATCTCAGACAAGTAAACAGACATGAATTAAACGAACCATGAAAACACTGTTTTGTCAGAGCCTGGCAGGAAGAGAGTTATTTTAAAAATGCCAAAAAAATGAGAGAGAGAGAGAGAGGGAGAGAGAAAACTTCAGCCTCAAATATTTGCAGGTGTTTAGCGCCGGCTCCTGACTCCTTGCCAAAAGCGTGGTACAGGGATGTTAGCAGCCTGCCACTTCTTCAGTGTGAATTTGGGGCGTACGTGCCAGACAGCCTGAACCGTCTGTTGCGCCAGGAGAGCAGCAGGAAGGCTGCGGGGGCACCCGGGGAGGCGCCGGCGTTTTGAAGCACCTTGCTGGGTGCCAGAGCGGGTCAGACACCCAAGGGTCTGTAGGCAGCTTCTCACTGTGACTGAGCCTGGGCAGCGGGATTGGCTCCCTGCTCAAGCTGGCCCTTCCCAGAAGGGGCTCTTACCATGCTGAGGTACCTTTAAGCCTCTGAAAGCTGAAGGCAACTTCAGCCATTCAACCCCAGAAAGGAATGGAGGGCACCTGTGTGTCCAGTCTCTTGCTGCCGGACCCAGGACTACCTGCCTGTCACCCTTCAAAGGGAGATGCTTTGGTGTCAGCAGCAGGAAACCTTCTGATGCCCAGGCAGACTCTCAGACCACTCTGTGAAATGCTGTTACACGAGAGCTCTCGAGCACTCATCACAGCACAAAATCACCCAGGAGCTGCCAAATATTGTAGCTAGCATTTCTTCAACTATAAATACTTTTCACCTCTCCCCCCCAGTTCAGAGCTGAAACAGGAGTTACAAAGGATTCAATGATCAGTGAAATGAGTGATGGAATACTATTGATTTCTGTGTTTCTCTGAGACACCACCCAAGGGGTGAATTCTCCTGCTACATTACTTCACCAGGCTGTGAGCCAGGGCTCTGGGGGATGTTTTTGGGACATGGCTGCCGAGATTGCAGTGCAGGCACTCACACAGGGCACAGGGTGACTTACGCTGGGGCCCTGTCTTGTCCCTCCTCCCTCCTCCCATCATATAGCACTCAGGGTTGGGGGCAAAGTGTCGAGGAAGGAACTTAGGAAAGGGCTTTATAACACATGAAAGAAAACGATCCTTTTGAGTTGTCATTTGTCTTCACCCCATCTCCATACCCCTTTTTCCTTCCTCCCTTCCCTGTACACCCATACCTCAGAGCCAGGGAAGAGCCCATCAGGATAGGTTGCCCTTGCACTAACGCCCAGGTGAGCGGCACACTCATGTGCTCTCCATCTTTATCCTCCTGTGTTGGCTTAGGGATAGCGTTCGCTTAGGGAGGTGAATAAACTGCTGGTTGATACCTCAGGAAAGCAAACTAGAGCACTGTGAATACTGCAAAGGCAACAGAGAGAGAGATAAATAATGTTGTAGATGATCTGTGTTGTCGTCTTCATGACACCGTGTGCTCAGGAGGAGCACAGTAATAAAAAGGAATTGTGGGGGAAGGCATTTCCAAATGAAAACAGATTTTTCTGCTCAGAAGGACGAACGTTAGGATTTCAGGCATGAGCTGACTCTTGTAAAATCTCTGTTGGAACACATTACTCTGCATTTGAGGTTACAGAGAAATACTTTACTGCGGTAACTAACTGGCTTTGGAGAGAAGTTTATGAGAAGAAGAAAAAAATGTATTGCTGTTCTCAGCTTCAGTACTCCAATACCTTTATATTCATGCTTTTTTCTTATTTAGCTGTTTCTAAAAGGGACATGGGAGATGTGAGTTAAGCTGTTGTGAGGCCAGGTCACCCCACACCATCCGACACCCTGAGTTTTGCATGGCTCCCTCCAGCCCACTCTGGGCTCTGTCAGGGGGAGAAGTGAGGCTGCTGTGCTGAGCCAGAGCTGCCTTGGAAGTTTTGGTAAATCTTGTCTCGACTGGGAGGCCTAAAGAAAGAAAACCCTTAGTCACACAACGTGGCTGTGGCTGCTGGGTAGACCTTGTTGGAGGTGTGAGGAAATGGGTGATGGAAGCTCTGTGCCAAGGGTGCAGAGACTGCAGGAGCTCAGGCAGGGGATCGGGCAGTGCTTGCAGACTTGGTGAGTTTAAAACCTGACAGCGTGGGGGGTAAAGTGTGGTCCTGGGGATGCTGGGAGTGGTGAATGTGAGACGTACAAGGTCGATGGCTAGTATAACCCGTTTGTGATCTCACTGAACCCTGTCACAGCATCCTTAGAATTCATCGTGCCAGAGACAGCTGCCAGGCTGTCCAGCAGCAGGAGTGTGATGTGCCTGATGTTAAGAAATGAGCTTTCCATCCGGATAAACCCTAGATAGCTAAATGATTCATCACCAACATATATGGCTGTGTTCTGCTTCCACCGACTCTTGTGCTCGTAGGTGCAAAGCTCTGTCAGCACATGCAGAAGATGTACGCGTGCTCCGTACAGTCGTCCAGGCAGTCGCTGCCCTGAATGAAAAAGCCAGGCTCTTTTTTTTTTCCCCTCTTGCATTTGAACCCTCTCTTGGCACATGAGAAAAATATATGAGAGTTAAACTTGGCAGCTGGCAATTTGTGCTTGACCTGTCATGTGCTGAGCACGATGGGAATCGGTTCTGACAGATTTGTCATATTTAACAATGAGTTTGTCAGTGTCTAGTTAGCAGCAGGGGATGTGCTTCCATTGCAGGGTTTTCTGGAAGAGTGAAAAAAATGCTCATACAAAACTAAGCACAATTAGTAAGTCTCGGTTTTGACACTTCTCAAAATCTTGAACCTGGAGGGTAGAAAAACCCAAGTCCTAAATTTGGCAGTGGTTCAGGAGGTTTGGTGTGTCTGTTCCCCATGTGTGTTCCTTCCATTGTTTCCTTCTGCTACTGCCCAGAAAATGAATTTCTGGATGTTGGACATATTGTTAATTCTTATTTTTGGGAGACGTTGCCCACCAAGTGCTTTTTGCTCCTTCTGTTCACAGCAGAATTACCTTTTCAGGGGTCTTACCTGGAGACATGACATTCTGGGGGTTGTCCCTTGCTGGAAGTAGCAATAAATTGGTGGCAATAAAGTGACAGAGGACTGGAGAGATGCAGTGGTTGTGCTGGTGAACCCAGCATGCTCTAGAGCAGCGGATTCTGTTGCTGGACCCTGCAACACTGATAACTCTTCATACTTTCAGCTTTGGGAGCATCCCTCTTAAATCCCTCCTCTTTCCCTCTCTCTTCAACTCCTACCACATCAAAGAACCCACAAAATGTCTTCTGATAATGAGTATTTAATCATAACCTGATCATTCCCTGCTTGAGTGTTAGCCTCTGTATTGAGAGGAGTTTAAATGATGAAGAGTTCCTCCTCGGTCGAGTTGAGGAGTGTTACTTTAGGTTGTGAGGGTGAAATGTGGATGCTAGAAATGTGAGGCAATTGTAGTATGTGTTTGCTGGAGCCATGTAGAAGGTAACAGATACATGCTTATTTTTTGGCCTGAAACCTAATTTCCCAATCAGTTGTTGGCAACCAAGCAACAGAAAGCTGTGTTTACAGGTCTGTGAGTCTTTAAAGCCAAAAAGCTTTCTAATAACTAAAACTGTGACCTTTTTTTTTTTCAAGTGGACCATTCTAACAAACCCTCAACCTTCCATCAAAAAATACTTTAGAGAGCACCTTTTCACCATTCTTACAGTCTTGTCCTGCACAATGAAAGCTGTACCAGATTTGGACTTGCCCCTTCGAATGGGTGAATCCTTTAGATTTTGACCTCTCTCTGCTTCTGCTACATCAGGTTGGTCTTTCTCGTGTCCTTCAAGTAAATATTTCTCAAGCTGGGGTGAGCTTTGATTCTAATTCCCCCTTGGCTAAGATGGTGGTATAGATGATGATGCACTGAAGCTCCTGTACAGGCAAGAGAGAGCTGGAGGATGTGGCTGCTTCATCATCCAGGGTCTTCAAGTTGGTTGTCTAAGGTGAATTGTGTCAAGGCTGGATTTCTTGAAGAGCGATCGTAGGCATGTTCACACTCTCTCTCCTTTCCTCTGCCCTTTGCAAGCTGCTATAATTCTTTTCTCTGCTTCCCCAGTCAATAACAGATATATGTCTTTTCAAGCTCCTAATTAAAACTCCAAACTGTGGGTTTGGTTTTATTTTTTTCCAGGTCACAGAGCTCAATAACGTGAAGAACATATTGCGACTGCCGAAAAGCACGAAGAAGCACGCGGTTGGGATTTATTTTAGTGATGATACATCCAAAACCTTTGCTTGTGAGTCAGGTGGGTAAACTGGCAACGTGCACTGCAAGACAAAAGAGCATTAATTGTGGAATTATAAACGTGTTTTACCTACACACAGATTTTCTGGGCATTTATACAGAGCTTGAGGCAGATGAGTGGTGCAAGGTGCTGCAGATGGAGTGTCTTGGGACACGGATTAATGACATTAGCCTTGGAGAGCCTGACTTGTTGGCATCCGGAGTAGAAAGGGAGCAGAGTGGTACGTACACAAATGTTGATCTTCTAAAATCCTTAATTCTATTATTTTAAAGTCTTTTGGAACATGTGTATGAATATAAGAAATAAATTGGAGCAAAATCATTTTTCCAAGCCCCCCTTCCAGTTTGTGGGGTGTTTTTTGTTTGCTTGGGGGGTTTCCTTACTTGCTTTTTTTTTCTTTTCCTTTAATATCCCTAGCAGTGATAGTAAGTAGGGTAACTGGGAACATTCGGGAACAGCACTTTTCTTTCTCAGACAAGTTAGCTGCTCATGGAGGTGGGGACTATCTTTTGTTGTGTGGTTTCTATACAGCAGTTTCAGTCTGTGATCAAGGCTCTTTGGCAGCACTGTAAAGCAAATAATAAATAATGGGAATTGCATGCAAAACCTGAGCCCATGGTTACTTCACTTTCCTATGCAAATGAACTAATTACATGCATAAATGCAATTGCTCTGTATTTATTCGTGCACACAGTTTTATTAATTGTTTGCAAATGTCAGGATTATGGGGGCACAGCTCTCTCCAGTGTCTGGGTGCACGCACAAATATTTGATGCCTTTCAAGTGCAGGGTTCTGACTGCCCCAAACATGGAGTTTGTTGCGTTACTGGAGGGAATTAAGACTTTGGTTTTGAATTAATTGTTCTAAGTGGAAATAAGATCTTGTATTAGAGATGGAAAATAGCAAATTCCTTTGATGTCTTGCACATTTAATGGGCAGGGATTTTAGACTAACCTTTTGTTTTTCTCCCAGAGAGATTCAATGTGTATTTGATGCCATCCCCTAATTTAGATGTGCATGGGGAATGTACCTTGCAGATAACATTTGAGAATATCTGTCTTTGGGACATCCAGAATCCCAGAGTAAAACTCATCTCTTGGCCATTAAGTGCCCTCCGACGCTATGGGCGGGACCCCTCTTGGTTCACCTTTGAAGCAGGGAGGTAGGTGTGTGCTCGCTGCATTGTGTTGCTTTCCTGGGTGGTATTGGGTGGTGCTCTGGACCCCTTGCAAAGGTTGTTGAAGGACACAAGAGCTTATTTTCAGACTAGAGGTTAGACTGTACCCTCTGCTGGAAAAAAAAAATTAAAAGAAGATTTAAAGCAAATATAAAAGCTAATAAAACCCCCCTTAATCCCTGGTTGCAGCTTGAATTGAAGCAGTTGCCAAATAAAATGCCTGAGGGCAGGGGTGGGAGAGTTGAGGTGTCCCTGGGGTTGCAGGGTGAAGGCTGGCAGCGTAGGATTGCTCTGGAGTAAAGCTGAGTATGAACCAGGGGCTCGGATGGACATGTCTGGGAAGGAGGGGTCGGTGTAATTCCGGGGTCTGTAGGATGTGGGCCTTTGGGTGCAGTTGTGTGGAGGTGGAAGTTGAGAGCAGCGAGTGCCAAGCTGTTTCCCAAAAGCAAACTGAAGTACTGGAGAAGAGGCTTCTGCTCTCCACTGATTATATTCCCGTTTTCCTTCTGCTGGACCAGTGGATTTATAAGAAATTGGAATGCAATTCCTTGGCTTAGAGCCACAGTTCTGTATTGCTCCCTGCAGCTCGGTCTCAATGAGCCCAAGTCTTTGTGTGGCTGAGGTTGGAGCTCTTGTTTATTGAGCTAAACTATCGAGCCCTTTCTAAGGGATGTGAATGTATTACTTTAGACAGGCACATTAAAGAATTACCATAGTAAAAGGGACATGGATCATACAATTAACTTATCTGGAAAGGGAAGAGGCGTTGAAATGTTCATCCTCCCCATTACTGCAGAATTTAGTCCTCTCGGATTGGGAAGGATACGTTCTTATTTAGCTGGTCATGCATTAGCCGTGATAAGACAGTGCAGCTGGGATGCTGAGGTTACATATTTATTGCTTCAAGTGGAAGATAAAACTCCACAAAACTCATTAAAGGCAGTGTTAAAAGTTTGAAAAGGGCAGACAAATTAATCCGACCTGGCACAGATTCTAGATAGGGTCTAAATATTAAAAATTGGGTCTTGCGCATGAAGTCTCTGGAGCTTAAGCACAGAGGACAGATCAGTGGTACTTGGCTGAGTCCCTGTTTAGCAAGAGCAATACAAATACTGACTAAAATAGACTGAACTAGGGCTGGTAAGACCTGTACCTAAAGACTTTTAGATAACTTTGTTCCATATTTCAACAGCCTTTGTTTTCTTACGGCTTGTGTGAGCACATCTCCAGAGCAGCATGGGCAACTTTTGCACGTTCATAGGGATCTGTAAACTTAAACCTCACCCTTAGATCCCCCCTCTGCTTGCTTTGGCAGGATGTGTGACACAGGAGAAGGACTGTTCATCTTTCAGACCAGAGATGGGGAAGCCATCTATCAGAAGGTTCACTCGGCTGCTTTGGCCATAGCAGAACAACACGAGCGCTTGCTGCAGAGCGTGAAGAATTCAATGGTACGGCTGCTTGTTACGCTTGTTACTTGGCACTGGGCACCAACGGACAATAGGTTTCTCCAATGTGACTTTAGATGTGACTATCTCACAGTGAGCAAGTTTCCTATTGCTTTTATGAAGTTCTGCTGGATTTTAATATTTAGGGCAGTATCTGTAACCTTCCAAGAATTGAAAGAAGAGAGAACTTCAGTCCTTGGTTTTTTGTGTTTGCAAAGCTATCGATAAGTGTGAATTAATACAGAGACTACAAGCTCCTATCAGTGCACATTCTCATTGGGTCCCTTTGATTAATCAGCCTCACGAGTTTGTTTGGAAGCATTTCTCATCAATCTATTTGCAAAATGTTGTGGCTCATGCTCAGTTTTCCCTTTGCTAATTGATGTCTGCACTCCGGGGATGATTTGGAAAGAGTCATACGGTTCAGATGAAACTATGGGGGAGGACTAGATGTTTGGTGTCTCAGTGGATGTCTGTTTTCCACAAGTGCTTTTGGTGTCTAAAACTTGTTTTATGACACACATGACTGGTAGGAAATAGTGTAAGGCGTAAAACTAGCATATGGATTGAGAACAGGCAGCGTGGCTTCTCCAAAAGCGTGATGTCTGAAGAAGGCAGTTTGATGGCACTTGCACCTAATGTGTTCCATGGCCTTGCCAGCTTTTGTCTTTTTTAAATAAAACCTATGGAGTGAAAACGTTCTGTTCACCCCATATCACATTTGATCTTTACATCCCAAGACTCACAGGCTGGCTTTGAGGGTAAAATCAGTATCCTGAAGATGGCAGGCCTGCTGGAATGCCTTACGTTCCCAGTATGGACAGCTGTGGAAGAGCCTGGCTATAATCTTCATCCTTGTTTGAGGCAGTAGCCGTTGGTGTATGTAATCTGCAGTAAGACTTCTGTCTTCCCTTTATTGTATGCATGAGCACTGCTGTTATCCACATCCATGTCAATCCTTTCAGTAATTCTTGGTTTCAGGGGTGAGTTGTAGTGATGAATTACCCCAGTATTAACTGGATGACCCACCTGGAATTAAACAGAAAATGACATTCCTGCTTGTGAAAACTTAAGAAAATATGAGAGTGGATGTTGAGGGAATGAGGAAGGGAACAAATTGTCATAAGTACTTGTATTTCTTTTGTTCTTCTGCTTTCTTGGACTTGAGACAGAACAGAAGCCAAATGCATGACAGGGAAGTTATTTCTCTTAATAACAGTCCAATGAGTAGGAGAAATGAGGATGGGAGGAGCAATAGGAAACACTTCCCAGTGTCGAAGCCAATTTTAGGGACTGGATAAGTGAGTGCTTCAGCTGAGCACACAGGTGGATGGGTAATTCTGTTGTTTGTAGAGCAGGTGGGGTAACTGAAATGGGAAAGGGAGGAAAATTTGAGTCTGTTTCTAGCAATGTGGGTCATGCAATGTCTTTATTTTCAACAGGAAAGAGGCTCGTTAGTGTTGTATTCACGGGTGTATCTATTTCACACTAAGTGTAGTGTGATATACCAGTTTTCCGTTGAAGTTACTGTGTTAACTTCTGGTTGGTGTCATTATGGTGTGGCCACTTCTGTAAAGCCCGTGGGACAGTGCAGTGTCTCTGAGGATGAATTCCCAGCTTGGAGTCTTTCTTAGACAACCTCTGCCCTGTATCCGTTTAGACCATGTGCTTTTCCCAGCACTTCCAGTTTCACTAGGAAGAGCTTGACACTTCCAGAAATACTAGAACTAGCAGGTCGACTTTGCCACCACCTGGTATTTTTTCCCTTTCCCAGTAAAGTACCATCTAACACCATCTTTACTGGGTTTGACTTTCATTTAAACAAATAAACTTTATAGTTCTAGCTAGTGAAGGGAGTTTTTGTTCAAATATCAAGAATTATCTGAGTAGAGACATATAGGTAGAGGATACAGGTACTCAACAGTAGCTATATTAAGCAGATTAAAATTAACCTAGGCTAAATCAGCATAATGAGCAAGCATTTGTAGCCCACCAGGATCAGAAGCAATTGAGTAACCTGTTGAGAAAACAACTTCCTTTTCAGAAAGCAGAGATAAGTTCAGTATGACAGTGAATGGGCTTCCAGGCAGCTTTGTGCTTGGTGGTTTTACATCTATGTAATAGCATCTTTAATAGATGATGCCTGATGCTGTGCTGTAAAATTTCCATCTTACAAGTGCCAGTAGACTCACCAGATGCACAGTTGCTATAGATTTCAATAGAGAGCAGCTGCACAACCACTAAAAGCTTTTTCATGAACACTGCGTCCAACCACAACCCCTAAATCTAATTTTATAGACCGTAGAGTGCTAAGTGGGGGAGAAGAACATGTTCCTGGCTAACCAAAAGTCTTGTAATTTAGTAGTGGAATGTAATCGTTTCCGATGAGTCCATATGCCCCTGAATATGAGGTCCCTGAGTCTGTCGTAGAAACATTGTCTGGTTCCAAAAGACTCAGTGAGGCTTGATGGCTTCCCCATGGCTCAAGGGTAGTCAGATTTAGGAGTTTAGGCAGGGGATCATTGTATCAGTGTAGAACTCTGATGGTTTATTTTGCTGATTACAAGATATTTGTAAAATACATCTCTGTTCAGATCAATCGATTTTCCCCAGTATTTTCTCCTGCTCTTGAACGCTTCAACGAGGAACTCATCTGAGATGCTTGCACTTCATGCTCAGCTGTCTATCTTGTTTCTGTCTCCAAGAATTATTGACCCTGCGTGAATTTTCGTATTGGTGAAGCTCGAGCTGTTATTTATACAGAAAGGGTACATTAAGACAGAAAGTAGGAGATGGTGACACTGAGAGATTAAGTCTACACAGAATGTTGTCCATTTGCTCCTGTAATCCTGACCACTGCTATACCAGTGATGTGATTATCCCATCCCAGAGGGAATGATGGTGTTAAACTACCTGAGGGCTCCCAGGGCCTGTGGAAAGAGGAGGGGGAAAAAAGAGAGTTGAATGTCCCATGCTGATAGAGGAAAATAAAGCTGCCAAGTACTGTTGTGAACGTGGGCTATAATGTGTCTGTCACCTCCCTAGCAGTCACTCTCTTTATATTACAGCATGTTGGTTTAGTTCGTGACTATAACTGGCTCTGGCTCTTGAAATGCATGCAGAAAATTGATGTGATGGTGGTTCCTGGGCTGGGAGCCTCCCCCTGACACTTCTGGCAAAGTGCTGCAGATGCTGGTCTGAGCATATGCTGACCAGAGCTTGTGATGCTTCCTCAAGTGGGTTTCATTTATTTTCCTTCCCAGTGACTGCAAAGATCTCTCCCTTTGCTCTCTGGGAGGGAAGAAAGAGCTGGCTTTGCTTAGCGAGGCGTGGAGCCGTTCTGGCCATTTGGGTAACTCATCTCATCCAACTGGCTCTTTCCTTTCGCTTCTGCACTGCCAGACAATGGAAAGAAAAATCTCCATTCAAGTTATATTTCTGTGAGTGTGTGGTTGCCATGAAAACTGTCACAGGGAGCAGTGCTGTGACTTGACTGCTGTCATTTATTCCCATTCTCACTTCAGGTTGCTTTAAAAAAAAAAAGACATTACAACTTGACATCTCGCTGAAGTAGTAATGGTGAACTTCCCAGGGGAAGGTCTATCAGCCCGTTCATCAGCAGACTTCCCTGACTCTTACTCCCCTCTCGCTTTGCACTACGTCCCTCTGAAGTGCAAGCATCCCAGCTGGAGCCTGCTGTCACCTCTGGATGTTTCCATAGGGATCCATAATTTAGTCTTGTTGCTTATTTTGAAATAAGAATATTGAGAATTAACATGAGATGGATAGTATGCAAATGGCAGCGATACGGATGTTCCCTCTGACTCCTGAGGCTGTTTTTTAGTTCACCATTCTGTAGTTTTGCTGTAATGGATGTAGCAAGTGTTTCTTAAGTAGTTCTTGTTCTAGTGGAGTGTGATTGAGAAGCAAATTCCCTCCCAAACACACTGGGCGCAATCTTCTCTAACTGGGGGTCCCAAGACCAAGATCTACTTGGTGCAAGTTGTTCTGCAAAATGCTTGGACATTTCATTGTCCAGCCCGAGGAAACCAACCGAACTGGGCAAATGTTAAATCTTCTTACTTTTTCTCCATCTTCTCCCTTGCCCGTCTCCCTTGCCCGTCTCCCTTGCCCGTCTCCCTTCTTCTTCCCTCCTGGAACCATGTCACACCTGGCTTGAGGCAGTGTTGCCATGAGTGTGCTTTCAGGTGCGATATTTGGTTTGGATTTCACTTGGTTTTGGTGTTTGATGTTTAATTTATATAGCAGACAGTGCCTCTAATGCAAGTTTTTCTTGCATCTCCACTGCTTCTTTGGTTTAAGCATGACTTACCTTCATCCCTGCCACACATGCGGACAAGAACTGCTCTGGGGATCCTGATCTCCTTTCAGGTGTCAGCATCCTTCTCCCTTGGGCAGAAGAAGGCAAGAGGCTGCAGATTCGGCACCCTCAGGCTGATAAATTACTATATATTAACACACAACAATGCTGTTGTATCAGCGAGGCGCGGTGCCGCGCGTCCTGCCTGGCGCTCTGTTTGCAGCCTTCTGCTCACACATGTTCCAGCACACCGATTCTGAGTGCTTTCGGCCCGCTCACGGCACCGGGTGTTTCCGCGGCGTAAAGCCAGGTCATTACCAAGTTATTCCTGTTCTTTTGGTTGCCACAGAGATACAGCAGGTTAATTGCATGAACGAAATCAATCATCATTAAAGCTGCCTTTGCTCGCAGTCTGAGGTGTGTTGATGAAGTGCTATGAGTTCAGGACATACCGTAGTAATTCTTATCTCCAGCTGCGGGGTTTGGAATGTGTACCCGTGCTGACTGAGTTCAGGAGGGACACCCTTTTCTCTGTCTTTCTCTAATCTTTCTCTAGCTGTGTCTTTCTTTCTCTGAACATACCCAGTTGGCTTTGCCCACTCCTCCTAACAGCCCAACCCTTGCTCAAACAAGAGCCATAGCTTGCCACTCAACTCGCCAACAAATGGAACCACCAAAAAAACCTCTCTCCAGCTAGCAGACTCCATCTTCCCAATGCTCTGTTGATTTTTATTCCCAGTAAAAGACCCACCGTGGTTTGTTTCCATGGCGCTGAGATGTGTGTGATGACCTCGCAGAGGGTGTTGGGGGCTTTTGGGAAGGAGCTGTAATGAATAGGCTGTGGGTGGGACTGAGCGGGGTCTGGTGATTCACATCCAGCTGACGGGGAGGTGGGTGTTTTATAGGCCAAGAGTTGATCTGTGTTTGGTTTTGTGTTTGCATCACATCACAGACAGGATGCTCACTGTACAGAGAGGAGGCTGAAGGTAGATGGCACCTCTAAATGACTGGGAAAGGGGTCTCTTCGGACACTGACAGCCCTCACCTCTTCTCTGTGTTTCCTTTGCCTGCTTAGTGTTGCTCCAAACTATACTGATCTGCCTGTGAAAGGTTCTTTTGCCTCAGGTTTTCTGAAACTCAGATGTAAAATGTGCTCTGTTTATAAAAAACTCTCTCTGTAAATGAGAAGAGTTAAGTGCAGCCTCAGTATGTTTGAACTGATGGTTTCCTGAGCTTTGGGAGGAGAGTTTTTAGCTGTGCTGTGAAGCTGGTGATAAACCCAAATTATTTTTAGCAGTTTTCACATACATCTTAGTGAATTAATTGGGGAAAAGTGCCTTAAAATAGTCAGTTCTTGTGTATTTGTGTGTTAAGTATAGTACCAGTGAGAAGGGGCTGTGACTATGTACAAAAAGGCCCTGTGTGGGAGATGGGGCTTCCAGCAGTGCACTGCAGCCCCGTGCTCTGCCCTCAGCTTACCTGGATATGCTGCTCAGTCAGGGAACCTACTGAAGGATGCAGTTACCTCCCATCGAACTCCTGTGCCATCTGGCTGGCACGTTCCTCAGCTGTAGGAGAGGAGAGACGAATAGAAAATGCTTCAAAACTAACAAGAACAACTTGTGTGAAACGTCTCCAGTCAGGTTCTCGGTGTGCTGAGGCTGTATTTAGCTTTGGGAAGTGTCTTGCTTTGCTGGGAAGACCCTCTGATGGCTTAATGGCTAAAGAGGGAACATGCCGTCACTCTCCTACCTTCTGCTGATCCCGTGGTTTCTGTTTCAGCTGCTTGAGCTACAAGTCCCCTCAGGGGAAGCAGTGCTAGCCCAGGACCAGGGGAGCACCAAGGTGAGCTTTGGTGTGCATCAGCAGCGTGGCCTCCTAACCTGAGTGGTGTGTGCCCATGGAGAGTAACCCCTGAATTAGCTGCTGCTGCTTGTGCCAAGCATGTGGATGGAGGGAGGGAAAGGCTGTGCTGGCTCTCAGCAGTGGTTGTGCTGTTCTCAGGCCATCTCCTTCACATCAGTTTACTGCTTTGCAGCTCCAGATGAAAATGAGCGAGCGAGCTGTGTCCCTCAGCACCATGGTGCCCTTGCCCCGCAGTGCCTACTGGCAGCACATTACACGACAGCACAGCACTGGCCAGCTCTACGGTCTGCAAGGTAAGGGGCTGGGGTGGAAGGAGTCGGTGTGTGAGTCGACTATGGCATTATTGAAGTGTTTCAGTACCTTCCGTCTCACTGACAGCTGATGGTGGGTCTGAACTGGCTGCCACTGATGCCAGGTCAAAGGGGAGAAGGGTGCATCCCGCCCTAAGATGGAAAACTGGACAGAGGGGTTGGAACATAGGAAGTTCCGCACCAATATGTAGAAGAACTTTTTCACAGTGAGAGTGACAGAGCACTGGGACAGGCTGCCCAGGGGGATTTTGGAATTTCCTTCTTTGGACATTCAAGACCCATCTGGATGCTGACCTGTGCAACCTGTCCTAGGGACCCTGCTTTGTCAGGGGGTTGGACTCGATGATTTCTGGAGGTCCCTTCCAACCCCTATATCTATCATAGATCTTGTGATTCTGTGATTCACCAGGAGATGCTCTTATTTCCCATCCCAGAGGGATCCTTCCTTTGACAAGTTTTCTGACTGTTTTTAGATAAATGAGGAGAAATTACTGTTAGGGTAGTCAAAGTTATCAAGGTTGCCCAATACCTCCTGCTACAAAACTCTTTTAATGGCACTCCATTTTTTGCCATACCTAGAAACCATTTGTCTCCTCTCTCCTTTGGGTGCTGCCTCACGCTAAGGATGATGCAGTCTTTGCTGTTCCCCTTGTGTACTTGCTGACGTTCAGCCAAAACAACCGTGTCCTGGAATCCAGCTGAATTAGGGAAAGTAACAAGAAATCCCCACAATAAGTAGTTCTAGAAAACTGATGTGATGCAGCATCCGTGCTTCAGTGGGGCCTGAAGATTGGCAGATGTCATCTCCAGCCCTCCCTTGTTGTCACCCCAGGGGCAGCTCGGCCCCCTCCCCTCTTCCTGCAACCCTCCTCAGCCTGCGGAGAGGGACGGGTGGACGGGACGAGGGGTGTTGTCCGCGTACCCGGCAGTCTCCGCACCCGGCTGTCCCTCCGTGGTCACCAAGGGACATCTAGCGGTCACTGCGCGCAGGGGTGCGGAGTCGGTGGCTCTCGGCAGTGCGGAGATGAGCCGCCGCTATCCCGGTCCTGCAGAGGGTGCCCCAAAACTGATGGAGCTTCGTGCCCGACTCTCCCAGAGCTCCTCTGGAGCGGGAGCTGGAGGCGCTGGGTACCCATGAGGAGCTGGCCCAAAGTCAGCATCTCTCTAGCCGGATGTGTTTTTAGAATTAAGACCCAAGCGACCAACCGACCCCCCCGGTTTGTATTTCAAAACATGCTCTACCCCTCGAAGCTGTGTGGGTTGGCTGAGTTGGCGTTTGCACAGGAGTTGGTGTCGGTGAGTTGTGAGGTCAGGATGGGGGTTTATTCCCAAAAGCCATAAAGAAACTGGCTAAACATGTATTTGGAGGGAGCAGCCTTTATTTTCACAGCATACTGGATAACAGCTGAGCTGGATGACACATTTGGATGATGAATATGGACTGAAGCCTGTTCCTTCCCCACAGGGCATTAGAAAGCGAAGCTCAGCTTGGCCATCAGGGTATGGGATGGTTCACTGGCAGGGAGGTGCCATTTACCAGCGTCAAGCAGTCAGGAATAACCAGATAGGTATTTTAGAATATCCTGGTTTGGAAAACTTCCAGACTCTCTCTGGGGATTTTTTTTTTTTTGCTTTTGTTTCCTTTTTTCATCCTCTTGGATACTAGGACTTTCTGAAGGAACCGTGCATGGCAGATATTTATTACCTTTATTAAAAAGCAGGACACCGTAGAGGTTAGCCCCTGCAGCTCACCAGCCGTGGTTCATAAGTACCAGCGCTTCCAGCTCTGACGTGTACACCCGTGTCCCACCCTCCTCCTCTCACTTCCAGCAATTCACCACAGCCAGTATTTTCCCTGATTTCCTCTTGTGAACACTAGAGGGGGCAGACAGCACATAAAAAGCCCCAGCGAAGCCCCGCAGATGTTCCAGCAAGGGGGGACTGAGTGCTCAAAGCAGCCCCTGGGCGCCCCTTCAAATTCCCCCACTAAAGGAGGGAATGGGCAGGTGCTGGCGGTGGCAGCCTGTGGCACACAGGAACTGGGATGCTGGCAGCACCCTGTCCCAAGCAACGGGTTGCACTTACCGTGCCTTGCCCTGGAGGGCTTTATTAGAACAATAATTCAGCGTTGAGTTGACACAAGATAAAGAGACTGTTATGGGTACGAACCACTTGTTTTCTATTTAGAAAAATAGCTTGCTTGCTAAACTGGGGAGAAAAAAAGGATCCTAGGGATTGTTATTGTGAGGAAAGGGTAAAAGTCTTTGTTAAACGAGTGAGCCATGCAGCCAGCATCCTAGTTGGGAAAGACACCGAAGTCCTTGTGTCGTTCTGCAGTTGGGGCTACTGCTTCAGTGGTACCCCGAGCACCTCTCATTAGTTTGGGCTCCCAAAACCTTGAAATGCTTCGATTACTCCTGGGAAAGGACATATGAAAGAAATATTACCCTGAGTTGTGAAATTACATATGTATGAAGCAGCGTTTCTCTCTCTCCATTGTAGAGGTACCTGAAAACCTGTATGCAAAAAATGTTCTTCTGTCAAAGTTGGAATTTATGGTTTCTGAATTGGCCCTGGTCCTCTTTTCTAATGGACAGTAAATGACCAATGCTGATGCTGTGAACTGAGGCGCGTGTTGCCTTTAGAACACAAAGTCAGAACTTTTTGTACTACCTTCTGTTCTGAAGGAACTGGGAAAGAAAATCGGAGTGGAGGTGTTTCTGAGATGGAGCAGCAGATTAAGCAGGGATGGGTTCAATTGGAAGGCTGTATGTAACTGTAGTTACTGTAGTCATTTATAAAATGCTGAATAAGGTGCCTGTGTCTCACTGAGTGTTGTTCTGTCTCTTTGCATCCCCCTTGGTGAAGATGTCTCTAGCCCAGTGAAGCTCCATCGTACAGACACTTTTCCAACCTACAGGTCAGACCATCGATAAAGGACTGTAAAGAACTTTAAAACTCTTTGTCTTCTGACAAACCGCCCCAGTGGATGATGGTGGTGATGACAAGCAAGGATGGAAGCATGGCAGAGTCAAGGTTGGATGAAAAAACACTTGCAATACAAAGGTTTTTTTAAACTTTGCCAAAAGTGAAAAATACACTGTAGATATCAGGGAAGGGATCAAAACCAACAAACCCTCCAGTGTTTTATATCACATGACTGGACAGAGAAGAAATCCCTCCCTAAATATTTCCAAATGTTTTTGTATGATAGCTATGTTGTAAATACATGAGACTTCCCTGCTGTCATGTGGTTCCCTCTTGTCTCTTCCAGCGGCGTGCTCGCTGATGGCAGCTGTGTCTCCTCGGTTGTAGTAGTGCTTCTCTTGGGTTACTTGCATTATGTTAGCCTAATCCTTGACCTTTGAAACGTGGCCAGTTTTAAGCAGCTATTGGATACAATTTTTCCTGTTTGAAGCCCGACAAAGACTTGACTGATTTCTTTTGAAAGCACCCTATCTTCTATTCCTGTATTTATTTCCATCTCTGTAACTGTTTAAAATAATAATAATAATAATAATAAAAAAGTCCCACTTAATTCGTGGTACAGTGCTTTTTGTGGCCACTGTTGGCTCATGGACATCTGTAGTTGAGAGCTGTGATGGCTCGAGTGCTGCGAAGCGCTGTGCTTGGTGAGGAGTAATTAAATTGTTCTGTTAACAAGCTCTGAGTACAACTGCCTCATCAGGTTGCAAGTCAGATAGATCGTCTCCTCGCTCCTGCTCACCTGACAAGCGTAAGGGCATGGCCTTGGTTTGATTGCATTAATGGGGTGTATGGTCTCTGTATATTTTTAATATTAGTCTGGGATCCCATGCTTGGGACAATTGCATTTATCCAGGCATGTATCATTCTTCAGCAGCTGTCCCAGAAGAATGCAATGGCTGGAGCAGGTTTGCAGAGGGTGAGCTACTCTTGCTCATATTTGTAGGGAATGAGTTAGCACAGGGTAATTTTCTCGTCTGGTGGAGATAATGGTCTTATGGCTTGAGTAAGAGTAGCAAGTATCTGAAGCTTGTCTTTTAATTCTGAAGATGAAGTTTCAGAGCAGACTGTGAGGACGTGGTGTTGATCATGACCCACATGATGACTCAAAGCAGATTCCACTTGATGCTCACTGTTACAGCGAGCTGTGCCTGGCAATGCTGTCAGCATTCAGAGCTGGAGGAGGGGGTCTGGAGTGGCGTGCGGTTCTGTGCCCTGGTTAGTCACCAGACAGAGCAGCAGGCAGTGGCAGTGGGCTTATTAAAACCACAGATCTATAAAATGGGATAGGAAGGACACAAGAATGCAAGATTACAATACAAATGATCTGGACAAATCAAAGAAACTCAGTAGGGACAAGTGCTTCTAAGCAAGGCTAATTGACTACTCAAAGGTGTAACGGGCAGGGAAGCGAGGCAGCAGCCCTTTAGCACGGAGCATGAGGCCTATAGCAGGTTACAGCTGTAACAAGTGGGAGCAAGGCCATGCCGCTGCAATGACTGGATGTCATAAAGTAATGTAAGACCATTCAGCTTTCAAGACAGCTGGAGCAGTTCTGCTCTGCTCAGGGCAAGCAAGGTCTCCACTGGAGTCCCATACAGTGGCTGATCCTGAGCTAATGTACTGAGGCACTGCAAGCCATGCCCTGCTACGGAGCCAACATATCGGGGTGGTTCGCCTCCAGCACTGCATTGTGTAATGTCTTTACCTGCTTTATTAAACAGAGTTTCTCTCCAGGAATAAGGAAGGGGCAGATGTTTTCAAGTCAGTTCAGCCTTTCTGCTAGTTACAGCATCCTGAAGTAACCATCGGCTGCGGTAAGAGCTCTTCTAACTGGTTTGGGCTTAGTATTTGTACAATAAAAACTTCATCGGTTGTGAATTAAAATGCTGGGAAGATCTAAGATCTTGGGTTTCTGCATCCAGAAGGGCTGTACTAACAGAACTGGAGGTGAGGTGGCTTTCAAAAGAGCAAACCGATGAGAGTGGTGAAGGTAAATGTGTTTCTGAAGGGAAAAAAATCAGTATGCCATCGTTGTTTGAGATATTCCATAGTGCAAAGATAAGCTTAACTCACTGTAAATAAGGATTATGTTAGCTTTGAAATAATGTTGAACTGCTAACATAAATAAGTGATTGAAAGGCATGTTGTGACTAATAGGTCTTTATCTTTCAGGTTTACTTCTGCTAATGTATTCCCTTTAGAGCTGACGGCATCTGTTGTTTTATCATGGAGATGACAGTTCAGTAAATGCTTTTATTCACCTTTCACTCACGCGGTGATTGATATGGTAAAACTCTCTCTGGTCGAACAGTCCAATTACAAAGACAACTGAAAAGCCCACTCTAACCTTGGCCTTTAAATGAAGGGTTGTTAAATCACATAGCTCTGATATTACTCTTTCTAGTGAAGCTGCCTGTGAAGGAGGAAAAAAAGGCCTAAAAGTAACTTTGCTTTGAGTTACTCTGTGTTTATGACACCATATCAAGAAGTTGTGTGTGTACAACACTTGATACGATGATGGATGCCATCGTGTGTGCCAGCGGTACCTGATCGCAGAATCACAGAATGACAAGGTTGGAAAAGACCTTTAAGATCATCAAGTCCAACTGTTCCCATCCTATGCTAAACCATATCCCTAAGTACCTCATCTACCCTGTTTTTGAACACATCCAGGAATGGTGACTCAACCACAACCTGATGTGCCGGTGAAGATGGATGCAGAATTAGGGTGGAAATCCTTCAGGCACCTTAGCAATGCTCTGAAGAGATGTACTTCAGAAAATATGCTGCAGATCCATTTGTGGAGCTGTGGGGCTCAGGCTCACCATGAGATTCAAGGACTGGTGATTTTCCCCAATCTCTACCCTACACACAGGCCCTCCAATTTCATAGGACTTCACCAGGGGTTTTTGAACTTGTCCTGTATGAAAGAATGGGTGTGACAATTTTATGGACTAGTTCCAATTGCTCCGCCAAACTCCAGCATGTCCCTTTATACCTGTCAACCTTGTTCTTTCTCGAATGTCCGCAGATCTTCCTAGCCAACTTTTTCAAAGGCAGAAAATTGTTCTGCAAAGTCCTCCAAATGAGCAGGTCTTTGGCTCTGTGTAACCTCTCCTATTCATCCAGCTCTAAGGAACGCTGTGCGATTTCTCAGCCAGCCGCTCCGGTCCCTTTCAGAAGAGCAGTCACCGACCTGCAAACCATAGCTGCAGAGATGGAAGAAGATGTTTTAGGGGTAAAAAGAAGAAGGGATGGGAATAGAAAGCATGGAGCTGCTTACCCCACTTTCAAATCCATGCTAAGAAAAGTTGTTCTATCTTTAGAGCAGGAATGAAGCAGCAAACTGGTAATAGCACAGTGGGTAGATGGAGACAGTCCAGGCTGCAGCAGAGCTCGGCGGGTAATGATCTTAAAAGGCTAATCTTGGAAACAAGTGCATTGGGGGAGGGAAATCATAATATCAAGATTTCAAATTGCGTTTCTTACACATTCTTATTCCAGGCAGCAGAATGCAAATGCCATTATCTAAAATAGTGGAGGGCAACGTAACTACTGTAAATTGTGGGGCTGCTGGGAGGAATGGGTTGGCTGACATCCTTTCCATTTCTGTTTTATAGGGGGAGATGGAGTCGCACAAGGACTTGCCGAAAGTCACTCAAGACCTCAAGGTATTGTCATCGTGTTTCAAAACTTGTTTTTTTAATAAAGAAGATCTTACCTTTTTGCTTGACCAAGATTTAACAAAGCAACTTTCTCTTCCTTGAGGGAGGGTAGTCATCATTTCAGGGGTTTGTTTCAGCATTTGTCCAAGTGAAACGATTCTATTTTCCATACTTGTACTGTTGCCAATATTTATTCTTAAAATTGTCGGCATTTAGTTTTGCATTCTCCTTTTACACCTGACAGCAGAAAAGCATCGTTAATATTTAAGCAGATGAACATCTCTTGAAGTTTGTGACTTGCAGCCAGAATGTCATTAATTTAAGTAATCACACAGATAAAATTAATGCAATAAGAGTTGTATCTGAGTCCTGTTGCTGAGCAATTCTGGTGAGCGCATAATAATACTGCTGCCTCAGGCATTGGGATCAGGGGTCACAATGTGATATTTCTGTGTATTCATTAACTTTCACAAGGGCAGATTGATCTTCTGTTTCCATGAACACTAATGAACCATTTTTTTATTTTTAGGGAATATTCTATCACTACTACTAGCCACATAGTGTTTAAAGAAAAGCTGTTTTCAAACAGAAGGCTCTAATTAGAACTTGTGCCTCTCTGTATTGATTGCACTGCACTTGCTCGGTGGATTTACAAATGCCAGCAAGGAAACTTGCCAGGGAAAAAAGTTTATTTTTGTGCTTTCTTTTTAGTATTTAGCCTAGTTCTATTTCTTGACAAGCCTAAACAAGGGAATTAGGTGCTGAGACGCTTGGGGTGGTTGGGTTTGTGTATATTTTCCCAACTGTCTGTCTTTTAAATACTCTGGAACTCTTAGAAATAAAAGGCGTGCGGTGCTCGTCTTGCTCTGTGCCATCTAAAAAGTTATATTCTCTCTGGTGAAATGAATTCCTGCTCTTCCAGCCCCAGGAATGTGAGGAAAACACTGAAAGGCAGAACCAGAAGTATGGCAGGGAGCGTTCGGCTGGGTCCTTCCCTCCTCAGCTTCTCCTGTGGTTTCCGCGGCATTGAGCCCATACACTCCATCTCTTCCCTCACACATCTATGGAAATGTTTGGGCTACAGACAGCAGATGCAGCTGGTGAACAGCTGGGTTTACACAGGTTTCCCACACTGCTTACATCACTTTGAGAAGCCAAAGCTTGTGCACCAGCACTGCCCCTCCATGCTCAGCTCCCGCCACATCTCACCAGAGGTTTCTGAGCTGGCACAGGGCGGGTCTGGGGGATTTTTGTTTGCTTGGGGTGGGTATTGATCCAGATTCCAGACATCAGGTCACAGTCACCCTTGGTTCATCACAGCTGAGCAGAGAAAGTGAGGGATGCAGGTGATTGTTCTGCCCTTTGGTGCTGGTACAGGGCACACCCTCTGTGCAGGGTTCTGTATCCTCAGGTGAGGAATCTAGTGGAGTCTGGATGAGCTGGTTTTTGGCTCGGGCTCTATTTCCAGTCCAACCTGGGATTGTCACTTGATTTCCTGCAACTTCAAAATGGGGATGTCCACAGGCAGGAGTCCTGAGGGCAAACTTGTCACAGTCCTGCTGTTTTCAGAAATGGTACAGTGAGGACCACATAAAATAGTGTGAAGGCGACCTCCAGTCCTCCTGGACAAATTACGTTTTAAAGGACACATAAAAAAGAGACTCTTAATTACCTGTGCTCGTTAAGATGCATTTGGGTTTTTGGTTTTTTTCTTTAAGAGAATTGCACCCTTGCCACACTTAAACTCTGGTAACTGCTTGAATTTTTTCTCTCAATTTTCTAGGTTTACTTTCCCTAACCTCCTGTCCTACACTTTTATATGCTGCCACAAACTTAAAAAGTTTGAGATATTCCACCACAAATGTGGACACTCCATTTACTTATATCATATGAAATCTTGCTTGTATGATATTACAGCTGCTAATCAGGTATTGCCTGTAATTTGGAGATCATTGGGTAAAAGAAATTACAAAGTGACTATAAGAAGTAAGAGAAATTAACTTGCTAAATAGTTTATTGTATCTTTTTGACTGAACAAAGAGTGCTTAATTTTTCACAATGAGATACACTGCACACAGACCCAGTGATATAGAAAACCCTTTGTGCTGAAGGCAATGCATCCTTTTGGAATATATTGTCCATAAAACCCAAGTAAATAGTTGCATAAATACTTATTTCTCCATAAACATGTAACGACTCAGCTGAAAGCCAGACACTATTAGTGATGTATGATCCCCATTTTTGGCACATTGAGTAAAATGGAAGCGTACCTACACTTAGCACAGTTTAACACAAGAATGTTGTTCCCCAGGGTAGGGAGGGAGAAAGGGGCCAAGTGAGATTTATGTCTCTTCCACCAGCTGTGGCAGTTAAGGAGTCAGAGGGACCTGTCTCGAAGCTGGAGCTGCTCAGGAGCTCTGGAGCTGCTCAGGAGCTCTGCTCCAGTGTTCCCTTGGTACCCGTGAGTCATTTGCCCTTTTCTTCATATGTTTGTCTCAAAATGAAGACCAGACCAATGTCCTTGTGCCTTGTAAGTGTATTGGGATAGGCTTAAAGGAGCTCTGATACTGCAGTGCCCCTGGACAGAGGGACAGAGGAGGAGAGGGAGTTGCTGTGATGGGTGATGTCCACGAAAAGCCCCAGCAGAGTGACATCCTTACTTAAGCCGAATGACAAGGCAGGTTGGGAAAAGGAAGTCTGTGGTGTCTGCAGGTGCCACCACACCTTGCAGCCATGGCAGCCAGCAAAAGGGACGATGTCACACAGCTCTGCCATGGGCAGATGAGCTGCGGTAACCCCCTGGGCTCAGGCTGTCACGGCTCGCAGCCTCTGTCTCTCTTGTACAGACCCATAAATGGCCTCAAGCTATGCCAGGGCAGGGTCAGATCAGGTGTTAGGGAAAAGTTCTTCACTGAAAGAGTTGTCAGGGCCTGGAACAGGCTGCCAAGGGAGGGGGTTGAGTCACCATCCTGGGATGTGGTGCTCAGGGATATGGTTTAGCATAGGACAGGAATGGTTGGATTCGATGATCTTAAAGGTCTTTTCCAACCTTGTGATTCTGTGACCCTGCAGCTCCCAAGTGAAAAGGACACCTGCAGAGGCTGATCTTTCCCAGGACCTGTGGTCATCCATACGGGGCTGGAGAGCACTGAGGTACAGTCTGGATACAAACTCAGACGAAATTCTCAAGGAAAAACCCTTCCTCTCTTACCCAAAGCATCCATTCCAGGGGAGCGGGCCAGACTCACACACACAGGTGGTCCCTCCAAGGCACAGATGGCATTCCTGTGGCTGGGAAAGAGGAGCGATTTGGTGCAGCACCCAGGCAGAGATGCTTTACTAGAAACGCTGTCAAGGGACATGCCTTGACCTGGGCTCACTGCACGTTCTTACTATTTATCTTCCCTCTCTTCTTGGGACATCTGTGTTTTTATAAAAGGCATTTTTCAGTATCAAGCCAAAGGAAAAGCAGAATGTATATTTTTAAGAGGGGTTGAGTCATTTTCCTTCCTGAAAGCCATGGTGGGTCTCTAGCACATCTATCTTCTCTTCTCTTCCAGAGAGGTGGCAAATATTTGCGAGAAAATAACCTGCTCCTGGAGCAGAGCTTTCCTGACCTTCTGCAGTGAGCCGATAAGGATCGATCCAAGGTCAGGGTCCACCTCGAGCAGCAATATATAAAATCAAAATTCCATTCAACTTTCTTTGGGGGAGAGGGTGGTTGGTCTGTTACTTCCAGCATTTGTTTATCCTGTGTATTATTCAATTTACTTGCTTACAGACTGAAACAAAAATCAATCCAAAGTTGCTTTTCCTTTGCCACACGTGACTGTCAAATCCGTGTGGGAAATTGCTTAAATTGTGTGATCTATGGTTCAAAGTGAGAACAGAATGCTTAATTAGAGTTTAATTATCTTGGAAGGTTTGACACTTTCTGATTGCTTTTGTTTTATTTCTTTCCCCACTCAGTGGTCTCTGAAGTGGGTCTTCATTTGTAGCAGAACCAGGTGCACAGATTGTAGAACGTGGAAGGTTGGAAGGGACCTGTGGAGGTCATCTAGTCCAACCTCTGCAGTGAGCAGGGACATCTCGACTAGACCAGGTCGCTCAGAGCCCCATCAAGGCTGACCTTGAATGTCTCTAGGGATGGGGCCTCCACCACCTCTGGGCAACCTGTGCCAGTGATCCGCCACCCTTATGTTGAAGAACTCTTTCCTAATACCCAGCCTAAATCTCCCCTTTCCTAGATCACCACAGCATAGATCACCAGGATGTAAGAACACCTTTATTCTTCAGTTTTGTGTCTGTCTGTCCAGCTGACCCGCTAGCAGGGAACACCAACACACATGGGCCTGATCCTTAGAGCTGATGGCTAAAAACTTAAAAAACCTCAATGGGTTTACACAGCCCCCACTGTTATGTTCTCTTCAGTCAATGGCTTTAAGGCCAGAAATAAGGTTTACTGAAGAACTGTGATTTTTGACACTGAAATCCAATGCCTGGCCACTGATTAGCACCAACTGAACTGGATGTCAGTGGTTCCCTTCGGGCAGCCTAGGTACCTACTACTCTCACTGTAACCAGGCTCCTGAGATGCTGATGTCCTGCAGAGTATCAACAATGTATTGTTTCCAAGCTATATCCACCTGATTGTGGGAAAAAGGCTGTGCCTTGGTTTAGATCTTTGTCTCTGCTCTGCTCTGGCACAGCGAGAGTCAGTTCTCTGCAGCCAGGAACCTGATCTGCTTAGACTGGCACTTGGCTTTGGGAAATGTTCTGTTTGGGTAGAGCGTTTTGTTAGGTCCATTTCACTTGAATTAATTTAGTTTCCAGGTTGTCCTCATGCTGGGGCTGCTGGCATGGAGAGGGGCGAAGCAGAGGCAGGGAAGAATTTTGGCATTGGTACCCAGCTATGCTGGGGTATGAAGATCTCTGAGCTGTGGTGTGGAGCCCTGCCCAAATTAGAAGTGAAACAAAGGGAAGGCAGGCATGGAAATTCGTGGGCAGGTTTTGATGCTAGAAGTCTTCTCATCTGTTTCAGTATTAAGGGCACTTTTGGGATTGAATTTTACTTCAGCTTCAGATTTTTTTTTTTATGTTTCACTTTATTTTTGCCAAATTCACTTCTACACCCTTAGGCTTGTGCTGTTTATCATTGACAAAGACTTCAGGTCAGATGGGGAGAGTTGGGCTGGAAAAGCTTGTTACCTGCAAGAAAGCTGGAATTAAGAACCATTACCTACGTGCCTTTGCAGGGGGTTGCTTTTCTCTTTTGTGTGCCTTCTTTCCCAGGGGAACCTCCCATGACAGCAGGTTCATTCCTTGAGGAGCCGGTATTTAAATAAAAGAGTGTGGTGGATTATTTAAGAGGAGGTTGCCTTCAGTGTCAGGGTTCCTCCAGGCTCCCTCCTTGAGCTACACAGCCCAAAATGTAAGCTGACATTCCAGCCAGCCCAGGTGATGTTGGTGTTATTTGCAATAGTCACCTCTTAATTCAAACCTAAACTGGGAAAGTGAGCAGCTGAGCTGTGGAAGGCGGCAGGGAGCCTTTCCATTGCTATTGCTGGGCTTGGGTCAGGCAACCATTTATTAACACTCCTGGGATGGCAGGCAGGCAGCGCCGGATGACACCGGCATTATTACCACTAACGTCAGTGCAAACATCGGGCTGTAACACATAAAATGAGTCAAGAAATGCAAGCCCAGTTGAAATAAAAGGGAAAATCTAGGAAAGGAAAGCTCATGGTGATATTTTTAATCTGCGTGAGGCTCCGAACAGGCTGGTAACAAATCTTTGTATATTGTTTGATTATCTTTCTGCACTAGCTAATTTGTTTGATTATGGTTAGAGGATTCTGAAGAATAATGATAGCTTTTTTTTTTTTTTTCTTTATTAGAAGAACCAGGGCTGGTGCATCATTATCCATGACAGGCTGCGAGTGCGTCTCCTGCTTTTGCCATGTGTTCATTTATCTACCCACCAAGCCAGGAATACAAACCCTGGTACTCCAGACAGTACCTGCAGTTGTGTTTTCACCGGCTTTGCAAAATGTGGGAAGGTTTTGCCCATGTAGAACTCGAAAGACAAGCCCTGCTTTTCAGGGAAAACTAGATTTATAGCATCTTCTAATTATATTGATTTCCAGAGTTGAGCTGGGATGCTACTACTGTTCCCAGGAGCAGTATCTCATCCAGGCCTACTGCAAGTAAGAAAAGAGATAAAAATAGACTGGTCAGAAATCATTCAAAACACATCTAAGAAAGCTGGATGTAATCAAGGACTGAAAATTAAAGCAGTAAGAGAAGCTGGAGACGAGTTGCTTGATGATAGTAAAATATGAGCAAGCTTTTTTTTTTTCTTTGTTGTTTTGTTGCTGTTGTGGCTCTCCTGCAGGGATGCCATATGGATCCTTTGGATGCATCAGTTGCTACCTACCACCTGTGTCTGACCTCTGCTCTTTGACTGCTTGGAGTTATTAGAAGCAGCTGCAGGCTAAATCAGCTTCTGGCTTGCTCTAAGCTGGATCAAGCACTGTTTTGCTGAGCAAATGTGTGTAGGGTAGGAAATCTGGCTGCTATGTCTGTGAGCAGGGAAAGACCATTTGCACCAGCAGATAATTGCTGGGAGAGAAAGCCAGGAGATGCAATGCACAGGCGACATGTGAGGAGCTCAGACTGTCCCCACTGTCCCTGCAGTGTTCTGCAGATTACACCATTCCTTTTCCATCTTCCTAAACTGTGGCATCTCCTTGACTTCCCTCTCACCAGAGAGTAGCTTGATCCAAAGCACTCCTAATGAATGACATTAGGAAGGAGCCGTTTAACAGGATGGGATTTGTTACCTTTTACTGCAAGAAGACCTGAAAGATCAGGGTTTTACAATTAATTTTCCTCTGTTTTACTTTTGATCAGTTTTGTGGCTTATGAACCAGCCAGTGAGCAGTTTCCCACCAAAGTTCCCGAAGGACTTTGTCTCTGACACAGTACACCGAGGTGCATCCACGCAGCAGTTCAGTGGGAACATCTTGAGGGGAATTAAAGAGCCTCTTTCCTTCCAGACATAGCAGTTTGTTATCAGATTTACATGCTTTTATTTTTCCTTTGTGGAAAGCCAAGGAAGTTGAAGAGTTACTCCAACAGATAATTGTGCTGGCTTTTCTGTACAGGCAAGTACATTGCTGCTGAATGAAGCAGAACATATTTTTTGACATTGCAACACATTTGAACTCTGCTTGTTTTGGTGCTTTGTGCAAGGGAACATTTCTTTTATAACTCTCCTGATGCCCTCAAAAAGGGAATCATCAGCTGGGGCTGGGAGTCCTTTATTTTCTAAGAGCCAAGCTCTGATTAGGGTAAAGAGAGATGGGATAACAGTAGGTGAACCACGTAGCATTAACATTTAAATGACCTCTCTATAGTTAGGTCTGCCAGTATCTGCAGTGTCTGGGCTTCAGGATATTTCGGTGGAGACTCTGCTCCCACCATAGGGAGGGAGTGCTGTCACCCTGGTTTGCAAAGCAAAGTCTGACTTGTGGCAGAGCAGACCTGGAAAAAGGCATTCTTTTGCTTGCCACTCCTAACGTCTGGCTAGCTCCTTTCCATGGGACAGTCATTGCCCAGGTGAGGATGGAAATGGGAGCTGGGTCATGCCAACAGTCATCTCCCCAGGGTTTCAGCAGCAGTGGGAGAGCACTCCTTCCTATCCTTCATGCAATCCTTCATACAGAACCTAGCAACTAATTTTTCCCCTGTGAAAAACAACAGGAAGGTGTGTCTCTCACGTTCTGCGAAACACCAAGTCCAAGAGCAGGAAGAACTGCCTACTTTGATAATAACCTGTCTGGATTGAGTTGCTGCCCCTCTCCAGCAAAGCTGGAGCTTCCCAGAGAACACATCAGTCTCAGAGGTGGGCTATACATCTGTTAAAGGCATGACACAGACGGGCAACTCAAACTGATTCCCTTAAAATGCAGTTACTAGTGAGTGAACAGAAGCGAGGGGGTTGTTCTTACCACAGCTGCATTACGGCAATATGACTTGTTTTCCCACCATGCGCTGACAGCTTTCACAAGCCGTATCATACTCAGGAATCAGGAATTCTGGCTGGATTTTATTTTCTTTGTCTCCTACTGGCAACTGGCAGGGTCCTGCTGAAATGCCTTTTTAAGCTGTCCTTTGGTGATCAATCAGCTGAGCACATAATGAACGCTCATGGAGGTATCTGAAGGGTTTAATGAGGTAAAAAAACACACAAAGGTGGTGGGATGGCTATTTCCACCTAAAATATTGGCATTTTCATCATTCCCTGTGTGGATTTTTTTCCCCCATGCCACAAGCATTTTCTACACAGCAATAGATACATTGGATGGAAAGAGATTTTAGATCCCGAAGCAACGTGTTGGTGCCGACCATCAGAGTGAAGAAAGCAATGATGATGTACTGAGCCCAATCCAGAGCCTCGTATTTCCGTGGACTCAGGTGCTTTTGTCACTGTAGTAAGCTGTGGCCCTAATAACCCTTTGGAAAGCACTGGTTTAATAATGACTTTGTTTTACCAAATTGCACTGAGTTTCAGGGAACCAAATCCATTGAAGTTCCTCACATAAATACAGCCGATTACGGTGCAATTTAGGCAGTGCAGAACTACCTCAGGGGAGCACCCCAGATCTTCGTTTCCTTTAGCTGTTCCTGATGTGGTGAGAAGAAGAAAAGGTTGATTGCTCATTTATATGCCTTGTCTTTCATTATGTTGTATTTCTGCCATGCAGGGGGTCACAACAGAATCTGCTAACAACCACCAAGGTAGAACCAGCTGATGGTCTCACAGTCACGTTGGATTCTCTTCCAAATTGCCGTTAGCTGCTTTTTCTCCATTGTCTCCAAAGTTTGCAGTCCGCTCTCCCGGCCATGACTAGAATTTTAATGGCCTTGCAGTCTGTTGTCTATTAGGGCTTTTATTAGTATTAATATGGTCTGGTTTTCCAGCTGTCTGTTTTGGTATATTTAATTTGAGAATATTTCTGAAGTACGGGCTAAAGGGGTGCTCTCAAGGCTCTGTTTGCTGAAAGTTCATTTTAAAGCCATCATATTGGGCTGTGCAGCCATGGCTCCAGCAGCCAGCTTCTCAGAACACGTCTGATTGACGCCCAGCTCAGGAGTGATCTTTTAAAAAGATCTTGGCTCCCTTGTACCCCAAAACAAAAGATTTTTGAGAACAGAGCACCTTACTGCTCAAATGTATGGACTGTAATCTGCATTGGGGGTTAACATGGTGGCCATGTCTTAAGGGATGATTAACTTCCCATGAACCTCACCAAGAGCAGAGGGGAAGGCTGAGATCCAAACTGACCTTTTACTGGACACCCAAAGCATCCATGTAGGAAGAGGGAGGTGCTGCAGAGCTCCCACCCGGTAATTCCCTGGCAGGACACAGGTCCCTGGGAAGCTGGTCCCTGGTAGCTCCGTGGCATGTAAAACCATTTGTTCAACCTTGCTTACTCCCTCTCCACAAGGTGATGTGAGGAATGAAGAGAGATACAGTACTGGAGCCCATCTGGCTGCCAGCTACCGCAAGGAAGGGAGTTGCTTTAATTAAAAACACATTTTCTTTTGAGCCCAGAGTGCTTTCATTGTCTGTCAAGGCCGACCAGGCGTGCAGGGTTGCAGCTGCCACTCTCCTCTGAGCCACATAAATCCATGGAGTGCAGGACACAGTGAAGCGACGACAGAAGCACGGAATTCCTACACGTCCTTCAAATCTAGTAGGTCAGAGGAAAGAGCGCTCTGGTGTGACACACCAGTTTCACTGGATGTGTCTTTGTAGGGAAACGTGAAAAAGTTCATGGTGTCAAAAGCAATCTGTGCCCCAGGATGCGGATGCAGGGGCTGTACCTGGGCTCTCACTGCTCCAGGCACCCTGAGAATTGGGAGCAAAACTTTAGCTTGAGTAACATGTGATGGTGTCAACAGGAGACTGCTTTAGTTTTATCTCAGAGCCCAAATTCCCCCTTTCTTAATCAAGAGACTCTCATCTCTGTAGCCAGAGCCTGAGATACAAACCCTTTGCCCTAGGTCTGGATGAACTCTCTTGGATTGGAGCAAAGCCCTGGTCTGCAGTCTGTGTGGCACGAAACCAAACCGAACCACCACTGAGCAAGGGAATAACTGACATTTTCTGGTGGAAAACCTTAGCTGCTATCTCTGCTTTTTGTGATATTTGTCTTCTGTTGTTTTTCTCTTCATTAGGAAGGAATCTTTTCCTTGGCAGGAGCAATGCAGCACAAGAAGTCATCTTATACAATTTACACACTGGCTGGAAAGCTTTATTTTCTTCCTGGCTTCTTTCACCAGCCCACAGTGAACATTTATCTTCTGATCCCTCTAATAGGATGTGACTTGTTGTGACATCATATTTTGAAAGGCTGTGGTTTAATGGGTGTATTTCATCCCCCCCTTCCCAGCACACGTACGTTTTGCAGGGACATTTAAAATGCAGCACAGCCTCCCGATGATGGGAATTGCTGCCAGAGGCTTCTCCAGCTCACTTGCTCAGTCGTGACTTTGCACAAGTCCGTCACAAACGAGCACTTTCTGTGCCAGGCTTGCTCAGGATTCCCCAGCCCTGTGATAACGCCGGGCGGTGCAGTGCAGATTGCGGAGCCGCAGGGAATCTGCCGTGTTGCTGTAGCACATGCACTGAAAGCCACCAGAACACAAACATGGAGTTCTTGGTGTTACTTCACTAGTTCAAGTGTAAGAGGCCCCAGCGACACACTGATAACTTAAACATCCATGTCCTCCCATTACGGTACAGATAGAAGGTAGAATTCCCTCCATCCAGAAGCACTGTAAGGAAACGCTGAGCTGTCAGCTGGAGCAGCACTGTGCAGAAAGCATCTCCAGCTCTATTAGTATTTGTGCTGCTCCTGATGAGTCTTTAATGGTCCTCACCTCATTCAGGGGAGAAGGGAATATACTTTCTTTTCTTTCCTGAACAAACTGTGCAGACATCTGTTCCTTACAGTTTTGTTCATTATTTTAAGTAACTAGAGCTGGCACTGAGCAAATCCTGTGCAGTTGATTTCAGGTGGATTTTACACGTTGGCATGGCCCTGCCTGAGAAGAATCCAGCCCTGGAGAAAGGGCTGCTTCAGCACCAGTGCTTTCTAAGAGGAAACTGCCATGTCCCTTCAAGGTGCCACCTGCTCGGAAAGCCTCACAGGTGTGGGACACATCACTGTGCTGTGGGCTGGACCAGTGTCCTGTCTTTAGTCTGCCCTGTGCACCCAGCCCAAGCAGTGAGTGACCCAGTCTTTGCTTTTCCATGTGATGGTCTTCAGTCAAAAGGGGAAAAGCATGTGATGAAGGTGTGAGCAACCAGATCCGTCCCTTTCTCAGAGGCAGGCTGAAGCTCCTTGGTGTGTAGGAGGTGACTGGGAAGCATGCATGCTGAAGGCAGCACAGCCACCATAAGACAGGGCTATACGAGTGTGCTAACATCATTGTCATGTTGGGAGCCCAACAGTGTTCTCCAGCACTGTAGGTCTGTCCTGGTAACAAAAAAAACCAAACAAAAAACCCTGAAAACATAAGATCTGTGTGTGAGCAACATTCATGCTAATAATGCAAATTTCTCCATTAATATTAATAATTAAATTAATAGGGAATTAATCTATTCATTAACTAAAAAATACAGAGTAAAGGTTTGCAAATACCCAATGAGAAATTTAATATATTTGAATTAAAACGGTGCTGGTCTCTGCTGTAAACACAGCATGCACTTTGTTTTTGTACATGGTCAAACATGGAATGAGGCAATTTAGCCAAAGGAAATGATAAGCAATGTAAGTCATCACTACCCCATGGAAATCCACAGAATGCCAATAATTTAATAAAACATGTGCTTGCTAGATCAAATACTCCTAACTCTCTTTGCTCTGCAGCAAAACCGTGAGATCCAAGCAGAAGGTATGCTGAGATACTGCACTCGCCCAATCGCTAAATTGCTGAGTACCTAAAATCATCAGCTACTGCAATTATTCTTGGTGGCAGAATGGATCTGTGTTTAACTAGATGTTAAGGTTGTGACGGTAAACAGGAAATGGAAAATGAAAGAAGCCATGCTGGAACTGAAAATAAAAGCAGGTGAGTTCTAACTAATGTGGGAGAACTGTTTAAAACAGTGAAACAGAGGTTTAAATATACAGTGTGGAAGGATGATGGGAAGGGTCGCTGTTGCTGGTGGCAATGTGGAGGCTGGCAGGAGAGCTGTTCGCAGGTGAATAGCTGAAGCACAACAGATACCTACGTACAGTAGGATGTGCATTATGTACATCAGTAGTATTGCTTCATGCAGGGAGTTAATGATGCAACATATCAGTTTGGGATACTGATGCTTTTCAAGTTACCTTTGCTCCAATATTTATGCATGCTGGAGGCAGAATGAATGCTTCCAAATCTGAAGTCCCATTTTGGATAATCATAGAATCATAGAATCACAGACTGGTCTGGGTTGGAAGGGGCCCCAAGGATCACAGGGCTCCTACCACAGTCAGGGCCACCAACCTCCAGGCCTGGAGCTACACAAGGTTGCCCAGGGCCCCATCCAACCTGGCCTTGATAATGTGTCCTTAAAGCGTATATTCAAATGCATATTGAAAATCACAATACTTTACCTGATTGACTGAACTGGAGAGAAAGGTTGATAGTTTGGCACATGGTGTCGAGGAGCCTGCAGCTGGTTCAAGGTCCCGTGTACCTCCTCAGCCATGATGAGCACCCTCAACTGCAGCACAGACCAGTCAGGATCAATGCACATGTAATACCAGCTGTTCCTCCAGGATGAATGTGAGGTGTGCTCGGTGCCTTCAGATATTTGGTTTTCTCATTGTCAGGTTGTTTTGATTCTAAATCGCAGCGAAAAAATGAAAACTTTCAGAGAGGTTGAGCAAGAATTGTGGGGAATATCATCAGTCAGCTGGTCTGGTCAGTAATGGTGTCAGCACAGTTCCCATCACCAACTCCCCAGATGTTTTGCATTAGAAAATTTGTTATGATCCCATTCAGATCCTACAGCAAAGTTTTCCAGAGTTTGGAGAACAATATCATCAACATTAATCAGAAGGAAAAATCAAACCACTCTGCTGGCACATGCAAATGTTTGTTTGTCTCACACATAAGAGGCACAATTGATTGCCCAGATACTCCTCCTGTTGCAGTTCCCTTTGCTCTGAGCTCTAATAAAATGTAGCAGATGGTTAAATTTACTGTATCATCTCAGAGCAGGAAAGAAGGTGCTGACTCTTCCTTTATGCATAGAGAACCGCATACGACCCAGAGGACTTCGGCAAGAGCCGAGCCAAATAAGAGCCCCAATTCATTAGGACAATCTTTGTCATTCCCCCAAGCACGATTTTGCTCTTTCCTCCTTTGAATTTGCAGTCTTTGGTTTCGTGGCATCCCATTCCTTTCTGTATGGGAATAGTTGGGGTGGGATGGTGGCTTGTGCTCCTCATACACCCTCCACCTTTGGTGAGGTGTCTGGAGAGCTCACAATTTGTTTCTAACAAGTCCACCCTAATTTTCCTGTGACATTTGGAAACTGCTGATCGCCTTGATTGCTCTCAGAAAGGGCGTCCTGTGGCTGCTCAGCCCAGAGAATAAAGAAATGGAGAATAAATAAAGGTGGTGTTAAGCGAGGGGCATTGTGGAGAACAATGTATGCCAGTAACCAAATTGCCAGGTGTCCTGAGAAATACACTCAGTGTTTATGGCATCTCTCAGCAGTGGCAGACAGATGTCACTAAGGAAGAAAACCCAGTTTGGATTAATAGGGAGGCTGTTTCCTTTTCCTGGCTGCCTTTGTAAACGGAGTGCTGGCAGGATATCTTGTAGAAACTGTGGAGAATTTTTAGTATGAAAATGTTTGGAAATAAGAAATTATGTTAAAGATACTAAGTAAATGTTTGAGATATTGAAAGACACTGCTTCATCATTTTAAAAAGGCTTTTGTAGGGTTTTTTTTTCCTTTTTTTTTTTCTCAAATTGAGGGTCAAAATCAACCCAAACCAATGTTCTCTGCAGCTGAGCCCCTCGTTACCCTGACCAGGATCACCAGGGTCCCTCCACCCACTCAGCCATGGAGCCACATTTGGGGCTAGACCTTGGCCCTTGTGGGAGTGTTTTTGGCTGCTGTGGGCAGCTCCTTCCTTAGCCCTGTCTCCCTGCCTTCCTAAGGACTGAGGTAATTGGTGCTTTTTGTGTTTTGGGGGCTTGCTGCATTGATGGCTTTGCAGCTTGTGGCTTGTTTTTTCTTTTATAGATGCAAAGCCCTTCTGAGTTACAGAAGCTGCAGAAGATTCTTTAAAAAATGTGGAATGTGTAAATGTAAGCAGTAATGAATTAAATATTTTGGTCTTGCTGTTTATTAAAAGAGGAGAGTGTCTGGGGTCCCACAATGTAAAACTCTACTTATTTTGTTTTCTGGGTTGGTTTCCCTGTGATGCTTTCCTTGTAGAAGCCACTCGAGCAGTGGCATGTGCTTGCAGAAGCAGTAATGCAGGGATGAGAGAACTGTTTTTTGGCTAGGTAAGTACACACATGGGAGCAGCACCCTCCCACCCAAAGATGAATGGGGAAACTGTATCGCGATGAGGAGGTTATGCCTTGCACAGATACAATGGGCAGTGGTAGTTCAGTACAGGAAACCAGTTTCTGCTCCCCCTGTTCAGTGTGTGCGAGTTTCAGCCTTGGATGGCAAAGAAAGGCATAGCCAGCCCTGCCTGGGGCTGCTCACCCAAAAAGTCTCAGGGGAGGAAGGGCCCCGGAGCACCTCAAGCATCTCTGGCAGAGCAGAGTCCCCTTGGGTCTGTTTGTCTCAGAGAGCCTTGCTGCAGTTACCAAAGGTCCCCTGAACTGTTTACACTGGGATATTCCTCACAAACTGGAGGCACGTTTAACACACTGTCACTCAATGTAAAGCAAAACCTGTGGGTAGACTGGTGTGCTCACCATAGCTCGTTGTTTGGAAATGGAATTGTTGTCCTGGAACAGGACATCTGTTGCTTTGCCTCTCTCTTCAATGGTTGGTGTTATTTTTCAAAGTGTGATAATGCATTTCAAGAGCCTTTCTTGATTAAGTAATTGCAAGCTGATAAACAGAAACTGAAATTGCTATCAAACTGCACAAGATCGATGTGGTGTAAGGATTATTCAGCAGAAAGACTCCCTGTGCTGGAGCCAGTGGAGAGACCTCAATTTGCAGTACTTGAGGATCTAAGCCCCTGTGATGCCCAGTGCAGCGCCAGACCCAGTTTGGCAGTGCTACACAAAGGGCTGAAAACAATCATTTGTTGTAAAGGAGCTCATGCAGCCTTTTGTTTTTCCTCCTGGAGAATGCCTGTAAGCTCACTGCACTTGATGTGAACCCAAGAAGATTTTTTTTTCATCCTTGGATTTATTACAGGTAATGTTTGGGTGCGTTTGTGGTTAGAGATTGGCAGAGGTCAGCTTGGAGCAGGAGTGTTGGCCAGTGTGTTTTGGTGCTCACAGACGGGCAGGCTGGAGGGGGATGGCAGGGCAGTGGGCAGTGGTGCCACTGTCAGGCAGGCAACGGGCCTTGCACATTTGTGACTTCACCAGATGAGACTTTGGGAACAGGTCAGGGCTAAATCAGCCGAAATCTGTTCCTTGGAGAACCTCAACTGTAGTTATTTGTGCCATGGGTGGGAAGATGCTGTTGCTTCCTGGTTGCTTTGAGTCCCTGCTCTTTGTGTCTCCACAGATCATATTTCTTTCTTGCTTTTTCTTTTTTTAAAATCTGCTCTCTGTTCCATCAGTGAGATGATTCCCAAAATACCTTGGGGTGCATTCCTCACTCTGGGTGTTCATTATCTGCAGATGCCCTGAGCCCCATATATTTATTTTCTGTAGACCTTGGTCTGGAAACAAAACAATAAACTCTGCAGCTTGTCAGGGCTGTGCAGCAATCTGCAACCTGACTTATTTATTAATTTACTTGTCCTGAGATGTTTTTCATTGCTATCTGCTGCAGTTCAAAGGGAGCTTCTGTGTTTCCTTCTCAGTAGTTTCCCCCCCGCCCAAGCTGAAATTGTATTTTCCCAGATGCAGCTCACCTTCTGCATCATTCCCCTTTCTTCAGTTCTTCCCCAACCCTAAATAACCCAACAACAAACTGACCAAACCCCAAGCGAAAACAAACACCTCAATAGGTATAAATTATTACAGCTTTACAGAAGTCATCTCAGTCTGCTCCTGATTTCCAACCTTGTTAAAGAGAATATTGAATAATATGGAAGGACTTATTTCTATCTGTCAGCTGCAAATAGTAGTGAGGCAAGTGTCCTCACAGCTCCTTGGGTTTGTCCTTGGGATTTACCTCTGCTGTAGGTTTAAAGGACTCTTCCCTCTGTTTTGCTCAAACTCATCTTCCATTGCTGCCCAGGTCTATGCAAGCCTGGGACCCAAGACTGATTTATGGAGAAATGAACTATAGTCGTCCTCCTTTGCATTGTGGATGCACATCAATCCTCACAGAGATTTGTGACAGGCCCCCCTGGTCACCAGCAAACCTGGGCCATTTACTGCCCTGGTGCTGAGATGAGCTATTCCCCAGCCCAGCTGCTGTGCAGAAAGGCCTGGGCACACTAGGTTTGAGGAGATGGTAGTGGTGGTGAGCAGCCCCCATGGCTGAGGGTCTCTGAGGTCTGCTGGCCGTGGTCTGGAGTGCTTGGGTGTGGGGATAACAGGGAGGATGGGGAAGAACCATGGCTGGGCACAGACCTTGGCAACTGGGGGCATGAACTTACTGTGGTAGAGGAAAAGCTGGAGGTGTATTCCATCAGGGCAGCAAGTTCCTTATGGCTTCCCTGAGGGAGGAGAAAGGTGAGAGGCAAACTGTGTAATTTGTTGGGTTGCATTTGGGTCCAGCTCAGATACACATGCCAGCTAGTTTTAAATGGTAAATACTAGCTTCAAGTAAGTATTGCTTCACTCTCCAGTGTGGAGAAGTGTAAATTCTTGGTCCCAGACCATCCTTACCATGATGCCTATGCGCACTGTGCCTTCCCTAAGTCTCAAATGCATTCCTCTCTCCAGGAAATTATTTGGGTGCATTTTTAGCTACATTAGGAGACACAAACCAGACCGTGCCTTAATAATGCAGCCTAAAACTTCAGTGAGGGCAGTGCCTCCTCAGAGCAAAGGCACTGACAGGCCTGAAATGTCCCTCATGTTTTACTCTTCTGAGGGACATTGTTGATAGAAATGCTTTTTGGTGGTGGCTAAGCAGCGATGTGGATGGCTGTGCCTTCAGTAGAGGGGCTGTGGGTAGCTACTTTAGCACTTGAACTGTTATTTGGCAATAAGTGTCTTCCTAGTGCTTGCTTCTCAGTGATCATTGCAGATAATGACCACACAAAGCTGTTACCTCAGAGACAGGCATTTCTGTTTGATGAAGCCTATGTGCTATATGCATTCCTTATCGGTGGCTTGGGGAGGTTTTGGGTAAACACTGCTACTTCTTTCTTTTCATTAGAAGAGGCTTTAATAAAAATTTAAGTCACTTCATCAAGTTCTAACCACCTCCCAGAAATATTTTCTGTTACTAAGTACACACTGCAACAGGATAATATTAAAGTACTTGAAATGCTTCATTGTTACCCACTGGATAATACAGAGCAGCAGAACAACACAGGGTCTTTCAAAGCTGCATAACGAGTGTTGCCTGCAATACTTTTGCCCTTTTGAGGCTCCTGATTGCAAACATAATGGGTCTCGATGGGAATTCATAACTGTTACGGTATCTTTCAAACTCCAGTTAAAGATATGGGAGGCATACCATAGAGCTATTTCCCAGTCAGAGATGGCGGATCAATAGTTTTAGAGTGATCAGGTGGAGGACACACAATGGGTCCCAATTTAACTACAAAAAGAACCGACCTGCAACCTTCAAGCAAAGCTGACACGTTTCTCTTTATTTCTTAAGAGTAAAGGCTCTTTTTAATTTTAAAAAAAATATTCAGCCCTTTCTGTCAGGTTTGGGAGTGTGTGACAGTGGTGTGAGAAAAATCCTAGTAGAAGAGTTTTCAGGCAGGTTTTAGAGACCTGGCAGTGTTATGGAGGGTGAGTTCTTTGGGGAGGAAAGCAGTGACTGGGGAGGTGCAGCCCCCAGGCCTGGGGAGGGGGTACACAAGTGTGGCCTGCCTTGAGGATGCCTGGCTTACTGCGTCATGATGCTCTCAGAAGCGTTTGTGCTGGGCAGTCCTGGGGCTCAGAAGGCAGAGGCTGGGATATGTCCTGCTGCCCAGGCTGAGCTGGGATGGAGAGCTGGTGAACCTCCCCCCATCCCCAGCTCAACTAGCTGAGGGCCTGGGATGGGTGTAAGGGTTTCTGCAGGTGCTTTGACCCGAGTTCTGCATGTTTTCCCCTCTACTTCAATCAGCTGTTCTCCAGAAAACTGGATTGAACATAGCTTCTGCCTGTGGTCAGGAACATGCATCAGGTGGAAAGCTGGGGTCAGAATCTGTGATGCCTCAGAGTTCATGTTTGCTGTGGTTATAGGGTGTGACAAGGTGTTTCATAGTATTAAAACTCACAACCTACCCTTTTCTACAAAGCCCAGGAGACATCTGGATTTGAGGTACTGACTCAAACTGCTAAATTATCTTGATTCCACTCCCTCCCCTCCCTCCTCCCCACCATGTGAATGAGAGTTAGAGCTGCAAGGTACATCAAACTGCAGAGTGCTTCAACATCCCATTTGCTTTAAATTGTTAGGATTTAAGATTTAAGAATACAGATTCGAATAGTTAAGGCTACTGCAGGGTCTTACAGGTCACAAGGACTTTTGTCCTTCACACTGTACTCCAAGAACCTAGTCTTCACACATCAGGCACCCACACAGCCCAACTGGGGTCTGCACAGCCCAAAGTTTGCACTGGAGCAGCAGCAGAGCTCCCTCTCATGTGGCAACTGGGAAAGTGTAAGGGGGCTGAGTTTAGAGGGTGTTTTTCTATTCAGGATCCTTTAGTGTATGCAATATTGACAGTAGCCTTAGGTGGTGGGATTCGCTCTCTATGCATTTCAGAGGTGGCTGTGGAAAAGGAAAGGGTAAGGTGGGATGGGAAGGGTGTGATGCGATTGAGTGTCAAGCCTGGAGGTAACTGTATAGGTTACACTTCTGAACCCACACTGTGGGCGTGTTTCACAGCTGTGGAAGTGTCAACCCAAGGGATGTTTGGCCATATAGTAGCATCAGGCCTGCTGCGGGGATGACTAAGCACCAGGATCACAGATTCCCACCATAAAGACAGGAAAACAAAGCCCTTATAAAACCTGTCTGTAATAGGCTTTTAAAAGAGAGAGAGATAAAACATGCTTCCTTAATGACTGAGTTGCAAACTATCCCAAAACGTGGGTTTCTTGTATCTCACTCAAAATCTTCACAGACCTCTCTTCCCACTCAGACCTAGAGCTTAGACTTCTCATAGGCTTTTGTGTTTTGCTAATTCTCTAAGAGAAAAGAAGAATGGGAGGGCTTGATTAGCTGTGATCAGCGATACAATGATGGCCAGGAGTTTAGGTCTTCAATAAGAGAAAGGTATTGCTCTAGTGCTTAGTACCCATTTAACACCAAAAAGGCGTTAAAAGTGGTAAAAAAAGAAATGAAAAGAGGAAGCAGGATAGATTTCTCTAAGTGTTATTCGTGGTGTTACCAACAAGAGGAAAGAATACAGCATCACCAGGCATCTTGATGATGATTTATTATTTATTTTTTTAGCACCAGAATAACAGCTACACAAACACACTCAGGTGTTCAGAACCCTTCTAAAACCCCCTCCTGGGGATGGTTGGATTGTACTAAAGGAAATCACTGTCCGAATCACGGAAAAAAAAAGCAGCTATGAATTTTAGATTATGTATGGAGAGGCTGTATGGGAAATAATAAAACCCCCACAGTTTGAAAGAACTGGTGTAATAGGAGGGAAAATCCAGCCCCAATGAAGCCTTGAGTAGTTTATTGGGTCCTCACCGACTGAGGGGACAAATAAACACTCCATTTGTCATATAATTATTTAGATTTTTATGGTAAATGGTGTTTTGTGGTCAAAAGTGTCTTTGCACAAGGATATTGCTCTGGCAAAGCTGTCATCAAATTAATGAAAATTTTTATATAGCAAACCCAAAACATGTCGTACTAAGCCTGTGGGTTATTTATGAGCCTGGTCAGTTTGTTACAGGAGGTGTGTCAGCCTAGCCCTGCTTAAAATAGTTCTTGGGAATCTTAGCATGAAATTTGGCAAGAGACTTGAAAGTTACACTTTTTGCATTCCTTGTGTGCTGCCAGGCATTAGAAAGAATACAGCTGAATGTTTATTAGACGTAAAAATATTTACCATGGCAACTCCCTTATGCAATCTGGCTGGCAAGTTTGATAATCACAGCAGTTAGCAGGAAAAAGAGTGTAGGTGGGTAAAACCGGAGGAGCTGCCTCATTCATGAAGAATCCTTTTAAGTAGGAATGGAGCCTGTGGAGTGGACATATGTTTCTCATTTAAATAAAGCCAGTTTGACTCTGACATTTATGAAAGTGAGACTAATGAGCACGGCACAAGCTGTGTTCTCACCCTCAGCAGGGTAGCACCAGCCCGACCTGACCATGCATAAGTGAGAGCGCAACCCAGTTGGGTTATTGTCTGGGTTACAGCCAGTCCTTACATACTGATCCTGGTGTTAATTTTCCCACCACCCAGTTTTGTTTGCTAAAGTGCCTGAAGCTGACCTTTTCAAAAGCCTGCACGCTTCCATCTGACAGCACTGTTAGGGCACGCAAGGAAAACTGTACCTGAATGAAGAGATGCTGGCTGACTTGACTGCCCTGCCCAGAAATTTGAAAGGGAAGGAGAAAATGCTTCTGTGCCATCCTCTAGCTGTTTTCTGGAGTTTCTTAAATCATAGAATTGTGGGGGTTGGAAGGGACCTCAAGAGATCATCGGGTCCAACCCCCTGCCAGAGCAGGCTCCCTAGGACATTTCACTGAGATAGGTGTCCAGACGGGTCTTGAATATCTCCAGAGAAGGAGACTCCACCACCTCCCTGGGCAGCCTGTCCCAGGGTTCTGTCACCCTCACTGTGAAAAAGTTTTTCCGCATGTTGGTGCGGAACTTCCTGTGCTCCAACTTGCAGCCATTGCCCCTTGTCCTGTCTCCACAGACACTGAAAAGGGGCTGGTTGATTCCCCCTGCATCCCATGCTTAAGATAATTATAAACATTAATTAGCTCCCCCCTTAGTCTTCTCTTCTCAAGGCTGAACAGTCCCAGCTCACTCAGCCTTTCCTCATAGGGGAGATGCTCCAGGCCCTTAATCATCTTTGTAGTCCTTCTTTGGACTCTCTACAGGAGATCCCTGTCCTTTTTATACCAGGGAGCCCAGAACTGGACACAATACTCCAGGTGGGGCCTGACCAGGGCAGAGTAGAGGGGGAGGATCACCTCCTTTGACCTGCTGGCCACACTCCTCCAGATGCACCCCAGGGTTTTTCTGGTTTAGTTCATGTCTCTTAAAGAACCTGTTATCAAATAGAATGTTGCCGGGAGTTGATGTCTGGTCACATTTGACATGGCTGGAAGGAGGTGTTGTGGTAGTGTTGAATTTTAACTTGGATGAATCAGGGAAACAAACAAAGTGTTAGGATAAAGCTATGGAAATGATTAGCAGACAGGTAGCCAGAGCTGTTAAAGATGGCAGAGTGTCATGCTAAAAAAACTTGAGTGGGAGCAGGCATGGGAGGAAGTGATAGGAAACTAAAGGATTTAGTTTCATTTATTAGTGTCCTTGCCCCAGAAATGTTAAAAAACTGAACCAGTTTGTGAGCTGTAATGCTTGAGGCCACTCTCCACTTAATAGCAATAGCTGCTCTATTAATTTACTTTGAAAATATCTGCTCCCTGTAACTGCTGCACCAGGTACAGGGATTAACATCAGTTAAGGTACCTCTGACAGGTATTGATCCCAGGCTGCGCAGAGCAAGCGAAGGGTGCGAGCTGAGGGGGACTTCCCAGATGTTTATTGGGATATTATTAAGACAAAGTGTTGATGAATTCTGGTGGATTTAATCTGGCTTTAGAGAAATCAGAGTTAGAAGATAAGAGGTACAGCAAGGGAGCCTTGAACTCACCTAAGTTACAATAATTTCAGCTACTCACCCATTACTTGCACCAGCCAAACCAGTTGTAAATAATGTTCCATAATTGCATAAATGGCATGGACAAAGGGAATTTGGAGCTTCTCGTGGGGAAGCCATTCAAATCTGAGCTCTGTGCCCTATAGATCTGGGTGTGCAGTGTGGGAATGACAGGTGGTCACACCATGGTTTCACCATTAATTGAAAATATTTTCCCTCTTTTTTATTAAATTCTCATACTGCAACCAAGAGAAAATGACTGATTTTGATTCAATTAGGTCCATAAAGATAGTGATGCTGTGTAGTCATTTCATTAAGTTTTTGGGTTTTAATTTAATTAAATGTTAATATACCAAGCTAATTCCTCATACATGAGAGAGACCTAATCAGAGTAGGAGCTCTATATCTTACCTTCTGCCAGAGAGCAGCCTGCAGGTAGGTCTTTCATGCAATTCATCATAGCAGCAAGGCTGTTCTCAGCTTGGCCAGAATACCTGACTCAAAGCCATTTTCATCTACTTCAGACTATCAAAATTCAGTTTACCAGCCCAATACCCCTTCACTTCTATCCTACCCCAATGAAGAATGATGTATTCTAGGGAGGGTAAGAGGTTTTGGAGCAAGGGTAAGTGAGGTCCTGGGATTCTGGAAGAGATTTGGCCCAAGTAAGTGCTGGGACACCTATTGAGCTTTAAAGTATGCTTAACTCTTTGTCTCCATTTTAACCAGTTTTAAGTTGAAGGTCTCTAGGCCTTGTTCTCCCACATACCACTTCTTGTTTATTGCAAGTTTCTTCTTTCATTGAGACCATAAGCCCTGCAGTAGCTTACCCATTACAAATGGAGAGCTGCAGTTGTTCTTGGACATCAGATAGGGTTAAGTTTCAACTGAGGTCTCTCAGAATGACAGAATGGTTGAGGCTGGCAGGGACCTCTGGAGATCATCATGTTCAAGTTGCTGCTCAAGCATGGCCACCTAGAGTCAGTGTCCCAGGACTGTGTCTAGGTGGGTTTTGAATATCTCCGAGGAAGACTCCACAATCCCCCCAGGCAACCTGTTCCAGTGCTCAGTCACCCTCAGAGTGAAAAAGCTTTTCTTGATGTTCAGATGGAACCTCCCATGTGGGTTTGTGCCCGTGGCCTGTGGCCCTGCCACTGGGCACCACCAGAAAGAGCCCAGCTCTTTCCTCTTTCACTCTTCCTTCAGGTACTTATGTACATTACTAAGATCATCCCTGAGCCTCCTCTAGGTTAAGCAGTCCCAGATCAATCAACCTTTCCTCTTATGTGAGGGGCTCCAGTCCCTTAATCATCCTCGTGGCCCTTCTTTGAACTCCTCGTGTCTCTTGCTGCAACTGTACCAACAACATTAACCACGTTGCTGCCGCGGCAGGGAGTCACATCTGATGGAGCAGGATTTTTACCATTGTAGTCAAAGAATGACACAAGTAATTTCTGGAAGGTGAGACAGAGCCTGCTGCTAGGGTCGGTTCATAACTAAAGCAAAGTTCTCATGGAGAGATCAGCAGTTATTGTTGTGTGATTGGAGACAGTCCATCTCCAGTGGTGTGACTGATATCAAATTTATTTGCCTGTATTTTTTTACTTAGAAAAGAAGTTATTTTGGGTCTTTAACAGTGAATTTGTATAAGGTGAGTTGGTGCTATAGCAACCATTCATTTGTCCAAATGGCCTACCGGGAATATTCAGGGTATGAATTTAGTCACTTATTTTCCTGTTGCAGTTTAGCTCTATCTCCTGCAGCTTTTAGCTTCAGAGGAAACTAGTGCTTGCCTTTAGGGAATCGTCATAGTCACTGTTCCTACCTTCCCAGTTTTGTTTGGAATGAATGTCTCTTATGTCTTATTTGCGAACATACTAATAGCCGATTGGTTGGCAAATTTGGTCTTTAAAGTAGAAAAGAGAAGAGCAGCACAACTTGGGAAACTAGTCACCAAAGTGGAACATCCTTATCTCTTCCATGGCAGCTTCTTAACCAGAAATGAAATAGTACCTGGGCAGCTCGGGAGTGATTTGGCCCCACGTCACCAGGTAAACCCCGTTAAAATGCTCCGGGTAGTCACACAAACAAAATAGTGGTTGAAAGAACAGCTGCTCACTTCTTACTTCAGAGGCTTGTGGGTCTTTCAATATCAGGGAGTTTGTTCCTCAAGCTTTGGGAATACGAGGTCTGATTCCAAAACGCACATAACAGCTCCCCTGTAAAACACGACCAGGGTAAAATGTTTGGGTTAGGCTGTCTGTAACTGCGTGAACAGAGTTCAAGCTCCTCCTTCGGTGAGGAGTTAAGAGGTAGGTGAGCTTCTGGCTTCCTGATGGCCAGAAAGTTCAGGTGGCTGCAAATCTGCATCAGAATAGCTCTTGATTTAGATTTTATCCAGAAGTTGTTAAAGTTGTGGAGGTGGCTGGAATTCGTTTCTTTGCCAGCAGTTGCTCTCCTAATGAAACTGAAGTCTTGGGCTTCCTGCCCCTCTGGCTGTCCCAGCCTCTCCAAAAGGTCTCTTAATGAGCTGGCCTATTGTGCAGGTTTTGATAAACAGGTGTATATGATTTGTGATTTCCTTTTAATGATTTCCCTTTGCTTTGCCAAGGAAGAGGTTGAACTGGGTGAGGCATTTAATTGAAAACCAGTATAGCAGTTCTCTGAACGTAGGCATCTTCTCATACTTAATAATGAGAAGCACATACATACACTTTTATGTGCTTATAGACGCGTTCAGTGTTACCTTCCTATGCTAATTACCGCACTAGTCAGTTGTTACACACTTGAGAGGTGCACGAGTTCTGACTGCTTTGAAGAGGGATTGATCATGAGGGCCTGGAATGAATAAAATATCTTCTCTCATGTCTGATAGCGTGTCAGGGACCGTTTGTACTTTGAAAACGGTCATAATTCTTTAATAGCAACTTGTTAACGTTTAGATTATCACTTTGCACACAGTGGGCCACCATGCCTTGCTACTACAAAGGTGGTAGAGAATTAAGGGCACAGTCCGGCTGTCCCATTTTGAACTCCTAGCTGGATTTCTTTTAAAACCTTGAGGATAAAAAGCAAATCTGCCTCTCCTGTATTTTTTTCCTAACACATGGCTACAAGATGCAGAAGTAATGAAGAAATAACTTTTCATACATATGGTCATCACAGGGGTCAAGGCTGAAGCTAAGTGGCCAGCAGTAAGATGAAGGAAGTTGTTTCTATAGAGACAGCATCTTTATCTATTTTCTGTCCGAGAACCTGAATAGATCAGCTGAACAGATTTTTCAACACTTGGCTCTAGGAGCCTTAAATAAATCTTCAAAGTGCAGTTACTTTTCTCCCAATCATATTTTAAACTACTTAATAAGTGGAATGAAAATAATGTATCTTTGTACATGCCTTAGAAGTAAATATTAATAATTGATAGAAATGGTTTAGTGAAAAGGAATGTTGGATCTAGACTATTTCACAGTATTAGAATAAGTAAGGGGGAGATTTGCTTTTGAAACACTTCTATTCACTAGATTTGGGATGTTGATCTGCCACAGCAGTCCAGGTTCCTGAACTAGGGTATTGCTGAGCAAAATACTGGATTCCCTTTGGAAAAACTACAGAATATTCTTTCAGCATCTCTGGAGATACCAATTCACTTGTAGTATTTCATGATATGCAGCAGAGTAGCTGCTGGACAATGACAACTCATAGAAGAATAGATGTCCAGGAGCAAATTTTTCCTCTGTAATTGAGAATTATGCCTTTAGGGCTGCAAGTGATGTTCCTGGCTTGTGGATCACATTAAGGCTGAGATATCAAGTAGCAGGATGACCTTAAAGTGTGGATGAAATCCAAATCTTACCTGGGAGACATCTGAACTAATAGGTCTGCTGGATGGCTTTTGTGAAAGCCTGACTCATTCCTCGACCTTCTGGCTGTTATTCCTGGTTGCTGAGTGTTTTGCACAGAATATTCCCCCATGTAAGTACACCTTGAACTTTCATACAGTGAATATCAGCAGTAGTGTATCACTGCAGTTGCAAAGATACTTTTTTGTGCCCAATGTATGGCCATTCTTGTGTACGATGGTCCTCTTGCACTCGTGGTAGCTATCCACCTCACTTCCCAAATTCAAGTCCTTCAGTGCCACCTTGTATCTGAAATGTTTGATAAGTTATCTTTGTATTTATGAAGCACAGTAAGACATTGGAAGTTGTCTCAAGTCTCTCTAAGGTTGCTCACTACTGCAAAATGTTGAGAGGTTTTTGATCATTTAATGTCATGTTTTTTGACACAAACTCTCAAGGAAATGACTGTCATAGGTAGGTGAGGATATTATTCAACAGCATGACTGACTTATATCTGATACTGTTTTGTCATCTCTGTTTTCCTCTTATTTGAGGCAAAGTTCTACTCTGGATTGCACAACCAAAGGTGTCTCAATGAAATATTTTATCCAGTCCACAGTGTTTTTTATTTTATTCCAAAGGCAGGAGGGGTTATGATATTTTTCCATATTTTCTAAGAAAATGGGAGTTGAAGCCTGAGGTTGCCAGACTCCAGTGCTCATATAAGAGAGTGCTGAAGGTCCTGGGCAAAAGGAGGGTTGAGAAGGACACAACTGCATTCTACTGATACGGGAGATGTCTAAACCAGGGGGAGAAGAGCAGTTTCTGCTGCAGGTGACTCTGAGAGTAAATAACTGTAAAATGGTCATGAGTAAATTTAGCCTGTAAATAATTTTTTATCATCAAAGGTATGGGCAAAAATGGAAATGGCTTTTCCAGCAAACTGCCTCACTCTGTGAATGCAGAGTAATAACTGTCATCTTCAGAAACACATGTGAAATGTCTGAAAGAAAATAAACCCCCCTTTTCTTTCATTGAACAACTAAGTAATGTTTGAGTTTTCAGCAAGGAAGAACAAAAAAAAATATCAGTAGCCCTAAACCAGCTTATCCTCCAAATACCCTCTGGTTTTCCATTGTTTAATCTGGAAAGATACCCCCCCTCCCCCCTTCCCCCAGTTTTTAAAGGGGAATAAATGAATGATGAAAGGTATGACCATCATTATCTAGGGAAATAGAGGCCAGAACTTGTGCAGAACATTCTTTTAAATCATAATATACAAGAAAACCTGTAGCTTAACCCTTGGATCCAAATTCAAGAAGCCTTAGGGATAAACTGATGCTACCAGTTGCCACAGCATTTTTCAGGTGGGGTCATTCTGCATGACTACTTTGAGAGTTTACAGAATAGAATATAAAATCAATGCTTTGGTAAATTCCAGGCCATTCTAAAGGTCCATGCACTGGTAAGACTCATCAGGACCTACTAATTGACTCCAGTAAATACACAGGGCATATGAACAGCTATGTAAACCTACCAATTACAGAAATGTAAAGATACTTTGTTCCATTTGGTGCCCATCGTGTACATTAAAGATGCTCTTGTCCCTTTCATATCAGTAAGGCGTTAAGGCTAGACCATTCAGTGCAGTAAGCCAGGTCTGTACTTTGAAGGACACAGACTTGCTAGTTTGAAATGTTTGGTAAATCATATAGGTCTCTGGGATGCACAGTATTTGGTTGCTATTAATAGAGAATTTAAATGGGTGCTGCACCAAACCTTTCTGGGCTTGGTGTTTGGAAGGGAAGCGTTAGAAGAATTCATGTGGCCACATTAAGAAACAGGCTGTGGAAGTAAGAATAAAGGAAGAAGCGAGCTGGCTTCCCTGTAGATGAAATACAGTGCCTAGCAAGTCTCTAGCTATTATTCTTGTTGCCTCTGTGTGACCTCAATAGTTATTTATCATTCCTCTCAGTTGAAATGCTGCTTTCTCCATTAACTTCTATCACTTCAGCTGTCACATTTGAATTTATTCACTCCTAGAAAAAAATATTTATTTTCCTTTCCCCTGAAGTGGGAATGTGATGATTAGCCATACAATCAGGAGATGTTGATCTTCATAGAAATTCTATACTTTATGACATGAATAGGAATTATGCACCCTTAAACTGTATTAGTTACACTCTTTAGCCAGATACTGTGTGGAGTGACAGGCTATTTTAGCAGCCTAATCTGGAGCCAGAGGAAAGGCTTGCACTAATTTCAGTGTGCTTTGAATCAGGTCAGAAGTCTGAAGTAATTATATCTTCAGGATTACAGCAATGAAAGAGTAAAGCAAGGCCCCTTATCTTCAAGCTCTTCCACTCTGAAGATACTTTGGAGTGGCACTACTTAAAGCAGGCAAACCAACAATTTGTTCTATGTTTTGGAAAGTAGATTAAAATAATGGAGCTGATTCATGCCTATTTTATTGCTGAATACCATTGTTACTGAGGACAGGCTTGTTCCTTGAGCTCCCGAAGGACACCACGTTATTTCGGGTTTTATTTCTCAGTATCAGGATGCCTAACTCTGTGGACATTGTTATTCTTGCACTTAAAAAAAAAAAAAAAAAAAAGCCACTCACATGTGTTTGACTAAGAAATCATCCTAGCAAAATGTAAATTATTCCAGAGGGTCCATCTACATAAGTACACATTAATCTACTTCCTAAATATGTAGTAGAGTCTTTCCCCTGAGGACACTATGGAGCTGTGAAAATATGTAACAGTAATTAATTACTAGCCAAGAATAGATTAATATTGCATGCTAGGAATAATAAACCAAAATGTATATAACTAAGTGGTGTCTGTAGGGTAATGAGAGCTGAGAAGAAATATCAGACAGTGACAGTGTTATATCTAATATCCCATCAAAAGGAAAGTGCCGTTTTTTATTTGAATGACATTTTCTGTATAGCACAGCTATTTATTTTCACAGCTCATATTTTAGACAAACGAAAACATTTTATTTCCTATTGCCCAAGAGAGCTGGCTTTATTGTTGCTGCAAAAAAACCCATTTCTTCTTTTAGGAATTGCTGGCAGGCATATTACCAAGGTCTGTGCCTTGGTATTAAATATCATTGCCCCGTCTGTGTTTGTGTGTAAACTGGAGCTGAGTGCGTGTTCCTGAAAATATCTGCCATGCCCTGTACTCTGCCTTTTATCATTTAAAGGTTTTGCCCAAGTCTCACCGCACCTCAGCCATTGTCTCTGCTGCTGTTTGTCTTGAAGATGATGCAGCAAAGACCTCTCCGTTGTGTATGGATGGAGTATCTCTACGTTTAACTCAAATATAAAGCCCTGCTAACAATTTCAAATATGCATTATTATGTGTCGTGTATGGAGTTAACCTCCTAGAAAACCAGGAGGCTGGGTTGAATAGTGGTGTGCTAGGAGAGCCACTGCCATGTGTGCTAGCGTTTTATCCTTTAGTGATGGAAAGCTTTGCTAATATGTATTTTAAATTGGGATATTAGCAGAAGACTCAAGCTCTAGGTACTTAACATGAGAATATAAAGTGGAAAAAGCTATCTGGGTCACTGAATTCAATTTCTTGCAGTTGAGGGCAAGTGCATTAGCATTATTTAGTCTAGAATATCCCTTCAGATCAGGCTTGTCCTGGCTCTTCTGCAAAGCACCGTGTCGGCAGCACAGAACACATAACGTAAAGAAACGGTGGTGGTAGAGACCAACAGAGGTTCTGATATCCAGGAGCCCACAAGTGTCCCAGATGTCCAGCAGAAGCCAGGACTCTTGTTGGATGAGATGTCCTGTGACACCAAATGGCTATGAGTGCCTGAAGACCCCTTGTGCAGCCCGTCTGTCCCCATTCCCCTTGGCAGCGAAGGTGCAGCCCATCTATTTTCCTCTCCTGGGGCAGAGCCGAGGGTGCAGCGCTCAGCCCAAGCTGAGAAGTACCACTGTTACTTCTGCTTTTTCAGGACCCGCAGGTTCCTCCTGCCTGCAGGAGAATGTGGAAGCTGGCATTGCCTTCCATAAGGCCTCTCTCACTCCTGTAACCAGCCCAGCCCAAGGTTTGTGTTACAATTTGCCAACCATAACAAGAAATGCAGATGCCAAACTCAGTAAATGTTGGATGGCATATTTCCTCTAAATATTTGCTTTTTGCTTTGGCCACAGCTTGGAACTGGTCTTTCACAAGGTAGCAGGATGTGATTTTTCCCTCTCCCCCCAACTTTAAACCAGTTCAGGATTGTAGAACAAATTACTTCCATGCAATTGAAAAGCTGCTGCAGGCTTTTCTTCTTTCTCTTCCAAGTATAAAATTCCCTTTTCTAATAGGGCTGGTGTGTGTGTAAGAAAGCATATTTCAAAATCAAACACGGGGTGTGTCCACCTGGGTGAGAAAATGGGAAGACTGGAAAAATCCAGTTTAGATAGTAATGATGGGTGCAGCGAAAGCAAGTGAGCAGCATAGCACAGTGCTGCAGGAGAGGTTTGTCAGTTCTTGTTTTAGGGTGGCTGGATATTTTTTTTTGCATGGATAAAAGGCAGGCTTCATTTTCCACTGGGGTAAATTCAACATCTGTTCATTGAGATAATTTTTAAAAAAACAACTTTAAGTGGAGTAAAATAACATCTTCTACCAAAGTCTGAGATGAAGATATTTATATTCCTTACTGTAGCGAGGGAATATAGCATGAGATTTAAAATATCCTGCTTTCTCCTTATCATGAGTAACTATGGCACTTTGCCAGCTGAAATGGTCTTAAAATCCTCTCCTTTCTGGAGAAATTGAAACCTTCTTGGCTTCTCTCCTCCGCCCCAGATGCAAAGTATCATAAAACAGTAAGTACAACATCGGGCTAGAGCTGCTAGAAAGTTTAAGCATCGCACTTTGCCCAATGCAGCAAGGTCATTTGGAGACGAGGAATCCCATGGCACAGCCTGCCCCCCACTCTGAGCCACCAGTGCTTCCTTAGCATAGGGCTGGCAGTGTTGGTCTGGTTTTGCTTATCTTATAAAAGCAAAGGCGGGGGTAAGCTAAGTGAAGGATACCTGCTATGCTGCCTGTGTGTTTTGCACATGTTCCCTACAGTAGATATCTTTTTCAGCACATTCTTCTCTGCTCTAGGCACTAGCCACTTGGGAAATGGACTTCTGCATGGTTCACTGTGTGTCCATAAGATGTAGGAAGGGTGGAATGGATATTACTTTGATTATATAGGGTCCTATTTGTGTTCCTAAGTTACCCATTCATTATAAGGACAGGTTCTAGTGTGCACTAAACACACATTTGCATGATTGAATGTGTTATTGTGCTTCCAAATGCCTCTTTGTGTCTGCAGTTATTCACAGCCGTGTGATGTAGTGGCTGGAGCGGGAGGCTGTGCGTCTGCTGGCACTAAGTCTTGTGCCAGCTCCATTGCTGATTCACCATGTGGCACAGGGAAGTCACTTGGGGGTAGAGGGGACAGTAGTTAGGCAGCTGTTTTACTAATATACAAAAGCAAGTGCTAGCTAGTTTTGCTCTACTCTGCAGAAGAAATACCCTGAATGCTTGTACGTACTCAATCGGTCTCCTACGCTTTGTGATCTGCACCACAAGGTTGCAGTAATGAAGCAGGAACTCAGCGTTGCGTGGCTTGGAGTGAGTTTTTGAATCGCAGATGGGTGGCATGGAAGGTGGAAGGAGTTGTGGGAGCTGCCGCTCATGACCTGATCCAAACTGACTGGTGGTTTTTCAACAATTAGAGTAAAACTCCAGACAAATTACTTGCTGTATCTTGTAAAGTTTCTTGATAGCCAGTGAAGGGAGACTGCAATAATCTATAACATAATGCCCTGGGGACGTTTTGTAATGCCCTGCTGAGAAATGAAGGGTGGTTGTGCAATAGAGCCCACTTGTCTTTCTCACCATGAGAGAATGAGATGCGTCTGAGAAGCAGGGAAGGTGATGCAGGTACACTGTCAGGATCTGCAGCGTGCTGTAATGTTACTGCTGCTTTGGGCAAGGCAAGAGACTTGCCTGATGCGATTCTTTCACCATTTTTCTACCGGTTGGTGTTGGCCACCACCAGATGAAACAACGGATGTTTCTGCTACAGCAGCTCTTCCGTGGCCGCCTCCTCCACCACCAGAAAGTTTCACATACAGTGAAGTGAAAAGAGGTCTCTTTTTTTTTTTTTCCCTCTTTTTTTTTTCTTCTTAACTTTGTAATTTCCTGCTCCTTCTTCAGCCTTTGTAATAACATATCACAGTGTCAAGACTTGATTAATTCAATGAATTATAGCAGAACTGGAGCTGTCAAGAGGTTGCCAGTGTGTTTTGATTGATATTCAATTACTTTTCATGTAAACACCAATGATTTTAACGTCCTTATTTTCTAAAGTTATTTATGAAACAAATTTCCAAGAGCCCATTGGTGAAGGAGCCAGAGTCACTACCGATGGGTTAGTCACACATGGTGCAGTGCAGATTAGAATGAAATGTGGTAAAAAGCTCAAGCATTTGCTCACCAAAAGGACATGGGACCAAAAAATTTGTACTGCCAAGAGTGCCTCTATCTTGGCCACATCGGAGCCTTATGCTGGATATTATGTGGGACAAAGCCACCATGTTTTCATCCCTTCGGTCTTGCTACGCAGCATTTGTGCGCTAATCTGATCCTACCAGTGGATTTCTATGGGCACTATGGATTTCAGATGTCAAACAGAGCAGATATGGGGCCTTGAGTTGCCTGTGGACACCTCATGCACATTATTGAGCACTTCGCTGAATAGTTCCAACGTCAGCAACCCTTCAAGGGCTGAATGCTTTATGCACCCTTGGTGACCAATACGGGCCAAGAAATTCTTTCTTCTCTTGAAAATCCTACCTGTGGGAGAGCCTTACAAATGTTAAGTTAGCACCTGAGAATAAAGCTGAATATGGTCAGATCTGGTAACATGGTGCCTGGGATGTCATAAAAATGTCAATTATGGGGGAAAAAGAAATTTAAAAAATTAGTTGTTTGACCTTAAACCTATAGTAAGCAACACGGATCATAAATGTGCATGCAGCATACCCTGTGAGCTGGGAACATAACTGCAGTTTGCTTTGCCCTCACTACTTTTTCTTAATGAGAGTGGGTGCATTAAAGCTTTAATGAGATTGAGTATTGCCAGAGCTGCTGTGAGTCAGCAGCAGAGTTTGGCTGGCTGTGAATTAAGAGATCTAGCTGCAACAGGGTTAAAAAGACTGAGAAATCTTATTATCGATTCTCCGGAAGGCAGGAGCATCAGTTCTGTGTTGATCCCAGCATGGCTGGGGATGTTTGCAAAAGTGTTTGGGTTGTTTTTTTTTTTTTTTTTTAAAGTCTCTTTGGCAAAAAGAACTCCACTGTGTTCTCAGGCAATTCTTAAAGCTTCTTAATGTCTCACTGGCATTTGCAGTTTGCTTCCTAAGTTAACCACTCTGTTTACATTTCTTTCACAAAAGACTGCTGAGTACTTTGCTCTATAAATAGATTATTTTGCTATTTTAAAATCCTTTGTTGTCTTTATACAATTTGGGGATTAACCCACCAGTGCATTATGTATGTTTGTTGAACATCCTGGAAATGCTGATCATCATAATATATTCTGGATCTTGGGCAGAAAAAGCTACAGTCATTTTCAAGTAGCTGATAGCTCCTTTGTTAAAGCCCCTTCTAAAACAAAGGACATGCAATGCTGAGTAGATACGGGGCACACTCTGAGGAAGGCAGATATCCAGAATCATTTGCTTTCTTCAGGAGGTGTCATCTGCCCAATCAGACTGTTCCATTCTATTACCATATTTTATGAATTAAAAAATCTGTATCTAAAAGTAGAGTTTAATGGAAATTTAACAGCATATGCAATGAAATGCAAATCCTCTCTTAAGTGCAGCATTGCATTCTTAATTTTTCCACTCAAGTAATTTAGAAGCCATTAGTTTAAGTGAAAATCTAAGATAAAGCACATCCATGTGGTTACAATGGCTCCTCTGAAGACTGCACTTGTAATTGTCTGAGAGAGATAAATTCCTAATTGCGTTTCATTACATTTTGTTACAGCTGGTGTAAGTGTATTTTGTAGATACCTGCCTGCCAGATGGGTTTAGGTTATACAAAGGCTCTGTTTTCACGCAGGAGCTATCTTCTCTGTGACTTGATTTGCTAATCATCTCCTACAAGTGCAGGTGACCATTTCGGACGGACTCTGATTTGCAATGGAGCACTGTAGTGAAGCTAGAAGAAAGTGAAACCCTTCAGATTGTGTTGAAAAATAAGCAAGTATTTGAGAAGGGCAGCCTTTGGCAGTGGGATAGAGATGCAGAGCTAAAGATGCCCATGGTAGGACCACTGTGTGCTACTAAATCACCCTGATGCGAGATAGGCTGGTAGGTAACCCCACAGCATTGGAAGAGTAGCTTGATATTGGACAAGATGTGCTTGCAAAAAAGAAAAGGCCAGAAGGAGCTTGCTCACAGGAGGGTCACCTCTGTCCCTCTGCAGCTGTGCTCAAGGTGACAGGGATGGTGGGAGGATGGTGATGATACATTAGGTCCTGCTGCCAGGTGTTACTGGTTGCTGCAGTTTGTGCTTGCACAAGGGGTTGGAGATTTAAGAGACAAATGAAGCTCTTGACTTCTGGGATTTTACAAGAAGGTCCATAGACCAAGCCTAAGGCAGCTCGTGACCGCAGAAGAGGGTGTGAAGCTGTGTGCAAGGAGGGTAGTTTTGAAATTCAGTGTGTGTCTCAGTGCTGCTACACCTTAACTTCTAGGCTGTTACAAAATACCATGGTTAAAATATTTTATAATGCTTTTTGGTATTTTTACATGTTCCTGTACTTCCCTGCTATGACACTGAACATACAGGCTTTCTGTAGATCATTATTTTAAGCAGTCTTTGATTTGCACATGGTAAGTAGTGCATTGGTGAGGCGCCGGACCCTCTCGAGATGTAGACTACAATGAAAACTCCAGGTGGAATTGCCAAAGCCCTGCTGCATCCCGGGAAAGTCACTGCTAAGGCTGCACACCACGGACAGGATTTCCTGCCCTGGGACAAGACTCCTCTGATGGAGTGGCTCAGTCTGGGCACAGGAATCCAGGACAGCTAGATGCTTGAGTGTCAGCTCTCAGGAACAGTGGCTTGCTAAAGGCAGCAGTGGCAACAGCCAGGCTGGTACAAGCACAAGGGGAAGGCCAACCCTATACCGCTTTTATCTGTGTTTATCTTTAGGGGATGTGCAGGAAAATCCTGATTGATTTATTTATATATTTATTCCCTGCTACGCAACCTCCGAAAAATCTGTTAGATGGGTTTCTTTACAATTTGATGACTCAGAAGCCAAGCAGTCACCACTTATTTTTCTCCCCCGCTACATTAATTCTCATCAGCTCTGTGCTGTCTGCAGAGACAGCAGGTGTCCGATCGGAAAGAAGAATTTCTGTTTAGTTTTGTTGCTGTCTGCCCTGATGTACTTTGCTGGATTATGCATCTGAAGGTGCTTCACAATCAAATTAAAGAGAGACATTTAGTCTAGACACACTTTAAACCATGAGCTTTAGGAAGTAGATTTCAGTTACTTTTGGACTTTTTTAAAAGTCTTTTTTTCTTTTTTTTTTTTTTAATCCAGCAAAGGGTTATTGGCTCAACTAAATGTCACACCAGCTTTTACAAAGAGGTCACTTGCTCTAAACAGATTTTTATGGGCTAATGTAAAGAGATGAATTATTCTTGGTTCTTTTCCTTAAATTCACGGATGCAAAACCAGTATGAAAACTTGATTTTATTTTTTTCCTAAAATTTCACCTCTAATCAAATAGGTTCAACAGAAAGATTTCCTTTGATTTCAGTGATTTCCAAGAGGCTGTGTTTTTGCAATGATTAAATCTATCTACATATGAAGTAGAACAGCACTATGACATGGAGCATGATGAAGTTCGCTAATGCATATCAAGTGCCTGTTATCTTAGATATAAATAAAGTAGCAAGGTGAGGGTTTTTCCCTAGAAAAGATTACAGAAAGCATCATATCTACAGGAATGACTTTCTTGGAGTCTTGCCTTATACCTCAGGATCTAATCTGTGCCTCTGAAACATCCTGTCAAACCTGGTCACGTCGGTTTTGCTGCGATCACAACTGTTGTGTCAGGAAAGCGAGCGTGCTTCTGAGACACCAGGAACATAGGAAAACTAGAGATCTGGGAAAGGACATACGAGCTGAAACCTAGCAGTCATTCCAAGTTGGGATGTTTCTTCAGTCTCTGTATTTTCATTAACATGGAATTGAATAAGTTACATTCATCAAGCTTTGTAATAGCATAGGTAATAGGATTGATTCCTTTTAGTTTATTACTTTCCCTAAGGGCCGTTCAGCCACTCGCATTTGTTTTTCCGGGTTCCCCATAACTCAGCTTTTTCATATCAACTGAACTTGGTGTAAGATCGAAGGTCTCAATTTCTGCAAGTTTTGTGAAAACGCTCAGGTGAAATCATGTTATTGGCACCATTGCTGGTCAGAAGATAGAGAATCTGTGTTGAATGTTGGTATTTTAGGTATCCTGAGTATGGAGAATACTTCATGCAGGTTCAGGTAGACTCGGGGCAGATAGGTAGCTGCAGATCTTTTCTGACGAAGCTCATTCTTTGTTGCCTCAGTATGAAATCTCAATCAAATCACTGTTAGCAGTGTACTCGCAGGGTATGCTGCATGCACATTTATGATCCATTTTGCTTACTATGGGTTTAAGGTCAAATTAACAGTGACTGGGCTTCTAAGACGGGTTTGACATGGGCTGTCTTTATTTTCATCTGCTTGTCATTTGGATGCAGTTTCTCTCATCCTTCCCCATAGGGGTGCACGGATTGGCTGAAGTAGATGATTCTAGGAACTTTAACTTGATAAGAACTGTGTGCCCCCAAATTACCCTTTTTAACTCCCTTTCATTAGAGCTGCAGATGAAGGTATGATCTGAACTCATGAATTAAATGGGAAGACTCCTACTGACTTCAATAAGCACTGAATCAGACCCTAAAGGCTGTGAATTAAAATCAGTTAAATAATAGTTTTCCTGTGGCTTTCATTATGCAGATATCCAAGCACCTCAAATGCCTTCAAGGGCTTCTGTGGGGCTGGGGGAACCCCCAACCAAACCTACCTATGTTTCATATGCCTGGATTTCTTTTTACTGTGTTGTCTGAACCCATGTTACCTGAATTAACTTGCTGCAGCATCTACAACCTGTCTGGGGCTCAAAGATCTTCAGCCTTTCTTTTCAAATCATGTTAATTCTCATCCCTCCTGTTTGATTTCCTGTTCTTCTGCTGCATTAAAGCTTGTCAAAAATAATGGTAAAGTAGCTCCAGTTACCTGATCAAGCTACTTGCAGGTAATTATTTGGTTTCTATATTTGCAGGACTTACCTTCAAACGTTTCCCCTTGGCAAGCCACCTTCCTGTGGGCAGTGGCTGCTCTTCACACCAGCTGTGTATGGGAAACTCAACTCTGTCCCTTCTGCTGCCTCCATGTCAGCTTGCCAGTGATTTATTGTTGTTAAAGACAAAGTAACATATGCTCTAATCACTTAATAAAAACACTTTGAAACAGTGATTTAAATGTAGTCTTGACAGGTCATATGCTCATCTGATAGAAATTGATGGAGTTGTAGCAAACTCTGGATAGCTTTGCTGATTTATGCCTGTCTTAACCTTGGGTTATAAAACCGAGTTTAATTTTGTTTGAAGTGAATTTCTTATGAAATGCCTATCATGGAGGAAAACTATATTGAATCACAATCTGCAGCTTGTATCTGCTACTTTACACAGCCTTGTACACAACAGTCTGTTTCCAGAGGGATCCTAACTCTATGAGTTCGACACTCTTTGTTGATTACCTGGGCTAGGCCATGTGGCAATCATGGATAGAGCAGACCCTAGGGGTGAGAGGGTACACCCACAGCAGTCCATTAAGGCGGGTTAGCATTTCTTGCCTCACTTCTTGCCTCTCTGAGTCATTCTGGCATCCAAATACCTTTAACTCCAACAGCTACTCTTTCTTTTAACCAAAACTGCAACTTGCTCCTGTCTGAGGGTTGGATTTTTTGGCCCATGTGTGCTGGGTGTTGGGGGCAGGCTGGCATGGAGCAGCCGCAGGCCATGCTGGTGTTAGCTAGCGGCTTGACACCGGAGGGATGGATCTCTATGGCGGAGACACACTGAGTTTTGATCCAGATGGGAGTGTGTATGTGACGTGAATGCTGGCAGGTTGATAGTGTGTGAGCCTGGTGTCCTATCTTTGGGCTTGGCTCAGTCTGGGAGAAACATCCTTTGTCACTCCAAGATCTCCCCACAGTGTAAACTGAAGTGGGATGAGTGGAGCTGATAGGGAGATTTACTTCCAAACAGCACTTCCCATCTAAATGAAATGGGGGACTCTGGGCACACCCAGCTCTCCTGCCCAGGACACCATGTGAGCGGCCATTGGCATTTTCATCAGTCAGCTAGGGAAACTGTCCTGGGTTTTTCTTTTGAACTTCCTCCTGGCTTGGGGAGTTCCCACCCCATGCTTTCAGACGGGTCCTTGTTTGGCATCTGCTGGTCCTGCAACTCCTAGCTGGACTTCATGTGCAGTCACGGGTGGATGGGTGTACCATTGTGCCATGGCAGCACTCTGCTCTGCAGTGTACAGGTGATCTCTAGAGCTACTGTTAGACCTGACATTACACCTACACTTCAGAGTATTCAGTAGCAAAAATAACAAAAATATTCTTTTACCCTGCAACACTTATGTAAGCACTTGATTTTCTGAAAGCTCTCGGACTATCTTGTACAGAGATAAGCAGCATGACTTTATTTTAAGCAACCTTCCATTCCCATTCCCCCCACTCACATATATTTACTGTCATGCCTTAGTGGGCTGTAATCATCTTTAAGGTACAAAGCTCCTGGGACCAAGGACCTGTTTGCTCTCTTTCTCTGCAAAGTGTTGTGCATTGCTTTGGCTCCGTAAAATAACAAAGGAAAGAAACAGAAATGACTTGGAGACTTGAGAGATTTTGCAATGAGTTAATTGAAGGAAAAAGAAAACTAAACATGAAAATAACTTCTTGTGTGTTCTCACACTTTAAATGTTTTATTTTCTCAAGGCTTTTACAAAAACTTACTATTAGGGGAAAAAATGTTCTATTTGAGTGACATTAAAGGCTTAAAATAAACTGTCAAAAGAAGTAAAGAAATTCGGTGTGAATGTATAAAGCTAATCTTCTACAACCTACTGAGAGGTCTCTTCTGAAATGTGTATACTTAGTGCTCCATGATTAAACACCAAATTTAAAAGACACTGGCCTAAAAAGGCTTTGAGTTAACCTATGTTTTATATAATCTGCTAAACCTGCCACTTGTTCAAAGAGGTGTGATTTTATGGGCTACTAAGCACTGTGAATTGTCCAAATATATTACCTTGACAAAACAACTGTGCTTGAGATTTTTGGACCTAATTCAGTGGGAAACATTTGCTGAACTTGATAACCCAGACATCTTGTTTTTTAGTGATCTGGCCCAGTGCTTGCCTGTGGAGCAGAGTGCTGAGCCCCGGCGTGGCTCTGCCCGCACAGCGCATCACGGGCGGGAAGTTCTTCTGTTACGTACACAGGTTCCCCTCAAACATCGTGGCTGCCTCTAGCCCTCAACTTTTGGAAACGAAACTGAGGATGTTGCTAAATTAACCATAGCCACAATTTTACTGGGGTAAAACAAATGGTGTTGAATAATCGAAGCTGATTATTATTCAAAGTCTCGCTAACATGTAACCCTAATACTGTATCAGCATTCTTAGAGGCAGAAATAAATAATTTCAAATAAAGCTTGCTTGCTATAGTTTTTCCTTCATGCCAGGCAAAAATCTGAACTTTTGAGTTATTTAAGTGTTTGCTAGTGTTGCAACTCCTTTTTCTTCTCCATCCTCTTCAGAACCACTCAAATGAAACTCTCCTCCCCTGTAGCAATATTTATGCTGCTCTCAATGCTTCCAGCTTCCAAATGCATGGATTGTGGTACGGGAGTTTGATTCTGTTCAGCTGGTCTATTATTTGCCTACCAATTTGCTGCTTGTTACCCTGACACATCGTTTTCAGCTATCAGAAATCAAAGGATGCTCGCTGAGGATTTTCTGTGTTACTCGAAGAACAAGCAGTGACAGAGAGACAAAGTCACTCAGGAGGTGCTGCCATTGCCTTGAAGCTCTTAGCCAATATTTCTGTAGTAGTATTGAAGACAGACCCCACACTGCACCTAATGGGATGTTAATGGCACCCACATTGTTTACTATCGTAGTCAGGTCTTACAGAAATTATTTTTTTCTCCCACTGTGTTCAGTAGAAATGAAATTAGAACCAAGGTGACCTATCATGGCAAAATCAAGGGAGAGGGAGAACAGTGATTTGAACTAATTTATTTTCTGTAGTAACTTTATTTTCTTGTCTTAGAACTCTCTCAGTTTTCCCAGAAGAGTGTGCAGTTCTTATGCAAAGTAAAAATTTCCTTAGAGACCCATTCACCCCGCGGTCTAGAAGGGATGATCCTAATGAAGATGTTTCTGGCAAGGGCACACCGTAGCCATCTGCATTGCACTGGAAAAAGGTGCTCTCAAACCTTTTGAAGTCGCATCCCTCCAGTTTGCTTCTGACTCCCAGAACTGGCACTGCACCTCTTTGCCTCTCCGCACATATGAGCAACCTGACACACGTGTGTTCTCGCCCCTCCCCGCACCCCTGGTGTATAGGATTGGTGCAGGTTGCTGCAGCTGGGAGAATGGAAGCACACCCAGAGCCCAGGGAGCAGCTTGGTGCAAGATGCTCATGGTGTGTGGGGCTGCTGCTTCTCCTTTGGGGGGGCTGGTTGTGCTGGCCAGCCCAGAGCAAGCTGCTCGAGGTGACTTAGGTCAGACGGCAGTGAGACAGGAGGGCTGGAGAACCAGAGAGCCTGATAACACCCTGATAAACTTAAAAAAAGACCAAAAAACATACCCTCCCCCCAAATAATTCCAATACCCCCCAAAACACCAAACCAAGAAGACAAAGGAAGGTGCACATCAAAAAAGCTAATTATTGCACAAAAGGCAGCGTGTGCGCATGGAGATTTCTGCACAGAGAAAACTGGAACTGTATTACAATTGCTTGGAAGGGAGATCTACCGTGTACCTCCAGGGATCTGTTCTTGGGTGAATAATGGGGAGAAGAGAATTTCCCGTTTGTTGGAACGATGTCAGTGGGGCTGAGCAGAGTAAGACTAATTTTTGGGCTGCAGGTGATTTTAGCGAGCTGGTGGACAGCAAGACAGCAATGCAGCAGGAATTCCCCAGGACAGTTTTAAAATCATTTGTTGCATCTTGCTTTTGGTATTGGTCTGAGGTCTCTTTTTTTCTTTTATGGACTGGAGGGCAAAGTCCCATGAATTAAGGAACACTGATTCTACCTTTCCCACTCACTTGATGCTGAGGAACTGTGCCCCTCCATTTGGATACTTAGAGATGTAGGCTCCAATGGGGCTCCTGAGGGACACAGTTACAGACTGGCTCTGCTCCCTTTCAGAGAGCTCTCCCCATCACTGAAGTCGATGATTTTAAGGCTCAAGGATCATCTTGATTTTGTGAATGGGACCTATTTATGTGAAAATTAAGTTAATCTGTGAACAAACAGTCTTTAAAGCAGCAGCGATCTGTGTTGCTCTCTAAGGAATTAAACCCCCAGCTTTATCTGTAAAGCAAAAGGACAGATAGGTTTGGAGCTGTGCCATCAACTCAAAGGGCAAGCAACACATAAAATATATAAAAAAATTGTAATAAATCCTTATGCAGTTCTTTAAATATTTGGAATAGCTATTAAGGCAAGTCCTACATTAATGCAGCATCTGCTCTGAAGCCAGCCTGCTCCTTGCCCTTGCTGGCTGCTGGGAAGCAAAGCGTGGGGTGTTGGAGTGCTCTCTGCTCAGAGCCTGGCAGGACATAGCTGTGGTTAAGGCTCTGTAGTTCCAGTCATCCTGGACTTTAATCTTTGACTTCAATACAAGCTAAACATGTTGTTGTTATTTTTATTCAAAAAGTAGGATCAAGCCCTTTGAATCTCTGGAGAGAAACCTTCCCTTTATGAATAAACAACTGGAAAGCAGCTGTGGAGGAGGGTAACCTCATTTCTTGAATCCTAGAGCAAAAATAAGGAAGCTGTTGCTGCCAACTCAGTAGCAATAAGGCATTTAGACTGACCCCTTCCAGCCCTCAAATTATCTTTCCACACTCAGTGGTTGACCCTGGTGATACAAGTCGTGCAGCCTTCATTATTCCAAGTCCTGCCTTCAAACTGTCTCCTACCTGTAGCACTGTGGTAACAACGGGAGCAACCCTCAACCCCAAAATCAAGAATGAGATTTTTCCAACCCCTTCGTGTTGAGCCTCTGCTGCTCTGGCAAGATTTAACATTAAGCCCGTCTCTGCAGCCCGGCCTTCCCCAGCCCAACCAAATTCGTAGCCTTGATGAAAGAGAGTCTGAAAGGAAATTGGGTGACTGGAAACTTACTCTAAAATGAAAATAAAAACCCACAGGCAAACACAAGGTAATGTTGGGGATGGTTTTATTAACATTTAAAATTTTCCTTCTTTCTTTCTCACCATTTTGCCTGTGAAAAATACAAATTATGGGGGAAATGATCATTGTTAGTCATCTTTGTGTTATTTCTGTTAAGCACCTGAACCGAGCCATTTTGGACTGGTGGTTCATGGAGAGCAGAAGACCCGTCTTCTAAAGGGACATTCCAAGCCACTACTCCCATTTACTAACAGAAGTAAATACACAGAAACATAACTTTCATATTCCTTTTTCCCCTTTTTTCCTGTAATTTCTGTCTCATCCATCATCTCTAGCCTGAGACTGGGAGGTGGATGACAAACAGGAAGCAGAACTTCAGAGACCTGCTGGACAGTGGCGGGTCACACTGTGCAGGTTTGAAATGGTAGAATTGGATCAGGATGTTCCCTGCATTCTGTTATAATTTTAGATTATTATACTCCTCCCATAAAATACTTAACTAGCAGCATCAATGACTGTTACTCAATTTTGTATTTTCTTTTTGTATGCTGCTTAAATTGAAAGTCTCTCTGCTCATTTCATTTCTGCTAGAAAAATCCAACAACACTGCCAGTGAATAAAGTCTTACCTCCCCTGGATTTCCTAGTTTAGAGAACCAGTTGCACACATTAAAAGCGGGAATAACAAGCATATAACAAACCTTTAATTTTAGAGGACTCATTGCACTGTCAGTTGAAATGGCTGGATTTAATTACAACTGCCCGTTTTTTGTTAAAATAAGCTGATGACTTTTTCTAATACAGAATTCATCTTGTTGATAAAACATCCCAAGATTTTTTTTCCCATTTGCTTAATTTTACTGCCCTCAAATTTATTTTTATAGACAGTAGGGACTATAAAATATTTAATGCACGAGTGAGACATCTGGATGTTTATAGAATATTTATTAGGTGGCATTAGAAGACATTCTTTGGTAGTGTCTTTCTTCGGTCACAGCCAAAATAATGTTGCATTCTTCGAAGGGAAGATCACACATTGAGGGAGCCTTGCTGTTGCCTGATCTTTGGAGGGCACAGGCACCAGCAAGAAGAACCCCCTGGAGTAGTGAGAGCACCGTGGTATATCTGGAGTTAGGGGCTGGGGGGCTTTTAAGATGCATCTATCCACACCAACATGAACCTGAATATTCCTAGGATCTTTAAAAAAATTATTTTAATTTTTTTTTTCATGTCCACGGTATTTTCTTGGTGAAGATTATGTATGCCTTGGGGATGATAATTTTTCATTCCCTCCGATATAGAGAACTTGTCTTCTCCTGTGGCATTTAGTCGCAAGGCCAGTTGCTTCTCCCAGTTACTGTGTCTGATTTGCAGTTTGAATATTAGGCTATTGCTATTTGTTTTAAGATTTAAAACATTACAGCATTTAAATGTAAGAATGAGGATATTACTAATTTTGTTTACTGATTTTAGAGCCACCTCTCTTTACCTGGGCTGCCCAAGGTCCCCGTTCCCTGGATATCCGTGAACAGAGGGATTTAAAATAAAAGCATGACTCCCTTTTCCTTTTAAAATTCTGTTGTTAGAGCCTTGTGATATTAGTGAAATTCCTGCTAGGGTTCTCCTTGAGAAGCATCAGCATAAAGCCAACAGAGCTAGCTGACAGATAAATACCATACTGATAGCAATGTTATTTTCCTGCGTATCACAGATTGTGCAAATAAACCATTAACATGGAGAAATTTTCCCTGGGCTGTGCGTGATAGGTACTGATGCCTCCTTTAGCCAATGTCAGAATACTTTTCTTGAAGTACACTAGTATTTTTTTTTCCAGATCAATCACATTTCAACTATGACAGCATTGAAATCTCCTGCTAAGAGACAGGATTATGTGTAGCCTTGCTATGAGATGTTTTAATCAGTGGAAAGTGGCTGTGAGTACACAATCCCAGCTGGAATGCCGTGTTTGTATGTAGATGCCTGAGAGGGACGGAATGTTTCATGTTCTCACAGGCATTTTATTGGAGGTAACTCCCAGCTGTGGACAGTTTACTGTAGACACAAAAGGAATCACAGAATTACAAGGTTGGAAGAGACCTTTAAGATCATTAAGTCCAACTCTTCCTGTCCTGTGCTAAACCATATCCCTAAGTACCTCATCTACCCATCTGTTAAGCACATCCAGGGATGGTGACTCAACCCCCTCCCTGGACAAGAAACAAACCCCAACCATCCAGAAGCTGATTTGTGGGTCAGAGTGATTACTCAGCTGGACCACACAACCACTGGCGGGTCCCTTCCGACTAAAATATTCTATTCTTTTGCTGATAGGCAGTAACATATAGTATTCTATTCTACTGCAATTTCCCTGAAAGGTCCCTTCCAACCAAGACAATTCCACGCTTTTAATGCAACTTTAACATTCCAGATGTAACAACTTCTGTTTGCTGGGATTGATCTTAAATTTTGCATGCTGGAGCGGGATAGAAGTCATCCTTTCTTTTGCATTGGCTGAGAATGTTCTCAAGGCCCTTGGTGCCCTCCTGTGCCTGTGCTTTGGTTGCATCTTAGGAGAGATATTTGAAAAAAGAGCAGGAGCAGGCATCTGATTTGGATTGTTCACAGAGTTAGGGCATGGATCATAAATTTCCTGAATAACACAATGTCTTTACTGGCCTAAAGCCAAAGGAAGGAAGGAATTTGATGTGGGGCTTACTCTTGGGAGTAAATGTGGCCCTGTTAAATACAAATGGCCAGATACAGTATTAGGAGGAGAGGGGAGCATGAGGAGTAAAGCTACCAGGGATGGGCTTTCACGTAGCTTGGAAGCTCTTTATTCGCATCCAGTAAGAGACCAGACTAAGGACTGACTGGGGCACCGGATGACTTACCATAACATGCAACATTTCCCAAGGGATGCTGTGAGACTGCACCTTTGTGATAACGGGGCAGGATCAGCTCTCCGAGTTATCCTCAGGTGGCATAGGAATGGCTGAAATAATGCATAACCTTTTATTCTTATTTGTATTTGTTTCTAAGGACCTAAGAGCTCACAGTTTTATTGAATTTTATTGTAACAACTCAGATCTTGTATTAGACATGGAATGAAAAGAAGAGGAGCTGGAACACGGTAATAACACATGGTTGTAAACCACCCCATTGCCTTGGGGCGGACTAGATAACAGGGGTTATCTGTTGCTGTGCCTTTCTGGGTGGGAGTTACTTTCTTAGCAGATTAATCCAGTTATGTCAAATAGCCTGCACGTTATCTGCCCTGTTTCATTGCTTGCCAGTCATGCTCTTGCACCACGTGTGCACACTCACAGCACCCGGCTTCTCTGTCCTGAGCTTCCCAGCCACACCAGGATTAGGAACAGAGATGCAACTGGGAGAGACGGAGAGCATTTGAAGGCTGTAATCATTGTTGACCCTGGAGCTTTTGCAAGTTTAACTCTGTGCCCTGAATTTTACTTCATTTTGAAGGGTGGAAAACGGAAAATTGGCATTTTTGGCTGGGTTACCATCAGATTTCTTTTTAAATTTTATTTAATAGCTATGGTTCTTACTGGTGCAGGAAGATAGGCTATATGCACTGCTGTCTGTTTGTCTTCTCTTCAGATTATCTCTGTCCTGCGACTGTTAATCCTTCGCCACCAGTTGCCTTGCTTCTAATGCTCTCTGTGCCAAAGCTATTCCACAAGGCTTTTAAAAAAGATTACCAGAGTTGGCACAGAACCTACAAAACAGTTTAAGGGAGAGTTTCTGGTATAAAGAAAAGATTCTTTGGCATGTTTATTTTAAAAAAAAATTGCACAGTTTAACAGGTAATTTTTAAATTTGAGTCTTAAAGAGCCCACCAGACAATGTTTTGAATTAGGGTGCTAAATAATCAAGCTACTGTGCTATTTCCAGCCATCATTCCAGATTATTCTAGCTCTTTCTTTTGAAATAATTTTATTTTCTGTTATTATATATAAATTTTTTCCTGGATTTGATTTTTTGTGGATGCACAATGTTACTTTTGTAAATCCAGGGACTAAACCACTGCAGGGAGAGAAGAGTTTGCTGGAGGAGACTGCATGCCTACATGTCAGATGCAGCAAGACATGGAAGGAGTGAGGGACATGAGTCCTACCAGGCTTTTGGGATGGTTTCAGGACAGCGTATGTGTGTGTGCAACAAAGGAGGCTTGTCACTGAGCATTGAAAGATGTCATCAGGGTGGCTCAGGACGGGATGTGCTGGTGCCAAGAAAAATAAAGGCAACTTGCAATACCCATTCTGGGCTGTCATTGAATCAAGACACATTAAAGCAGCGTTTGTAGCATAGAGAAATATCCAAGTGGTGTCAGTTCTCCTGAGCGTTCAGCATCGGTTTGGAGCAGCAGTGGGGAAAGTTTATGTGCTGATCCTAAGGCAGCTGCCAAGCTGCCTGTGAGGGATGACAGCTTCAAGGAATCTCTGCAAAAAACAGCCTCTTAAGTAGTTAAAAACCAGTACAGAAGTGTACAAAGGAGATGGGGAGAGATGGCCAGAGGGGTGGGAGTGTGGCAGGGAAAAGAACTGCTGAAGGAAATTAAATGAACTTTGAGTGACTCCAAATGACAACTGTGTGGGCTTCAGAGGTGTCGGCTGTCATAACCCGTTTTTCTACAAGACACATTTTGTTGGCTGTGATGACTTCATCCTACTCATAGTGAAAACACGTACTCAAGCCAGATTTTTCTATTATTGCCATTATATACCTAATAACTAAGAAATTCAGTGTTTTCTAGGAAGCTTTACCTAAACATTAGGTTTTTTTCTGTAATGAGCCTCCTGTGGCTGCAAGATGCTTACCGTGGACTTGTTAACTACTGCTAGATAAATTAGTCAGTTTAGCCTTGTCACACAAGTTATATTTTGAGATTTTTCTCCTTATGTGACTTTTTGTTTACCAGCATCTAAGATTTAATTGTAATTAATAAGTGGACCGCTGCTAATATTTGATTTTTTTCATCATCATTCTCAATTCAAATACTGTAAAATTTTACCCAGCAACGAGAAAATGTGAAAATTCCAAATGCCCATCTTAAAAGTGAAAGGAAATCAGGTTATACAGAGAGAAACCACAATAGATTTGTCTCTAGCTCAGGTGTCCAAATCTGGTCTGTGCCACTACAGCACATGTACCCAATTTCACAGGCATCAAAGAATATATCATAAAAGCATCTTCACACATGCAAGTCACTTGCAGCCTCAGTAGGACTAAAAAGTACATTAATTTCAACTATATTCCTATTCCTACTTGCCAGTATTGAGAATAAGATGAAAACTGATGTGATTTTTTGGGGGAAGAATTCACTTTTTGTGTAGATATTTTCCTTTTAAATTTTTTTAAATGGGTGAACAAGGACCAGTAGTGCTGTCAACCTGTCGCTTTTATTAGCACGTTTTCTATTTAGGAATTGAAAATAAAATCTTAAACACTAAAGCTAAAATGGAATATGGATGCTGTGATTAAGGTGTTTACTATTCAACAAAATTAAACACATGGTTATGGGGAAAATAAATTTCGGTGATACATATGAAGTTTTTAGAACTCCTTGCTTAAACCTTGGCATTCATTCCATCACCATCATGTTGTCTACCAGAGGAAATAAATTTTCCAAAACCCAGGCTGGGGAAATGCTTCCAAATGATGCATTTCAGGTTACCTTTCTTAACAAGAAGGAAGAAGCTGAGGCCATTTCTGAGTGTCTTGCACAAAGTCTGGCATGTATTTCATTACTCAGCATGCATCAGTTAAAACCCAAAAAGCAAGGTGGGTGCCACAAGAAAAATCCAGCATGTGGTTTAACCTTGCACATGGAAAAAAAGGCATTGCTTCTGCATTATGTGGTAAGTTCACACCATTTTGGTTTAGTTTAGCTCCAGCTGGCTAAGAAAGCCAGTCAGAGCAGATGCAGAATTAAATGTCTGTTTATAAGGCAGGTTTTATGGAAGATGTTCAGCACATTTGTCATGTCGAGGCTTACCTGTGCAAATTACTGATTACAATTCATATTCTCTGTATGCTTTAGGGATGTTTTGCTTATGAGCTAAGCTCCTCATCCCAGGTGATTGTATATTAACCTGGCCAATGGCGCAGTCCATGGGATGTTAATGACTTCTTATGTCCTAACTTACAGCAAGTTGCGTTTCTGAGTTGAACATTGAGTAGAGATAGGTAGAAATGTAGGTTGTCAGGAAACATCATTTTTGATGGTAAAATGGTCATGCGACCCCTGCATTGGAAAAAGTTGGTCCTCAGCTACATTTCCTGGTGTTTCCCATTGATTTCCAACAGTGATGCTCAAGTCCAGTTACAAAAAAAGATGTTCTTGTGCTCCTCTTCTTCCCAGTGGTGGCAGGTAAGGCCATGTGCAAAACTACAGCAGGAATTCATGAATTAACACTCTCACATTTGAAAGTTTTTTCTGTCTCAAGCAGCAGGAATCTTTTGATATGAATCATAACCCTCTAGAGGCCTGAAAATATTCCATGGGTTTGGATTGCAGCAATAAATTTGTAATAAATCCTGCTTTCACAAAGCCTGTGGGTTCCCGGTAAGACTCTGTTTCAATTGAAGCAAAGTTGCATTTGCTAATTGTAAATATTACCTGATTTTGCAAAGTTAACCCCACAAGGCTCATGCCAAGTGTTGAGGTTAGGAAAGGAGGAAGTGCTTTCACTGGTGGATGTAGTGAAATACATCTATATGTATGTACTGGCACACACCTGTCTTAGTATACCTGGGGAAAAAAAGTAGAAAAAATAATATATGAGATTTTAAGAAGGATTCCTCTTAAATTAGTGATGTGCACAGGTAGAGTAGAAATGAATTGTAATATTTTTATTAGATACTAACATTAAATGGGATGTCCAAATACATAATGTCCTGGATAATAAGAATCCTATAAAACAATGTGAAATTTTACATTATGGGTGGCTGAATAAGCATTTTTATATACAAGCATCTAGGTTTCAGCTTGTTTCCAATTTGCTATGGTAGAGGAAAAATTGAATGACAGTCACCTTTGTGTATTTATTGCATTTATTTCTGCATTTATTTCGTTGGCAATTTCTAATGTGGGTATTAAAGAAAATTGCTCCCCAAGGGAGGGAGGGAAGAGAGGATGACACAGTACATTATAAATAAGCTGGAAAGATATTTATGAAGGGAAATGTTACTGCCATAGAAATAAATGTCCTCTCGTTGAGCTTTCTATTGTGCATGACATCTATTTGCAGAGACAGCAGTGACAGGGAGGGAGGGAGGGAAATGGAGCTCTGTGACTTGGAACAATGTGATTGTGTGGAAGGAGGGAACTGAAACACCAAAGCAATGGAGAGGCAGAACCAGATGCCAGGAGTGGGCTAAGAATGGTGGCCTTGGGAAGTAGGGGAAACTTCTGTTTTGTTACTTATGTAATCTTAAATAATGTCATCATCTAGTCAACATGACTGGACTACAGAGTCTCACCATCATGGTGTGGTGCAAAGCTCTCTCACATGGCACATCCAGAGCTATCCTTAATGTTTTATAACTTGAGTTTTGCAGTATGAAATATTAAAAGCTGGGCATTTTGATGTTCCATAAGAACAGAGGAGATCATAATATCAGTTGTGTCCTAAATCATTTTGTAAGAGGCGTTTGTTGACATGAAATGCTGAGATGACCATAAGAAGTGCTTCAAATGTCATTGGATCAGTTCACAGCGAGGGCAACAGACAAGGGAACAAAGAGCCTTCATTCACAAAAATACCTATGGTAATGTTAGTAATTAATCTCAGTCCTTTGTAGATCTGGCCTATGTTGGTACTGGCCTTCAAAGAAAGCAATAAAATATGTCTGTAAAAAAGAGCTCCTCTAGGGAAGAAATATCTTTAGTAAGAAAGGCCTGACTTTAGATACTATTTGTTTCAGCTTCGAATCTGATGTCTGTCATTTATTCTTGGCATTGAATATGCAATTGTAACAGCTTTAGGATCATGTTGTCAGACTATGACCTTCACTTGGGAAGTGTTATGACCTTAAAAAGTTAACATTAGATTACAGCAATGTTGCATTCCAGGGCATCTATTTTCTGATAGTCAAACTGGTACGTGTCTCTCAAATTCAGTTGAGCTACCTTGTAAACTAAGGAAGAGAATTCACAGTCTATTTTCTAATATCTTCTAAAACATTTAGGTAAACAGCCTGCAAAGTTGTATGTAAAAATAATAGATTAAAAAAGAAAGTTGGCTTAGTAAATGGAAAGTCTTCTCCTACTAAACAGGGGATATATGGTGCCAAAACCATAGGGGGATATATGGTGGAAAAAATGCTGGATACTTAATATCTTGCAACATTCTCTTCACCTTTTAGTGCCTTCTGAGAAACAATATAATCTGTGCTTATAAACCATAATTTACTCATTGTCAGTTAAGGTCATAACAAAAATCTGCTTCTTTAACAGCTCATAAATCTAATTTCTTCCTCCTCCTTTAGTTGCATTTTCAAGGTAAGCACTAGCTGGTATGCAGAGAGGAGATAAACAAAGCCTAACAACAACCAGCCTCACACTGCTCTGTGCAACTATTTTAAATTAATGTATGTCCTATACATATATTTTAACATATAATTTAAGTGCTGAGTGTAACTTGTGAAATCTCACCACCTATATTTAAACATCAGGCAGTTTGTGTATATATATGCACACACACATATACAAAAGTAGCAATATTTGTGCCAAATTCTTGAGTTTTCAACCGTGTCCCATTCAATATAACATTTGGTATTATTGCTAGAAAGCTGGAATACGCTGATATAAATAATTTTTCTACCCATTTATCTGTGTTGGGTAATGTTTGTTTTCAATGCCTATGCCCTCTATTTCATTTAGATTTAAAATGAAATTATTATGCATAGTTAACTAGTAAAACCGAAGCATTTGAATGGATTAAAACAAATTAATGACAAATTAGATTTTAAGTTGCAGGGAATTTCAGCTTCCAATCCTATCAATTCCACATACGTAGTTTATTATATTCCTGGAGACAAATGCATTTAACATGCTGACAAGTTCAATTTCCTCACAGCTTTATTATACAAATTACTTATTACAGGGAAAAAAATGTCAAATGCCTACTCCTCTAAACTATGAGCATGCCTTTCCAGCAAAGCCACAAGGGAATTAGTGCAAAAATCAAGCAGGTTGGTTTTGATGCAAGAACTGGCAATGCTAACTACTTTTTGTCCTACCCCAGTTCATCTCACTCCCCCCATCATCTAGTGCAATCACTCTTCCCCTGTTGCTTGTTTAGAATTTACTGTGACAGTTGCATCCTAAAATATGTAAGCTGTTTCTGGATTTTTCTTTGCTGATCAATAGCTTTCAGAAATTTGCCTTAATAACCATCTGTCAAATATAACAAGCAATATTCACTAAGGGATGCCACAGTTACGTGAAATATATATGTTCTGTCATGTACAGTTGACAGGAATAGGTAACTTGTCTGGTGACCCAACCAATGGTACAAAAATACCTGATGCTTTGTGAGAGTAGATCCGTGTGTGTGTTCAGTACGGCCTAAAGAGTGTGTTAGCTTTGGAAGGACCATTTCCCAGAGTTGTTAGGGTTCATTGTGTGGCTATAAATTGCTTTTCATCTTGAATGGGGATGCAGAGGGAATTATTGTGAAAGCTGGATTAATCAGTGGTTCGTTTTGGTATGAGGGAATTGGGTTTGGGCCCAAAGAATTGGGTACCGGATGGTTTGGGCCCATGTGGAACCTGTCCAGACAGGCAGGGCTGACCCTATGTTGCCAGGTCCCTCCCATTAGGGGAAGTTTTTGGGGTTAATTATCTCCTGCTCTGTGGTTTTGTTATTCTAATGTGTCAGACAAACCCCCACATGCCTCAGATGCCGAGAAAGAAAAATAACACTTGCATAAATTTAGTGAGGGCTCTAAATTTCACAAACAATCTTATTTGAATTTCTTTCCTTATTTATTCTCATTTACATATTCACGGCCCAGCTGTTGCTTAGTCCATCCTCCCTCATCTGAAGGGTAAAAGTCTCATTTAGTGATGCTTTTCTTAAAATGGAAAGTGCATTGCAACCAGCAACCAGGATTTATTGAATTCTATGCACAGCTGTCCATGGACAACTATTCTTCCCCAACTACTGCCAAACTGAATCTGATTTAAGGTAGCAGAGAAATGAAGATTGATGGAGAATGAAGAGAAATGGCAGGGTTGGGTTTTTTTTTCCTTCGAATAAAAAAAAATAAAATCTCAAAGCCAGGAAAGAGACGGAAATGTCAGTGATGGGTTTGTTTCAGGGGCACGGTGGAATGAGTTTGGTCCAGCTGAGAGCAGATATCTGGAATGAGCAGGTCAGTTCTGCACAGCGGGTCCATCACAGATCTAGATTTACGCGTCGCAGTACTTGCTGTGAAAGGTTGCCTTTTGGTGGTATAGCCCATGCTGTATCTTTTTTTATTGGGAAACATAAGTACCATATGAGATTAAAGAAAGAAAAAACCTAACCACCTCATGCTATAGTCTCTCTTTGCATCTGTAATGATTTTGCAGTGTTTAAGTACTTTTTGTAGTAAAAATATTGAACTTTTGATAGTTAAAGTTCAGATTTATGTGGTAACTGCACTCTGTAGCCACAAAAATAAATGCACATCATGAGCCAAAAAAAATTTATTTACTTTTGAAATATTATTGGGGCAATTACAGTCTGGTTAAACACTTGGATTAAGTTATTCTGTTTGCAGTGGGCAAACAACACAACTTATTTTACTGTTTTCAACTTGGATGCTCCTTCTGCAGTACACTGCTGTTTTGCATCACCTCAATCAGATGTAGACAAGGAAGAAGTGTTTTCTTTGGAGTCCAGAGAAAATCCTGGCATTTCAGTGCAACTGCATGCAATCAGTCAAACCAATTCTCTTTAAAGTAATGGAATTTTTAAAGAAAAGATTTCAGTTCAGTTTTCTTTTTCTTCCCCCAGGTCATGATTAAATAGTGTATTATCTTAAATAGGAATTCTTCCCAATACAATTGATGGAATTTTAATGATGAGCCAAGCATATTGTTTAAAGAAACCCCCCCCCTCACACAACCCATCCTACCATCCTAGAATTAATCCCAAGGAATGTCAAATTCAGTGGGATGGGGAGCAGCACTATAATGCCATTATTGTCACTGAATTCTCTGTCAGTGTACAAAACAAATTTGGAAGTGATAAATGTCAAATTCAGTAACAATGTATATAAGGGGGTTTTGTTACAAAAAATTTGTTTACAAAAAATACGGGTCCTTCCTGCTCCTCCAAGCAGGAGCAACGATGCCTTGGCAGTTTCCTTCTACCCTACTCTCTGTTAGGGGTGGCTCCACACAGATGCTTTCAGCAATCTATTCCTGTTATTCACTACTCTCAAAATTAGAAATTAATTTACTGATATCCAGTCTAAGCAAACCTGTTGCTGCCACTTAAACTTTAAAACCCTTACCCTAGACACAGATGAAACAGATGATTCCCTTCCTTTGTCATGGACTTTTATAAGTCAAGAAACAGATGTCCCAGCTGTCACCATACTTTTTAGCCTTCTCTCAGGTTTTAGCCTAAGCATGCCGAGTCTCTCACAACATGCTGTGTTCCTGCTTGCTGCTCTCTGTGGACTCTCAGGTTGCTTCTCACCCCTCCTGAAGCACAGGCTGGGAAGCTGGCTGCTGGCTGAGGCCACAGGGCAGAGCAGTGGAAGGTTTGCCTCCCATGAGGGGGCTGGAAAATGACAGCAGGCTGAGTTCCTGTGGAATGGTTTCTCCCAGTTTTCATGCCAGGTAGTTAATTAAATCAGATGCTGATTCCAGTGGGCATGCAATCAGGTTGCAATTTTCAGTAAAAATAGCAACTAAAAGCATGCCTAGAGTTTAATTTTTAACAGGCATTATTAGTCTGTTAGTCCTTCTAGCAAGGACCAAAACTACTCATAAAACCAGCTTTTAGACTAAATATATAATTGAGAGGGCCCTAGTTGTGAATAACTTTAAAGTAATTTTACCAAAATGCTCAATGTTAGCAGGTCAGGGCTAACCTGCACACAGCCTGACAGGAAGCGCAGGTCAGTGAAGGGCTGTATGCTCCTTACCAATCAGGAGCAGCTTTAAACAACCTCCGTCCTTCAAATCTTCTTTGCTTATTGTCTGAATCTCCTGGTGTTGTAAATTCACCTTACCTCTGTCGAGGTCAGGAGTGACAACAGAAAAAGGACTTTCATTTCTTCATTTTCTGACCTTGCAGAAAAGCTCAGCTTAGTGCAGATCAATCTACCCAAATAGATGCTCTGCTTCCAAGACCTTTAAAAAGTCTTAATTTTGCAAATCTGTTGAGAACTTAGACTGTCCAAGTCAGACCTATTGAGTACTCAAGGGTGGGAGTTGAGGACCTGCAACGCTTTGTGGAGCTGTGAAGTATGTGGAAGGATGTGGACATTACTACAGTGGTAAAACAAACGTTCATCTTGTTATAGCACATTCTGCCATTTACTGCCAAAGATATATAAACACACTAAAAATGTAAACTCAGAGGCATAAATTGAATTAGTAAGAAAGTGGTTTGTTTGAATAATAAGAAATTTCTGGAATTGCTGAGAGGTAGAATCCAAGGATGGCTATTACGGGTGAGAAAGTTGCAAAAAAGGGAAGGGTGGGCAAAGTATCTAGAAGAGTAAGATACTCTGCCATTAGCTATTCTCTGCTTGTAGCCACTCTGCAGGAGCAATGAAGCAATCACACCTGAGAGGCTGCTGCTGAAGAAGAATAATTTATTTTTAATGGGAGGCACCTACATATTTTCCGCCCTGATGCCCAGGACTCTGCTCTTGTAGGGAATCCCCCTCCATGATGAAGTCAGTAAAAGTTTCTGGGTTGGGTCCAGCCTGCCCAGGCTCCCAGATCTTAATGCTGGGAGCAGATATTCAGGTCTGTGCCTTCGACTCATGCTTCTTAGCCACAGCATGGACAACGTTGTTATTTAAAAATGGAAGCTCCTTGACTTTTAACACTTCTGTCTCACATTTCTAAAGAGATCAGCTGTCTGCGGAGCTTTTCTGAAAGGATGATTGAAATTCATGCTTAAGTAGGAACTTAATCTTTAAAAACTCCATTCCTAACAACACTTGGTGTAATCATTTCGGAAAAAACCCAGCAAGAATAAGAGAAGTGGATTAGAACTAACAAAGCTTGAGGAAGCTTAAGATACTACTCAGATTTTTTACTACAGTCATCCCTGGAAGAAAATTATTAATAATTTAGGCAATATTTTATTATTTGATCTATTTCTATCAAGGCTTGTAACTGAACAAGGTTCAGATGCTGAACAGGGATAATTAATTGAAATCTAACCTTTCTGCTGAAATCACTTGGCCTTTCATTAGTGGGAGCAGACTTGCTCTGCAGACTGAAAGTGAATGGAAAAATCTACATTTTAGATCTAAGGTGTTCAGTCATGCGGTCATGTGTAGCTGGATGGTTAAGGAAATATCCATCTACACTTATTTTTGTATCAATTTAGGGAAAGATGGATTTTTTAACTGACTTTTCAGGCCTTTATTCCTAGCGTATAATATGGAGGAACATTTTAGAAGCAACTGAATAGGCTACTGAAAACCTAACTAAATATAAGGGTTTTTTTTCCCAACTTTTAAAGAAATCAACTGACCCAATGTTTGCATCCTCCTCAGTTAGAACCATTTTGTGGTGTGTTATGACGATTTGCATGTGTACTGTAATAGCATTCTCAGATGTTGCTGAACTCCTTATAGGCATGATTAAGGAGATATTAGAAGTCCAAATTGCAGAGAATTATGTGTCCTTTGATCCAAACCGCAGCACACCCAAGTAAGTTGCCTTCAGAAATGAGTGTTTGTTGTTCAGATTGCCAGCAGCAAGAGCAGCCAGCTCAGAAGCTCAAATACGTCTTAATTGTCATGATTACTCTCTTCTGATTTAGGAAACACTTGTTCCCAGCTCTGTTCTATTTAATGTGGCAGAGAAACATCTTATGAGTGCTTTAAAACATGAAAGGAATACTGTCACTGGACTTCATGTCCCTACTCTGGATCTTTCATGACTGGCACTTGAAAAGGGAGGCTACCGAGGGCAGTGAGTTAAAATGTGCGTTTGGAGCTACAAGTGTGTTGAAAACTCTCTCATCTTTGACTTGATATGAGACAGGAGAAGGCAGCCTCACTTGAGGCACCAGATGCCTGAGATTAACCAGGGGAGTTCCAGCAGAGAGTGTAACTACTCTGAACTTCAGCCTTTCCTTTGAACACCTCTCGTCTTACCAAAACGGATGAAAATTTTAACATTGTGGTTCCCTTAAAATGTCACCGTGATGGTCTCCAGAGGGGTCCCTTTTGCTCACTTGGAGCTTTTGAGACCTGTTCTAGATACAAAGATTTTATTGATGATAATTTTCAGACAACTTCTCCAGCCTTTCATCTCTCATCTTGCTCTCTCCTGCCTTGTAGATTCAACTTGCAGAAGAAAGGGTTCAAGTCCTGAGTCTGATTTGCCTTTTGGTGATGCAGACCCAGAGCTGTTTTGGGGGTAACTTAGAGGAATGTGGGGGTAGATTCTTGGCCAGCCTTGGCAGTCCCGACCACACTGCTGCTGAGCCTCTGGAATATTTAGCATCCTACTTTCAACTAAGTTGGAGAGAACCAACTCCATGTCTTGCAAATAAGTTGACTCAGATGGTAAAATCCTGGTGACAAGTGTGTAAAGGCAGGAAGGGGCTGCAGGTTGAAGCAAGCTGTATGATCTATCTCATTTTCCCCTAGTGCATTAGTTTTCTAGGGCAAAATTTCACATTTCCCTGTTCTAAAACTCTATCATGTTTACGTAGCTTTTCTTTCCTACTTTTTACTTTTCAATGTTGGGTTTATTATGATGGTTTCATTCTCTCTTTTGGAGTTAATACCAGAGACATTGAATCACCATACACCACATAAATACGAAAAATCTGAGGTGAGAAATCAGTGTGGTAAGATACATCATGTCTGTGTGTACAACAACTGAAGCACAAACTACGTGATCATGAAGCTCTATTTTAAATCCATCAGTCCCGTGTTCCTGTCATCTGTGTTTCCAGGGGAAATTTGTTCTTTTTACCCCTAATGTCACCTTTCTAAGACATGGCATCCTTGATGTCTCCAATTTCATTCCCTGGAAAAATACAGGAGGGCACACTGTTGAACATTTATGTTGTCTTCTGGTTTCTTTTTTTTTAAACTTTTTGTTTTAAATGTTTCCTCCTTATCACGTATTTCATAAAGAATCTCGAAATGTTTCCCCATAAGACTGACCTTTCTGACCAGGGGCAGGCAGATAGTGTTCTTTGGTATAGTCTAACCTAATAATCCAACAGCCCAAGGTGGGTTTAAAATGAAATCTTGGCTCCAATGATAGAATCACTGCTTTAAAATATACATGAACCTTGGAATACAACAGAAATACAAACCAGAAGAATTCCCTTGTGTCCTGCTTTATTATACTCCTCCCACCTCCTTTTCTTTCCATATCAGACTGTGGGATCTAATAGGACACACATGCTGGTGGCAACACAATGCCATAGCAACTTACCAGATGCTGGAAAGAATTATGTACCTTCTGTGGATGTTGATAAAATTGCCTAAAATTTGAGAGAATTCAGGAAACATCCTCTAGCTAATTTCACCAAGGAATAAATGAAAAACTGCCTAAGAAGCAGAAGAATAAAAGATGCTGATGATGGGGTTTTAGTGTTTTCACTTTTCTTTGTGCTTCCTGATTGATTTACACTTACTTTTGTGTTTTTTTACCTCTCTTCAAATAATGACAAAATGTACAATGATTTAACTCAAGATTCCAAATACAAATTGAGCTATTATAGCTGTGGTTGATAAAAATGTTCTTTTTATAATTTCCCTTAAAGTGCTATATTTTTCAGTTATTTAAAGTTGGATGAATTTCTATGATGTTTAAATAAACAGTCTAGACAATGTGCTTGAGAGAGTGGTAGAGCTGTTAAAGTGGCTTTTTCCTGTGTTGGTTTTTTTTGGGAGGGGGGCTCCATTTTCCTGGTTTACCTTGTAATCTGTATATCTAATTAAATCAGCTGAATCATGAGACAGCAGCTATAGCTAAACTGGTTGCCTTCAATTTCTTGATGCTTGTTTTGAATGCCCATTTGCAACCATCTTCTGCACCTGATGCTGGCATGGGGCCTCCTCCATAGTTACAAATCTTTTTGGAAACGATCCTTCATTCAGCCTTTTGCAGTCAGCTTCTTAGGAGGCCTGAGTGCCTGTGAACAGGTTACCACCTCTCAGCTGTGTTTCGGTAACAGACTTCAAGAGGATAAAAACCAAGCCATGTGGTTTAGGTTGTCCTGTTCTCAGTGTGGAAGTAGGAGCAGTTGTTGGGCAGCAGCTTTGTAGGAGAAGGTTGCATCCGTCATTACTCTGTGGTAAGTGATTTCTCTGTCATTTTGTCCTGTAGGTTTTACATACTGCTGTTGGCTTTTTCTCAGTCACTAGAGCTAATTTTCAACACAGACTGTTACAATGCAGTGGTTCCTGCCTTTAGGGTTTGCATTACCTTTCTCTTTTCTTCCTAAAACTTAAGAAAGTAAGTATTTGTATTGGGATTTAGGCCACTGGCCCAAAGGCTTTGGTTTTGTTTAATGTGTTGCTGTGAACTTGAGACTTGATCTGAGTTGATGGAACTCTTTATTTTTCTGATTTAAAGAAAAATAATTGTCAAGGGCTCTCAGAGCACTTCTGTCTTTCCTGTATGTCTCTTTATGTGCCATTTCAACATGCATAAAGCACTGTTACCTCACAGAAACTGATAAATGAATGTTCTTGTGGACTGGGAATGATTGGAGAGTAGTACTGGATTGTGTAGTAGGAAGCAGATAGCAGAGGGATGCTTGTCTCCCATGTGCCAGACAGAGGGATGAACAGGGTGAGAGCTTAATTCTTAAATTTCAAATGGCTTTTCCAAAGGCAGTGTTTGTTCTCACCTATTTCTAGGGAAAAACACAGCCCACCGAAGAACTGTTTAAGTACAGCCCTCTTGTGCCTATTTACCATCACTGATAGGAGTAAGAGTTTTTCTCTGCCCTTAAGGGAGAGGGATCAGACGCCTAATCAATTAATTGGCAACTTGCTTAATGTTTTGCCTGCTTAACTCCATTATTAAGGAAAAGATCCCTCGCAGTGTGTATTGATGTGTCTAAACAATCAATAAGTGAAACATCTAATTTAAAAAAAATCCATTTATATAGCACACAGCAATTTAATTTGAGTTAGGAACAAATTGGGATTGATTAGTGGTCATTGTTACTTAACACTACTTTCTCTTCTATTAGTCAAGAATATTATTGAAAAAAATTAAAAGATGGGAAAGACCTTTGTTTTTTCCATCATTGCAAGGATAGAAATCTTTCCAATAATTAAAGATTCATATTGAAGTAGGAGATTAATAATTCTTATTATTGAGTTTTAATAAAATGCTCAAAAGCACTATCTGTGAAAGTTAAGTATAAAAGCCAAAGCTTTTTAACAGTTCAAATATCTGTTTAATCATCAGTTGATTTTATGCAGATATATAAGGAAATAATAAGGGCAGACTAGAATGACAAGTATTGTATAATTGCCCATGTGTTCAGACATGATAATATGTTACAAGTATGCATTAAGCCTATGTTTCAGTGAAACTTTCAGAGGGCCTAATTAACTTTCACTCAATTTAGTGCAACCTTTGGCTGGACTGAATTTGATGTTATTGAAGAACACTCTTCCAAATTTCCAAATGCTCTTCTGAAGAGGACAGGAAGTTTGCTGGTAGATGTGCTCTTTCAAACAGCCCATCAAGAGGACACTGTTAGCCTCCTTTCTCTGCTTGTGACTGTAATAGACACTAAAAAGGCAGATCTGAAGTGGGAAATTAATTTGAAACTGTAATGATAATTAATAATTTGATTAGTTACAATTAGTCTTCAAATTAAGTAAGGACTTTTACTGGCATAATTCTGTCTCTTCCATAAGCAAAGAGGGCTACACCTTCAAACTGGAGTCTGAGTTTTCTTCTTTATTTTTGAGTTTAATTGTTTTTCATCAAGTCTTACAGAAGATTATCAGTTGGACTTGGATATCTTTATGCTAGAGCATTATTTTTTCTTGCTGGGCACCAAGTTTCCAATTGAAATGCTTCCTTGGTCATGTAAAAAAAAGTGCAATCCTTGGGTGGGAAAATCGTGATTGCTGTTGTTATAGGTAGGAATTGATTCAGTACAAGAAAAAACAGCAGATACAAGTTATGAAATTGCTTGTTGGTGGGAGTGGAGAGTTTCCCAAATTGTCATGTTTATACGTCCCAAAAGAAATGACAAAGAGAAATTCTAGAAAATAGCCAAGTTGAAACCAGTGTGCTAATCTCTGAGTGAAAAGCTATGGACCTTGTTGACCTGCTGTAGGTGCAGAAGCTGCCACCCTAATTCCTGGGTTGCTGGAAAACAGAAGTGAAAAGGAGTTGGTGAGGAGAGATATGTCTTCTTTCCTAAATTCCGTGATGGGAGTTTTAAGAACAGGAAGATCTAAAGGTTGGACTTGCCTCTGTGTGTGTCTCTATAATTCATAATCATAGAATGGTCTGGGTTGGAAGGGACCCCAAGGATCATAGAGTTCCAACCCCCTGACACAGGCAGGGCCATCAACCTCAGGCCTGGATCTACACAAGGTTGCCCAGGGCCCCATCCAACCTGGCCGTGAACACTTCCAGGGATGGGGCATCCACCACCTCTCTGTGCAGCCTGTTCCAGCACCCCACCACTCTCTCTGTAAAGAACTTCCCCCTAATATCTAATCTAAACCTTCCTTCCTTTAGTTTTAATCCATTCCCCCTTGTCCTGCCATTGTCTACCCCTTTAAAAAGTTGAATCCCCTCCTGTTCCTCTGTTCCCTTCAGGGACTGGAAGGCTGCAATGAGGTACCCCTGCAGCCTTTTCTTCTCTAGGCTGAACAAGCCCAGCTCCTTCAGCCTCTCTTTGTAGGGGAGGTGCTTCAGCCCTCTAATCATCTTCATGGCCTCCTCTGAACCCTCTCTAACAGTTCTACATCTTTCTTGTATTAGGGGCCCCAGATCTGGACACAGTACTCCAGATGGGGCCTCATGAGGGCAGAGTAGAGAGGAACAATCACCTCCCTGCCCCTGCTGGCCACCCCTCTTCTGATGGAAACCCAGTTTAAATAAATTGTGATATTTTTGTTCACTTTACCATAAGGCTAAAATTATATAGTACTTTGGAATCAAAGAAATTTATTTAGGCTTTGGTTTCAAGCATGGACTGTTCCAGTAATGTTTATCGTGCTTTATCTGACACTGCCTTTAAAAGGTACATACTGTCTCTAATGATTTGTATTTTAATGTTCTTTAAATACCCATTGCTATAATTTATATAAATATACAGTTGGTTAGTTTTCTTTTCAAGCTAGAAGAAAAACACATTAGTTCTTATTCATGTGTCTGATGAAGTATCAATCTCTTTCTTTCAGCTTTCACAGCTAATAAATGCTGAGCACTGTAGGCTGAGTATTAAATGCTAGTTTAAGATTCCTGCTGCTTAAATGCAGATTTGTGTTTTTGTTTTACTATGCTGTTATACCATGTTAATATGCTCATTATTTGCTAATAGCAGGTTCACCAGGTGTGTTTATGCATAACTTCATTTTTGGCAAGCAGGGGAATGAACGGAACTTTCAATTCAATATTTTAATAGATATCTGTAAACAGATGTTGTAAAACTGCAATGGTCTCCCTTACATGCTGCTACCCAGAGAGACTAGAGGAAATAACTATTTACAGCAGTTTACTGTAAAATCCATGTATTTAAAACAAGAATTCTCTATGCTATGTATAAATAAAGGAATCAATACTGAAAAGGGATTGAGGAATACTCCAATATCTCGATCTTTGTTGTGGTTGGTACTGAGTGAAAGCTGTCACCAGTAAAACAATGTATCTGAGTAGGAAGCTGGAGGAAAGGAGTGAAGCAGTGGATACTCTGTGGGATGACAGTCAAACACTGGGATTATTGGCTGCAATGGGGATCTGAGGTCGATGTCTGACACTCACCTGTCTGTAGCGACACTGGGAAGGATTAAATTTTTTCTTTGAAATGCTTTATAAGGAGCCAAAGGATCTGTCCACTTAGGCTATTAATTTTAATTGCATGAGATAGTTGAGCTTTAAAATAATACCTGTATAGTGTGGGGAGTTTTCTTAGTTTTGCTCCGGCAGCATACAGGGAGCAAAGAGCTTGTTCATTTGACATCTGTGAAGTAGAAACTTCTTTAATGTCCATCACAGTGAGACATTGTGAAGGGTGCAAACTTTTCATGATAATTAGAAAGAGATTGTGTTTAAAAATAGCTTATTTTCTACATACTTTCAAAATTGATTTTGTTGCTTCTGCATCCCACCTGTAGAGGAACTCTAAATACACACTTCTTAATGTTTGTTATCTGTTATCAGCAGTGATTTGAATAATAAAAGCAAACTTTAGGGAGAGTGGGAATTTTTTCCTATCTCTAAAGGGCAATGTGTATTTACATTAGAGCAATGAATAAATGTTTCTTAACAATAATCATGTTTGGCATTTTTGAATCATGCTGATGATAGAAAAGATATAATGAAAATAGCTTTGATTTGAAAGTCCTTTTCTTATGGAGCAGTTCAGAATACAGTGGAAGGTGCTTTATTGAATTTACTGTAATATTTTTAGAACATGCATTAGAATTGAGGGTAGAAAAGAAAAGCTTTATTGAAGTGTTTTGATGTTCTACTAAATGCTAGCAAGTATACCAACATTTCTGCAGGGTAGTATTACATCTTTTGTAATTTTTCTCTCACAAAAAATCCCCAACAACAAACCCCTTAAATACCTTTTGGTCAGTGGCTTGTTTGGGATATTTTTTTTGGTGTTTTCTTTTAAAGAGCACAGCATTGTTTTAGTATATAACAGAAGCATATCCCAAACAAAATTTGGATTAATTGGCATTTAATTTGGGAGAAAACCTAGCCCAGCATATACCAGAGGTGGGTGTTGAGGTGGGCTCAGAGCCAGAAGCTGTGGGCTTATCCTGGCCCTGCTGCAGCTGCCTACCTGGCGTGCCAACCCAGATGTAGAATAATCCCCCAACCAAACCCAGGACAACTTAACCTTGAAACCTGGAGAGTTCTTGGACTGTTGTATGTAGCTGTGTGTGTTTGCAGAGCGAAGCAAGGGCTGCTGCACTGGGGCTCTGTGCCTGCCTGTGCTGCTGCTCAGCAACCAGACCATCAACTTGGGTACTACCCAGCATCTATAAATACCAGCGGGTGAAACCAGCAGCAGTGGTCAGAGTGGCAGTGCTGGCTTATGTGGCTCTGTTCCCTGGGTAATGTAATGCACCCCCTGCTCTGCACCATATGTATGGGCTGTACATGGGGTCTGCTCAGTATTCCTGGCTGGGACTTTGTTTAGCTTATCTCAGTTCTCCCCACCCCCTTTCTGTGACTGTTGGTTCTTATTGTAAGCTGGATCCTACTGACAGTGAATTCATCAGCAAATCTGACTTCAGAGAGCAGAATAAGGCCTTATGTTCTATAATTAGAAAAGTGCTAGCTCACCTTATTGCCTGCACAATAAGACTGCTCAGCACTTTTTGCAACTCTTCCTGCCTACCCAAATGGTATTTTTACTTTCTATTACTCTGCTTTTCCTCCCTGCCCCAGCCCAGGAGATCAGTTTAAATGATGAATCTGTTTGGCATTTACCAGTGGTTGTCCCTGTGTCTCTTGCATTAGCGCAGCCCTGAGCGCTGCCATACAGGGATGTTGTTCTGAGCTCATTTGTGGGCAGTGTTTTGGGTCTATATGTGACTTTCTATGGAAACACCTGGATACAGTCTTCAAAACATGTAGCTACTGTGAAAAACCTGTCAGTAAGCTTATCCTAAGCTTTGGTGAAACCTCTGTGGAAACTCAGTGAAAATAGACTAAATGCTACATAAAAAGATCACCAGTGTCGATTAATGTATAGAATACATCACTCTGGAGCTGTATTTACACTAATCTGTTGTGTAATTAGCTTATAGGTAAACAGTGGTTTTAACAAATATGTAGCTGGGCTCCTGATACAATACAACTTACTCTGACCATCAGGTCTGTGCAATCTAATGGAAAAAAATGTGCTATGGAAGTGCACTGGTAAAACCTTATCCCTAGTAAGTTATTCATGCACCTGTATCAGAAGGTTACTATTAACCTCTGCATTCTGACATTCCAGTGTTGGATTTAGTGTTTTGTTTTAGCTGAACTTTTTGGTAGGACTTCTCCCTGGATGTTCTGGAATTGGGTAGAAAATAATTATGCTTCTTAATAGAGGTAAATGTTAAAATAGCTTCCATAGCAAGCATAAAATGAATTTAAATATGTATGACACTCAGTTTTATTACTTGTTTCTGTATGGGGTGGAAATGATAAGAGGTATAGAATGGATAAATACATTTCTAAATGCTAAAATTATCAGTTCTAGAGAGTGAGCACTCACTAGAGCTTGGAAATTGATAAGGAAGTATTTCCATATGAGTCGCATCCAGTAGGAATTTTGGATGCTTTTTAATAATTGATCAAGTGTTTGTATCTTGTGTAGAAAAGATAAGACCCAGAACAAAGGGAAATAAATGACAGAAATGTGGCAATTTACAATGAACAGAAATGTGGGAAGAGGCATGCTAGCTGTTTGTAGGGCTTGGTTTCTGTGATATTGTAGTAACCAAAAGTTAACACCTTGGAAATCATAGAATCATAGAATTGTAGGGGTTGGAAGGGACCTCGAGAGATCATCGGGTCCAACCCCCTGCCAAAGCAGGCTCCCTAGGACATTTCACTGAGATAGGCATCCAGACGGGTCTTGAATATCTCCAGAGAAGGAGACTCCACCACCTCCCTGGGCAGCCTATTCCAGGGCTCTGTCACCCTCACTGTGAAAAAGTTTTTCCGCATGTTGGTGTGGAACTTCCTATGCTCCAACTTGCAGCCATTGCCCCTTGTCCTGTCTCCACAAACCACTGAAAAGGGGCTGGCTGATTCCCCCTGCATCCCTTGCTTAAGATAATTGTAAACATTAATTAGGTCCCCCCTTAGTCTTCTCTTCTCAAGGCTGAACAGTCCCAATCTTCTCAGCCTTTCCTCATAGGGGAGATGCTCCAGGCCCTTAATCATCTTTGTAGCCCTTCTTTGGACTCTCTCCAGGAGATCCCTGTCCTTTTTATACCAGGGAGCCCAGAACTGGACACAATACTCCAGGTGGGGCCTGACCAGGGCAGAGTAGAGGGGGAGGATCACCTCCCTTGACCTGCTGGCTACACTCCTCCGGATGCACCCCAGGATCCCATTGGCTCTCTTAACCACCGAGGCACACTGCTGGCTCATGGCCAACCTGTCATCCACCAGGACCCCCAGGTCCTTCTCCACAGAGCTCTTCTCCAGCAGGTCATCCCCCAGCCTGTACTGATAAAAACAGTTGTTCCTTCCCAGGTGCAAGATTCTACACTTGCTTTTGTTGAACCTCATCTGGTTTCTCCCTGCCCAGCTCTCCAGCCTGTCCAGGTCTCTCTGGATGGCAGCGCAGTGTTCCTGCGTGTCAGCCACTCCTCCCAGCTTTGTGTCATCGGCGTACTTGCTGAGGGTCGATGCTATTCCCTCATCAAGGTCGTCAATGAAGATGTTAAACAGGACTGGACCCAACACCGAGCCCTGGGGAACACCGCTAGTCACAGGCCTCCAGTCAGATTCCACTCCACGAATCACGACCCTCTGGGCTCGGTCCGACAGCCAATTCTCACCCCACCTCACTGTCCACTCATCAATCCCATGCTTTCTCAGCTTTGCTATCAGGATGTCATGGGAGACAGTATCAAAAGCCTTGCTGAAGTCAAGGTAGATGACATCTACTGCTCTCCCTCCATCTACCCAGCCGGTGATGAGATCGTAGAAGGCTATGAGATTGGTTGAGCACGATTTCCCCTTGGTGAATCCATGCTGACTACTCCTCATGACCTTCTTCTCTTCCAATTGCTTGGAGATGGCATCCAGAGCAAGCTGTTCCATTACCTTTCCGGGGACAGAGGTGAGGCTGACTGGCCTATAGTTGCTAAAATGTCACATGATTTATTTCTCACTTGATGCAATGATAGTCTAAAAGTGAAGATCACTTTTGGCTCGTTCTCAGGACTACTTGGATAGAATATTTTGTGTTCAAGGAGTGAGAAATACAGAAGTGATACACTGTTTGAGTTCAGGACTTGTACTACTAAACCCTTGGACCAGTAAATCCATGTATATACTGAACTTAAAAGTTACAGAAAGGAAGAAAGCTGCTGGTGTTGGATGGAAAAAACATAAAAATAAAGCTTTTATTTTAACATCTCCTCTCCCACTTAGTTGCTGGTGGTTTTTTACAGGAAAATGCTAGTTTTGCGTTGTCTTAAAAGATATTAAAAGGTGGGCATGAGCTATTCCTTCTTGGGGGGAAGAGAAGTTCAGATGAGTTGAAGCTCTTGTCATTAAAAAACTGACAGTGTTACAATGTATTAGAAGTCAAGACAAGACAAAAGTGTGGAAAATAACAGGTTTGAAGTACAGCTTGCTCTTATTTGCTTGCTCATCCTTGGGGCAGGGCACAGTCGAAAGACTTTTCATTTTATAGTATCTCGTTTCTGCTGCATTTACCAGATGGAACACATAGATATACACTCACTTGGAGATGTTCCTGTTGTGCACTAAAATCCACCCACCTTAAGGGTGAAAACACAGCAGCTGTTCCTCACTGGTATTGCTACAGGTTCATTTCAGAGCACAGACAGTCTTGGAGAATATACTGTAGCATCTGTGTATGCTCCTTGTGCTATACCTCTGCATAAAAAGGGGATGAAGCTTTTTCAGAATTAGCTGTGTTTGGATGAATACTTTCTTTATTGAGACTTTTCAAATTATGCAAGTGTAATGTCAAGTTTTTCAAAGTACTTATTTTCTTTATGGAAATCTTGACTTCATGCATTTCAAGTAGACAACATCTTTTTATTGAAGCAGGGCAGATGTATGTTACAGTAATACATGCTTATTGAATCATCCATTTTGGGTTATCTGCTGAGTGTGTCTAATTCTTCCTATGGCAACTCGCTATGCTGCAATCCTGACCTTCATGGAGGATCAATTTCTTTGGCAGCATAAACAAATACAACCTTTGTCTCTTAAAACATATACTTTTCCCCTTTCCCTGCAGCCTTCAAACAAATGGTTTTACACTGAATGGGAGGAAGAGAAACATCTCTGAGCTGAATAAGTAGTAGAATGATTGTATTTGAGAGAATACTTTACTGAGGTCAGGATGAGGAAGAGGGTCAATCACCACAGGCAAGGAGGATTGTGGTGTTTGGTCAGAGAAAAAGCAGGGTGGACACTGTTTAATTTGATATGAAGCCTTGGCCTCAAAGGAAATTGGGAATATTATTGTGGAAGAATTTTTGGGAAAAAAAATTTAAATAATTTTTAAAAAATAAAAATAATACTGTCTATCTGGTCTAGGTATCTCATTGAGCTGCCTTCAAACCTAAATGAATGTAATGTTTCTTGGGCTCATCTCATGCAATAAAAGATGAAGGGATTTATACTGCAGTGTGCTGAGCATCCCCTTTGTGCTTGTCTGGAATTCACAAAGTACCTCCCTACTGACTTTTTCTTTTCTTGTTTTGCAGTATATTATGTGAGTGAAATACTGCTTTTCCTAGCATAGTGAAGTGGGTAGCAGCAGGAAAGCTAAGTAGTAAGATTTTGGAAATTTTGGGTGTTCAAAACTTCTGGTAAAGACTAGTGAGAATCCCTAGAGGGGGAAGAAGATTGAATATGTAGCTAATTACATTGTTCAAAGAGAGATTTAATTGAACTATAGGGTTGAAAGTGATTAAAAAAATGTCTTTGAGCTTTCAACTTTTGTGAGTGTTCTGTGTGCAGAATTTTTTTTGAGGAAGAAGTGATTTTCATATAAAATCAGTAATGCATGTAAGGATGTGCCAAGAGAAATGACATCAGGTGCATTACCAACAGGCTGGAATACAAAAAACCCAGTAGAGCTTCTTAAGCCAAGGCACTGAGGCTTTTGCTTTTCACCACTTGATCTATATCAACTTGTTAATAGGGTATGAAATGGAGTTCAGCATATGTGGACTTTCAAATTGAGGTTGTCACTCAAAATCTATTTTTCCTCGTGTTACAAAAGAAATGACTGCTCTCAGTGTCTGGGTCAACATCTGAGGTTGTGTGTGACAGTAATGTATGGACAGCTGTAGCTGGAAAACACTTGTGCTTCCATGGAATTTCAGGATTTGGGCTTTGGAACAGGCAGCTGCTTTACTGAGTTCTAGGCATTGGTGTTATTAGTTTGATATGAGTCATGTCATCTAAAATGGCAGTGTTCTACTAGGGAGGATAACTCACCTGTGCACTCTTTTTAAAAGCGACAAAACAACCCCAAAAACCCCAAATAAACCCTTTTGGGAAAATTTTTGGAGAGAAAAATAGAAGCTTGTTGACAGTACTAAAACCTTTGAGCAGTCAAAGAGGCTATTTGCCATAGGGTAAATTAACTAAATACCCTGCCAAACAGCCAGCCCTCACCAGGAAATGATTGTCTAAGAGTGTTTGTCAGTGTTCAGCATCACTGAAATTTTGCCCTGAATGGAGAGCTGTACCTAGAGTGGTAAAACTGAAATATGATTGATAATAGAGAATATTTAAGGCACTTTATGTTCAGGTACTTCAGTCTGCAAATCAGTTACGTGTGTCTGATACACAGAATTGTAATTGTTTGTACTACCCGTACTTGCAGCATCTGGGTTCACACTTGGGTCCTCCTTTATTTCAATCTTTGTAACTCAATTCCTTCCCAAAGAAATTCAAGGTTAAATCTGGACCATCCTGAGCATCCAGCTGTGGAGCATGCAATGCATTGTTGTTAGACCTACACACCTGCATCTGAGGCTGTGGTTTGGTATTTGGACACTGCTGGATGAAGTTGTCACATTAACAAGACAAATGATTCCTCTCTCACATTGCTCTGGGACTTAAAGATCTCACACATTTTGGGATGTAGAATATTGGCTGGAAGTTTTGATTTTTATACTTGTGTCTCATTGCTTTTGTAGTGTTGGGAATGTGTATAGAAAATCACCACATAATTTACTCAGTTCAGCGCAATGGAAGTTCCTAGAGAAGAAAAAAACCCTGTGAATGCTTCATTTTTTCACAAAATGAATTTTGACAAGTGCCCAGAAATATGCCTCAAACTTTAACCTTCCATTTGTAGGCAAAGATAGATAACAGCAATACAGATAAAAATGAGATGGTGACTTTGAGCAACATGACAAGAGATTACAAATTGTCGGCCTGGCCTTGAGCTGCACAGAAGATTGCAGTCTTAATTAAAAAGTTTTAGAGTGGCTCTCTAAGAGAGCCAATGGCTCTTAATACGGTTCTTGTGCGTCAGGATACTTACCTGGGAAGCCTAGTCAGGCTGTCCTGTGTCTGAATGAACTCTAAATGTGGCAGACAGTTATATAAGCTGAACATACATATTACAGGGGACACTTGGACCTTTAATTCCACTGTTCTGTTCAGTGTGGAAGTGAAGCCCATGTTTCCCACAACCTGAGAATGTGGGCCTGGCATGGTGGGGCATCATGTCCTGCCTCCTGAGGTGCTGCCTTGCCACAGCAAAGCAGTCACAAAAACTTTAAAAAAACCCCAACAAAACAAAACAAAAAACTAAACCCATGAGAGCTTGGCTGTGCAGCCTGTGATTTAGACACTTAATGCTGTTGGGTGGTCTAAATTTTGGCTTCCATTCCTTGGGCTTCTAATAGATTTTTTTTTTGTGTCACAGTTCTGGGCTGAAATAAGTCGATTCCTTCTCTCTGAACTTGGGTAGGAGTAACTAATGCTGTCCTGTAAAGAGGTTACCTGTACTATGATGTATTTTGCAATAGGGTTGTCTTTGCTGGGAACAAGCTTACTGAAAAATCAGAACAAAGCTTTAGTTTGTCTATCTTTCTAGTGGAAAGAGCTAAGAGGAGATGTAGAGAAGTACTGTCAGTAATTGCTTTAAGGACTTTAGACTGCAGAGTAATTATGAGGCTGTTCTTTTTCACAAAAAGTGTTGTGATATTCTGGTTCTGCTGAGCTCAAGAAGTTTTACATTTTCCTTAAAATGTTCAGAATAGCAGACAGTGCATTCCCTGCAGATCCTACATCTGTCCTCTGCAGGCAGAGTTTACTTTGAGGTTGACAGGGAAAGGAGTTGTATTCCCAGCCACCCTCTTTTCCAGGTTAGCCGCAGCTGGGGCAGGGCATGTGTTAGTCCCACGACCTGGTGACTGAAATGTGCAATGCTGTGTTCAGGATGGCCCTCAGCACTCTCCTGGTTTGGGACTCCCTTGCTAAATGGAGTAGTACCTGTTAGGGATAGAATCTGGTCTGTGTGCCATAATGTGTTTTTTAAAACCAATTTGAATATTCCCCTCCCCCAAAAGGTAAGTATAATCACAGTGAACCCTTCCCCCCGTACAGAACTGGCAGACAGTCTTTGATATCATGCATGATTAACTTTCCTTTACCTTATTTTTACATTTTATCTCATACAGGTTAGGTTTTTTAAAGGGGGGTGGATTATTTTGCCTGGCTCTGCTTGGAGAAATGGACTTTGGAGCCTACCGTAAAGATGAAGAACGTGACACATCCCACAATGTCACCCTGAGATCTTTAACAGAGGTTTAACACCCTGGGAGCTGTAACAGAAGTGAGAAATAAATCAAGGAGAAAATAGTGTGAGATTAACATACAGGTTATTTTACACCCTAATGCTTTGTGGCACTGATGACTACCTTGTGCTGTGGAGCCAAACGCTGCAGGTTTGAGACAGGACAAGGAGTTTTACTGCTCTCCAGATGGATATTAGCCAGTGGCAGAACTTGACCTGAGTAGATATCAAGGAACAAATTAGAATGGACTTTTGCATTAGTGTCATCGTGCTTGTAAGCATCCTTTCCTTTCAGGAAACTATCTTGTCTGTAGTGTATAGTGGAGGCACATGTAATGCTGTGTTGAACTGTTGTGGCTCAGTATTCTACGGCTCTTCATCCTTCTGTTTTCATACTATGTTCATTAATTTCTATACCAAATTGAACCTATTTGTTTGCCATTAGTTTAATACTTTTTCTGAGGATGGTCCCATGTGGCTGTTTCCATGTCACCTCTTCCCTGCGTTGAGACTGCCAGTGTGGTCTAACAGTTTTGTAGTGAGAAACTTAAAACCTAATTATGTATTAACCAGCTCAAGTAAATACAGATAATTAGTTTTAAACTAATTTGCAAGCTTATTACTTGGGAGCTGCAGAAGCTTAGCAGTCTCAGTAGGTTTTTTGGGGGGTTATGAAATTTAATGTCTGGTGCTGGACCACAGCTGCACTCAGCTATAGTGTCATTCCTAAACTGGCTAGCTTGGATCTCCCCACACATCCTGCTGCCATACCTTCTGAATATAATTGATTTATACTGTTGGTACATAGCTATAGTATCCTTTTTTGGGGTTGTTTTTGTAGGTTTTAGAAAACTGAGTGCTCTTCCTAAATTAGAGGCACTCTGTGAGCTGCTCCAATCTAAAAAGCTATCTGTGAAGTGGTGCTTCTCTTTAAAGACTCAATTTGTAGAACCAGCCTCATCCTCATTGATAATTTTCTTCTCTTCTACAAAACTGCCAGGCACCAACAGAATCAAACCAAAAGCCATTTCAGGGTTTTGGAAATGAGACCTTTAACTGCACTGTTTCCATTATGTCCTGTAATAATACATGTAGTCTGACTTTAGATTTTTGTTTCTGTCAGGATGATTGTTGCAGCAAAGGGAAATAATGACTTGGAAGATCTAATTATGTACAGTGTTTTAAAAAAAAAGTCAGTTTTTCTCCAGATCTCTATGTCCAGCAGACTGATACAACAGTGCAAATCTCCCTCAACATACCTGTCAGTAAAGTTCTGCTCAGGTTCTCTTTGTAGCTCTGGAAGTTCCATGGCTGCAGTAGACACAGTTTATTCAGTGAGTACTCTGACTAGCTCCTACAAGCACGCAACATGTGGTATTACTTTACGGAAATACCTAAGTGAGAAGACTCAGACAGTTGTTAAATATCATATTCCTAATTCGGTTCTTGCTACGATGCTGTACTGGGAAAACTGCAACCGACACGACTGAACTAATCAATAGCTAAAGCTGGGCTAGAGCAGCTAAAGCTGGGCTAGAGCAGCTCCAGCTCTGAGAGGATGGATCAGTGAGAATTTTTCAGGTATAATTAAACGTGGGTATTTTAAATCATGCAACACTGTTTTGTGTGGCACACAGGGCTAGAAGGAACACTTCTGTAAGGTGGGTTTGTTTTTAACTACTTAAATTAATCTTCAGCTTGATAATATTTAATTATTCCCACAAAAGGTTCTCTGGATGGCTGTTTTATGAAAAGCAAACAATATTTGAGAAAATCTAATCATAGGTGTTACTATGATTCCCTGGTGGTTTTATATGTAGATGAACCCTAAAGCCACGTACAATAGCTGTGTTGCTGAGGGCATATGCTTAGAAAGAAACATGGGGTTCTGTGTGCATGTTCGGAATTGCAGATCAGCTAATTGAGTGCTGCTGGCTACAGGCAGAGAATAGATGAGAATTTAAATAGAGTAATAGTGCAGTCTGCGCCCAAGAAAACATAAAGGTGGAGAAGCAAATCACAGACAAGCACACAACTCTTACTCATATCTCTGCATGCAGGAAGAAAAGATATAACCTAAGGCTGAGCAGTGGCATGTAGTTGATTTTTAGAAGTTTAATGCCAAAATGTCTGGATTTTTTTCCTCTCTTTCTTCCTCTTGCTCTTGTAGTGAACCTGAATTTGGTCTACTTTGCACCCTGACAAATTGCAGCAAGTGTGAATACTTTTTTCACGAGTACATAACTTGGATAACTGCTTCATGCCCTCACTTGTTCTTAATTTTTGTCCTGTGTAAGCAGGTGAAAAATCCAGCAATGTTAGTGAGAACTCTTAGGTGAAAGCAGTTATTTGTCTCTTGCTCCTTCCAGGTTGATTTGAATCTCCAGATCTGAACTTACTCTTTCCACTTAAGGTTTCTGTGTGAACCCTCTGTGTTCTGGAGTTGCTTCCATTGAAAATTAAATTGAAAATCAGTGTAGCCTACTTCAGAGTAACTAATGTACATTTTTAGCAGGTGGACATGTTTTGTGATGAGCTGGGTGCTGATCTGCACTTCTCCAGTCCCAGTTAGAGCATCCATTTTATGTGATAGAGAGGGACTATAGCATACTCTGGTTTATTTATCAGGCTGCCTTCAATGTGGTCACTACTGCAACTTGGGAGACCCAAGTGGAAAATGTTATTGTGCCTTTGAAATCTGAAATGTCAGGCAGAGAATAGAGTCTGCTGTGGAAGGTGGCCACTTGTGTTTCCTGACAATGTGATATATGGGCAGGGCTTTGGATAGTGGTCCCTGTGCATGATACAGAGAAGAGTCTCCAGCATACCAGTTACTGCTCTTTGTGCCCAAGTCTTGTTATTGCTGGGCCAAGGGGTAGTGTCAAGCAGCACTCTGTGGGTGTTACTCTCAGCAGTAGCACACAAGTTATAGCAAAAGCCCTATAAAATGTTCTGTGACAAAACTACCAGTCCGTCAAATATCCCTGTGTGTTTTAAGGAATAAGAATCAACTCTGGTGAGAAGAAACAGTATAAAAGTGATGGGCGATTTCCACTGGCTTTCATATTTTCTGTTAACTTGAAAATTCTGCAGCCAATGAAGTACAAGCTGTCTTTCAAAACACTCTCTTGAGGTGAGGTTTTATTGTGACCAATCTACACTGAACTTGGGATAATTCTGGTTTTGGTGACAGATGAACATGAAAAAGCTGATAACCAAATTTTTCTTGCTAGAAATTGTGCTCAGTCATGAGTTTCTTCTTCAGTTGAACTATTTCTTGTTCACCACAAGAGCCTGGGATTTAGAGTTCTGTTTAAGACCAGTACTCATTAGAATTTAATACAGAAGACCTAATTGTTTGGAAAATGTTTGTTTTTATAAAAATATTACCTTTTATACAGAGATTGTGATGTAACATAATCATGTCTTATGCCTTCATCGGTTAGTATCTGTTTTTATTATCTTTATTACTAAATTGCCTAAGGAAAAGGAGCAAGATCTGTACCAAATGCTGCACAAATGCAGAGTACAATTCTTTTTACTAGATGGTAACTGTCTTTATTTTTGGGAGGTATCTGAGTGTGGTAGTGAAGGTGACACAGGAAAAAAATTCTCATGGATTTGCATCATGTTTCTGTAGAAGCAAGAGACTAAAGTTGTCCAGATAAAATTTAAGTAAAAACTCCAATTGGTGAAAGCCTGAGCATAGAAGCTCTGGTTGGCATTAAGAGAACTTGGTTTTGAGTTCTTACCTGTGCATCTTTCAGGCTTAAAGAATATCACACTTCCTTGCACACTAAAATGCATCTTTAAATACGAGAAATAGTTCCCTTAGTTGCTATTTGCCTAATGAAAGTTTTCCACTCAGTACACTGGTATATTAGAGCCTTTCAGCCAGTCTTAGCAACTGAATCCCTGCAGAATTTCAGAATAAAAGCTACCCTTCTCCACTCCAAAACAAAGCAAGGTATTCTTGCACAGTGTTTCTGTCAAATCAGCCTTGATTTCCTGAGACTTTTACTTTCTTTTTCTTTTCAAAGTCTGGGTAGATACACCAGTGAATCTGCCTGGATCTTTTTTTAAGCTGCAACAATTAATGTTCATTCCACCTTCTCTGCTACCAAGCAGAATAGTCACATGCTCACTTTGTTATCACAGCTCATAATAGAAGTACAAATAATTAAGTTTTGTGACCACCTTAAAAAAAAAAAGCTTTGAAATGTTATTTATATGTTTTTCCCTTCCTGCCTATACTTGACTCATAAATTATGTGTGCAGTAACAACACTGCTTTAGGGTCTTTTCTTCCAAGAATTCAGAATGCTTTTTAGAGTCAGTTAATGACATGTTCTATACCTTGCATCTAGGGGAGACAACTTACCTGAACCAAGTCACAATGTACATGACAAAGTTGACAAATAACCACAGGTGTGAAGAGACTCTGTTCCCTTTTCCTCAAACTGCACTCACCTGTGGGTCTGCATCTTGTGCTGTTTCACTCAGATGAAAGTAGCTGCAACAGAGTGTGGAAGTTTTGGCTGATTTAGGAAGGGCACACTGTAGACAAGGACACTGCACCTTAAAGAACTGCCTCAGGAGGTATGGATCAGGCTAGCTATGTGTGTCCATGGGTACAGTTAGGTGCTCCTGGAGCTGAAGTGACCAAAGAAATGTGCAGTCCAGTGCCAAGACAGCAGATGATCCTGAGGAGGATATAATTAGTGGGTCGAAGCCACATGCAAAGATGGGCCATGTATAGGATCTGTATGAGACAGTGTCTTCTAATCTAGGAAGAAAAAGTATTCCTATAAATAAATTATACAATGGAAATAATCTTATCTTCAGTTAAGAATTCTGGAATTGAGAAGCAAGATATTTAATGTGTGTAGTGTTTAAATAAATCGAGTAGTTGCTGTTGTTATGTTACAATGTTAGGATAAGCTTGGTTTGGGTTTTCATAGTCTTTTCCTGCCTCTTGGTGTGAATAGTATTTTGGAATTTGAAGACTGCTTGATGCCAGAAGTGTTGGTAGGCAGAGTCTGCTGGTAAAAGAACATCAGATTTCATCTGCATGTCCAACTACAAACTTAAGCAAGACAAATAATACTACTGTTCTCAAATATCTCTTGTTGCCTGCCTGATCACAGCTTACCTTACAACTGTTGGTCTTCTCCTATTTTTTTAAATAGTGAAGTACTGTTCCTCTCCCATATTTACACTAACAAAAGCAAACAAATTTGAAAGGGCACAGAAAGAACTGCCTTTTCCTGGAGTGGAATGCTGTGCTTTTGCAGGTGCTGGAAAGACTATAGTGCAACCATTTGGTGGTTATTCTTTGCTGTGTTTGGAGAAGAGAGCACTATGGGATGGTCAATGAGTCTGGAGAAAAGGACCCACGAGTCTCCCTTTTCCCCCCTTGAATCACAAGACTGATTTACTCACAAAATCAAAAGCTGCTGTTTGTTTAAATCTATTGGATGAATTTACAAGCAATATGTTTACCACAGCTCATTAACAAGGCTCTGTTCAGAGCATTTTACTCTTATGAAATAAGCAGATAAAAACTTGCAACAGAGCTGGATAGGCAGTTTAATGGCCTGGTCTTATATCCCTAGCCAAAAGAAAATCTTTCAGGCTAATGCTACCAGGTTTGAATATATTACTTGTAAGCTGCTCAGGCTTCACTGAAGCCAGTGGATCTAGCTCAAATATTTACAGGTTGCTGTTTAACTGTGTAACTTTGGTACTTGACCCTCATTTGAAGAGTCAAAGACAAAATAAGGTGCTCAATAGAGTCCCCCTGTCCCCAACGTCATTCTGGGGATGTGTTCCTTAAATGTGCAGAGTCTACATTACTTGTAGAAATCTTGTAGCTGCAAGGATGCTGTTGTGTACTGGAAATCTGGGATCTTTCTGACTATTTACAGCAAGACTGGGTCTGATGTGACCTGGGCTTCTGGAGCGCTGTCAGTAGTTCATGTACTGTCACTGTACAAATTATTTCACTAATTTGTGGTAACTCACGATATCATATGAAAAGTACTTGATAAATTTGTGTTAATACTTCCCAGCACTATGGTGAACTAGGAATGACACCTGGCAGCAGCATCTCCTCTGCTCTGTCTCTTCAGAGCAGTAGAAAAAGCACACAAATGGGATCCTGTTTGGTGTTGTGTATTTTTCTGAGGAGAGACATGGGAGGATAACCAGCTGAACATGAGTAGCATGTTTCTGGGGAAGGAAGAGTAATCAGATAGCTCTACTTCTCAGAAGTTGAGGGGTTTTTTTGAGTGGAGGATTGGACAGTAATGAACAGGATTCCAGTACATTCATGGACCAAGAGACAGCATTTCAAACAGCACACGGTGCCTCTTAAAGTTTTTTTCTCTATTACAGCTAATTCCCGTATTTTGCTTATACAAAAGGCTTCTCCCCACAGAAGAGCATCTTGGTGAAGCCTGTCACTGTTGCTGACTTGCTGAGAACCTCCTGGGGATAAAGTGGGTGACATGGAAGGCGGACAGGGTGGCCAGGACAGATGCTGTGTGGCTAATAGAGACAATGTCTCCATCTGTTAGGAGGATTTCCTGCAGTTATGAATGCTTGGTCCCCACATCCTGAAATACTCAACAGATGGTGGGTTACAAATGTGTAAATCGCTTTGAAGTTTAGATGGAAAAAATGCAAAAGACATTATTTTCTGAAATGTGCAATTGTTGCTAACTCATGGAAGGGTCTCACTGAACTCTGAAGGTTCCATTTTCTGTGAGCAAAATTATTTTTTTTTGCTTATGTTTCTCAGCCAGTTCTAAGACTGAATGGTACAGAGGAAGAAAAATATTCCACAAGCGCAGCCACCACACAAAAAGTTGTTATTTGCCAATAGTTACCACCTCTCTGCAGATGTGCATAGCTATTTTCTATTCTAAATGTAGAGGAATAAGGCCGTTATTTTTCCCAATACCAGTACCTGGTAATCATAGGTAAACACTCTGTCTTCTCTTCTTGCAAGTCATTCAGACATCACAGCAGGCACAAACTTAAGCCAAAGTCATCTGAGCCTTAGTCTACATGTTGACAGTGAACAGTAGCAGAGGAAAGAAACCTTTGGAAAAAGATGTGGGGGAAGAGTATTTATCTTTCTGATAAGAACTGCTATTGTGGTGTCTGTGGAGATTGGAAAGAAGCATGTGTTGTAAACTGCAAAGGGAGATGAAGAGACTCTTTCAATCTGCCAGAGGTTAGGTTTGCAGCTTGAGTAGTGAAATGTCCAGTCTACAGCCCAAAGACTTTTGGGAGGGGGTGATGGGGTGTTGTGCTAGAGAAGAAAACTTCACAGAAATGAAATAAATGTATATCTAATGGAAAACTGGTATGAGAAGAGGGTCTGTTCACTCTTTGATTTTTCTATTTTGATATTTTAAGACAAGATTTTTATTCTGAAATGTTTTAACATATACATATGTAAAAGCCATTATTATAAGGAAGTATCTTTCATTTTTAAAGAATCTTTTGTTCACTTTATTCCCCCTCTTAAATACTTCAATCTCTCAACACAATATTCGGAACAATGTGGTTTTAAGTGACTCCTTTGTTCACCTTTTTGGAAATGTCACTGCAATGTTTGTGACACAGGGTTGACTGTGCAAACAGCAAGCTGTAGAATTAGAGTGTACAAACTGTGTGATTGAAATGACTACAGAGAATAGATCAGGACACAGAAAGACTAATTAGCTTTGTGTTTTATCTTTGAAAGCCATATTGAAAACATAGAATGAATGCTAGCAGCAGCTCCAGCAAAATAACTCTGGTTGCAAATTTTTAAATAAATAAGTATCTTCTCTATTCTTTTGGTCTTAAGTGCATGACTGAGTCCTGTTCAGTCCTTAGTGTTTTGATAAGCTTCCCTGTTGAATGCTTGTAGATCAGCAGTTGTGTGGTACGGACAGCTGAGGGGTTCAGTACCTGCAGTATAATTTTTTTCTTGGCATTGTGCAGCTCTTTATAAAGTGTGGTACCTCTTGAAACTGTGGCACAAAAATTAGGAATGATTATATTTAACATCAATACTTTTACATACTGAAGAATTCCTGCTTAAAAAAAAGAATCTTTCATATTTTGAACCCCACCACCCTCAACCCCCATAACAAACCCACAATCGTTCTCTTTCCTTACTATTTGTTCCCTTCATACCCAAAATGAACTTCAGTTTAGGATTAGAGTTAACCAGCCCCCATACCATTGCTGTCCCATGCAACTAGACAAGACAGATTTGAGACAGTCATCAGCACAGGACCATCTCAGGAGTCAGTATGTTACCCTGGGTACCTCAGACAGTCCTGGGATGTAACTTCTACCTTTCAATCCAACTGAGAATTGATGCCCTGATGGTTTGTATATAGAGTTGGATGGTAAGTGTCTTTCTTCTGTAAATTAGAAGTTACAAATGAGTTGGACAAGGGAAAATTCATCCTACAGAAGTGGTACTATTTGAGGGGGAGCTTGTTGCTCCAATGCAGATCTGTCTTCATAAACACACGGCAACTTGAGCTAGACAGTATTTTAGTTGAGACTAAAATTAGTGGGGGCTTTGTTTCTTTCTTTTTTCTTCTTTCTCTGCAAGTCTGGCTTTGCAAAAGCAGAATTATTTCTTAATACTGAGAAAGTGTCTGAAGGAATTTTAATAATCTTCAGTGAAATAACAAGGGTGCAAAGCCATCAGCCACACTGAGATTGTTTACTAAGGATGCTCAGACGTGATGGTATTTCTATGTTCTGACAATATATCTGAAAGATATTAGTTTATGCTTTGGAGCACTTAGATGCTACTTCTGTCCTTCCAGGGCTGATAAGCTTGGTGGAATTTGATAAATTATAAGAGTTTTGCCTATGACATCCTGCTCTAGGACACAGTACAACAGGCTGGTGTTCTTGTTTGGCATAATTCAACTTAGGAGTGGTTTAGGTTTAACAGCCAGAGAAAAAAGCAATGAGAAGGGAGAGCTTTTAATGGGGTGTTTGTGTCTGGTTTGGATTTTCTTTTCTCTGTTGCATTTTTTCTTGTTTGGTTGGCTCTTTAAGGACAGTATAACAAGTTCAGAAAACCCAAAAGGTCACTTTCCTAAATAGCTCAGAAACCCTTAGAGACAAAACAATACTCATTTAATTTGTTTGGACTAGAGACTCCCAGTCTTACCATGGCTAGTTAATTTTTGAGGGAGGAGAGAACACCCTAAGCTTACCTCACCGCAACTCGGGGGGATTTTATTTCATTTTTTCCTTTAACACTCAGTCTGGGAAAAGGAAGATGGAGGGGGAAAGGAATTGATACTTAAACTTATAAATTACAAGGTTAAAGCTTAACACTGAAGCGTTTCAGGAGTCCCAGTGAGGCTGGGGGGAAACCCACACTTGATTCCCTGCAGTGTGTGAAGGCCGGCTCTGTGTGGAACTCCTTTGGTGGAGAGATGCTGGTTTGCTGTGGGGTGGGCTTGAGCCAGCAGGGCCACCTGAGGCTCTGGTGCCTGCTGTAGGGTGCTGGTGGGTTACGGGACTTCTGATGGTGACTTAGGGTATGAATTGAACAATATTTATAATATGAGGGATGTGCTTCAACTTGTATAGAGGAAGGATGTAATCTCAGTTATTTTAAGCTTGCATCTTATTTATATTTAAATATAAGGAAAGCATAGCTTGTTTACTTGGCTCTGTTAAATAGAGGTTTTAATATTATTGCCGAATTTCCATGTGTTCTTTGAAAAGGAACAGGCAGCTTCTATGGATGTCTACTGTGCAATCACATTCTTCATAACAGAACACACAATTTAAGAGCAACAGTGTCTAATTCTATGCCACGAGCAAGTGGACCAATAAGCAACGTGTATGCATCAAATCATCTGTAGGGGCTTTCAAAGATACAGTCCATAGGATGAATATGAAATGGAGAAAATTACAGCAATAAAACCTTCCAGTTGTACTTCAGACTACTTCCTCAAACAGTTGTGTTCTGAGCAGTATGAGGGAAGTGGATTTTTTTAAAGTAAATATGTGGCTTTTGCTCAGCAGCACAGAGGAAAAGGAAGCTTATGGCTGCAGAGGTTGACAGGTGCTCAGTAATTTTATGCTCTGCTTAGCAGTAGGAAACAGTGTGACATGAGATTTACTGCTGCTAACTTGTTTAAATATTAGGGATTGTGTTCAGTTAGTTAATGTGAGCTTAACAAATCCCTCCTGGGACTGATGAAGAGGTTGTAGTGTCAATGAATGCCTCCAATTAGAGGCCCCTTACCATCTGTGGTGTAAGAGGCATGTTGAGTAGATGCTATGAGACTGGACTTTTTTGTAATGGGCCAGTGATTACATTAAAAATTGTGTATGTTTAATGATATATCTAATTACGAGGTGAGTATATCTTTTCAATATGATCCTGACAAACTGCATCCAGACAGCAACTGCGAGACCGTGGATTTCTCTCGTGTGCCCCAAGAGACTCAGAAACCTGCTTGAAGGTTGGAGTGTTCTTGAGTCGATGAAGCAAGGGCAATTGAAAAACCAATGGCTACCCTGAGACACCAACTTTCCTTTTTTTGTGGATATATTTATAGGAAAAAAAGTCTGAAAAGTGAGAATCTTAACTAATTAAAATAGGCTTGCATATTGTAAGAAGCACAGAACTAATTGTGATTGGAAATATTTTGGATGCTTCATGATTCTTTTTTTTTCCCTGAACTTGTTTGTCTATTATGCTGTCAGTTTATAAACAACAAACTTTTCATCTATTGTTTCTTCTATTTTGATACAAATCCTTCATGCATTTAGTTTTCTGTGTTTTCCCTGGGTTTCCTTTAGATTTTATTTGATAGAAATGAATTAATCTTTACAGCTTTGCAAAGCTCTGTGTGCCAGCCAGGCTATGCAGGCCCTGTTAGCTGGTACATCAGGGTTAAACCCCTGTCTGTGGGTTTGAAAAGTGTAGGTGTAACTGTATAAGTGTATAGCACAGGATGTATCTTCAGGTTATGAAACATGCTGATGTCAGGACAGTTCTTTATTTTAAGAAACACAAATGCAGAGTCAGGTTGCTCACTTCCCAGTGTGTTTGAAGCTTTTATTTAGAGAAAGAATTCCCATGGTGAGATATTCTTGCTTAATGTGGAACCTTGTTTAGTTTTTTCCCCAAATATTAAATCTAAATCTCCTTGAAATTAATCAGAAGATTTTCTAGTCGCTCTCTCTGTACCAAAATATTATTACACTGCCCTGGATTACATTGACATGTTACAATCAATGGTGTTTCTCTCATTGCAGTAAATATCAGGTGCTCTGCAAAATACCTCTGCCATTTTGCCAGAAAATGCAGGTCTGAATGCTGATGTGGGATGATTTACTTAAAGCTTCTGGCTGGGTCAGGCAGGGAGTGTGTAATGGAAGGTCAGTTCATTCTCCTAAAAGTAGGGGGGTCTTATGTGATAATATTTAAAAAGCAACTGTTGTTCAAGATTTGATTTTAAAAATTATGTGTTAATCTGGATGCTGCAGTTTGGTGCTTGATTTCAGCAGTAGGCTAGATGATGTTGCTCCCTAATTAATCCCCTTTAAGGTGACTAAGCTTGAACATCCAACATTGTTATTTTATGTGCCTTAAGTGAGTTTCTTCACTATAGCTTTTTTTGTACCCTTCTAGAAAGCTTTAAATTATGAAACAGGTTTAATAATAATTGGTCCCATATCACCCAAGCACAGAAAGTATCATTGATATCTCCATTTATTACTTCTGCACATCATCAGTCTTTCATTTTGCTGATGCAACTCTTCCACAGATTCATTTGCTCTGCAACTCAAATACAGAGTGAAAGGTGGCATGAGTGGTTCAGATGCAGACAGCTTATGAGCTGGGATGTACTTGTCAGGACTGTCTTCATGTAACTATTCATTCAGGTTTGTTCATAATCTGCCTGGGATCAGAGCAAGAAAAGCACTCCTGTCTCTGCTTACTGAGCAGCAGTTATAAAACACTGAAGGTAGATATCAAACTGACCCTGTTGTTATTAATACAGACAATTTCTGTCAAAGGGCAGAAAATAAACAGATCAAACCAATTGAGTACTTTTATGTAGGTGGGCAGACACCAGATTTTCAGGGGGAAAGATTTGGGGGTGAAGATTTGAATTTTTTCTTTCCATTTAATCTAAAAAGTAAAGCAGTCTCAAAATGAAAGAAAAGAAACCTTTGTCAAGACCACTGAAGTTGGACAACTTGATATTAGAAACATCCCTTGCCTCTTTATTTGTTGTAATGCATTTAGTCACACCAGCTGTCAAAGTTCTTATGTAAACTGTATTGTTTTTCAGAGAAAAAGTCAGAATATCTGTGTGGAATGTCTTGAAATGTCCTGGTTTTCCATACCTTACTTATTTCAATAGTTATATCTACAAATATACCAGGTTTTTTTCCTGTCTCAACTTCTTTTCACAGCATACTTTTAAAACAGTGCTATTTCTGTTCAGTCAATTAATGCTGCCGAGTTACATTGACTTTCATTTAAACGACTGTCTGTCATGTCATATAAGAAGTCAAAAATGTAGGTGAAGTACGTTAGAAAGATCCTGGTCTTAGTGATCAATGCAATTCAAAGTGCCTGCTAATACTGTGTTTCATTCTGCTGTTCCCAGTATGTGAACGAAAAATCGTCATTCTACACAGAAACCAACACCACCTGAAAGAGTAAAATAAAAAATTTAATCCTTCAGAATTTTGTAATTGGCAATTTCAAGAATGTTATTAAAAAAAATGAGG